>JAYESA010000003.1:102251376-102851376 GCA_036927795.1 Iris macrosiphon | reverse complement strand
CCAGGGTCAAAGGTCTCAAAATCAGTCCAACTTAGTGTCAACAGGTCAGGAACGATGATACGAACCCAACGGAACTTCCAGAATTGGATTCCGATAAGCCGTTCTCAAAATCGCCCGTCAGGTGGAGCCTGTGGGGCCCACGACACACGATTTTGTCAACGTTCTCAGAATCGAACCAAACTTGGCTCACAGGACCAGCGTATTGCTACGAGTCCAATGGCACAAGTTTCGTCTCGATCTGACTTGTGTACACTAAGTTACAGCAAGAAACAGAAAGTACGGATACGGGGCGGTGTCCGCGGATACGCACTGATTTCGGTGTGCACGCACATCCGAATCAGCTTCTGCGGAAGCCCGCACGTCCGTATCAACGACGCGCACGTATCTGTGAAGACCGCACGTGACCAAGTCGTCCCGTTTGGCGGGGCGTACTAGATTCCGGGGTGAAACATGGCTAAGTTTTTCCTGTTTTTGGATCGCGGTGTGTGATCACCACAGGACGCGATGCCCCAAGCGGTTTGTCCGGGCACCGAGAGGGTCATACAGGCTACGCAATACAATTTACGGAATCGAATTCTGAGCTACGAGCAAAAAGTTACGAATACCTGAAGTGGGTTTCAAAAACCGAATTCCTCGTGTCTCGAGTTGTGTCCGACTCGAGTCCAAAACTAGGGTTTACTGTTCTGGCTGTGTCCTGTCTCCCCTGCTGTGTCCGTGTCTGGGCAGAGGCTTCTGTGTCCTGCTGTGTCGAGTCCTCAGCTCACTGGGGTGTCGCCGGGGTAGGGTGGCGCTGCGGCCGGAGGCGAGCCGGAGGGTGGCGTCTCAGCCGGAGCTCGCTGGCGGAGGCGGTGGCCGGGTACAGCTGCTCTGGAGGTCGGGGAGGAGGTGGAAGAAGAGGGAGAGGTCGGGGTGGCTGGGCGGCTCGTCGGCGGAGAGCTCGGAGGACGGTGGGTCGGTGGTCGGGTGAAGGAGGAGAGAGGCGGAGGGCTAGGGCTTTATAGGAGAGAGGGAGGAGGTCGAGGGTCGTCCGGTGGGGGAAGCCGGAGCGGAGGGGTCGTCCGGTGAGGGGAGAGGAAGAGGAGCGGTCGGGGAGGCGTTACGCAGCGGCGAGGCGGCGCAGTTAGGCGAGCGGGCGGCGGCCGTTACCGGCGGCGGGAATTCAAGGGGTTGGGGGAGATGAGATGCGGGTCGGGTCCATTCGGGTCGGGTCGGGTTCATTCGGATCCGGCCCGATCCGCTAACAAGAAAGTGGGTTTGGGTCGGGTTAACGGGTCGGGTCTGGGTTGGACCCGGATCCGACCCGATAGGAATTGGGTTTGGTTTAATGAACCCGGTTTGGTTCAGCTTGGTTTGGTTTATTTAATAAAAACCTGGTTTATTTGGGTTTAATAATTAAATTAGTATTTAGGGCTTTTAAAATTCATTCGGGGTCCAATAAATTCCCAGAAAAATACCCCATGCTCGGTTTTCTATTTTACACCATAAAATATTATTTTTATAATATTTTAATATTATTTATGAATATTTAAAAATCCTTTAATAATTAACAAACATGAATTTAATTCTAAAAAAAATCCAAGAAAATTCCAGAAAATTCAGAAAAATCCAAATTTTAAAATTCTTTGAAAATCAGGGGGATTACAATATACCCCCCTTAAGAGGATTGCGTCCTCGCAATCAAAGATTAACCAGTCAACAAAGATGACACAGTTGTAACCATTGTTCGAAGCACATCAAAATTAAGGAGCACCTAGGAAAAATTATTTTCCTAAGCATTAAAAGTTATGCAATTTCCCAAATGTGAGAAATCTAGAAAATTACAGTTTTAGAAAAACCAGGTTATCTTTCAAAACTTATTAAGTTAACAATTCTAGGTTATTATCAAGTTCAAAACTAGGTTATCAATTATTAGCAATTTAAAGTTATCAGGTCAAGGTTATCAGGTCAAGTCTGGGGTCGCGAACCAGCAGACACGAACTACAGAAATGCTAGAAACGGAATACTATAAAGACTTACTCGCATTAGCAACACCATGGTTCTGCACGTCTCCCACAGTCATCGCGAAAACTTGACCGCGTCCTTGAGAAGGATTCCTCTGCTGCTGCTGGATCTGCTGAAAGAGTACGGCTTGGGGTATCAAAGGTGGCCTCGGCTGATTCTCTCCTGAAGATGGTGGTAGAACTTCTTGAACTTCCGTTTGTGGTGCTCCCAATGCTGAACAGGCTGGCCTTGGTACTGGTACCGCTTGTTGGTTAACTATTGATGCTTCTCCTCTGTGCATCTTGCAACTTCTGGCTAAATGGTTACTGGATCCGCAAATCAAGCACAGTCCCAACTTGCGTCTGCACTTCTTCTCAACATGGCCTACCTTGCCACAATAGTAACAAGTAGGAAGGAATGAGGCTCTGGATGCTGCTCTCGGGGGATTCGTCTGGGGTCGCTTTGCAGCTCCTTCCTGCTGTACTTGGTCTGGTGCATGAGGCCGCTTCTGGCTGGACTCTATCCTGGTGATGCTCTCCATGGCCCGTGCTGCAGTAACAACGTCTGTTGCAACGGTGCTGATTAACTTTCGTAACTCTGAGCTAAGTCTGCAAACGAACTCCTCCGTTTGGCTTTGCTGAGCCTTCTGATAAGCTTGCATCATCGGGTAGTAAATTTGGAACAACTGTTGCACGTCCATAGCTTGCCCTTGTGGGATGGTAGGCATTGGTGGAGCAAACTGCGTCGATGGTGGAACGTCATCTTCCTGGATTCTCGAGGCAGGCTGTCTTGCTTGCTGCTTTGTTGAGCTAATCAACCTTCATCAACTGGTGTCACTTCATCTTCCTGGGTGACCACAGCACCTTGTGGTGTTTCTGGATGAGTCTTTTCGCCGGCTTGTGGATCCATAATTCTGCAACCAAAATAACCTATAAGAGGCACACAAGAATTAAAGCAGGATGCAAGTCAAGAATGAATTCGAATCCGATACAGATATCAAGAACGATTCAAGCAAGTGGATGAGATCCTAAAAACTTATCCTATTTTATTGCAGGCCTGTTCGGTCCCTAAGTTGAAACCGAACAATTTAGTCGTTGACCTGCATGGGCCACCACAAAAACCATGTCACACCCCAGTCCCAAAATACCGAGGGACTGGACGCGTGATAATGGCCAGCAGTACGCACCGATGGACAAATCCAATTTAATGGATCCATCGAGCATACTTAAGCTGTATTACATCAGTCAGGGTTTTACTATTCTCATCCACAGATATAAGATAGCAATAACATCAAAAGAAGAAATATTAACTACAACCAGATAAAGTAAATAAAATCGGAGAACAATCCGATATTAAATCTGTTTACACAAGTTCTCAAAGACAGGAAATAAAGAGTTCAGTTAAACAGGAAATAGTCTAATTGTCATAAGACTGAGCATGGCGCAGCAATTGTTCAGGAGAAGTCCTCAGCGATCACCTCGTCGTCAGGTTCAGGTACTGCTCCTAGTAATGCTCCTGTTCCGTACACCTCTGGGTAGATCTCGTCTGCTAAATCTGGGGACATAATCCATTCCAGGTCCTCAGGGGACATAGCAAGGTACAGAAAACACAAGCCAAAATATAATGCAGTGCAAAAACAGGGTAAGTAACTAACCAGCTAAGTGATCATGCAAGATGAGAGTTATTAATCATACTTCAGGCTGAGACTACTACAGGATCAGTGACAAGAAACCATAGCAGTATTTTCTCGAGGGCCAGTACAGGTGCCAAAGCTCTGTGTCAGAGACTAGGACACTTCCAGATAACCATATATATATATAATATAATCAGCCTTGATATGGTAATACTCTCCCCATCCAATGAAATCTCACGTCACAGTTCTCAATGTTCATGTTACGCAAGATTAGAACTAATGCAGTCAGTCATTTATTAAGTTCTAATAAACTTAAATCATGAAATCTATACAAAACCTCCTTGAATAATCAGAAAGATTCTATAACATGCTTTGTGTCAAGTGTCCTGGGTATAAAGTACTGGATAGGGCAAGTACAACAGTCACAGAAATTTAAAGCAAGAGAATCAAAGTGAATCAATAAACTGCATTTTATGGCAAGGTACACTTGCCTGAGTTTCCTGTTTCAGTTGTAGCTCGAGCTTCAGCAGGGTTTGCAGGCAGTACTCCGGTTGCTAAAATAGACATCACCAT
This sequence comes from Iris macrosiphon, assembly GCA_036927795.1. Taxonomy (NCBI): domain Eukaryota; kingdom Viridiplantae; phylum Streptophyta; class Magnoliopsida; order Asparagales; family Iridaceae; genus Iris; species Iris macrosiphon. The sequence continues at coordinate 102,847,190 of JAYESA010000003.1, read as the reverse complement.
CAGGTCCAGAACATATCAATCAGCTAGGAATGCCTGTCCTTGAGTCCAATTTGGAGACAAGGGCAAAAACGTCATTTTCGGGTCAAGGCGGGTCCAATTGTGGGCCGCTTTGTACCGAAAAATGTGCCAGGGTCAAAGATCTCAAAATCAGTCCAACTTAGTGTCAACAGGTCAGGAACGATGATACGAACCCAACGGAACTTCCAGAATTGGATTTCGATAAGCCGTTCTCAAAATCGCCCGTCAGGTGGAGCCTGTGGGGCCCACGACACACGATTTTGTCAACGTTCTCAGAATCGAACCAAACTTGGCTCACAGGACCAGCGTATTGCTACGAGTCCAATGGCGCAAGTTTCGTCTCGATCTGACTTGTGTACACTAAGTTACAGCAAGAAACAGAAAATACGGATACGGGGCGGTGTCCGCGGATACGCACTGATTCCGGTGTGCACGCACATCCAAATCAGCTTCTGCGGAAGCCCGCACGTCCGTATCAACGACGCGCACGTATCTGTGAAGACCGCACGTGACCAAGTCGTCCCGTTTGGCGGGGCGTACTCGATTCCGGGGTGAAACAGGGCTAAGTTTTTCCTGTTTTTGGATCGCGGTGTACGATCACCACAGGACGCGATGCCCCGAGCGGTTTGTCCGGACACCGAGAGGGTCATACAGGCTACGCAATACAATTTACGGAATCGAATTCCGAGCTACGAGCAAAAAGTTACGAATACCTGAAGTGGGTTTCAAAAACCGAATTCCTCGTGTCTCGAGTTGTGTCCGACTCGAGTCCAAAACTAGGGTTTACTGTTCTGGCTGTGTCCTGTCTCCCCTGCTGTGTCCGTGTCTGGGCAGAGGCTTCTGTGTCCTGCTGTGTCGAGTCCTCAGCTCACTGGGGTGTCGCCGGGGTAGGGTGGCGCTGCGGCCGGAGGCGAGCCGGAGGGTGGCGTCTCAGCCGGAGCTCGCTGGCGGAGGCGGTGGCCGGGTACAACTGCTCTGGAGGTCGGGGAGGAGGTGGAAGAAGAGGGAGAGGTCGGGGTGGCTGGGCGGCTCGTCGGCGGAGAGCTCGGAGGACGGTGGGTCGGTGGTCGGGTGAAGGAGGAGAGAGGCGGAGGGCTAGGGCTTTATAGGAGAGAGGGAGGAGGTCGAGGGTCATCCGGTGGGGGAAGCCGGAGCGGAGGGGTCGTCCGGTGAGGGGAGAGGAAGAGGAGCGGTCGGGGAGGCGTTACGCAGCGACGAGGCGGCGCAGTTAGGCGAGCGGGCGGCGGCCGTTACCGGCGGCGGGAATTCAAGGGGTTGGGGGAGATGAGATGCGGGTCGGGTCCATTCGGGTCGGGTCGGGTTCATTCGGATCCGGCCCGATCCGCTAACAAGAAAGTGGGTTTGGGTCGGGTTAACGGGTCGGGTCTGGGTTGGACCCGGATCCGACCCGATAGGAATTGGGTTTGGTTTAATGAACCCGGTTTGGTTCAGCTTGGTTTGGTTTATTTAATAAAAACCTGTTTTATTTGGGTTTAATAATTAAATTAGTATTTAGGGCTTTTAAAATTCATCCGGGGTCCAATAAATTCCCAGAAAAATACTCCATGCTCGGTTTTCTATTTTACACCATAAAATATTATTTTTATAATATTTTAATATTATTTATTAACATTTAAAAATCCTTTAATAATTAACGAACTTGAATTTAATTCTAAAACAAATCCAAGAAAATTCCAGAAAATTCAGAAAAATCCAAATTTTAAAATTCTTTGAAAATCAGGGGGATTACAATGCGTTACTTGGGTTTGAGTAGGACGGTTTGCATTCTAGTTTCCTTTGAGTTGGATATGTCTGCTTGTATATTTTGCTTGAGTTGAATGCTTGCATGTTTAACCTACTTTACAGTTTTCCTTAACATGTCATACCTCTGCCATGAAATGAAACTAGGATTCAAGTAAAAGATTACCATATAACTGTTTGCATTCACTATTCTACTTAGTATCAATTTAGATGAGTGGGTTACCCCGCTCACCAGTACAGCTGTGTACTGACCCATGTTTGTGTGCATTATTTCAAGTACGCAGGTGTAGTGGCACTGCTTGAATATACGGAACATGATGCATAAACGGTAAGAACCTTTATGGGCAAGAGAAAGATCAAGAGTGTTACATCGCCTTTGTGGCATTCTTCCTTGTGGCAATTTCATTTAGACCCTATCGAGAGCTTCGATGCGTATACTCTGATGTGTTCTTGGCACAAAATACTTGACTTTCGCTGCAACTTGGTCATTTTGATGATAACTTTGATGTTTGACAACATCGCCTTGTGCGAGCACAACTCCAGGCTTGTACGACATCACGTCGCAATGAGAACGATTGTCTTGCGGGAGCGCTACATCGTGGTGATTCACGTTCAGCGGGGATGATCGAGCTTACGGGAGATTGGAGCATGACAAATTGGTATCAGAAACTCTAAATAGCTTCATCACAAACTCTAAATAGCTTCCATGTGTTGTTTGGCTCTTGGCTCTACTCGGTGCCGCATTGGATGTTTCATGCAATAAGTCTATATATTTATTGGTTGTTGGTGCATGTTATTCTTTGTTGTGTTGGCTTTCTTTGGTTTTTGGTAGTTCGTGTAGCATCATTTGGCGTCGTTGCCTTCGTGCAGCAAGTTGTGTGGCATTATTACATTTGTGCAGCAAGTTGAGAGGTGTCGTTGCGTTGGCTTGGCGTTCGGGGAATTTTTGGTTGTATCAGTGGATCAGTTGGTTGGCAGATAAGATTGGTTATGCGACATATTTTGAGTAGAAGCATCGGATGAGAATGGATCGTTGCTCGAGTTGCTCATGTAGCGAATTTGTTGGATAGTGATTGATTTTTGGCTGGGCATATCACATAGATAGTTGCACGAGTTGCTCGTACAGCAAATGTGTAGAACAATTGGGTATTGGATTGGATTACTTGGAAGAGATCGTTGCACGGGTTACTCATGTAGTGAAAGTATCGGACGGTTTGAGAAATAGTTGGAAGTATTGAGAATAAAACCAGTCACAAGTTACATCTAGCGAGATTGATAGAAGAGTTGGATGGTTCATGCATTGGCTGAATTTTGTGTCAGACTTTGAGTTGGAATGTCAGGATCACGCAGAATGGATGGTTCAAACGGATCTTGGATCAGTGCAAAGAATTATGATATGAGTAGTGACTTGATTCAGAGTGGTATATGGTATACCACATAGTAAAAATGGCATTGGATTATTTTGGATGGACATCAATGGAATTGCTGTAATGGACACGAGTAACAGAATTGTAAGTTGGTTGGTGCACATCGGCTGAGTTAGGAAACAGAACATGGAGCAAGCAAATGTTGAGTTGCAATCGACAGGATTACCCTGGAATAGTTGGTTTAGAATAGACGTTCGTCGACGTAAAGTAAGTGCCAGAGCGACCCTATTTCCAAGCGGTATATGGTACAATAGAATTTGACTCAGGTATTCTTCGATAAGTTATACTTGAGCAATCAAGAATGGACTTGTGCAAATGGAAATATCCTTGGACTTGAGAGATGGACAAGATTAGAACAAGCAATGGAATGAGTGTTTGGAATTTGAAGGATTGATGCGGATCAAGTATTGAAAATAAGTTGAGATCGATCATATGGAAAGCTGAATATCAGAGTTCACTTGCACGATTTGGAAGTTCAGTGGAGCATTCATTGATACAAAGAGAGAGTTGAGAATAAGGAACAAACAGTTGGGATACACTTAAGCAAGCGATGGGTGTATCGAAGGGTAGCGAGCACGGACTACAAATTTGGGCAATACATTGGAGCTGTTGGTTGAGCAATAAAATATAATTTGGTTTGGAGGGGCAATACGATGGATTCGTACGAACTTGAAGGATTTTGGATATAGGCGCTCGAGAAGTTTGACTCAAAGGTTTAGCGAAAGTAAAATTTGACAAAATGGTGGAACGAGGGTGGACGGATTCTCCGAAAGACGTGAATGTGCATGAAGCAAGTCTAGTTGATGTTAAGTCAGATTGGAAGTTAAAACTTGCAGCACTTCAGGCGGATTGAGGCAACATGTAAAGGCAATATGGATTTGAGATTATGTTGGAACTTGTGCAGGAGTCATTGAGAGTGTGTGGACTAATCGGAACATAGAGAAATCAAGACGGGCTAAGGAATGGAACGAGAGCAAGGATTGTGGCGGATGGACTTTTGAAGATAGCTAAACGAGAGAGCAACGTTGAAGCAAATCACTGTGCTACTGAGCAAGTTGGACGTGCATTGTGAAGCATGGCATACGGATAAGAAGTTGAAGCAAGTCTATGGTTTCGGGAATCATTGCAAGTGGTAGTGCAATAAGTCGAACTTGGAAGTTCGGAAATTTTGATGGATTCAGGGCAGAACGACGGATTGATGAAAGACAGTTTCATCATGCGCAGTTCTTGATTTGTGGCTTGGATAGATAGTGAGACTCTAGGTTGTTAAGCGACATTTGGTTGATAGATTCGTCAGAGGTAGGGCATAAAGTTCTTCGATTCAGAAGTTCGTTCGGAAGGAATGATTGGATTTTGGCTCAGATTTGCAGATGAGATATAACATGGTTCGTAGTAACTGTCCATCGTGATGACTTACAATTATCAAGCGTAGCTTCAGGATAGCTGACCCTAGCGACTTGACCGCCAAATCAGAGATAAATATTATAGACCCATAGAATTACCCTTGCGACAGCGTATTTAGAAATGCGTCTAGGGTAGATATGAGTGGTGTATATTGGAGATAGTTCTAAGTGACTGAGTGTTGAATTAAGAGATCATTGGAATAGCCTTCAACTGAAGATGCAGTGTCACGCCCCAGTCCCAAAATACGTAGGACTAGGAACACGTAAGCATGCCAGCCGCATGGATATGGCAACTCCAATATATGGAAACCAAAATCCATACGTACGCTGTAATATGAAAATCAATCCACAAGTGGTATAAACATATGTCATAAGTCATATGGTACAATCTAAATCTCATCCACAGAAAATAAATATAAATGAATAACCAGCATCTATATAACTAGATCTCAACATAAGTATCTAAGGATGATAGTTGGATGGAAACAAATCCACTACCAACTCGAATGTTAGAGCAAATATAAAATAAGTACAACACAACAACACCATATAAGAATACCAGCTAGCAATCACGAGCTCGAAGAGAGGACATCCATGAAACATATATAACCATCCAAATCTGCGCTCCTGCAAATACTCAAGAACAGATACACCTGGCAGAGGACCAGGTCCTCAGAGGGACGTAACAAGATACATAAAAGCGAGCCAACTTGAATACAGTAAACATGCATATTATTTGAAAATAAATAAGTACATTGTACAAGACATCTATATGAATGCAAATGAGGACAACTTTTGACGTATGGGCAAGGGTAGGCTACTCGATCTACCTCACACATACGTCAATGGACATCAGAAATCGATATACCGCAGGGGTAGCGACCAGCGAGACTCCAGAAATCGACATACCGCGGGGGTAGCGACCATCGCGACACACGCCCGTAGTGCGAGCTATATACTATGGTTTACTAGAGTGGTTAAAAGCCCATACGCCTAATGATTGTCCTCTCATGATACTAGGAGCCATGTGTGTGTCAACATATCTAATATATAGTATGACTGAAAGAAACTACACATGCAATAAATAAACAGAAATATAATAAATTTAAAGAAATATACTAAGCATGCAAAATACTGTAAGCAATTTGGCAAGGTATCTTGCCTGGTCTGAAAAGGATGAAGTCCCAACTCAAGGCGTCGTCCGATCTACCCGTCACATAAATTAAACAAGTTAGGTTACAAAAGTGGGTAAATAGGTTCCTCCATTTAATCTATTTTAATTCTGAATAAAATAACCTAAAATAGTATTTTAATCTTATTATAATATAATTTTATTGTTAAACCCTAATTTTGTCCAAAGAACTAAATTTTATCAACTCGAGACTCATGGCACGCAAATCGAGGCAATCTGTTGACCGAAAAGTCAACCGAAACAAACTCAACTTTCATGCATGATTTTTTGTAGATTTCAGCGTCAAAAACATGCTGGAATTTATGGCTCGTCCGAATTCAAATTCGTTTGGGAATTATGGCACATAAAAATTTTGTATTGTGCACCGATGGTTAAATTCTAACCTAGAAGTTCTACAGAATTAACAGTATATAAATACTTCAAATTAAATTCTAGGAAAACTATATGTCGATAATCTCAACATTAGCTTTCCGAAACTTTAAACGGTTCATGATTCTGATTCCGGGTTCTCCCGAAATTGCGAAAACATCGAAACACGTCTATTTTCGGACATGCTGTGCTCTACGAATTTTCCAGAACTTAATAATAATAATTTCGTAAAACAATTTTTATAATCAGAAATCTAACCTCAATATCTTTCTAACGCAAGAAACTAGGCCTCGTTTGGAGTCCGGAGCTATGCGCAATGGCTTTTGGAAGATGAAGGAACCCTAGATGGCAATTCTCCAAAATCTCTCTCTCTAAATAATGGGATAATTAGGGTTATCATATTATTATATATATAGAGATGTACCTGCGGCTGAATGGATATCTATAGGCTGACACGTGTCAGAATCTGATTGGATGGTTTTATTTATATTATTTATTTTTGATTTGCCTTTATCAAAACATTATTTAAGTCATTTTAAATCTAAATAACTCCAAATAAATATTAAAAATAATCATAAAAATCTGGAAAAATTGCATAAAATATATTTTGAATCCAGAAATCCTAAAAAAATACTTGGGATAATTTTATGTTCATAGGTTTTCTACTATAATTAGGAGAAGCTCTAAACATTAGTTTTACCCATATAACTAAAAATAAATACTAAAATTATTCCAAAAATTCTGAAATAATTCCATAAAATATATAATAATATTATAAATCCTAGAAAATAACGTGGGTCCATTCTATATTCCTGGAATTTCACAATAAATTCTATAAGTCCTAAAAATTAGTTATTAGCCTAATTACTCCCAATAAATACTAAAAATACTCAGAAAATTCCCAAACAATTCTAGAAAATATGTGTGACTATTTAGAACCTAAAATAAAATTTTAGAATATTTTTAGTTAATTTTGAATATAAAATAAATTCTTCAAAGTTCTAGAAAATTAGTGTTACTAGTTTTTAATTAACTAAAAATTATGGAAAAAATTCCAATAATCTAAAATAGCCTAAAAATAATTCTAAATAAATATTTATATAAGTAAATATACTAAATTTTTTTTTCTAATTAACTAAGAGAATACTCTAAATAAATTCAACATCTATAATAAATATAATAATATAAAATATACACAAAATACCTATTTTGGGTGAGGGAGTTTACAATCTACCCAACTTAAAACAATTTCGTCCTCGAAATTAAAATAAGGCATAATTTGTTAAATCCTTCACATTTGTACATAAGGTACGTCAATCGCAATCTCTTCCAAAAATTTAAATAACAAAATCTATTCAAATCTATCGCAATCATTTCAAAATTAAGATAATTATTGTTCAAATCAAAATTCAACCTATTGTAATCTCTTCTCACTTTTCCAAATCATCAATATCCAAATTTAAATTGAATCCATATAATATCTTCAAGATTTAAATAACCCATATCAAATTTTACCTCACGATCTCCAACTATCATAATCTCCTCTAGAAGTAATTCGAGTCCAATATTATTCCTATTTTTACTTATAATTTTTTTTTGTATTCTTCAACTTTTAAATTCCATTCACATCCTCAATATTTCAAATAGGTAGTCCAACCATCAAATTTTAATTCTTAATTTAAATCATCAAATTGAAAAATAATTTAAATGCAGTCCACCAATGTTCAAGTCCGAAATTATATATTTATCCTTCAAATTCAAATTGATGATTTTACCTTCAATACTCAAAAATTTAAATTATGTACTTAAGGTATAAATATTGGGTCCTCAATATCAAGATTTTTAAAATTTATTAATCCTCATCATCTTAGTCATTCTTCTAAAATTCTCAAAATTAAATGGCTTGAACCTCTCCCAATTTAATCTTACTCGATCACAATCTAAAAAAAATTCCTCTCGAGTTGCCAATGCACTACTACCCAACTTAGAATTTACCCATCTATCACAGAAGGCTATATACTTTAAGAAAAATATTCCTTAATTTATTTACTCATGTCATTCAGTCCTCAGAACTTCAACGCCGATTATATCATATATGATATGTCCTTAATTACGAAAGAATAATCCTCAAGTATGTGATCGGCCTATGGGGCATATCTAGTACTCTCTGTGTATCAAACTTATACCAAGCACGAGGTTTCGTCTTTCCGAAATAAGGGAAGACGGAGATCAATAATAAAGAGTTCAAGGACGAGGTAATAGAATAGAAGTATCGGGATCAAGGCGTTTAAAGAATTCAAATAGGAATTGTCAAAGCAGTTGTGGATTGAAGTCCTATTTTGGTAATGCCTATCCACATGCTCGCATCGGTACAGTTATGTAACGGATACGATATGCTTAGACATATCTAGAGGACAAGTTCATTCATCTACTAATCACTAGATATCTCAATCCACATAAAGTAGTTATACGAAAGGCGAACCACGCGCACTATGGTTGATCAGACCGTAGTACACTGATTCTGAAATGTATTAATATATGCATCCACTAATATATATATAGTGAACAAGCTTGATGAAAGAATAAGCTTGCAAAACTAGGCTATAATAGCGGCATAAGTCAAGGTGGTACAATAATTATAGGTACGCTAGATGATAATGAAAGGAGGTACAAGTCAATTCAAGTTCATAAAAATAAAACAAAAAAATAGAATAAGCAATAATAATAAAGACTCTACAAATCTCTATAGTTATCATACAACCTCCTTGTCTATGTCGCTAGTCGACCAAATGGGGGCAATGACCTCTAAATTCTATTGTCTGAATAAACACTGTCGTCTTATGCTAGCATACAATTAATGTCATTCAGCTACACTTCAATAATATGGCAAAAGACTATGTGATACTAGGTTGTGAGGTATGCTACCCAACTTATAACAATTAACTAATACTGTAATTTCTTTAAGGATACCGTAGAACTCCTGTTAAGGTCTACGGGAAGGGGTCTTGGTATTTATTAGGGTATCCTCTTTCATTACATAGGTCATGGTCGTCCTAAGTCTTAATCATAGCGCTCATGGATCAAGTGTCAATAGTAAGGATAGAAGAGTTACTGGCCGTCAAGGGGAAAGGGTCTAACTCGTATCGAGGTGGGGGTACATGGGGGTATATGTTACACAATTTAAAACTAAGGGATAAGCGCCAGGTCTCAATCTACAAGAATAGCTTAAACCATCAAGTTCTAACTACTAAGCACACAATTTCAAAATTCAAGAGTAACCACCAAAATCCTAGCAAGCTATATATATCCTAACATAGAATAAATTTACTTGGTCTATAATCAGCAGTGTCAGATGGCACGAGTTGAAAGATGAAGAATAGAGGAACAAAATTTGGTCGTCGCACAATTAGCGAACGCTAAGGTCGCAGAGGAACAATATATGAAATTAAAATAGGGGGCTCTATATAGCATCGTGGTTTTCTAAGGGAAAGTGGTATGCTAGTTGCTATGTTCGAGGTATGATCAAGAGAAACGTTATATTCATTGCTCTTGGCTTCCTAAGGTACTGTCTGCTACTAATAAGACAATGATCTAATTTTATAGTTCTAATATTATCTCACCATAAGTGTTAGGTCCAGCCCTAATATTTAACTCTGGATTTCTATTGGTTCCTCAATACTAGGGTCAAACACTATGGTCAAACTTCTAATTAACTCTAGTAGTGTCTATGCTACTCTCAAGTCTTCATATTACATCAAGGGGTAATGGTAAACCAATTCTAGAGATAAGGAATTCTAGGGTTCACTAGATATTCTAAACTTAGTTGTGTGTCTATATTCTCATTGTATTCTTAATAGGTGTGCTACCATAATTATCATCCTAATAATAGGGGTTCCTATATTCTAGCAGAAGGCTATACTCAAAGAACTATTAGGGAAGTACAGGAATGAAGCAGGATACAATTATTCAGATAGAATGGATTGGAAGGAGAGCGAATCATAGTCAATTGTGGATGAGATCCTATACTCTATTCCTAGGTGCAGGCTTGTTCGGTATAATAACGTAACCGAGATAATATGCTCTCGACCTGCATGGGCCACCACAAAAACATGTCACGTCCCAGTCCCAAAATACGTAGGACTAGGAACACGTAAGCATGCCAGCCGCATGGATATGGTAACTCCAATATATGGAAACTAAAATCCATACGTACGTTGTAATATGAAAATTAATCCACAAGTGGTATAAACATATGTCATAAGTCATATGGTACAATCTAAATCTCATCCACAAAAAATCAATATAAATGAATAACCAGCATCTATATAACTAGATCTTAACATAAGTATCTAAGGATGATAGTTGGATGGAAACAAATCCACTACCAACTCGAATGTTGAGCAAATATAAAATAAGTACAACACAACAACACCATATAAGAATACCAGCTAGCAATCACGGACTCGAAGAGAGGACATCCACGAAACATATATAACCATCCAAATCTGTGCTCCTGCAAAAACTCAAGAACAGATACACCTGGCAGAGGACCAGGTCCTCAGAGGGATGTAACAAGATACAGAAAAGCGAGCCAACTTGAATACAGTAAACATGCATATTATTTGAAAATAAATAAGTACGCTGTACAAGACATCTATATGAATGCAAATAAGGATAACTTTTTGACGTATGGGCAATGGTAGGCTACTCGATCTACCTCACAACTCACACACACGTCAATGGACATCAGAAATCGACATACCGCAGGGGTAGCGACCAGCGAGACTCCAAAAATTGACATATCGCGGGGGTAGCGACCAGCGCGACACACGCCCGTAGTGCGAGCTATATACTACGGTTTACCAGAGTGGTTAAAAGCCCATACGCCTAATGATTGTCCTCTCTTGATACTAGGTGCCATGTATGTGTCAACATATCTAATATATAGTATGACTGAAAGAAACTGCACATACAATAAATAAACAGAAATGCAATAAATATAAAGAAATATACTAAGCATACAAAATACTGTAAGAAATTTGGCAATGTATCTTGCCTGGTCTGAAAAGGATGAAGTCCCAACTCAAGGCGTCGTCCGATCTACCCGTCACATAAATTAAACAAGTTAGGTTACAAAAGTGGGTAAATAGGTTCCTCCATTTAATCTATTTTAATTCTGAATAAAATAACCTAAAATAGTATTTTAATCTTATTATAATCTAATTTTATTGTTAAACCCTAATTTTGTCCAAAGAACTGAATTTTATCAACTCGAGACTCATGGCACGCAAATCGAGGCGATCTGTTGACCAAAAAGTCAACCGACACAAACTCAACTTTCATGCATGATTTCCTGTAGATTTCAGCGTCAAAAATATGCTAGAATTTATGGCTCGTCCAAATTTAAATTCGTTTGGGAATTATGGCACATACAAATTTTGTATTGTGCACCGATGGTTAAATTCTAACCTAGAAGTTCTACAGAATTAACAGTATATAAATACTTCAAATTAAATTTTGGAAAAATATATATGTCGATGATCTCGATATTAGCTTTCCGAAACTTTAAACGGTTCATGATTCTGATTCCGGGTTCTCCCGAAATTGCGAAAACATCGAAACACGTCTATTTTCGGACATGCTGTGCTCTACGAATTTTCCAGAACTTAATAATAATAATTTCGAAAAACAATTTTTATAATCAGAAAGCTAACCTCAATATCTTTTTAACGCAAGAAACTAGGCCTCGTTTGGAGTCCGGAGCTATGCGCAATGGCTTTTGGAAGATGAAGGAACCCTAGATGGCAATTCTCCAAAATCTCTCTCTCTAAATAATGGGATAATTAAGGTTATCATATTATTATATATATAGAGATGTACCTGTGGCTGAATGGATATCTATAGACTGACACGTGTCAGAATCTGATTGGATAATTTTATTTATATTATTTATTTTTGATTTGCCTTTATCAAAACATTATTTAAGTCGTTTTAAATCTAAATAACTCCAAATAAATATTAAAAATAATCATAAAAATCTTGAAAAATTATAGAAAATATATTTTGAATCCAGAAACCCTAGAAAAGTATTTGGTATAATTTTATGTTCATAGGTTTTCTACTATAATTAGGAGAAGCTCTAAACATTAGTTTTACCTATATAACTAAAAATAAATACTAAAGTTATTCCAAAAATTCTGAAATAATTCCAGAAAATATATAATAATATTATAAACCCTAGAAAATAACATGGGTCCATTTTATATTCCTGGGATTGCACAATAAATTCTACAAGTCCTAAAAATTAATTATTAGCCTAATTACTCCCAATAAATACTAAAAATACTCAGAAAATTCCCAAACAATTCTAGAAAATATGTGTGACTATTTAGAACCTAAAATAAAATTTTGGGATATTTTTAGTTAAGTTTGAACATAAAATAAATTCTTCAAAGTCCTAAAAAATTAGTGTTACTAGTTTTTAATTAACTAAAAATTATGGAAAAAATCCCAATAATCTAAAATAGCCTAAAAATAATTCTAAATAAATATTTATATAAGTAAATATACTAAAAAAATTATTTTCTAATTAACTAAGAGAATACTCTAAATAAATTCAACATCTATAATAAATATAATAATATAAAATATACACAAAATACCTATTTTGGGTGAGGGAGTTTATATGCAGCCGGAAGATCGAAGCGATGGTAAAAACGGCCTAAGTCAACTGATGAGATTCAGAGTCGCAGATTTTTGAAGATGGCATCGCCTCTGACTCATCGTGCCCCGGAAGGGAATATCATTCATATGAATTGACGACTGTGAAACTAGCTTGTAAAGTTAAAGCAACGCCTCATTTAGATCAAATTCTTACAATACCGGAAGGGACATATGTGCCTCAGATCTACAAGATGCATCAGAACTTTGTCTGGGATACTTGCTCGTACAGAAGGCGAGGGTAATATCCGTGCTTTGAGGCAGTGGAAGAAGCGCGAAGAACTATTCCATGCGTGACCTAGGAATTGTGGCGAGTATGTCCACGTTAAAATTGTGGCGACACTGTCCCTATGGCGTGGCGGCGAAATCTTTGTGGATCACATGAACCTCAATATAGATGTTCACCCATTGAGGTATTGAGATTTAGAAAGAGGTGTTTGGCTGAGATGATCTAAGAGCATAGTTTGATATTTAGGTAAGTCCCTAGTTGGGATAGTATCAGTTGTGATGATCGTTCGAAGCAAGAGATAATATTTGGAGACGGTGCATGCAGAACATTGTGCGATTAGAGTCATACTAGAGTTTTGTTGGTTGAGCTTGGACGGTGCTAGTGTGGATTCAGAGATAGTTGTATGTATTGAATTGGAACACGAACTGATTGGGTCAAGTGGAGAGATCGTCAGTGGAAAATTATCGTATTTGAGAATAGCGCTTGTGCGAATGTGTTGGGATGAACGTCAGGATTAGTTCAATTGGGAGTGAAGTGAATGAATGCCTCAGACATAAAAAAAACCCTTGTAACTTGTCCAAATTTGCTATCGTTAAGCTCGGTTGAATTGGATATATTTCAGGGACGCCTTAAATATGTGTATGATCTAAAACGAAGCGATATGAGGAATTTGTATTGAGCTGCAAGGAGGATGTAGGAATATGGAATTTGTGCGGACGTTCAGCACAAAGCGAGATGCTGAGTCTAGATCAGGAGAATGTGAGTTGCATGGAGCAGAGTTATGAATTGGACATATGACATGCGTGTAAGGAATGGATACTAGTATGGTTTGAGGACGAACCTGATTCTAAGTAGTATATTATGTAATGTCCCGCAACCGCACGGTACATTACGCTGAATCGGATTGAATGAGAAAATAGCTGATTATAGTTTGATTTGTTAGATTTGGGAACGAGTATTGATTTGAGTTGGTTTTATATGCAGATCACAAGCGGAGTTCGATGGAATCAGGTGTTCGTTCAGTACAGTACTGGGATAGCAGGATTGGAGCGATACTGCCGTCTTTCTTAGTCCGATCAGGTCGAATGATTTGGAGAGCACGGCATACTCGCAAGGTCATACCAATTGAGTATATCGTGCTTTGCATCGGACCACGGGTTCAAGGAATCGTCCGTATCGGCAGGGCATGATGCTTAACGGAATCAGACTTTGTGAGTGCGCTCTGTCCGTTCTCCTCTAATCCTGTATGCTTAATAATATGGAACACACATAATGGCTTGAACACTTGGACTAAAACTTGGAAATCACTATACTATGGCGTGCATACAGTGTACGTCGTTTGGTTGGATATAATTTATGGCTTGAGTTGGTTTTGCGTTTGAGCAGTTAGAGCTTGAGTGGATCATCTTGGTTGGAATATCGAGGCATTTTGGGTGGGTGAGCGTGCATCCGTGCACGGGTATTAAGTTAGGCGCTTTGTCAATCAAAGCATGCAATTATGGTTCAAAATCGAACAACTGCATCGGTGAGGGCATTTTGCCACAAAATATTTTGGGCCAGGGGTGTTGCACCAATTTGAGCATTGTGTCGAAGCGGCATAATACCTATAGGAATAACTTGAGATGGTGACTTGGGTTATAGTTGGATAATGGTTATGGATAGTTGGTTAGGTTGAGGCTAGGATAGTTAGGTGGGGGTGAGAATGCTCAATTCTCACGTCATACCTACTTGGTGTTTGTATCGGTCAAGGACAACCTATTGCGCACATGATTTGGTTTCCTCGAATGGAATAGGCTCCGGGGCACCGGGACCGTTCGGCCATGGAGGAGACAATGGTAACGTGCCTTGGGTACGGTGTCGGCAGTTCGATACGACCAGGCGAGCTAGCTACTCAGTCATGATCGAGTAGAACTGTAGTTTATTAGTCCTTTGTGGCTTGGCCAGTGACTTCATATAGATAAGAGTTGGCTTGCTTTACCTTGCTTTGGTTTGTGCTTTTTATGTAGGCAGCGGCCACCTTGACTCAGGCAAGAGTGTGCATATCGATGATTGGATTTGTAAGGCTTGGATTATGGCATCGTTTGAGGATGGATATTGAGGCTTGGATGGTGATTCGATAGGTTCATGCTTGCATGGGTTTGAGTAGGACAGTTTGCATGCTAGTTTTCTTTGAGTTGGATATATCTGCTTGTATATTTTGCTTGAGTTGAATGCTTGCATGTTTAACCTATATTACAACTTTTCTTAACATGTCATACCTCTGCCATGAAATAAATCTAGGATTCAAGTACAAAGATCACCATATAACTGTTTGCATTCACTATTCTACTTAGTGTCGATTTAGATGAGTGGGTTACCCCACTCACCAGAACAGCTGTGTACTGACCCACGTTTGTGTGTATTATTTCAGGTATGTAGGTGTAGTGGCGTTGCTTGGATATACGGGACATGATGTATGAACGGTAAGTACCTTTGTGGGCAAGAGAAAGAGCAAGTGTGTTGCATCGCCTTTGTGGCATTCTCCTTTGTGGCAATTTTATTTGGACCCTATCGAGAGCTTCGCTGCATATACTCTGATGTGTGCTTGGCACACAATACTTGACTTTTGATGCAACTTGGTCATTTTGATGATAACTATGATGTTTGACAACATCGTCTTGTGCGATCGCAACTCCAGTCTCGTACGACATCACGTCCCGATGAGAATGATTGTCCTGTGGGAGTGCAGCAATGTGGTGATTCACGTTCAGCGAGGATGATCGAGCTTGTGGGAGATTGGGGCATGACAGATGCTTCTCGAACTTATTGAAGTTCTCATTCGTTCAGTGAGTGAAACACAAAGAGTTTCGTTGTTAAGACTTTTCCAACTACTTAGCTCCAGAACACTTGTGTAATAATTAGTCATGCATCCAACAAGATGAACGCATGCTAGAAGGTATATGCGGCAAAGAGTTCAGGACGCATGGCACTCTCAGCCGCACGGCACTCTCTACCGCAGGCTATGGTGGTCGCATGAATACTTTATCTTTTCCAAACAGCAGGTTCAGCCATAGCTGAAAGCTCAAAAAGAAAATGTTATTTTATTCATAAAATCTTTATTTTAACTCCAAATCAAGTAAAATAAAAATCAAAATCGCACGAAATTTTATTCTCCACAACATGGAATAATTAGTTTTCAAAAACATAAAATTTTAATAGATCAAAACAAAAAAAACTCATGGAACCCATAAAAATCCCAAATATTCAAACTCAGATCTACTCTGAATCATCCATCAAAATCCAAAAGTCCAAGAACTAAATTATATGAGGACATCAAGGAGAAAATTTCCTATCAAACATATTTTTAAATAACACATGTATGCAAAAATCTAAAAAAACCTATAGATTCACTATTTGAGCAAGATGTACTTGGCTGGAGTGGCTTCTTAGCCTCTAC
This sequence comes from Iris macrosiphon, assembly GCA_036927795.1. Classification (NCBI taxonomy): domain Eukaryota; kingdom Viridiplantae; phylum Streptophyta; class Magnoliopsida; order Asparagales; family Iridaceae; genus Iris; species Iris macrosiphon. The sequence continues at coordinate 102,830,635 of JAYESA010000003.1, read as the reverse complement.
CTCTCACGGTCTAAGTGATCACAACTACCTCTTCTAGGGTTAGGGTTCGGTGCAAGGGAAAGGGGAAGAAGAAAGAGGAAAAGAAAAGTAGAAGTAAAGAAGAATGTGGGAGGAGAGAGAAAACTCTTATATATATATATATATATATATATATATATATATATATATATATATATATATATATACAAAGGGAGAGGGGGGGGATGGTCTAGCCATGGGTTCAACCAAAATAAACCAAACCAAGTGTCCAGTCTACATGTGGATCCTAAATCGGATTTATGACAATGCTAATGGATATTCTACTGGTCTTGGGTAGTTTCTCCAAACAACAGAAAATAAAAATATAAATGACATGAACCATCATGCAAATATCGCAGAAATACAATATCAGAAAAATTAAATTCTAGAAATTCAAGAAATACCAAATCGAAAAATATGTGTGACACATAGAGGCGATCAAATTAGCTTGCAATTTGTTAGGGAGAAAGGGGATTAAAGGATATTGTGAAGGAGAGATTGTGTAAGATAATCCTTCTTGTCATCTCTTATTCTTCGGAGTCTGTAATCAGTTTTTCTTCTTCTAATAGTTATGGTGATCCATTTTGGATCAGTGAGGAGTCTTTAAGGAGTCGTTTCACTTTCTTATTCTAATAGTAGAGGCTTTTCAGGGTTGAACTTTTATCGTCCTATGGTTTTTTTTGTTAGGATTTTTCACGTAAAAATTGTGTTTGCGTTTTTGGCTTTCTATGATTTTGACTATTTAATTTTCGTGTGCTTTTCTTCTATTCTCTCGAGTTTCTTGGTTTGGGGAAACAATTTTTGTATTTCGTTCCCAACGTAGTGGTATCAGAGATTCGGGTTCAAAGTATCCGTTAATAGGGTTGACAGTCAAGCCAAGAAAAAGAGATAAATGTAAAGCCGGAGCGCATGGTAAGCCTAAACGATTCCAATTACCACTATTGGTGAAGCAAGATAAAAGATATGTTGTTTGTAAAGAAGGTGCATCTTTCAGTATTTGCTTCCGAGAGATCTTGTGATAAATTCGAAGAGGACTAAAAATTCGAGAATATACATGTGTGTGGGTATATCAAGCAGTTTGTTGATGAGAACATATACAATTACGTTACCGATATTGAGCACATAAGAACACTTTGGAAGAAGTTAGAATCTTTGTATGCGAAGAAGATCAGGGTAAACAAGTTGTTCCTTATTAGAATGATGATGAGTCTACGGTACAAAGATGATACATCCATTACGGATCACCTAAGTGAGTTACATGGTGTGGTTGACCAGTTATCCTTTATGGAAGTAAAATTTGACGACGAAGTTCAGGGGATGTGGTTGTTGTGTACTTCGTCAAAATTGTTGGAGACCGTACGAATGTTCATGGCCGCTTCTGCTCTAAAAGGCGTAGTTACTCTGGAGTTCGCTAATAGCTGGGTGTCAGAGGAGATTGTTTTAGAGAGCCGTGGAAGGAGTAAAAGCAGGGGTCCAAACAGCGACAAAGACAACAACAAAGGAAGGTCCAATGATCAATACGAGGACTCTGAACACTACCATTATGGCAAAAAATCCATATCAAATGAAATTATTTTATTTGGAAGAGAGAAAAAGGATGATAAGGGAAAGCAGAGTTAGAACACAACATTGGTTGGCTCGACACATGGAGGCAATGTGGTCATTATAGGTGATGAAATAGTCATAAACCTCGCATGCGATGAGAATTCTTGACTGGTGGACTCAGGGGCTTCATTATTGTTCGCTATTAAAATTGATTGATTTAATAACAAACAGAAGAAAGTACAGAGAGGTCCTAGACAGATAATCTAAGTACAAATTTTTGATTCTGGGACATGACGATGGACAAAGAGCGCTATGGCGGCTCCTTTACTCCGTTGATGATCTGACACATGAGTGAGGGGTGCTCTCTTCTCTTCTCTTCTCTCTCTCTCTCTTGATCTTGGGTGCAGGTATGCAACTCTCTGGGAGGGTATGGTCTCTCTATGAAATAGAAAAAAAGTCGACCTTTGGGACGTCCAAGTTGCTCCTATTTATAGCCATCATGTTGATGGGTTATAGGTGCCGTATATGCCTCTCCTTGGTAGCCGCAGGGGGATCCTTTAACATAATATGATTACAACTGTAGCCGTATAATATGGGTTGAGTCCAGGGCGAGCTGCCACGTAGACGTTCTGTTAAAATTTGTTGTTGCTGAAGATCTGGACGGTTCTCGTCCTTTGTGTTCATGACTTGGTCAATTGTGACACGTGGCCCGCACTTGGTTGGAGAGGGCTACTTCAGTTGTATCGGCTGGACTTGGTCTTCATGGAGTCTGAAACACATGTGACCAGAACTGCATAGGATGCATGGAGTCTGGGACGCATAGGACTAGAGATACATAGAACGCAGGGAATCTGGGATGCGTGGGCCAGAGACTCTTGGATTTTGGGATACATGGGTGAGTACTGCCTGGTCCACGTAGAATCGAGGACACATGGAGTCTGGAATGCATGGAGCCAAAGACGCATGGAGCCTTGTTTGTGCTGTACACGTGGCGCTGCACACCTAACGAAAAGACGAAAAGTAAAGTTCTGACGTGAGACTTCTGTCGTTTAGTAGGTTCACGTCTTTTTGAGGCACTCTTTTTTGTCAAGATTCTGTGTCAGAGACGCCATATTAGATTTATCTGCGACCAAAGCTATTTTGGCTGATTGGAATACATGGATGTAGCCTTATTGGACCGCAGGATGACTCTACGGTCTGATTTGAGCCTTGTTTTTGGCGACGTACTGCTATTGAATGCATGAAAGCGTATTTTCCATACATCTACAAGCACACATATCTCATAACAAGATATTGTTTGCCACCTACACAATAAGAGACTGTAGAGTGTTGAAGATGGGCAACATAGATGTGTCAAAGGCCATTTCTATTGGAGATGTGTATAAGAGAACCAAGACAGGTATATTTCTTGTTCTCAAAGATGTTCATTATATCCCCGATACCCGTTTCAACATAGGTATCGGTTGGAAGGTTGGATGATGAGGGATTCTTCAATCTTTTTCGAAACGATCAATGAAAACTTTCCATGGGTTCTATGGTGATTACCAGAGGAAGAAAAAAGTTTGGTCTCTACTATATGGAGTAGAGCACACATGGGACACATAAGGTGAACAGAGTCAGTGATGCGTCTACCGAGTTGTAGCATAAGTGGCTCAGCTATATCAGCGAGAAGCGAATGAGCTACTTGTTGAACATAAAAGTGCTTTCGGGGCTCAACTTTACAAAATTAGAGAGATGCATGCACTACATTGCTGAAAAGCAAAATAAGGTATCTTTCATGTAGGCTGCTTCCAATCTACCACCACCTCAATCTTCTTTGGGTTAACCGAGACACCCTCCATCGAGATAGAATGTCTAAGGAATGATACGCTATCCATCTAGAACTCACACTTACTTAGCTTCGCAAACAACCGATGTTCCTGTAAGGTCTGCAACACGATCCTTAAGTGTTCTACGTGCTCTTCCTTTTTTTGAGTAAATAAGGATGCCATCGATGAACATGACAACAAACTTGTCCAAGAAGGGCCGAAAGACTCAGTTCATCATATCCATGAATGTTGTAAGAGAGTTCGTCAAATAAAATGGCATAACTAAGAATTCGTAATGTCCATATCTTATACGAAATATTGACTTCATTAAAGCTTCAGGCTTAATCTTCAGCTGATGATAGCCCGACCGAAGATTAATTTTAGAGAATACTGTTGCTCCCTGGAGTTGATCGAATATGTCGACTATTCTTGACAACGGATACTTACTCCGTACTGTAGCTTTGTTTAATTTTCGATAATCGATGCATAACCACATTGACACATTCTTTTTTTCTTTTCACAAACATTACTGGAGCTTCCTATGGAGAAATTCTTAGGAAAATGTATCCTCGGTCCAATAATTTCGGTAATTGTACCTTAGTTCCTTTAGCTCTGTTAGCGCCATTCTGTACGGTGCCTTCAATATCGGCTGAGTATCTGAAAAGGTGTCGATGGTGAATTATATCTTTCGATCTGGTGGCATTTAGGGTATCTCGTCTAGAAACATATAAAAAAATTCTATCACAACATCAATCCAGCACCCTAGATCCTCCCGTATCGTGAGGACGCTTGTTAAATGTGTTATAGAGGATTTGTCCTACTTTCTGTGAACTACGTACAAAATTTTGCTCGTTATCCAAAGCGACTTCAAAACATTCCTAGAAGATCTGGAACTTCTGATTCATGACATCCCTACGCAGTTTGACATTCAGGCCTTATTAGAAACTATGACAACAAGACTTCTTATTTGACATGAAGGCCTCGATATGTAGTGCCCCGCCCTGCTATGGCATTATATAGTTCGAGATATCGGTTTGCTGGCTCAAAAGGAAACCTTTCTGAAGAGCTCCATATGGGGACACAAGACGATTGATCTGGGTGAGTGGTAGAACTTCATTTTCTGATTCTTTTCCGCTTAATAAAGAATTTTATTTTATAACTGGTTGTTACAAATAAGTTTATTTTTCATAAGAAGAATGATAGAATATGACCATACTTGCTTAATAAGAGAACTTGTATGCTTATCAATAAAAGAACCTTTGCCATGCTAATTCAAGAGTAGAGTATTGCATGTTAAGTTTCACGTTCACTGCTATTGAACGAACCATTGCCATGCTAATAAAGTAGAGTAAAAGAATGCTTAAACATGTTCCATTATTGTATGCAAAACAAGAGTATAATTACATGCTTAGTTTAAAAGAGACAGAAACTTCATGCTGGATTTACATAACTGCTTCTTTACTTGCTTCAGGTTAAAAGAATTATACTGCTTGAAGCATAGAATTGCCATTGCTCGTTTAGAGAATTGATGCTTGACCTTATCAAATACTGCGTATTGAGAACATATTGAGCCCCTTATCATTTGACATCAATTGATATGAATGACAAGACTAATAGTGCACCATGAGGCTTGTAGTCCGTACGTACTGGAGGGTTTGGCTATTAGATATGAAATGATTGAACTCTACTTGATCGACTTGTTTGCTTGCACTGTAGAGATTATCTAATATAATTTTATACATTGCATTGGTCTGACAACTGTATAAGCATGGAAAAACTAAAGCCAAGCAGGCTATATAGATCCCATGCACCCTCAAAATGAAAGCAGGCCGCAAATATGCCACCCATGCAGCACAGGCAGCCAAAGGGGTAGAGAGTCACAGATGACCTCTGAAATAACATTAATTACCTGACGTAAAGTTCTGACATGACTTCGAGATTCGTGAAAGAGGCGGCACACAAAAAGACAGAAAGTCACGTCAAAGTATTAATGACCCTGTCAGACGTGCAACACCATATGGTCACTCGTATGCCACCTCGAGTATATGCGACCTTGACTCTATGTAGCCTCGCCTCTATGCGGCCTCGTCATCATGCGGCCAAAGTGACCATCAGACCCAGGCCAAAAGAGTGCACGTATGTGGCCACGACTCTATGCGTCGACGATACCAGGCAGCCTTCAGCTTGCAAGACCTTTCCGTTATAACTGAGAAGATCTTCACACAATCAGTGTTGAATACATGTCCAGCTAACCAAGTCACGCACCCAACTGAATTTAAAATAACTCCAAAATATTATCAATAGCGTATCCCAACTGAGGCCATATGGCAGCGCGCCCGTGGTATACGACTACAGTTACAACCATATTCTGTTGAAGGAGCCTCATACGGCCACCAAACAGAGGCATATGCAGCACCTATAGCTTGTCAGTAATTGCTCATCCGGCTGACCGTCAGCAGGCACCGTTAACTGTTATGCATGTCTCTGAAGGAAAGCTATACAAAACTGACCCATGCGTCCATCCCACAGTGGGAAGTGGACATGGACGGCCTCAAAAGTCTCCCATTAACGACATGGGAAAGTTCTTGTACGAACCCAGGTCAGGGAGCAAAGACAATGCCTACACACCCATGTGCTCGGTCTTTCTGTGCCCATAAGGAGGGTGTAAAGGTGAATCACCCCTCGCTTGACATGTGCAACATGATCCATCACAAGCACAAATTAAGGGCAATAACTACGGCGTGTGAAGTATCCTCTCTAGGACATTATTGTGCCAATATCGTCATCAATTGCTCCTGTGCTAAAGTAGTAGTACCTGTAGATAGACAGTCAATATTCCAATTTCTATAACCCAGAGCACCCATCCGGCAGCATCCCGGAGAGCAGGTGCGAACACCAGAGGAGGAGGAGCTTCCCTTCGCTTCATGTTACTCCGCTAAGAAATCCCCCTCCACAAGTGGAGGACGGAAGCCTAGCACCTCTAATCCTTCACTTTTAATCAGTGCATCAAGGAAATGGAGGCAAGCAACGAGACCCACAGAAGGAGTGTTCCTGGGTACGCGCTCGAAAAAGAAATTATCAGCTGTTGGGGGTGGCCCTTCCTCGAGACCCCAGATGGCCCTGCAAGCTGGGGGTAGTGATCCCTCAGAACTCTACAGCAACCCGATATTCCAAGGAGGCGGTGATTCCTAAGGAATCGACGTAGAGATTCCTGGGGGCAGTCACCCTCATCAAGAAGATGCAACTTCCTACGCTGGGGGTAGTATTCCCTCCGGGTCCGAAGAGTATGCAACACTGCCAACTTTTCCTAAGGACTATTCACTACAAGAGTTCGAGGCAGAAAGTGTGACGTCCACCATCCCATCTATCTCTTCCTACGTGAGAATAGTATACATGGCAGGGGATGATCACGAGGGCCCCAGTGATCGACAGTGCCTTGAGGCCCTCGAGGCTATGATGCACACCGTGAGCGCGTTAATGCAAGCCTTAACCCAGACAATATTGGAGATCAAGGCAAACATGGCCTCATAGCCACCAAGGGCCTCGGGTCAAGCAAGCCTAGATCTTGGGACCAACGGGAAATTGAATTCTACCGCTCAGCCCGCTGGTGGCAATCACACTCTACCAAGATCGACTGCTCCTCTTGTAGCAGATGAAACCCGAAAAGCAATAAGGGAGGTACGAGAACTTTGAGTCCTCCAGGACTCACTGGGCAATCGGGACACCCAGCGTGAGCTCGGGGTACGACAACCATATCCCCTCGATTGGAGAGATATGTCGTACCCTCCCAAGTACAAGCCATTCAACATGTCTCCATTTTAGGGGAAGACATCCCCTCATCAATATATGAGTTACTTCGAGACGGCAATGGGGCATCTATGTCACGACCCGCACTCGATATAGGGGCATGAGTACACGGGTACGTTCAGCCTACGCTGCAGCATCGACGGTAGAACATCGTCTAGGTCACAATACTATCTAATCAATCTCACACGAATATCCAACTCCATAGGGAGACACAGATATAGCAATATAATATGAAATACTCAACCACAGAACTAAAGCATGATAAGATATCGAAAGAAAATAATCGAAACACAACCACAAGTCTAAACAACAACAAAATATATCTTCAAACAATAACATCAAAGTCTCAATATATGCCGAAAATAAATCCGGTACCAAAATATGCTAAAAGAAACTAACTAAAATAACTAGTGATCCCGGGCTAGACCTTCCGGCAATCACACCTGAGCTACAAGGTCCAAGGGTGCAGCTACTCTCCCTGTGGTCCATAATATGTCGGACACCAGTCCTCTAAGTCGCCGTCTAAAAAATATATCCAGTCAAGATGGGAGCGAAGTACAACCCGATAATAGTTCCAATTAATTGACAAGAACTATAAAATAATAAAATAGATGATGCTATATACTGAGAGAAAATAATAAAATAAATGCAATGGCAAATGGTAAAGAAAACAAGCAATATAGACAATAGGGTATAGTCACTGCATATATGAAATAAAAGAGAAAGAAACTGCAATATCAGATTCAAGGTAATATAATATATAAAATTTGAATAAAGAACTGCAACTATTCTAAGTGTTTGAAATACTAGTTTCGATATGTGATTGGCTTGAAAACTTATACGATAGCTATATGGCCTGGCTAATCATACGTGAGATGTATGATTAACACTAACAATGTTTTATAATTTACAATAGAAATATGATCACATCCCTTACTAGCAATTTCCCCCCGCCCCTAACTAGTATAATGGATCCAACCATGACACGTTACGATATACGATCAATGTCAAATAATAATACCATGTACAATGTCTAATATCAATGTCGTGTACGATGTTAAAACGATAACCATTGTAACATCTCATGACTGAAGATCAACTATATACTAGTCCGTGTACCATAGTGTCGAGAATCAGATGCAATATTTCTAAGTACTTGAAATATAAAAATTATCAAATAATAGAAACTATTAGAGAATGTACTCGCCTGTGGACCAGAGAAATGAATGTTAATTATGTCAGTATCGGTGCATAAAGGACCTAAATATGAGTCACAAGTAAAAATATTGTTTTAGGATTATAAACATGTTAAAGTAGCTAATTTCTATGTCTCAAGTCTATTCTAGGTCAACTAGGTCAATAATAAGTCCATTGCCCGAATTCGAGTTTGGGTTAACTATCTAGTTAGCCTATTAAGTTACACTAGTCAAAACCAAGCTATACTTAGGTTTCTAGGTCTATGCTAGTTATTACTAGTCTTATGCTAGCTAATATTGGTCATACTAAGCTACAAACACTAGTGCATACCCATAACACCCTATACTTAATTATCTAGGTGTTACCTTAACTCCCAACAACTATAACTTAGTTTAACTCAAGACTAACACTAATATCTTAATTACCTTAGCCATTACTTTAACTTAACACCAAACTTTATGGTATCTTGAGATACCCAAACATTACCTTAGTTAATAGCTCATAAACCATATCCTTGATATTCATTCTAGTGTCCTAGTACTCAAACCAATATCTACCCAACACTCTAACACTCAATCCATGATGCACACCCTCATTGTGCACTAATCACTCAACTCCACATAACTAAAATCTTCTTACGTTGATACACATGTGATCAAACACAGTTCTTGTGCCCAATGCACAAACTTGCCCCTAGCAACCCTATATCTGATACTCACTGACACTAATTCACATCCCTACCTTAAACCTAGTACACTAACTGTATACACTCTCACCTACACTGAAAATACTCACATAACACTCTACATCATACTTTGATCAACACCTAAACTTCTAATACCTATGACAACACTTGATACCTTAGTCTATAGCCATGGTATCCAAAACTCATAACTTACACTTGGTATCATGGTATATACATATATACTAATACCTTAACATATCATTATGTAAACCTTAGCATCTTGATATCTATAAATGACTCATGTGATTATACCCAACCACTGACTGATACTCTCCTACTGGTATTCCTATCTATACACACTTAAGTCATTGACACCACTCTTCACTCTTCCTTGATACACTCATACAAATACACTCAATGCCCAATACCTCTTCTCACTTAATTGTAACTCCCCTCACACCTAACTAAACCTCTATTGGCAATCCCAGGAATTCCCTTCTTCTTCACGCACTGAACTCCACTTAAGCCTTCATACTCCTATAATCTAATACCTGAGCCATCCAACCTTCTTATGCTAAGAAATATATACAATACTACATGCATACTCTATAGCAGCTAATAGCCACTGCTGTTACACCTAGGTGTACTGAACCCGAGCCCACCTCCTTACCGCTACTACTGATTCCAACTTCTGGTGCTGCTACTTTGTTGTAATAGCACTCTGAACTGAAACACACACACACACACACACTTACCTACATATAACTCCCCTCAAGCCACTACATCAGTCTATCCAGACCCCCCCTTTAACCCTCTTACAGCTAGTTTTGCACATAGCAGTGCAAATTTAAAGAGCCTTGAACCTGAACCCCACCCTCACACATATGTGCATGACCCTCACTAATTGCATACTAGTCTGAAACCTTATTCCCCTTCAAACCACAATCCCAACTGCTTAAGTTGCAGTTCAAATCCTTGCACAGATACTCTTTCAACACTCATCTCTTCCACACCAATGCACACTGCCTTGGCCTCTGCTCGACTGCAACTGTGCACGATACTTCCCTGCTGAAGCTGTAGTAGGTTACTGCTCCCTGCCTTGCTGCACAGTCTCTATACTACCCACTCGAGTAGTGGTGCTATGCCACTGAGCAGTGCCTGAATTTCTCACTCGAGTAGTGGTTTTTCCTACACTCATCTTACTGTTAATATTGATGTTGCTCTCCTAAGCTACTGTTGATTTTACTGGAACCAAATGCACAGCTCCATGTGAATTATAGCAATTGTATTTGCAGGTGCAAGATGTTGCAGAGCACTTGGTACTGCTGCCATTGCTGATTTCCTGCTGATACTTGAACTGATATTAAATAGAATGTAGAAGCATGGAATATGCTAGAGAATTGCCCGCGTAAAACAGAGATTCAAAACTGTCGGCGTAAAACATGTTTTCAGAACTGTCCGTGTAAAATAGAGAAGCGTAAAGTAAAGCTTCAGAATTGTCCGCGTAAAGCAGAGAATCAAGGAAGTTTGGCGTAAAACAGAGATTCAAAACTGTCTGGGAAAAAGTCTGCATAAAAGTTCTGCGTGCGTAAAATCTGCAAGCGTAAAGTCTGCGCAAAAATCTGTCTGCGTAAAGTTCGCGCAAAAGGTCTGCGCGTAAAAGATCTGCGCGTAAAAGATCACTTGCGTAAAGTCTGGGTAAAAAGTCTGTGCGTAAAACATTTGCGCGTAAAAAGATTTCCTGCATAAAAGTCTGGGATACGTTGCAGCATAAAGTTGTACGAGGAATTCTTTGTATTTTCTCGAATGAATTTGTTAGACAAGTCAGTGAACCTGACATCTGACAAAAGTACTGCACGATGATTGAGAGAACGACTGTGATGATGATTTTGCACAGAGATCCAGGTTGGCGTTTAGTGATATATTGATACAAGTCAATTTTAAGCATTCCAAAGGAAGAAAATAGAGTTTTCTGAATACGCTGCCTATTCTATATTGATATAAACGAGTTTTTTTTACGCTCAAGATAAGACAAAATCAGCCACCACGTCAAAAGCTATTTCTTGCTCAGAGCTCGAGGCATATCTCTGCATTTAATGCACGAGATTTCTATTTAAAATTGGTCATGACTGGAAAGGCTAAGTCTGTGAAAAATACGCTCACATCACCATCCTTACATTTTACGCCTAATCAGGCTACTCTACGCTGGTTATTTGTTATTCAGGAACCATCAAGTTTACGCAGGGGCAGTTACCTACGTGGCTTGCATGTCATGATCTTATAAAGGGATACGTGTCATACGCAGTTATCATAATCGTGGCGTAAAGTAGGCAATTTTCTTCATAGTTTGGCTTTTTATGCCAACAAGACAGTCCTTTGGCTTTTTACGCCAACCAGGTAGTCTTTTGGCTTTACGCCAACAACAGTCGTTTGGCTTTTACGTCAATAACAGTCATTTGGCTTTTACGCCAACAAGACAGTCATTTAGTTGATCTCTATAATTAGAGACCCCTGGTCACAGCGTAAAGGGTTTTTTGGCATAAAACTTGGTTTATCCCAATATAGGATGATTGAAAGGAAGAATGAGGTTTTAGTCAAGCGTGGATGATATTCTTATACTCTATTCCTATATGCAGGCTTGTTTGGTACAGTTACGTAACCAAGACAATATATTCTTGACCTGCATGGGCCACCACCAAAAATATATCACGTCCCAGTCCCAAAATACGTAGGACTAGGAATATGTAACACGCCCAGCCGTATGTATACGAACTCCAATATATGGAAACCATATACACACATACGCTGTTTATGAATATTCAATCCACCAGTGGTAATATACTGTCACAACAAGTCACACAGAATCTATATCTCATCCACAGCACAATTAATAAGTAGAAATAAAGAGCTGAATAATATCTGAATATCAAGATAAGTATCTAGTCTGATAGTCGGGTGGAAACAAATCCACTACAAAACGACTATACTGAAGTAGTAACATGGATCTCTAAACAGCGATAATAAAATTACAGATACTCCGAGGGTAAGACCTCCTCAGTCACGTAAGTAGAGTCAGGTCCAGGTCTGTACTCTTGTGGATACTCCTGCTCATCCATATCTGGAAAGGGACCAGGTCCTCAGAGGGACGTAACAAGATACATAATAATATGCCAATAAGTACTGAAAAATAAACATCCAATGGGTCGCCTAACCGTCTAAGTGAATGCAGTTTGAGAACAACGTTCCACCAAGTAGGCTATCTAGCCATATAGTGGGATTAGCATGATTCTCTCGGAGAATCAGGGGCCTACCAAGCATGTCGTCTTTTGAACGGCAGAGGCCGCCAAGTAGTATAGGGGTCATCATGACCGCGTATCTCCGGTGGAGCGTACGGGTGACATAAAAGGAAAGTGCAAATGAGCCCAAATATCTTACTTGTTGTTCTCCCCATCCCATGCTCTAAGCATGCCACATCCATGATACGATAAAACCTCTAAATAACTGCCAGGTCTACTAGCATACAAAGTTTCTATCAACAGTCATCCCTAACGCACGACACATGCATACAGGAGGCCAGACCTGTCACGCAGTCCGTGATCTATATGAGACTCACAACTCGTGTATCAACTATGTCCGGGCCAATAAATCTAATGATGCTCCATAATACTGGGGTGGTCTCATAAGTAGGTCCAAAAATCTACATAAATAAACATGATACGACGACATCGTCGTTGCACCCAAGTTTCCTTGGACGCATAATTTATTTAGCAATAGATGAACTGAATAAGCAGAAATAAACTATGCAGACATCATATGGCATGTAAATAATAGTACGATGGCAAGGTATAATTGCCGAGCAAGAGTTCTGTAGAGTGCAAGCGTCCAATATTGTGTTAAGTTTAGTGAAAGAAGTGGGGTTAGGGTTTGGGAGAGTTGTAATATATATAGAGATCAAGAGGCGGTGGGGAAACTTAGTGGTCTCAAAGACTACTGCTACTGTTGTTTCTTTCTTTCATTGGTTTTGGTTTTGGTTGAGGAGAGTTTAGTAATAATAGGGATAATAAGCGGTGGAATGAGGTAGTGGTATTGCTGCTGATATTTTTCTTCACACGCGCGGAGTAGGAAGCAAAGTTGGTTTTTGCTACTGCTGTTGTTGATATTCTGCTCTCCTAACGGATCCGGGTAGGGTTAAACGGGTATTGGGTTTAGGATAGAGGGTTTCGGGTTTCGGGTTGAGATCCAATAGGAATTTCTTTTCTAATTAATTATATACATATTTATACATAGAAAATTCTAAGAATTATATTGGTGCATACCATTAAGCTAGCAACTGTCCAAAGGGTCTCCTACATGGAATAAATTAGGAAATTTATAATGGCTCCATAAATCCCCTAAATGTACAAATACCTCAAATAAAAATTAAATAAAATCTATTTTCTCTATTTTCAAAATTAGGGGTTTTACATTCTACCAAACTTATAAAAATTGTGTCCTCGAAATTAAAATAGAATAGGGTTCTCTATCTAATCTTACTTGATCACAATCTAAAAGAATTCACCTCAAGTTTAATAATGTAATTTCTACCCAACTTAGAATTTATCCATCTATCACTTAAGGCTATATATTTAAGAAAACTATTCCTCAAATTATTTAATCATGTTATTCAATCCTCAAAGTTTACACAAAATATATCACCTATGATATACCTTTAATTACGGAAAGTAATCATCAAATAATGTGATTGGCCTATGGGGTATATCTAGTACTATCTGCATATCAAACTTATACCAAGCACAAGGTTTTCGTTTTTCCGAAGTAAGGGAAGACGGAGAGCAATAATAAAGAATTTCCAGGTGAAGGTGATAGAATACAAGTACGAGGTTCAAGGAGTTTTAAAGAATTCAATTGGGAATCGTCAAGGCGGTTGTGGGTTGAAATCATATTTTTGGTAATTCCTATTCGCATGCTCGTATCAGTACAGTTATGTAACCGATGCGATATGCCAGACATGTCTAAGTATATTCGTCTACTAGTCAACTATGTATCTCAATCCATGTAAAGTAGTATTGCGAAGGGCGAACCAAGCGCACTATGGTTGATCAGACCGTAATACACTGATTCTGAAATATATTAATGTATGCATCCACTAATACATACATCATGAACAAGCTCGATAAAAGAATAAGCTTGCAAAACTAGGCTGTAACAGCAGCTTAAGTCAAGGTAGTTCAGAAAATAGGAATATGCTAGATTATGATGAGAGATGTTACAAAATAATTCAAGTCACAAAGAAGATAAGACTCATCCAGTCTCTACAGTTGTCATACCAACTCCTTGTCAAGTTGCTAGTCGACAAAATAGGGTATGGACCTCTGATTTCTACAGTCTGAATAAATACTATCTTCTTATACAAGTCTAAAGTTGTGTCATTCTATTACACTTCATCAATAGGTCAATAGGGCTATGTGATACTATGTTGTGAGGCATACTACCCAACTTAAAACAATAAACCAATACTGTAATTGCCTTTAGGGGATTCCACAAAATAACCTTGCACTTGCAAATAAAGTAGAAACTCTTATTAGGGTACACAAGGAAAAGACTTTGTACTCATTAAGGTCTCCTATTGCATTATATAGGTAATGGTCATCTCAAGTCTTAGTCATTGTGCTTTATAGAACAAGTATCTATAGTAAGAATAAAGAAATTACTGACCTCAAGGGAAAAGAGAATATAACTCGTATCGAGGTGGGGGTATAATCACGTGATTTGGAACTAAAGGATAATCATCAGGTTACAATCTACAAGAACAACTCAAACTTATCAAGCTCTAACTACCCAGCACAAAATTTCAAAATTTAACATTAACAACTATAATCCTAGCAACTATATCTCCTTAACACAGAATAAAATCACTCGGTCTACAATCAGAAGTGTCAGGTGACACGAGTTGAAAGATGAAGAAAAGAAGAACGTAATTAGGCGCTGCACAATAGCGAGTACTAAGGGTTCAGAGGAATAAGTCATGAAATTAAAATAGAGAGGCTATTGATAAGGTCATGGTTTCTTAAGGAAGTGGTATGCTAGTTGCTATGTTTAAGGTATGATCAAGGAAAAAGTGTTGATTTTATTCCTCTAGGCTTCCTAAGGCACTGTCTACTAATAATAAGACAAGAAGCTAAATTTAAAGTTTTCTAACACTATCTCACTATGAAGGTTAAGTTGGGTTCTAATATTCGACCATGAATCTCTATTGGTTCCTCAATACTAGGGTCAAACAATATGGCCAAACTTCTAACTAACTCCAGTTGTGTCTATACTATTCTCAAGTCATCCCTAATTATCAAGGGATAATGTTCAATCCATCTAGAGGTAAGAGTGCTATGGTTCATTAAGTATTCTAACTTAGTGATGTGTCAACACACTAGTTGTACTCTTAATAGGAAGGTTACCCTACTTATCATCTAACAACAGGGACTTCTATATTCTAGGAGGGGGCTATACTTAAGGAACTATTAGGGAAGTACAGGAATCAAGCAGGATGCAAGTTTAAATAGAATGTAGAAGCATGGAATATGCTAGGGAATTGTCCGCGTAAAACAGAGATTCAAAACTGTCGGCGTAAAACATGGTTTCAGAACTGTCCGCGTAAAATAGAGAAGCGTAAAGTAAAGCTTCGGAATTGTCCGCGTAAAGCAGAGAATCAAGAAAGTTTGGCGTAAAACAGAGATTCAAAACTGTCTGGGAAAAAATTTGCGTAAAAGTTCTGCGTGCGTAAAATCTGCCCGCGTAAAGTCTGCGCAAAAATCTATCTGCGTAAAGTTCGCGCAAAAGGTCTGCGCGTAAAAGATCTGCGCATAAAATATCTCTTGCGTAAAGTCTGCGTAAAAAGTCTGCACGTAAAACGTTTGTGCGTAAAAATATTTCCTGCATAAAATCTTTCCTGCGTAAAAGTCTGGGATACGTTGCAGCGTAAAGTTGTACGAGAAATTCTTTGTATTTTCTCGGATGAATTTGTCAGAGAAATCAGTGAACCTGACATCTGACAAAAGTACTGCACGATGATCGAGATGACGGCTGTGATGATGATTTTGCACAGAGACCCAGGTTGTCGTTTAGTGATATATTGATATAAGTCATTTTTACGCATTCCAAAGGATAAAAATGGAGTCTTCTGAATACGCTGTCTATTCTATATTGATATAAACGAGTTTTTTTTACGCTCAAGATAAGATAAAATCAGTCGCCATGTCAAAAGCTATTTCTTTTCTACGCTCAAGATAAGACAAAATCAGCCGCCACATCTAAAGCTATTTCTTACACAGAGATCGAGGCATATCTCTGCATTTAATGCACGAGATTTCTATTTAAAATTGGTCAGGACTGGGAAGGCTAAGTCTGTGAAAAATACGCTCACATCACCATCCTTATATTTTACGCCTAATCAGGCTACTCTACGCTGGTTATCTGTTATTCAGGAACCATCAAGTTTACGCAGGGGCAGTTACCTACGTGGCTTGCATGTCATGATCTTATAAAGGGATACGTGTCATATGCAGTTGTCATAATCGTGGCGTAAAGGAGGCAATTTTCTTCATAGTTTGGCTTTTTACGCCAACAAGACAGTCCTTTGGCTTTTTACGCCAACCAGGCAGTCTTTTGGCTTTACGCCAACAACAGTCGTTTGGCTTTTACGCCAACAACAGTCATTTGGCTTTTACGCCAATAAGACAGTCATTTGGTTGATCTCTATAATTAGAGACCTCTGGTCACAGCGTAAAGGGTTTTTGGCGTAAAACTTGGTTTATCCCAATATTGGATGATTAAAAGGAAGAATGAGATTTTAGTCAAGCGTGGATAAGATCCTTATACTCTATTCCTATACGCAGGCTTGTTTGGTACAGTTACGTAACCAAGACAATATATTCTTGACCTGCATGGGTCACCACCAAAAATATGTCACGCCCCAGTCCCAAAATACGTAGGACTAGGAATATGTAACACGCCCAGCCGTATGTATATGAACTCCAATATATGGAAACCATATACACACGTACACTGTTTATGATTATCCAATCCACCAGTTGTAATATACTGTCATAACAAGTCACACAGAATCTATATCTCATCCACAGCACAAATAATAAGTAAAAATAAAGAGCTGAATAATATCTGAATATCAAGATGAGTATCAAGTCTGATAGTCGGGTGGAAACAAATCCACTACAAAACGACTATACTGAAGTAGTAAAATGGATCTCTAAACAGCGATAATAAAATCACAGATACTCCGAGGGTAAGACCTCCTCAATCAGGTAAGTAGAGTTTAGTAATAATAGGGATAAGAAGCGGTGGAATGAGGCGGTGGTATTGCTGCTGATATTTTTCTTCACACGCGCGGAGAAGGAAGCAAAGTTGGTTTTTGCTACTGCTGCTGTTGATATTTTGCTCTCCTAACGGATCCGGGTAGGGTTAAACGGGTAGTGGGTTAGGATAGAGGATTTCGGGTTTCGGGTTGAGATCCAATAGGAATTTTTTTTCTAATTAATTATATACATATTTATACATAGAAAATTCTAAGAATTATATTGGTGCATACCATTAAGCAAGCAACTGTCCAAAGGGTCTCCTACATGGAATAAATTAAGAAAATTTATAATGGATCCATAAATCCCCTAAATTTACAAATACCTCAGATAAAAATTAAATAAAATCTATTTCCTCTATTTTCAGAATTAGGGGTTTTACAGCCGGTCCTGCGCTGCCCCTTGTATCTCCAAAAATATTGCGACTCCTTTTGGTCCTGAGATCCAGATCCTCCTCTGCAATCTGGGCATCTATCAAGATATCCTCAAAGGTAGCGGTACGACGACCAGAAGTGCGCGACCTAATCTCCCTCGTCAGCCCCTTTATAAACTTTTGGGCTCGATCTCCTGGGTCCCGAATCATAGATGATGCAAAATGGCTCAATCGACAGAATTCTACGTTGTACTCATCGACCAACATGTTCCTTTAGACCAAGTCATGCAACTGACTCTCCAAAGCTCCCAGGGCCACGCCGGAAAAGAACTTCTCCTTGAAAAGCTCCTTGAAATTCTTTCAAGTAAGTCCTTGAGTAGTAAGTCTCAGCTCCGTGTGATACCACGTGAGTGCGATATCGAACATCTAACTGTCGGCCGCCTCGATCTGCAAGCTCTCTAGAATCTGGGCCAATCGTATATTTTTCTCCATATCCCCTAACCAGTCATCAACGTAGAGTATCCCATCGATACCCTTGAACTCCCGAGGTATCATCCTCTTGAAGTCAACTATAGTGCCCGATCTCTGCTGTTGTTGCTGGCCAAGATGCTGCTGGGCAACTCTCTCAATTGCCTGTAGTGCCACCTGGTGAGCATTCCCCACGCTCTCTCTCATCAGCTCAGTCTGTGCTTGGTACGCCTATGTCTGCACCCTCTGAGCCTTAACTTGAATAGGTTGGGCCTCCGCCATTACCTTTTGGGCAACTACCATGCCCTGAATCAAAGTAAAAAACCTGTGCCCCATCAGCAGGCATACCTCCAGGAAAATGAATCTGCGGTGGGAGAGGAAGGTCCTCCGCAAAAGCTGGAGTATCCCTCCGGAAAGGTGGGGTAGAAGGACCCCCAAAATCTGCTGAAACTCCTATACGGACAGAAGATGAAGGAACAGTCCCTGCCACTCCCTGTGTAGGAGGTCGAGAAGTAGCTAACCTCTTCGACACGGCAACTGCTCCTGATTG
Source organism: Iris macrosiphon (assembly GCA_036927795.1). Taxonomy (NCBI): domain Eukaryota; kingdom Viridiplantae; phylum Streptophyta; class Magnoliopsida; order Asparagales; family Iridaceae; genus Iris; species Iris macrosiphon. The sequence goes on along the minus strand of JAYESA010000003.1, from coordinate 102,811,818 downwards.
CTGCGATCTGGTCTTCGGCGGCATCCTGAAGATGGATCAAAACAAGAAGAAGTCATTAAGGCACAAGAATACGATATCATCAAGGAAGGACAAAATATTCAATAAAGCAATACTCAGAAGGAATAGCAATATCGGTAGATTGGAAGTGTTCCTAATTGTGATTGAGTATTCTCTCTTATTCTAGTATACTATATCCTAGATCCTATCACAGACTCGTAGTAGTACAACTAAGTCGTTACACTACCACAACATCGCTCTAATTGCGAAGCCTGACTTGCATGGGCCACCAATAAAATGGAAGAACATAAAATAAGGGTTATTAATGAATAAAGATGCTTATATAAGCTCCCTCTAGGGTTAGGGTTAGGTTGAGGAATGTTTGATTTGACACAAGTGCCCCTCTCATTCCTTTATGAATAGAATCTACTAAACCATTGGAGGAATATTCTATTCTTGAGTCTAAATAGGTTTAATGGAAATGATCTAGTCATGACTAACTATTTAATTGAGTCAATGGGTCAAGTCAAGTCTAGTGTGGTCCACTAATGTCAAGTCTAAATAAAATAGACTAATCAACCAACCAATAATAATTTATTTACTATATATATTTATCATGCACACTATATATAAAATAAATAACACAATATTTATAATATAAAAAATGACAAAAATACCCCTTTTCTGGAAATGTGGTAGTGACAATCTATCTCGCAATGACGCTCTCCTCACCAACCTCTTTGTCGGGCCATTATCGAAAGTGTCATTTGATTGGTTTTGTAGTCTCCAAGACAATTGTATCTCATCGTTTGATGACCTCAAAAGTATTTTTCTCGTCCGACTCTATGACGAGAGAAATGACATGACGATGTCCTCTCTGATGGACATCATGCAAAGAAAAAAATAGCATATTTGGGAGTACATCAAATGATATAGGCAAGCAGCGCTAAAGTTGCCTCCCGGCAATCCTGAGTTTACGCTGATGGACATATGCCAAAGGAATCTACTGCCAGCAGTCAGGCTCTGGATGGCGACACTCAGTTAAAAGATTGGACGTCGTTTATCATAAATGTTGTCGTCACTGAGAGGGAGGTAAAGGATGCCCGACTACAGGACATACAAATCTCCGTCACTGATTGTCACACCCCAGTACCATAATACGGAGACGGACATGGCCAGCTACCCCGTACAAGGTACTATGAGTCATACGACGATCACGACTTTACAAGACAAGGGGGTGCATGCTACAATCAAGTCTCCTATGGTCAAGAACTTCTATGTCTCAATCATTCAAACAAGAAATAGTAAGCATAGAGCATATATGATAAGCAATAAGGCATCCCAAACACTTTCTCAAAATATTCTGGAATTCAGTTGTACAAAATAAGAAGCTAAAAAAGTTGCAAAAGTACATGACAGTGATTCAGCTGCAGTCTGAATTAATACAATCATGTAAGGAAAACTAATGTCCAGATGAGCTGGCTAACAGGTGCCGGTGGCTAAATGTCCAAAAGAAGTAAATGTACAAGACGAGCATGGATGAAGAAAAACCCACTCGCTATCCCCTGCGACCATATTCTTGGTGCATGCCATGAGTTGGGGGAAAAAATGCTGGATCCTTAGGTGCTAGCTCGAGACCTGGCCATGCAAAACCAGTGGAGTTAGACCCCAAGTAGCAAGTACCACAAAGGAAGCACGAAATGGAGAAACAAAAATCCAAGGAAAATAATATATTATTACATAGTTCCAATGTCGTAACTTAGGTCCATGGCATATCCTAGTGCTAAGGCTTAACCCTATAACCAAATAAGGACAAGGGTTGAACCCTCACACTATGATAGTCCATTTCCCTAGGCTACTAGCTGAAATAATATAATCACAAACAATTCCATTTCTTATATCGGCCAATCATTTATACGGCTTGTTATTTTGTGAATTCAGAGGTTATCTCAGAATAATGCATAATAAGTATCCTCATATCACGCCAGTGATAAACATGAGCTAACCGAACCAATATAATAAAATAAGCACTTGCAGGATGCACCAGTCCCCCGTAGGGCCACTGCAAAAATAAGATATTAGCGGTTCCAGTGTTCCTATATTGAAACAGTGGCTCGGTATAATAATAAGTCAGATACTGCACTCCACTAAGGTAGATGATATACAGTATCTGTGGTGGCCAGCCCATAACGCACTTTGAATGAATCTATGTGGGAAGGTTCGTTGGCATGATCTCGGGATACCGTTCCCCCCGATATTACTACCACTTTTCGTTGCCTAATTATTCCTAGGTTGTATTTGAAATCTCAAGGCGTGGTCACATGAGAATTTTCCTTAAGATGTCGTACAAGGTACGGGCATGTTAGATACGAATCCATGAAAGTCAAATCCGGATTCACCCGAGCGTGTATGCAATATTCATACAATCAAAACTCCTAGCCATGCTTTGGTAGTTTGACTCCCTTATTATGCCCGTGCTGGGGAAATAATGTTCATATTTATAATATCACGAGTTCAGAAATTTGGAGACATTCTCGATGCACAACCCAAATATAATTATTTAACACGTGACACAATGTGTCGTAACTCGACGCACATAAAAATATAAATAATTATCAAGCAATAGTAGTATCAGCACGGATATAATATTCGAGTCCAATTATCAATTAAACATCGGGTCACAAGAACCAAGAAAACATTCGATCAAACAAGCTGGGTCGCATGGGTCTCTAGGCCGCAAAATAATCCTGACCGAACGACAATCCTGGCCGTATGAGAAGTCATGTTGCAAGGGTCTTCTCCTCGTGATAAGGAATGAATCGACGAAAAATAAATAAAGTGTTAGAGATGTGACATAAAGTGTGATATGACATAATTAACTATGGTAACAAAAAGTGCGATGTGACATAAAGTGCGTCAGGAAAAAAAGACAAAACCATAGAAGGATGCGCCAAGGATGCGCCAAAGATGTGCCAAAGTTCAGAATCATGCGTCTAAGGAAAGGTGGACGCATGCTCTACTTGCCGTATAAGTTCAATATCGTATGGAGTTCGATGCCACATGGAGTATCTTTTGGACTTAGCGAATTTCTTATTCGTTTAGCGAGTGAATGCACAAAGTGTTCAAGGACACTTGTGTAGATCAGCAGTCATGCGTCCAACAAGATGGACGCATGCTGTCAGTATGAGGCAAGAGTTCAGCCGCATAACCCTCTTGGGCCGCATAGCACTCTCACCCGAATAGCTCGCTGGCCGCATGAAGACTTCGTGTTCTCTAATAGCAGGTTCGGCCATGGCAAAAACTCCCCAAAACTGAAATATTGTTTTCTTCATAAAAACCTCATTTTAAGTCCAAATCAGGTGAACCAAGAGCCAAAATGCTCTAAATTGAAAGACCTAATATGTAGAAAAAACTAGTTTTTAAAGACATGAGTTTAATAGATCAAAATCAAGAAAAAATCATAAAATCCAATAAAAATCTAAGTTAGAAATATATCAAAACAGAAAACTCCAAGAACTAAAAGTGCTTAAAACACATAATAAACATAATGGAACAATAATATGGAGTGTTTCTCTATTTCTCATGCAAGGTGTACTTGCCTATAAAATGGGGAGAGAATGCTAAAGAAAGGGGAAGAAATAAAGAAGTGAAGAGAGATAATAAAGTATTGGTTTATATATGCTAGGGTTTGAGGGTTGAACCAAAGACTCTCATGAGTTAAACTAATCCACAAAATAAACTATGAACCAGGTTAAACCAAAGAATGGGTCTATTCTTCATGCAAATACAATCATGCTAAAATAAAAATATGTTCCAAATACGTATATCGGGAGCGGGGAGTGACATCTCTATCCACCTTAGAAAAATTTTGTCCTTGAAATTCGAATTCAGGCAATAGCTAGAGAAGTCAGGACAATCACGATATAAACCTACTAGCAACTACTCATGTAAGCAATATCATCAAAAAACCTAAGTGATCACCTGATCACAGAATCTGAGATATGAAGGCATAAGATAGACTATACCTTCCGAATCGAACATGTGCGAATACCTAGACAGAATATCGTCCTTGCGCTCCCACATTGATTCTCCAAGAGTATGATGTCCCCAGGCTACTCGAACAAGAGGAATAGTCCAGTTCTTGAGTACTTTCTCTCTTTGATCCAGAATAGATACGGGTTGCTCCACATATGATAAGTCGGTACCAACAACTAATTCAGAGTGATTGAGGATATGACTCAGATCTGGAACATACCTACACAACTGAGACACATAAAATATATCGTGTACCTCACATAGCGAAGGAGGAAGGGCAAGACGATAAGCAACATCGCCTACCCGCTCGAGAATATCAAACGGAAAGCCTAACACAAACCCCAAATTTAATGACTCCACGGGTTGACAAAATTCACAAAAACACGTAGTCTCTGACACAATACACTAAATGTCTACGATGCTGATATGTCCAATGACTGTCACGACCCGTACCCGGTGTAAGGATACTAGTCGAAAACAACGCCCAGCCTACGCCGCAGAATCGGCGGTAGAACGCTGTCTAGATAGTCTATCTAAAGTAATGAACCACCAATAATGATAGAATACTCAATCACAGAACTAAGATAGAATGAGCACGAAATCAGATAAGAATAGAATAGTCATCATACAACTCATGAGTTTAAAATAATACATCAATGAGTCTGAAGAGTAACAAATAAGCTGGAGACAAATCCAGTACAAAAGAATACTATCATACTACAAAGCTACACTCCAGGGTCAACTGTCTCAGTTGGGATAAGTCCCTCTTGAGCCAGGGTCTCCGAATCTAAACCCACAACATCCTGGGGTCCATGATAGGTAGGGTACTCCTCAGTGTCATCTGGAAAAAATATATCCAGTCAGAAAAGGAGCAGAGTACAACCCTAACAGCAGTTCTCAATTAATGATAAAAACTATGTAACAGTAAATAGCTATGGATAAACAAGATGCACAATAGGAATAAGAGATATATAGACAATAAGGAAATACTGGAAAGAAATACAATAAGGAACAATATGCTAATGAAATAATAATACTAATGACTAAGTGTGTGAGTACTAGCTTAACATGTGATCGGCTTGGGCAAGATGCAATGCGGCTTGGCTAATCATACGTGTGGTGCATGATCAACACTATTCGCTTACCAGTACTTTATTCAATAGGGATTTGATCACATATCTATACTAATACTTCCCACCCCCGACTGGTATAATAGATCCAACCACGGTATGCTATGGCACTAGATTCCCCAAGAAGAGAGCGACTCCTCCCGAAAATCGGTGTCTGTACATGTACAAGATAACCAATGAAACAATACTTGCACCATATACACCATATACCAAGGAATAACATCTCATGACGAGATCCGGATATACCAATCCGTGTAACCATAGTGTCAAGAGAAACATGTATATCTACACTAGATACAACGAACATAGAGGATATCATAAATGAGAAACTATCAGAGAATGTACTCGCCTGAAGTCCAATGAAAAAGTCTCACAGATGTCTGACTCGGTACCTCGAAGACCTAGATATGGAATACCACATTAATACAAGGTCCCGGAAAGAGAACAAGTCAAACTAGTCAACTTCTAGGTCAATAAATCAATTCTAAGTCAAAAGTCAACTATGGTCAACTCTAAAGTCAACTAAAGTCAAACATGGTCAAACCAAGGTCATCCTCACAAAACCTCTATATAAAATAATATGGAAATAAAATACAACAATTTAGGAAATCAAAATTAGATCCCAAAAGATACCCACACAAAAATACTAATAATACAAATAATGCACACTCTAAATAATGTATATACAAACCAAATAGAATAATATATTATTATTAGTATTATACCTCACAAAACACCTATATATATACATATATATATATACAAATATAATATATAATATATAAATTAAATCTGCCAAATCGTCACTGAAAACAGTGAGCTGAAAATACAATTTAAATAAAACAGCTTATAGTGACAGTCTCAACTGTCACAGAAAATCTGTCGCAGAAACTCTATATATAAACCACTGCTGACTCGGATTGCTGACAGTTAAAACTGTCGCAGAAACTGTCGTGGAAACTGCTGCTTAATAAACCCGCCCACTGCATCTAATGACAGAACTGTCATTAAATGCTCTATTAATGCTACAGCGGCTGCTGTTTTAATGACAGGATTCTGTCATTAAATGCCCTGTCGCCAAAGCTAAATATATAATCTATATATTAATAACTATAAATCAATATAAATAAATATATATATATATACATATATAAAAAAATTTAATAAATATATATACTTATATATATATACACATAAACTTGCACATTAAAATATTAATAATTACTAAACACAATGCACATATTAATGTACATATTTTACATGGCTAGAACCACACATAAAAATACATTCATTAATATCCAAATAATTATATAATAATTATAAATAATATAATTACACATTTAAACACATAAATATATTTTATAAAACATTTATGTATAATTTATGTTATTAACATAAGTACATATATAATTGCATGCAAGAAAGCTACATACATATATTTATACACCACATTAGAACACATCAAAATATTTATAGATCTATACTACAATAAATACCATAATAAATACACTAAAATAATATATAATATCTATATATATTTACTAGTTATAAATGAAGAATTTAAAGCATAATTAATTAGATCTACACATAAACACACCAAATGGAGAGTATCACACCGTATCCCACTAGATCTAGGATACGCATGTAACACGAGTCCAACACACAACCAATTGCACCCCGAAGGACACAAACAAGTCACAAATAATATTTATGAACAAATCAAAGTGTCAAAAGTAGATCTATGTGTCCGTGTCAAAATACGACATGTTCAAAGCCCCGTGTCGGAGGGAAAACCCCCAAAATGACACGTATCACCAAATAGTTGGGATACGAACCACATGTACCCAAATATGGACACGACACAAGCCCCAAACACATTATCACATGCCCAATTGATCTATAGGATCAATTGACACACACAACAAAATGTAAATTCGGAATTCCTACAAAATTGACACAAAAAGCACCATAACTTTCTCCATGGGTCTCCTATGAACACAAAACAAAGTCCTATGGGTAGTACATACATATAGGTTGATTTTACATGATTAAATCTCAGATTTAGAAGCTATTTAAAAGGGAAAAACTGAATTATACCTATTGGGAGATGGATTCCCAATGAAACCTCCAATTGAGATGAACTTGCTTCCAAATTGTAGATACTTGCTTCTCTTTCTAGATCCTTGCTTTCTCCTTCTAGATCCTTGCTTCTCAACTTTCTAATGGTGAATTGGGAAGAATTTGGAATGAATTTGGTGGGGAATTGGAATGAGAATGGAAGGAATTTGGGAGTGGAAAATTCTAGATCTAGATTTGGAAATGAGAATGAGAGGAGAGAGAAATTCCCCCCTCTAATATAGGTCTGCCTTACCCCTTCCCCAAGCAATTATAAAATGTCCAATGTACCCCTTGGGGCCTTTCATGAAGAAATAATTAAGGAAGGAAGCTTCTAGTCTAATGATTTAATTAATTTAATCCATCTCCTTAACAATGGACTTTCTAAATGGGCCAAGTCTAACTAATTAATTCATGTTGGTCCATGGGTCCAAACTAAACTAGTTGGATCCACTAATATAAGTCCAAAATAATTAAATAACATCCAACAATAATTAAATAATATAACACAAATTATTTACCATGCACAATATTTATTTAAATAGGAAATTACTAAAATACCCTTCTTCCTAAAATATGGTAGTGACAAGTCTACCCTCCTTAAAATAATTTTGTCCTCGAAATTTAAAGATGAAAACTACCCCCAGAAAAATCACAGAACAGAACTAAAGAATCACAATTAACTAATGAACAGAACATAACTAGAAAATAACATACCTCAAGGTACAAACAAATATGGATAACGCTCTCGCATGTCATCCTCTCTCTCCCAGGTAGACTCTCCCGAAGAGTGATGCCTCCATGCGATGCGTACCAAAGGAATAGTCTGGTTCCTCAGCACCTTCTCTCTCCGATCCAGAATATCAACTGGCTGCTCTGGATAGCTAAGAGTAGGGCCTACCTCTATCTCTGAGTGATCTAATACATGACTAGGATCTGCCACGTATCGTCTCAATTGCGACACATGAAACACGTTGTGCACTCCTCCAATGCAGGTGGCAAGTCTAGTCTATAAGCAACTGCACCGACCCTCTCTAGAATTGTGAAAGGTCTGATGAATCGCGGACTAAGCTTTCTGCCTCCACCGAAGCGAATCGTACCTCGTGTCGGAGAAATCCTCAGAAACACCAAATCACCCATCTAGAACAAAACACCATCTTAAGAACTTAATCTATAACAAACAAGAACAAGCACAAACAAAATCTAAACTATACCTCGAACTCCAAAGGTCTCCGATGGCTATCGGCCCAATGCCGCTGTCTGTCCTGCGCCACTCGAAGTCTGTCTCTGATCAACTGAACCTTCTCCGCTGCATCCACAACCATCTCTGGCCCAAGCAAAACTCTCTCTCCAACATCGTCCCAAGACAAAGGAGTACGACACCTCCGACCATATAGAGCTTCAAAAGGTGACATCTCTATACTGGCCTGGTAACTGTTGTTGTAAGCAAACTCTACCAAATGGAGATGGTCTTCCCAAGAACCCCCGAAATCTAGTACACAAGTGCGCAACATATCCTCAAGAGTCTGGATAGTCCGCTCAGACTGCCCATCTGTCTGGGGATGATATGCAGTACCGAACTTGAGCTGAGTGCCCAAACTCTCCTGCAAACTCCTCCAGAAATGAGAAGTGAAACGACTATCCCGATCTGAGACTATGCTGACGGAAACTCCATGTATCCTAACGATCTGCCTCACATACATCTCTGCCAGCTTCTCCGTAGACAAACCCACCTTGAAAGGCAAGAAATGGGCCGACTTGGTCAACCTATCAACAATGACCCAAATTGCGTCTTTCCCTCCTGGAGATCGTGGAAGTCCGACACAAAATCCATAGTAATGTGTTCCCACTTCCACTCTGGAATGGGTAATGGCTGAAGTAACCCTCCTGGCCTCTGCCTCTCGGCTTTCACCTGCTGGCACACTAAGCATCTGGATACAAACTGTGCCACTTTCCTCTTCATGCCATACCACCACACACTCTCTCGCATATCCCGATATATCTTGTTAGCACCTGGATGTATGGAATATTGAGAGCGATGTGCTTCCTGCAACACCTCCTCACGCAACTCCCCACTAGGCACACACAATCTAACTCCATGCCTCAAAGATCCATCCTCTGCAATAGTGAAATCATCCTCCAATCCTGCTCTCACCTGAGCTCTGATACTCCTCAAAGATACATCATCATACTATACTGCCTTAATCCTGTCCATCAAATCTGAGTGTATCTGCAATCCCCATATCTGCATAGCACCACCAGGAACAATCACCTCAATGTCCAAGCTCTCCAAGTCCTCCAACAAATATCGATCCTGCGTTAAGAACATAGCTACCGGATACCTGCTCAAAGCATCGGCAACTACATTGGCTTTCCCAGGATGATATTGCAAAGAGATATCAAAATCCTTCATCAGTTCCAACTACCGACGCTGCCTCATGTTCAACTCCTTCTGCGTGAAAACGTACTTCAAGCTTTTGTGGTCTGTGAAGATCCCCACACGCTCTCCGTACAAATAATGTTTTCACAACTTCAGAGCGAAGATGACGGCTGCCAACTCCAAATCATGGGTAGGATAGTTCTTTTCATGAGGACGCAATTGCCTGGATGCATAGGCAATCACTTTTCCATGCTGCTGAAGAACACAACCTAAACCCTTTCCCGATGTATCACTATAAATAGTAAAACCTCCGGACCCTGATGGCAACGTCAAAATAGGAGCAGACGTCAATCTCTTCTTCAATTCTTCAAAAGCAACCTGGCAATCCTCCGTCCAAACAAACTCCACATCCTTCCTTGTGAGTCTGGTCATCGGCTCGGCAATCCTCGAAAAATCTTGCACAAACTTCCTGTAGTAGCCTGCCAATCCCAAGAAACTCCTGATCTCTGCTACCGAACTCGGAGTCTTCCAAGATTCCACTGCTGAAATCTTCTTCGGATCCACTGAAATACCATCACCAGTCACAACATGCCCCAAGAACTCCACCTTGTCCAGAAAAAACTCACACTTGGACAACTTCCCATAAAGCATCTCCTTCCTCAGCACATCCAACACAATCCTCAAATGCTCCTCATGCTCCTCCGGTGTCCTCGAGTATATGAGTATGTCATCGATGAACACCACCACGAACTTGTCAAGGTACTGGTGGAACACCTTGTTCATCAAGTTCATAAATACCGCCGGTGCATTAGTCAAACCAAATGGCATCACCATAAACTCGAACTGACCAAACCGAGTTCTAAAAGCAGTCTTCGGTATGTCCTCCGGCTTCACCTTCACCTGATGGTAGCCTGATCTCAAATCTATCTTAGAAAATACCTTCGCACCACTCAACTGATCAAACAGATCATCAATCCGTGGCAAAGGATACTTATTCTTGATAGTGAGATTATTCAAAGCCCTGTAATCAATGCACATACGCACCGATCCATCCTTCTTCGGTACAAATAATACCGGGGCTCCCCATGGTGAAGAACTCGATCTGATAAATCCCTTATCCTGCAATTCGTCCACTTGCTTCTTCAACTCGACCAGCTCGCTGTTGTTTACTCTATAGACATGCTACGAAATTAGTTCTGCACCTGGCACCAAGTCTATAGAAAATTCAACATCTCGATCTGGTGGCAATCCTGGCAATTCCTCAGAAAACACATCCAAGAATTCTGCTATCAACGGATGCGACAACTCCTTGTCTTCCACCATAGCTCCACAAATAATGCCTTCCCCCTGCTCCGCAGCTCCTCTAGCAAACTCGAACTCTGGCTCTCCTGGCGAACCAAACAAAACTCTACCTCCTCTACAGTCTATGCTAGCACGGTGCCTACTCAACCAATCCATCCCAAGTACAATGTCGTAGCTCGAAAGTGGCATTACAAGTAGACATGCACTCAACTCCCGGCCTCCCAGAGTAACTCTCCGATCCTTGCAAATATCATTAACCAGGATAATGCCTCCCCGGGTCATGATCTTGCAAGTCCTAAGCAAAGACTCAGCTACCAAACCATGCTTCAGAGCAAAAGAAACAGATACAAAACTATGGGAAGCACCACTATCAAACAAAGCTAAAGCTGGAATGGAATCAAGAAGAATAGAACCTGTGATAACATCTCCGGTGGGTTCCTCCTCTTCGACGGTCATAGCAAACGCTCGTCCCTGTCGAGCACCTTCCTGCTGTTGATGCTGGACAAAACGCTGCTGCTGTGTCGGAAACGGTCCCCTCGGCTGTGCTGCAGGTGGTCTCGTCTGTATCCTCGGAGCTGGAGCTGCTCCCTGAACTGCACGACGAGGACACTCCCTTGATTGATGCCCTTCAGTACCACAATACAAACAAACTCCTAGCCTCCTCCTACAAACTTCCCAGATGTGGCCAGGCTTCTTGCAGAAGTTGCATGGAGCTTGCTGTAACTATCTCTGCTGCTGAGGTGCCTGGTGAAAAGGCGCTCTAGCTGGAGTCTGGTTCTGCTGTGGCTGCTGGAAAGGTCTGGACTGGAAATGAGGACGTTTGGCAGATACTGCACTGCCGTTGGCCCCCAAAAAAGAATCACGGTCTCTCTTGGTCTTCAAACCCAGATCCCGCTCAACCTTGCATGCCTCCGCAAGTATCTCCGAGTATGTCTCATAAAAAGATGGAATGAGAATCTTCACTTCCCAGTTTAGACCCTCTCGGAAACGAATAGCTCGAACCTCCGGTTCCCTCACCAAGTACCCTGCAAATCAGCTCAACCTACCGAACTCCGCAGCGTATTCCTCCACAGACATGCTCCCCTGAATGAGACTCTCAAATTGTCTCTCCAAGTCAAGCCTGTCTATCCGGGCGAAAAACTTCTTCTTGAAAAGGTCCTTAAATACCTCCCAAGATTGTCCTACGTCAACCAGAACTGGCTCATTCCTGAACCAAGTGCGAGCGACGTCGAACAGTTGAAGTCCTACCGCCTCAACCTTCAGATCTTCAGAAAGATGGGACACCCTCATAAGACGCTCAATGTCCTCGAGCCAATCATCAGTATAGACGATGCCCTCCGTCCCTTTGAAAACCCTAGGCTCCAGTTTCTTAAAGTCCTGAATGTTGCCTGGCCGAAGCTGAGCAACCTGAGGAACAACCTGCTGCTGGATCAGAACTCCTCTCACAACTACAGCACGAGCAAGCTGATGAGCACTCTCGATGCCCTGCCGTAGGACGTCGGTCTGCCTCTGATGTGCCTCTGACTGAGCCCTCTGTGCTTCGAGCATCTCACGAAACAGTGTAAACATCTGTGACGCCTCTGCTGGCACAGGAGGTGGAGGTGGAAGCCCCTCAGATACAGCTGGCATAGTCCTCTGAGTAGGTGGTGGACCTCCGAAAGCAGCTGACACTCCAATCACCGGAGAAGTGACTGGTACAGGCCCTCGGGATGTCGCAGACCTCTCAGAAGCTGCTCTTCCCTGCTGTGATCTAGTCTTAGGCGGCATCCTGAGACAAAGCGAAAGAAAGAATCAATATGGCACAAGATGTAAGACATCAAGGAAATGACAGTTTAAGGGTTCAAGTATCAATGTCAAAGGAGAATAGTTGAATCAAAAGAATTTTCCTAGATGTGATTGAGTATCTCAGCCTATATCCTATATCTTATTACAGGCTCGCAGTAGTACAACTAAGTTGTTGCACTACCACGACATCACATACTTGTGAAGCTAGACCTGCATGGGCCACCACCAAAAACGTGTCACGACCCGTACCCGGTGTAAGGATACTAGTCGGAAATAATGCCCAGCCTACGCCGCAGAATCGGCGGTAGAACGCTGTCTAGATAGTCTATCTAAAGTAATGAACCACCAATAATGATAGAATACTCAATCACAGAACTAAGATAGAATGAGCACGAAATCAGATAAGAATAGAATAGTCATCATACAACTCATGAGTTTAAAATAATACATCAATGAGTCTGAAGAGTAACAAATAAGCTGGAGACAAATCTAGTACAAAAGAATACTATCATACTACAAAGCTACACTCCAGGGTCAACTGTCTCAGTTGGAATAAGTCCCTCTTGAGCCAGGGTCTCCGAATCTAAACCCACAACATCCTGGGGTCCATGATAGGTAGGGTACTCCTCAGTGTCATCTGGAAAAAATATATCCAGTCAGAAAAGGAGCAGAGTACAACCCTAACAGCAGTTCTCAATTAATGATAAAAACTATGTAACAGTAAATAGCTATGGATAAACAAGATGCACAATAGGAATAAGAGATATATAGATAATAAGGAAATACTGGAAAGAAATACAATAAGGAACAATATGCTAATGAAACAATAATACTAATGACTAAGTGTGTGAGTACTAGCTTAACATGTGATCGGCTTGGGCAAGATGCAATGCGGCCTGGCTAATCATACGTGTGGTGCATGATCAACACTATTCGCTTACCAGTACTTTATTCAATAGGGATTTGATCACATATCTATACTAATACTTCCCACCCCCGACTGGTATAATAGATCCAACCACGGTATGCTATGGCACTAGATTCCCCAAGAAGAGAGCGACTCCTCCCGAAAATCGGTGTCTGTATATGTACAAGATAACCAATGAAACAATACTTGCACCATATACACCATATACCAAGGAATAACATCTCATGACGAGATCCGGATATACCAATCCGTGTAACCATAGTGTCAAGAGAAACATGTATATCTACACTAGATACAACGAACATAGAGGATATCATAAATGAGAAACTATCAGAGAATGTACTCGCCTGAAGTCCAATGAAAAAGTCTCACAGATGTCTGACTCGGTACCTCGAAGACCTAGATATGGAATACCACATTAATACAAGGTCCCGGAAAGAGAATAAGTCAAACTAGTCAACTTCTAGGTCAATAAATCAATTCTAAGTCAAAAGTCAACTATGGTCAACTCTAAAGTCAACTAAAGTCAAACATGGTCAAACCAAGGTCATCCTCACAAAACCTCTATATAAAATAATATGGAAATAAAATACAACAATTTAGGAAATCAAAATTAGATCCCAAAAGATACCCACACAAGAATACTAATAATACAAATAATGCACACTCTAAATAATGTATATACAAACCAAATAGAATAATATATTATTATTAGTATTATACCTCACAAAACACCTATATATATACATATATATATATACAAATATAATATATAATATATAAATTAAATCTGCCAAATCGTCACTGAAAACAGTGAGCTGAAAATATAATTTAAATAAAACAGCTTATAGTGACAGTCTCAACTGTCACAGAAAATCTGTCGCAGAAACTCTATATATAAACCACTGCTGACTCGGATCGCTGACAGTTAAAACTGTCGCAGAAACTGTCGCGGAAACTGCTACTTAATAAACCCGCCCACTGCATTTAATGACAGAACTGTCATTAAATGCTCTATTAATGCTACAGCGGCTGCTGTTTTAATGACAGGATTCTGTCATTAAATGCCCTGTCGCCAAAGCTAAATATATAATCTATATATTAATAACTATAAATCAATATAAATAAATATATATATATACATATATAAAACAATTTAATAAATATATATACTTATATATATATATATACACATAAACTTGCATATTAAAATATTAATAATTACTAAACACAATGCACATATTAATGTACATATTTTACATGGCTAGAAGCACACATAAAAATACATTCATTAATATCCAAATAATTATATAATAATTATAAATAATATAATTACACATTTAAACACATAAATATATTTTATAAAATATTTATGTATAATTTATGTTATTAACATAAGTACATATATATTTGCATGCAAGAAAGCTACATACATATATTTATACACCACATTAGAACACATAAAAATATTTATAGATCTATACTACAATAAATACCATAATAAATACACTAAAATAATATATAATATCTATATATATTTACTAGTTATAAATAAAGAATTTAAAGCATAATTAATTAGATCTACACATAAACACACCAAATTGGAGAGTATCACACCGTATCCCACTAGATCTAGGATACGCATGTGACACGAGTCCAACACACAACCAATTGCACCCTGAAGGACACAAACAAGTCACAAATAATATTTATGAACAAATCAAAATGTCAAAAGTAGATCTATGTGTCCGTGTCAAAATACGACATATTCAAAGCCCCGTGTCGGAGGGAAAACCCCCAAAATAACACGTATCACCAAATAGTTGGGATACGAACCACATGTACCCAAATATGGACACGACACAAGCCCCAAACACATAATCACATGCTCAATTGATCTATAGGATCAATTGACACACACAACAAAATATAAATTCAGAATTCCAACAAAATTGACACAAAAAGCACCATAACTTTCTCCATGGGTCTCCTATGAACACAAAACAAAGTCCTATGGGTAGTACATACATATAGGTTGATTTTACATGATTAAATCTCAGATTTAGAAGCTATTTAAATGGGAAAAACTGAATTATACCTATTGGGAGATGGATTCCCAATGAAACCTCCAATTGAGATGAACTTGCTTCCAAATTGTAGATCCTTGCTCCTCTTTCTAGATCCTTGCTTCCTCCTTCTAGATCCTTACTTCTCAACTTTCTAATGGTGAATTGGGAAGAATTTGGTGGGAAATTGGAATGGGAATGGAAGGAATTTGGGAGTGGGGAATTCTAGATCTAGATTTGGAAATGAGAATGAGAGGAGAGAGTAATTCCCCCCCTCTAATATAGGCCTGTCTTACCCCTTCCCCAAGCAATTATAAAATGTCCAATGTACCCCTTGGGGCCTCTCATGAAGAAATAATTAAGGAAGGAAGCTTCTAGTCTAATGATTTAATTAATTTAATCCATCTCCTTAACAATGGGCTTTCTAAATGGGCCAAGTCTAACTAATTAATTCATGTTGGTCCATGGGTCCAAACTAAACTAGTTGGGTCCACTAATATAAGTCCAAAATAATTAAATAACATCCAACAATAATTAAATAATACAACAAAAATTATTTACCATGCACAATATTTATTTAAATAGGAAATTACTAAAATACCCTTCTTCCTAAAATGTGGTAGTGACAATGACGATGCATATCTTGTGCAATCCAAAGTCGCTCTCTAATCTGCTTGACAACCTCTACTGTCTGCTTGATCTTTTCAGGGCCTAACATCTTTTGCTCACCAATATCGTCCCAAGCCAATGGTGACCTACATTTTTTTGCCGTACAGTGCTTCAAAAGGTGTCATCTGAATACTATCCTGATAACTATTATTATACGAGAATTCCACCAAGTGAAGGTGATTCTCCCAAGATCCACCAAGATCTAAGGTACAGGCTCATAGCATATCTTTCAATGTCTGGATGGTTCTTTCTGATAGTCCGTCTGTCTGAGGGTGGTAAGTTGTGCTGAATCTTAACTTGGTGCCCAAGCTCTGGTGCAAACTTTTCCAAAAATGAGAAATGAACCGTGTATCTCGATATGACATGATACTTACTGGGATATCGTATTGTCTCACTATTTTTCGCATATATATTTCAGCCAATTGTTCTGTAGAATGTCCTACTCGAAAAGAAAAAAAAAGTAAGCTACTTTTGTAAGATGATCTAGTATCACCCAAACTATATCTCGACCAGTCGATGATCTAGGTAAACCAGTCACAAAGTCTATCGTGATGTGTTCCCACTTCCACTCTGGAATAGGAAGCAATAGTAATAATCCTGCCGGTCTCCGTTGTTCTATCTTCACTTGTTGACATATCAGACATTACGATATGAAGCGTATTATTTCCCTCTTCATTCTGTTCCACCAAAAGTATTGCTTGATATCTTGGTACATCTTCGTACCTCTTGGATGAATGGAATACTGGAAACTGTGTACTTTATTTATAACTTCTTGTTGAATATTTATGCTCGGTATGCATAGACGATTTCCAAACCTTAGTGTTCCATCCGCATGTATTGTCAACTCCTTCCGAAGACCTGACTCACATTTTTCTCGGAGCTTTTGAATCTTCGGATCCTCTGCCTGAGCTAGCTTGATTCTATCTATCAAAGTTGACTGAATCTATAGGCCAGCCTGAACACCTGTACTCTGTGAAAATACTATCTCGATACCCATCTCTTTTAAGTCTTCTAGAATGTGCTTCTGAGTAGTCAACATAAATGCTTCACCTCGTCTGCTAAGTGCATCAGCTACTACATTAGCCTTGCATGTATGGTACTGGAGTTCTACGTCATAATCTTTCAACAACTCTAGCCACCTTCTCTGCCTCATGTTCAGGTCCTTCTGTGTGAACACATACTTCAGACTCTTTTGATCCATGAATATTTCTACTCGATCACCATATAAGTAGTGCCTCCATAGCTTAAGTGCAAACACTACTGCTGATAACTCCAAATCATGAGTTAGATAGTTCTTCTCGTGATCTTTAAGCTTCCGAGAAGCATATGCTATCACTCTCCCTTATTGCATTAAAATACATCCAAGTCCTTTTTCAGATGCATCACAGTACACTGTGAATCCTCCGGAGCCTGTTGGAAGAGTAAGGATTGGGGTATAGATTAACTTCTTCTTCAACTCTTAAAATACTATCTAACATTCCGCTGACCATACAAATTTAACTTTCTTGTGCGTCAACTGAGTCAAAGGTGCCGAGATCTTAGCAAAACCTGACACAAATCTTCTCTACTATCCTGATAAGCCCAAGAAACTATGCACTTCCGTTGTCGTCTTTGGGATTGGCCAGTTCTCTACTGCCTCTACTTTCTTGGGATCAACTGACACTCCTGCTCAAAAAATAATGTGTCCAAGAAAGAATATATGATCCAACCAAAAATCACACTTACTAAGCTATCCATATAACTGGTGCTCCCTCAAAGTCTAAAGAACTATCCTAAGATATTCTTCATGCTCCTCCTTATTACGAGAATATACCATGATGTCATCGATAAATACTACCACAAATTGGTCTATGCAAGGCATGAAAATATGGTTTATCAAATCCATGAATACTGCTGGAGTATTAGTCAGTCCGAATGGAATAACTAAGAATTCGTAATGCCCATATCGTGACCTAAATGATGTCTTTGGTATATCATGCTCCCGGACTCGCACATGATGATATCCTGATCGTAAATATATCTTGGAGAAGACTCTTGCTCCACTTTATTGGTCAAACAAATTATCAATCCTTGGTAATGGATACTTGTTCTTTACGGTCACTGCATTAAGCCCACTATAATCCATACACAACTGCATTGATCCATCCTTCTTCTTTTCTAATACCGTTGGTGCTCCCCATGGTGATGAACTGGTCCGAATAAACTTCTTTGCTTTTAGTTCTTTCACGTGTCAATATAACTGATCAAGCTCTGATGGTGATATTGGGTACACCTTCTGCGATACTGGTTCTGCTCCTGGCATCAACTCTATGCAGAACTCTACTACCCTAACAGGAGGTAATCTGGGAAGATCATTGGAAAAACGTCTATAAACTCTTCAACTATCTTGGGCAGCGGGTGTAGTGCACTGCTCCGCGTCGGCACTATATATCATGTGAGCGGGCAGAACTTCGTTCTCTGATTCTTGCACGCCTTAATAATGAATCTGAGTATTTTGAATGCTTGTTTGCTTAAAGAGAATGATAGAACCTGCCTTGCATGCTAATAATGAACTCACCTAGCTTGTCTATGAAACGAACATGTCTGCTTAACTAAGACACCCTAAAACGCTTGTCTAAAAGTATGTGTTTGCATGAACATGTTCCATTATCACCTATGCTCCGAGAGAACCATATTGTGTGCCTGAATGTGTTCAAAGATAAGGCGGCTTGCCCCACAACAATAAAATATAGTCTGATGGTTCGTCTTGTCTGCATACTAGAGTTTATTTGATAGTGTTTCATATATTCGTATCGGTCGGACAATAGCTATTGGTGGAGAGCTGAACTGCATGTGTCACGGCTGCTACAAAGATAGTGGAAAGCAACCATGAGTCACAGCTGCCAATAGCATCAGATAAATGAGTCGTTGGTTAGCTGGATCAACCGCTGCCGATCCTGAGTTACTCGGGGACCGTACTGCATATAAGATAGTTCATTGTGTTGGCTTGGATAGAGGACCGCCCCTAAGTATGCATTTGTGTCTAGAAGTGCATTTGTCCCTATAGTCATTGAGTATAGCTCAAGAGACACACTGCGCACACCCTGAAAAAGAATAATCGGCTTGTCTTGCTTGCTTATATCGAATATAAAACTCTATTTCAAAAGATGTTTCCAAAAACAAAGTAATATGACTCTGCTATCAAACTGCATGAAATGAACAGAGATAAAACTAGAAAGATCACTAGTAATATAATATTTTATAACATGATTACTTAGTGTTGGTTTTAGTGAATGCTTGTTTCTATTCAGTTGTTTATTCTCACCAGTACTTATAAAAGTGCTGACCCACCAACAGTTTACTTGCTTGCAGGTACTGGATCGTCCGAGGGAGCGATAGGCGTGCCTCATCCCCAAGACCCAAAATTCTGGTTTTTATTGCCTCGAGTTGCTATCGTATAAAGGGGCATAATGTATGGAACGATGCCTTTGTATTAAAGAAAACCCAAGTCCCTCGATTTGCCCCGAATACTCAGTTGGCTAAATGCATAAATGCATTGCAACAATGTCCCTTCGCTGCTTACTCGATTGATGCGATGATAGCCAAAGCAAACTCAAACGATATTGCCTTATGCGGGCACCCCAGGCTCGCACGGTATCACGTTCCGATATCAAACGGCCATACGCTCCCCACGGGAGCGCCGAGGCACGGTGATTCACGTCCGGTCCGGCGGAGGATAGGCGGTAGTTAGGCGGCCTTCGGGGCCGGGGCGTGACATAATGGTATCAGAGCGGATTCGATTCTTGGCCCAATCCGTTGCTATGACTCTGAGAAAAGATCGATATGGTATTTCAATAGAGCGTTCGATACAAAAAGTCCATATATATTCTCAAAGTATAAATATTTTGAGGACTTAATTTACATGATTGTTTTGATTGAGTACGGTGAGGGATAAGGACTATCGCTGCTCGAAATATCGAGAAGTTTATCCTTGAAGTTTCGAGGACGAATTTTTTTATTGGTGGCTAAGTATGTAGTGCCCCGCTCCACGTCGACACTATATATCAGGTGAGTGGGCAGAACTTCGTTCTCTGATTCTTGCACGCCTTAATAATGAATCTGAGTATTTTGAATGCTTGTTTGCTTAAAGAAAATGATAGAACCTACCTTGCATGCTAATAATGAACTCACCTAGCTTGTCTATGAAACGAACATGTCTGCTTAACTAAGAGACCCTAAAACGCTTGTCTAAAAGTATGTATTTGCATGAACATGTTCTACTATCGCCTATGCTCCGAGAGAACCATATCGTGTGCCTGAATATGTTCAAAGATAAGGCGGTTTGCCCCACAACAATAAAATATAGTCTGATGGTTCGTCTCGTCTGCATACTAGAGTTTATTTGATAATGTTTTATGCATTCGCATCGGTCGAACAATGGCTATTGGTGGAGAGCTGAAATGCATATGTCATGGCTGCTACAGAGATAGTGGAAAGCAACCATGAGTCACAGCTGCCAATAGCATCAAATAAATGAGTCATTGGTTAGCTGGATCAACCGTTGCCGATCCTAAGTTACTCGGGGACCGCACTGCATATAAGATAGTTCATTGTGTTGGCTTGGATAGAGGACCGCCCCTAAGTATGCATTTGTGTCTAGAAGTGCATTTGTCCCTAGAGTCTTTGAGTATAGCTCAAGAGACACGTTGTGCACACCATGAAACAGAACAATCGGCTTGTCTTGCTTGCTTATATCGAATATGAAACTCTGTTTCAAAAGATATTTCCAAAAAACAAAGTAATATGACTCTGCTATCAAACTGCATGAAATGAACATAGGTAAAACTAGAAAGATCACTAGTAATGTAATATTTTATAACATGATTACTTAGTGTTGGTTTTAGTGAATGCTTGCTTCTGTTCAGTTATTTATTCTCACAAGTACTTATAAAAGTGCTGACCCACCAACAGTTTACTTGCTTGCAGGTACTGGATCGTCCGAGGGAGCGATAGGCGTGCCTCATCCCCAAGACCCAGAATTTTGGGTTCGATTGCCTCGAGTTGCTATCGTATAAAGGGGCATAATGTATGGAACGATGCCTTTATATTAAAGAAAACCCAAGTCCCTCGATTTGCCCTGAATACTCAGTTGGCTAAATGCATAAATGCATTACAATAATGTCCCTCCGCAACTTACTCGATTGATGCGATGATAGCCAAAGCAAACTCAAACGATGTTGCCTTGTGTGGGTGAAACAGCAGGCTCGCACGGCATCACGTTCCGGTATCAAACGGCCATACGCTCCCTGCGGGAGTGCAGAGGCGCGGTGATTCGTGTCCGGTCCGACGGCGGATAGGCGGTGGTCGGACGGCCTTCAGGGCCGAGGCGTGACATAATGGTATCAGAGAGGATTCGATTCTTGGCCCAATCCGTTGCTATGACTCTGAGAAAAGATCGATATGGAATTTTAATAGAGCATTCCATATAATAAGTCCATAGATATTCTCAAAGTGCAAATATTTTCTAGACTTGATTTGCTTGATTGTTTCGATTGAGTATGACGAGGGATAAGGACTATCGCTGCTCGGAATATCGAGAAGTTTATCCTTGAAGTTTCGAGGACGAAACTTTTTATTGGTGGGTAAGTATGTAGTGCCCCGCTCCGCGTCGACACTATATATCAGGTGAGTGGGCAGACTTCGTTCTCTGATTCTTGCACGCCTTAATAATGAATCTGAGTATTTTGAATACTTGTTTGCTTAAAGAGAATGATAGAACCTGCCTTGCATGCTAATAATGAACTCACCTAGCTTGTCTATGAAACGAACATGTCTGCTTAACTAAGAGACCCTAAAACACTTGTCTAAAAGTATATGTTTACATCAATATGTTCCACTATCGCCTATGCTATGAGAGAACCATATTATGTGCCTGAATGTGTTCAAAGATAAGGCAGCTTATCCCGTAACAATAAAATATAGTCTGATGGTTCGTCTCGTCTGCATACTAGAGTTTATTTGATAGTGTTCTATGCATTCTCATCGATCCGACAATGGCTATTGGTGGAGAGCTGAATTGCATGTGTCACGGCTGCTACAGAGATAGTAGAAAGTAACCATGAGTCACAGCTGCCAATAGCATCAGATAAATGAGTCATTGGTTAGCTGGATCAACCGTTGTCGATCCTGAGTTACTCGGGGACCGCACTGCATATAAGATAGTTTATTGTGTTCGCTTGGATAGAGGAACGCCCCTAAGTATGCATTTGTGTCTATAAGTGCATTTGTCCCTAGAGTCTTTGAGTATAGCTCACGAGACACGCTGCGCACACCCTGAAATAGAACAATCGGCTTGTCTTACTTGCTTATATCGAATATGAAACTCTGTTTCAAAAGATGTTTCCAAAAAATAAAGTAATATGACTCTGCTATCAAACATCATGAAATGAACATTGGTAAAACTAAAAAGATCACTAGTAATATAATATTTTATAACATGATTACTTAGTGTTGATTTTAGTGAATGCTTGCTTCTGTTCAGTTGTTTATTCTCACAAGTACTTATAAAAGTGCTGACCCACCAACAGTTTACTTGCTTGCAGGTACTGGACCGTCCGAGGGAGCAATAGGCGTGCCTCATCCCCAAGACCCAGAATTCTAGTTTCGATTGCCTCGAGTTGCTATCATATAAAGGGGCATAATGTATGGAACGATGCCTTTGTATTAAAGAAAACCCAAGTCCCTCAATTTTCCCCGAATACTCAGTTAGCTAAATGCATTGCAACAATGTCCCTCCGCTGCTTACTCGATTGATACGATGATAGCGAAAGCAAACTCAAACGATGTTGCCTTGTGTGGGTGCAACCCCAGGCTTGCACAGCATCACGATCCGGTATCAAATGGCCATACGCTCCCCGTAGGAGCACCGAGGCACGGTGATTCACGTCCGGTCCGGTGGGGGATAGGCGGTGGTCGGGCGGCCTTCGGGGCCGGGGCATGACATAATGGTATCAGAGCGGATTCGATTCTTGGCCCAATCCGTTGCTATGACTCTGAGAAAAGATCGATATGGTATTGCAATAGAGCGTTCCATATAATAAGTCCATAGATATTCTCAAAGTGCAAATATTTTTTGGACTTGATTTGCTTGATTGTTTCGGTATGGCGAGGGATAAGGACTATCGCTGCTCGGAATTCCAAGAAGTTTATCCTTGAAGTTTCGAGGACAAAATTTTTATTGGTGGGTAAGTATGTAGTACCCCATTCTGCGTCGGCACTATATATCAGGTGAGTGGGCAGAACTTCGTTCTCTGATTCTAGCATGCCTTAATAATGAATCTGAGTATTTTGAATGATTGTTTGCTTAAAGAGAATAATAGAACCTACCTTGCATGCTAATAATGAACTAACCTAGCTTGTCTATGAAACGAACATGTCTGCTGAACTAAGAGACCCTAAAATGCTTGTCCAAAAGTATGTGTTTGCATGAACATGTTCCACTATCGCCTATGCTCTGAGAGAACCATATTGTGTACCTGAATGTGTTCAAAGATAAGGCGGCTTGCCCCACAATAATAAAATATAGTCTGATGGTTCGTCTCGTATGCATACTAGATTTTATTTGATAGTGTTTAATGCATACGCATCGGTCAGACAATGGCTATTGGTGGAGAGCTGAACTGCATGTGTCACAGCTGCTACAGAGATAGTGAAAAGAAACCATGAGTCACAGCTGCCAATAGCATCAGATAAATGAGTCATTGGTTAGCTGGATCAACCGTTGCCGATCCTGAGTTACTCGGGGACCGTACTGCATATAAGATAGTTTATTGTGTTGGCTTGGATAGAGGACCGCCCCTAAGTATGCATTTGTGTCTAGAAGTGCATTTGTCCCTAGAGTCTTTGAGTATAGCTCACGAGACACGCTGCGCACACCCTGAAACAGAACAATCGGCTTGTCTTACTTGCTTATATCGAATATGAAACTCTGTTTCAAAAGATGTTTCCAAAAAACAAAGTAATATGACTCTGCTATCAAATCACATGAAATAAACATAGGTAAACTAGAAAGATCACTAGTAATGTAATATTTTATAACATGATTACTTAGTGTTGGTTTTAGTGAATGCTTGCTTCTGTTCAGTTGTTTATTCTCACCAATACTTATAAAAGTGCTGACCCACCAACAGTTTACTTTCTTTCAGGTACTGGATCGTCCGAGGGAGCGATAGGCGTGCCTCATCCCCAAGACCCGGAATTCTGGGTTCGATTGCCTCGAGTTGCTATCGTATAAAGGGGCATAATGTATGGAACGATGCCTTTGTATTAAAGAAAACCCAAGTCCCTCGATTTGCCCTGAATACTCATTTGGCTAAATGCATAAATGCATTGCAACAATATCCCTTCGCTGCTTACTCAATTGATGCGATGATAGCCAAAGCAAACTCAAACGATGTTGCCTTGTGCGGGTGCAACCCCAGGCTCGTACGGTATCACGTCCCGGTATCAAACGGCCATATGCTCCCCACGGGAGTGCCGAGGCACGGTGATTCATGTCCGTTCCGACGGGGGATAGGCGGTGGTCGGGCGGCCTTCGGGGTCAAGGAATGACAGCGGGTTTGCTTCTTTTGCTATGGTTGCGAGTCCTCCCTTGTGGTGGTCTTTTACTATTCTGTTAAGGAGAAACTCTACTAGACCAGAAATTCTATACAACACTCTACCCTCATGACAGTCTATCGTTGTATAAATGTCTCTCAACCAGTCCATGCCTACGATAACGTCAAAGTTACCCATAGGAAACTCGATCAGCTTTGCAGGTAATAGATGCCCACATACTACGACTGGACATGCTAGGCACACCCTGCTAACTTCTACGATCTCATTGTCAGTGAGTATATTCAGCCTCGTTGGTAAGATCTCAAACTTTAATCCAATACGTATCGCATATTGTACTGATATAAATGAGTGTGAAGCTCCAGAATCAAATAAAGCTATAGAATAAAAGTTTGTAACAGAAATGTTACCTGCCACTACGTTACCTGACATCATTACTTCATCTAAAAACTAGGTTAGTGCCTGTCCTTGCCCTTGCCGAGCTACTTGCTGCTGTCTTTCTTGTTGTCGTGGCTGTTGTCCTTGCTGATTCTGTTGTTGCTTCCTATAAATTTGGGCCTGCATCGGCAATTGATGCTGAGCCAGAGGCCGTACTTCTATCGTTGGTCCTCCTTGTTGCACTTACTTTGGAGCTGGCAATGTAGAGAATTGTTGTACTGGCCCTCCTGGCCTCTGCATTAATGGGCATGTAGCAATCTTTTGATCAGGTATCCTATATCTCAAACATAGTCGGTTAGCTGCCCAAAAAATATCCCGGGTATGACCACCCTTGCCACAGTAGGTACAACCTATAGGTGCTCCCCGTTGTTGTTGTTGTTGCTGTTGTCTCCACTGTTGTTGCCGAGTTGGTACTATCACTGTTGGAACTGTCATCATCTGTGGTGCTGAATCATGTATACTAAATCCAGGTGATGGTGCTTATGTTCGAGGTACTGGTCCTCCCTCATTGTTCTGTCGATGAGGCCTCTTCTGATCTACTCTCATTGATGCCATCCTTTAAGAAGTAAGCTCGACCCTCTTGGCAGCTATCAATACCGCCTAGAAGGTCTGGTAGTCGTGCACCTCAACCATATGTAAGTTCTCCAAGTGAAGTCCCTGCTGGAACCTTATTGCTCTCTCCAACTCTGTTGCCACCATAGTTGGAGCAAATCTGCTTAGTCAGCAAAACTCTGATGCATAGCCATCTACCATCCTTCCAGCTTGCTTGAGGTTAATGATCCTCTGCTACAACTCACACTGAGCCACAATCCCAAAGTACTTCACCCTGAACCGGGTCCTTAAATCCTCCCATAAAATCCTCACATAAACCCTTGCCAGATCTTGGAGTTTTAGGCGAACCAAGTCAACTTGTTCCTCGGCCAAAACTTTAGCCGTTGTCAGAATGGTCTTAATATCATGGAGCCAATCATCTACTGTGATTGTGTCCTCCGTACCATCGAAGTATCTAGGTTTTAGTCTATAAAATCTAACAGATGCCCCAGAGTCTGTTCTCTCGCCTCGTTTTAGGGCCGTTTGCAACCCTTGGTTCAACAGGACATTCTGTTCCTGCTGCTGGAGTTGTTGTTGTTGATATTTTTATTGTTGTTGTTATTATACCACTATCTGGTGTTATTATGCAGCCAATAATCCATGAATAATCTCTAACAAGGATGGGGTATCTAGTGCTGCCGGCACTACGGGAGGTCGAGAATACCTGGAGCCTACTGCTCGGTCCTATTCATAGTGGGTCTAACTCGGATCCTTGGCTGAGGTTCCACAGGATCTTGTTCCACTGGTAACGATGTCTCTTATGTTGCTGCAATATTGGGGGAAGGAAAATCCCTAAAAAAGAGCATAAGAACCAATAAGCAGGACGAGAAGGAATAAGGAAGCAATCAATCTGGAAGAATTCAAGCTGAGTATCGAAGAGGACGAATTCAGGATTTCAAGAAGGATCATGTTTGATTGAGACTCCTATGACCATGATACCCCACAAGTCTGAAGAACAGGCATGCATGGGCCACCACTAAAATCTTGTCACACCCAATACCAGAATACGGAGACGGGCATGGCCAGCTACCCCGTACAAGGTACTATATGTCGTACGACGATTACGGCTGTATAAAACAAGGGGCTGCATGCTACAATCAAGTCTCCTATGGTCAAGAACTTCTATATCTCAATCATTGAAACAAAAAACAGTAAGCATATAGCATATATGATGAGCAATAAGGCATCCCAAATTCTTTCTTAAAATATTCTGGAGTCCAGCTGTACAAAATAAGAAGCTGAAAAAGTAAAAAAAGTACATGATAGTGACTCAGCTGCAGTCTGAATTAATACAATTATGTAAGGAAAACTAATATTCAGACGAGCCGGTTAACAGGTGCCGGTGGCTAAATGCCCAAAAGAAGTATATATGCAAGACGAGCAGGAAAGAAGAAAAAGCCACTCGCTATCCCCTGTGACCATATTCATGGTACGTGCCATGAGTTGGGAAAAATAACGCTGGAACCTCAGGTGCTGGCTCGAGACCTGGCCATGCAAAACCAGTGGGGTTATATCCCAAGTAACAAGTACTACAAAGGAAGCACGAAATGGAGAAATAAAAACCTAAGAAAAATAATATAATATTACATAGGTCCAGTGTAGTAACTTAGGTCCATGGCATATCCTAGTGCTAAGGCTCAACCCTACAACCAAACAAGGACAAGGGTTGAACCCTCACACTATGATAGAATATTTTCCTAGGCTACTAGCTGAAAAAATACAATCATAAACAATTCCATTTCTTATATCGGCCAATCATTTGTACGGCTTGCTATTTTATGAAGTCTGAGGTAATCTCAGAATAATGCATAATAAGTATCCTCAAATCACGCCAGTCCCGAACATGAGCTAACCGAACCAATATAATAAAACAAGCACTTGAAGGATGCACCAGTCCCCCGTAGGGCCACTACGCTAAAAATACGGTATTAGCGGTTTCAGTGTTCCTATATTGCAACAGTGGCTCGACATAATAATAAGTCAGATAATGCACTCCAGTATGGCAGATAATATACTGTATCTGTAGTGGCCAGCCCACAACACACTTTGAATGAATGTCTGTGGGAAGGTTTGTTGGCATGATCTCGGGATACCGTTCCCTCCGATGTTACTACCACTTTTTGTTGCCTAATTAGCCCTAGGATGTATTTGAAATCTCAAGGTGTGATCACATGAGGATTTCCCTTAAGATGTCGTATAAGGTACGGGAACGCTAAATACGAATCCATGAAAGTCAAATCCGGACTCACCGAGCGTGTATGCAACATTCATACAATCAAAAATCTTAGTCATGCTTTGGTAGTTCGACTCTCTTATTATGCCCATACTGGGGAAACAATGTTCATATTTATAATATCACGATTTCAAAAATTTGGAGAAATTCTCGATGCACAACCCAAATATAATCACTTAATACTTGACACGATGTGTCGTATCTCTGCGCACATAAAAACATGAATAATTTTCAGGTAATAGTAGTATCAGCACAGATACAGTATTTGAGTCTAATTACCAATTAAATATTATGTCACAAGAATCAAGAAAAATTTTGATCAAACAAGCAGGGCCACATGGGTCTCTAGGCCGTATAACAATCCTGGCCGCATGAGAAATCAGGCCGCATGACAATCCTGGCCACATGAGAAGTCATGCCGCATTGAGTCATGCCACTTGGAGTCATGTCGTATGGGTCTACTCCTCGGGATAAGTGATAAATCGACGAAAAACAAATAAAGTGTCAGAGATGTGACATAAAGTGTGATGTGACATAAGTAACTGAGGTGACATAAAGTGCGATGTGACATAAAGTGTGTCAGGAAGAAAAGACAAAACCATAGAAGGATGTGCCAAGGATCCGCCAAAGATGTGCCAAAGTTCAGAGTCATGCATCCAAGGGAAGGTGGCTGCATGCTCAGCTTGTCGCATAAGTTCGATGTCGCATGGAGTTCGATGTCGCATGGAGTATCCTTTGGACTTAGCAAATTTTTTATTCGTTTAGCGAGTGAATGCACAAAGTGTTCAAGGACACTTGTGTAGATCAGCAGTCATGCGTCCAATAAGATGGACACATGTTGTCAGTATGCAGCAAGAGTTCAGCCGCATAACCCTCTCGGGCCGCATAGCACTCTCAGCCGCATAGCTCGCTGGCCGCATGAAGACTTCATCTTCTCCAACAGCAGGTTCGACCATGGCGAAAACTTCAAAAAACTAAAATCTTATTTTCTTCATAAAAATCTCATTTTAAGTCCAAATCAGGTGAACCAAGAGCCAAAATGCTCTAAACCGAAAGATCTAATATGTAGCAAAAACTGGTTTTCAAAGACAAGTTTATTAGATCAAAACCAAGAAAAATTCATGAAATCTAATAAAAATCTAAGTTAGAAATGTAGGTCTACACTAATCCATCCATCAAAACAGAAAAGTCACTACTAGAAAAAGCGGGATTAGCGACGTATTTTAGCGACTCCAAGTAAAAACGTCGCTAAATTAGCGACTCCATAAAAAATGTCGCTAAACGTCGCTAAATGGCGACATTTAGCGACGTTTAGCCACTTTTATTAAGATTTTAAAAGATTAGTCGCTATAAGTTCAATTAAGGTCGCTAAACGTCGCTAATATATCTGATTTAGCGACATTTAGCGTCGTAATTAGCGACGTATGTATCAAAAATATTTAGCAACGTATTTAGCGACGTCTTTGACGTCGCTAATTTTTATTTTAGCGATATTTTTATTTGACGTCGCTAAACGTCCTAAATTTTGGTTAATTAGGGCTTAGTTTTCTTTTCCCCCATCTGTCAAAAAATTCAAAACTTTTCGATTTCCCCCGCCCCCCCTCTCCGGCGACTAGCTCTCCACGGCTGCGGCTACTCCGGCATCCCCCTCCTCCTCCTCAAGCTCTAGGTAATCTCTCTCTCTCATCTGACACTGACACAAGACACATTTGACAGACATGACACACGCACACAGACACGACACACGCACACAGATACTGACAGATACACATGACACACACGACACACACACACAGACGCAGACACACACACACACACACACACACACACACACACACACTCACACAGATACTGACACTGACACTGACACTGACACAGGCACATGCACGACACACACACACACACACTGACACACACACAACATTTGATCTATTGGATGTGTCCATGTGAATTGAGGGTTGGTATCATGGTGGTGTGGTGTATGGAGGATGTATCCTAGAGTATCTTGGTGTTGCACACCAAATGTTTGTGAATTGGACTAGTGGTTGTGTGTGTGTGTCTATTTATGCCTTAGAGTATCATATGATATGTATATGTAAATTGGTGTATTATCTATTTGCATATGAGAGAGTGTATGCATATATAGGTGTATCTCGATATATATATATATATAGATAGGTATATAGCTACTGTTATCTGTGTTGGTGTTCATAGTGTCTTCTAGCTATGCTTGATGTGGGAGAGAGTAGAAGAGTCAAGTTGTGTGTGGGTGTCACTACTGAACTATCAGGCTTCAGGAACTGAACTCAATTCAGTTTGGCCTAGTGCATTAGGCAAGCTGGCAATGTGTTGCAGTGGTGTCGGGTTGGCACTGTGAGGAGGGGATTGGTTCCTGTTATCTTCTACAGTGGGAGAGTGTTGGTACACACTTGAGCAGCATCAAACACATGCAAGCTTGAGCAATGGCAAGGCAGCAACAAGCACTGCTGTGAGCCATGGCAGTAGCTAAGGGCAGTTGGAAACAACTAAGTGAAGGGAAGATTTAGCCACTATAGAATAAGTGCAAAGTATCAGAGGTTGCAGACATAGTTAGGGTCTGCAGGCATGTGTTTGGGTTAAGGTATAGACAAGTATCGGGTAGGTGTTCACCGGTCACTTGTTGCATGCCAATACAACCCTTAACTGATACTGTGGTATCAGGGATTTAATTGGCAAGAGTGATCAGTGCAGTGCAGTTCAATTAGAGCACAAAAGTGTTGTGAAGTAAACTGATACTGTGGTATCATGGAGTAACTGCTATGGGTTGTAGTCCAGTGAGCAAGTATAAGGATGAAGTGCAAGGTGCCAGGCCAAGGGTAAGAGGCTCTCAGTGTGGATAGTAGAGTACTTAATTTCAAAGTAGAATATCCTAGTACGACCTAGAAGACATAGTGTAGCAAGGTATTAATCTAGTATTGACTAGTATAAACTAGTATGGATCTAGAAGTGGCTTAGAAACATCACCATGAACTAGTTAACCCTGTTTATCATTTCAAGGGCTCTTGGACTTTGATAAATGAAAGTATGTATTATATCAGTTATGAAATGAAAGTATTGCTTATTTTAGACTTTGATAAATGGTCAGTTGTTTTGAATATTGCTTATTTTAGACTTTGATAAATAAAAGTATGTATTATATCAGTTATAATTTTTATAGTACGGTTAAGTTATGAAGTTAGGTGATAAACCACTGTATATAATGATTTATATGATACATACAGTCATTTTTGCAGAAGTATCTAGAAATGGATATGAATTACTATCTGCGTCATCGTTCGTAGATGTACAACCGTCATCCTGATGACATGTACGGTGTACGGGATAAATTTATTGAGGGTGTACAGCAATTCCTGCAGTTCGCCAAGGCTTTCCCTCAGTACATGGACGGTACCAAAATTAAGTGTCCGTGTGTGAGATGTCGCAACAGGAAATATCATCCAAAAGTGAAAGTTACATATCATTTATACTCGAAGGGATTCACACCGAATTACTATCAGTGGACCGCGCACGGAGAACTTGTATCTCTAGCATCAGAGTCGGAGCCCTATGTGGAGCCGTATATGGATGTCCACGACCATGATGCTTACGACGACGGGTTGGTGAACATGGTTTATGATGCGGCGGGACCTAGTTTCAATCCGGACAATTATGATACGGCGGGACCTAGTTTCAATCTGGACAATTATGATACGACGGGACCTAGTTTTAATCCGGACAATTATGATGCAGCTCAGGAGGCACCGAATGTTGATGCTGCAAAATTTATAGAGTTGCTGGAGAATGCAAGGACTCCACTATATCCTGGTTGTGAGGATTATTCACCGTTGGAGGTAGTTACAAGATTATTGAGCATCAAGTCCGATTTTAACATGTCGCAAGAATGCTATAATCGACTGCTCGATTTGATTATAGAGATCTTGTCCGAGGGTGCAAAGTTGCCTAAAGACTTCTATCGATCTAAGAGGATGATAAGATCGCTTTGGATGGGATACGAGAAAATTGATGCATGTCGCAATGGGTGCATGTTGTACTACAAAGACGACAAGGATGAAGATGCGTGCAGATTCTGTGGTGCTGATCGCTACAAGGCCAATGTTAGAGGAAAGTATGTCGGTGCAAGGAAGCCTACCGATTCGATGCACTACTTGCCTTTGACGCCGCGGTTGCAGCGGTTGTTTATGGTTAAGGAGGCTGCAGAAAATATGAGTTGGCACAGGCGAAAACAGATCGAAGGAGTATTGGATCATCCATCCGATGGAGAAGCATGGAAGCACTTTGATCGAGAGTATCCACATTTTGCCAAGGAAGCACGTAATGTCAGATTGGGGCTCTCCTCTGACGGTTTTACCCCATTCGGAGTTTAGTACTAAATAATATATTTTTTAACAGGTACAGAGGGGTGAGGATGCCAACATGGTGACCGTTTTCTTGGCCGCCCATCGCAAGGACGAAAATCTCATTGATGAGAGGGCCTCGCAGACCTATGTAAGTATTACTTTACTTTGTGTTAATTTTAATATAACTTAGGCAATTATCGAGTTTCCAAACCTTTCTAGGCCGAGTATCTTAGGCTGCGTGAGCGGGCGACTGCTAGTGCACCTACACCTGGAGAGG
This sequence comes from Iris macrosiphon, assembly GCA_036927795.1. NCBI lineage: Eukaryota > Viridiplantae > Streptophyta > Magnoliopsida > Asparagales > Iridaceae > Iris > Iris macrosiphon. The sequence continues at coordinate 102,778,904 of JAYESA010000003.1, read as the reverse complement.
CTGGTACTTCGTCGCAGCCCGCTCCAGCTCCGTCGGCGGACGACCTGTGGGTGACTGCAGCTGGTGGTCTCCAGAGGGATACGTACTACAGTACGGGCTCCTATGGCGCCCTTGTTGCGACGCAGTCATCTAGGGCCTCCCCGACAGCTATGTATTTCACACAGCCCTCGCAGTCGCAGCCCTCGCAGTCGTCGGCCAGAGTCCAGGAGGCCGTTGACCGTCAGATTGTGTCTCTCCGTGACGAGTTGCTGTGAAGGATGGAGAAGCAGCCCTGGTCCCAGCCGCAGGCGGACGATCCGATGCTCATCGCACGATTCGATATACTCGACCTCAGCATGACGGAGCTCCGGGATTTGATAAATGATATTAGAGCCTCCAATGACCGCAACATCATGGAGCTGCAGGAGTCACAGGTATCAATGGGCGAGAGGCTAACGATGATGCAGGATTCAATGGTTCATAGCAGTACGAGGCTGTTATCTACCATGGATTCTTACAACCAGCGACTCGCAGACTTGGAGCGGGCACGGCCTCCTGGTGCGCCTACATCGACACAGACTCCACCGACGTCACTGTCTTCTCCATCGACATCGGTGTCAATTCCACGGGACGAGTATGAGGAGTTCTTATCCTTCAAGTGCGCCGGTGGTCAGCCTCATGCAGATCCGCAGTAGTATAGTTAGTTACTGGATATTTATATTTTTTTTATTATTTAGGATGCGATTGTATGGATATAAATTTGCCATATTCTTTACGTTTACGATGAGATTTGCTGGATGCTTTCTTTTCTTCAAATTTTATTATATTATTCATATTTTGGTTTACAACTGATGACTGATACTTGGCCTGTATTTACCCAGTGCACTAGAATTTTTCCCCTTGGTGCTGCTATTGTGTTCTTTATTCAATTATTTCTACTACCATCATATACCTGATAATGAACCCAAGGGGGTTGGTAAACCCGGAAATGCAATATTTTTTTTATTTTTATTGAAAATTAGCGACGTTTTTAGCGACGTTTAACGACGTTCACTTAAGTCGCTAAATACGTCGCTAATTAGCGATGTTGTAACCAGTCGCTAAATACGTTGCTAATGATGTCACTAAAAACGTCGCTGTACGTCGCAAATTGCTGACATGGCAGTATTGCCAGGTCATTAAAGACGTCGGTGTAACATCGCTATATAAGTCGCTAATCAGCGACGTTTAGCGACTTGAATAAACGTCGCTATTTAGTGACGCGGCGTCGCTAAACGTTGCTAAATTTAGCGACACATTAAAGTCGCTAAAAATGTCGGCATAGCGACGTTTAGCGACATTTTTTGTTTTAGCGACTTGGTTTTTTTCGACTGCTTTAAAACGTCGCTAATTACGTCGCTAAACCAAATTAGCGACGATTTTTGGTTATTTAGCGACGTTTTTAGACGTCGCTAATTTGACTTTTTTTGGTAGTGAGTCCAAGAACTAAAAGTGCTTAGAAACACATAATAAACATAATAGAACAATAATATGGAGGGTTTCTCCATTTCTCATGTAAGATGTACTTGCCTATGAAATTGGGAGAGAGAGCTAAAGAAAGGGGAAGAAATAAAGAAGTGAAGAGAGAGAATGAAATATTGGTTTATATATGCTAGGGTTTGAGGGTTGAACCAAAGACTCTCATAAGTTAATCCAACCCACAAAATAAATCATAAATCAGGTTAAACCAAAAAATGGGTCTAGTCTCCATGCACATGTAACCATGCTACAATAAAAATACGTTCCAAATACGTATATTAGGAACGGAGAGTGACATTGATGATAGGAAAAATGTCCTTACAACGACAACAACAACAACAACAACAGTGGCAACAACAGCCGTGACGACAAAGGGAAGCAGACCATTATTGCCAATCTAACCAAGAAGCCCGAGCAGAAGCCTGCAGAGGCTCCAAAATCGAAATTGACTTACTCTTTTGAAGTTCATGATGTCATGGCAATCTTCGATATACTAATAAAGGGCAACAAGCTTCGGCTTTCCGATATCAAACGTCCTGAGAAGGAAGATAAGGTCAATAACCCCAGGTACTGCCACTACCACCGGTATGTCCACCATTCAATAAAGGATTGCTACACGTTAAAGCAATACATCCAGCATCTGATCGATTCCAAAACACACACCTATGACTTTGAGGATATGACAGTTATGGCCAACATGGTATCTCTCCAGTTTGGTGACTTTCTTGTAATGGAGATCCAAGACGGCGTGGTCCCGATCCCAAAGACCATAATGGAGGTTGTTAATCTCCCTCCAGCTCGTGACCAATCAGCCGGGCTGGTACCTTTTAGCACATCATGGGGTAAGGTCGTGTGGATTCACCCAGATCTTACTCTAGACTTGACGCATCATGCGGCACCTTTTACCGTCAAGTCCAAAGGACGAAAGTCCAAATCTTGCCATATGGTTTCTTTTACCACCGAGGAAGCCATAAAGGGGTAACTAGGTCAGGCCTTTCCTACAAGTGGGACTACGATGCTCTTTATGATAGTGTACCTCTAATCACTATACCTGCTATATCTGATCCGGGTCAGTCTCAACCCCCGCAGCCGACAAACCGAAGCAAAAAGAGACTCGCTTCGATAAGCCATTTCACAAGAAAATGGCTCAAGGGCTCGAAAACCCTACAACTTTGATATCTCGGCACAACTGGCCAATACCCCGGTGAAGTTGTCACTGTTTGAGCTTCTCCGACTCTCCAAAGACACTCGAAACGCTCTCAGCGAGGCATTACAGAATGCCGACACCTACCTGGCGCAGGTCAAGCCGCCAGTTGAGAACCCTACCATATGCCCTCATTGTAATAACGTAATGGAGGCGATACCCAACATCACGTTCTCACATCAGGACATGTTATTAAAAAACTATAGGCATGATTGCCCCCTATATTGCACAGGGTATATCAGCTCCATCAAGGTGGAGCAGATGCACATCGACCCCGGTTCATCCACCAGCATCATCCCACGAGTCTGCTTCATACCCTGCGTGTCACGCCCCAATCTTTCGCAGGAATCGGCCATCCCCGCTGGACGCGAATCACCACGCCAGCGCTCCCACAGGACGATCTTTTTTATCTGGATGTGATGCCGCACGAGCATAAGCTCCGTCCATACAAGGCCATAATCCGAACATGAGGTAAAATAACTAAGCCACAGAGTCGCACAAATAGTCCAAATATAGCAAAATAAGAAATGAACAGGCGATTGGTAACAAGTTCACAGAGTCGTCAATAGCGGAAGCATTGAATAACACAATTATGGAAGTAAAATAAGCACTTTATTGATATTGCACAAGTATTACAAGCGGTGCTAGGCCGAGATTACAAGTCTTTCAAGTCCCTCTCTCTCTTGAAACAATAAAAGCGTGCCAAGTGGCAACAATTATGGAATGACACATAGGCGATATTCCAATATTATGTCTTGTATATGTGCTTCAGTTCTGGACGCACGCTCCAAGGCTCCAGATAAAACTCCATGCTTTTGCACGCACGAAGGGGTTTTTGCACCAAACGAGGTTCTCCCACACCCTGCAAGCAATCTGGTGGGTTATCAGTATATTAATGCACTGGTGGGGAGGCTTCTCGCCCGCTCGATAAATCCAAACACGTTATAATGGTTCCATGCACCATCTATTAAGTTATATTTCTAGTCTTATCTTAGGATCAATTTTATGGCAAAATAAAAAGCCTAACTCGTGTGACAGTGCGTCGTGCGATATAAGAGTAACACGGCGAGACTTACCAACTTACCATTCTTCCTTCACTATCCAAGGAAAACCAAGTTAAACCAAGAACGAATGTATATACATATGAAATCCAAGTCAAATTGCATAAGCAAATACGAGTGTCACAAGTGGGTTCTGGTTTCAGGTGCACGAGTTACACGGATTATCCAAAAGTGTTGCAGAAGATGTTCGAGTATTCAATTATGTACAAGTGTGCTATACTCATATCCGTTCAGGTGATTCAGATTCCAGAAGTGATGCAATGACTCGCATGCAGATTGTTGCTAAGCGATGATGACTTATCTATATGAACAGGAGTCGCTGGCATAGCCATAAAGGACGGGATATATTCTCAGGGCGATATTAGATACGTGAGGTATGAGTCGTTACATGCCATCTTCACCCGGGATGGTATGGGGTGCAACGCAAGGCCAAAGGGGCATTTGACTCCATATCGCCCACTACCATGTGACTCGTGAAGTTCCGTCCGGATCGGATCGGCTCCAGTGTCCCGACGACCGTCCGCAGGAACCTAAACATGAATACCTTGTGCACAAGTTGTCCGCGACATGCAAGTCTTGGGTCTTAGATTCACGAGATTTATGACATGACATGTTAATTCTTGATTCTTGTTCAGAACGAGTATGCTCTATGAGTTGTGATTCTTGCTTTACTTGACATGATTATCGTTCAGAGTTAAACTTGATATGGTGCATTCCCCTGGTTTGGGAACTACCTTGGCGACCTAATAGTCCCGAATACTTGCAGTTTCATATTGTACAAAATGACCATTTGATAGTCTTCTGGCTAACTAGATGCATGCACGATATGGATAGTGTTACTGGATCGTGGCATAAAATTATGTGACAAGCATTAAAATAAGGCAAACGAGTACAAGTTACAATGTAAGCAGGCAAGCATGCATTTATATTTGAAACATAAGCATTTACGTTGGCACGGGTCTAAGGGGTAGTACGAGGAGTAAAATCGTACAGGGACATATCGAGCGACATAATCTATAAGGCGAGTAGTGTAAACAAGTGAAGCAGTGCACTACGAATAGTCTATAATGATCTACTCGAGACTGAGCGGGATCTACTTGCATGAAGCTAAGGTAGCATGCGAGGGTCCAATTATAAGCCAAGTTTCATTTCTATATTCTAACACAAGCAACACAAGATGGGATTATTCCCTTAGCTAGGTGCGTTGTGTTCTTTATTAGCATGCAAGGGGTTATATCCTAGCGATCTAGCATGTATCATCCATATTTTAACTGTGCAGGCTAAGCAAAGACAAGTTCATCGTAGCCACCCACCTTAGCGATGATTCACCTCGGTCGAGCGATACTCCGAGCGAGCCTTTGAAAGTCTAAGTCTGAACTCCTAAAGGGTCAAGTCTGGAATCCTTTACCTCAAGCAAGTCTTCTCGCTGAGCAAAGCGGGTCGGGTCATTGCACTTGCGCCGTTTGAATCGGTTGTACGCTTGAACAAAACTGGTAATTCCCTGGGCATCCCTATGCACCGGCTAGCAGCAACCAATACTGCCATTAGTGGCTTCAACGCTGAAAGGAGCTACCCTCTAGGTAAGATTCGCTTGAAATGTCAGATTGGCGATTTGAAACAGAGATCACTTTCTATGTCATAGGCGTGGTCGTATCCTACAACATCTTGTTGGGACGTCCATGGATACATGAGTACATGATCGTACCATCAACTATGTATCAGTGCCTAAAGTATATTGACTATCACAGTATTGTTAAGACAAAGTTTGCCGACGTTGATCCATTCAAAGGGGTCGAAGCCTATTACTCTGACTCAATCCTCTACAAGAAATTCTACCAAGACAAAGCTGGAAATGATGTTGATGACGAAGCAGAAGCTGGCACAACATCGGACGAGCCCTTAAGGGTCTGTCTCAAAGGACATGCCCCTGACACATCTTCTCCCCTCATGGTAAAACTCTACAGAAAGGCACCTGGATCTCTGTCGTCCACTTGTGGAGATCGAGATGACCGCCAAAGAAGGATCCAGTACCTGTTACTCCTTCTGAACCCTTAGTGGTCAAGCTTCGCAGGAGACCCCCAAATCCGTCACTCGCATCAGAGGCAGATCACTGGACAGACAAACTGGGAGAATACATAGCTGCTCATGCTGACGTACCTTCCTTGGATGATGTAATTCCTTTGGAAAAAATACCTTACTTTATGAATAAAGGGTTATCTTTGAACTACTCTGATGCTACGCATTTAAGTACATTGTATTCCTTAGAGCACAGTCTAGGCCTGCAACTGTATACACAGGTGACTACCACCTACGCAGTGAACCAGATTCTCCCAAGCCTAAATTCCTACTTTATAGTTCCAGCGAAGAGGAGAGGAGACAAACCTATCATCTTTGGTAGTGTAGAATATCCTCAGTCCTTCATCCCAAATGAGCAGGAACCAAAACCTGAAGGCAGTAAAATGTAGCTAAACCGCTATAACCCTCAAGCCAAGCGCATCATCCAGAATATGGGCTATAACTTGAAGAGCGACAAGGGTCAAAATTATGGGAAAGGCTGATGTCTGCCTCTGCGTCTTCTCAACCCTGCGAGAAAATTCGAAGATTACTACCACAAGACTGGCATGGTCTAGGGGTATGTTATGCCTTCATCAACTCCTGAAGGTTCCGAAGAGAAAGGCGAACTACATTCTCACTCTTCAGAATCCTCCGCTTAGGACTTCGATACCAGCATCAAAAAGATATTCAAGAAGACGCTATCCATTAGCGACATTCCAGTGATGCCAATTTTTTTTGTATTTAGCGACATACAAATGATGCTAAAATGCATCATTACATAGTATCAGAAGATTTAGAACATCGCTAAACAATATCAAAATTGTTGGGAAAGAAGTACAAAAATCTTCTCCCAAACCAGAGAGTACCTGCGAGAGAATCGAGCAATATAACACACAAATAAAACACCAAACCACAGAAAAATAATCCACGCAGACACAGAGAATTTTGACGTAGAAAATCCTTGCGGAAAAAATTACGGGACGATCGGAGTCTAACCCTGAAAAACCTCCACTAATGGAATAAATAAAATATACCCTCTACAAGCTCCTCCCGATCCAACACGGATCACCATAATACTTAGGAATAGAAAATAGATCACGCCACGAAGATAAAAGACAATAAAAAATTATCAAAAATTGATCTCCTCCTCCGAAACGCCCACCAATTCTTCTTTCTTCTTCCCAAAATTGTAATGACACGCTTGCCTCATTTTTTCCTCTTTCTTGAGATGATATGTAATTGTTAGATTATTGATCCTTGGAATTAAGGTTTAGAAAAACCTAATATATACTCGCTAATCCCGGAGTTAATCATGGACCGTAGGATACGATCCAATAGTATAAAAATACCTCTGAAATTTCCTTCAGCCCGTCAAGCGAACTCGGACCGACTTCGATTTTGAGGTTCTGGAACACCATACCGAGTTCGGCCCAACTTCGATTTTGAGGTTTTGGAATATCACACCGAACTAAGACCGAGTTCGGACCGAGTTCAGCCTGAACTCTGTCTCCCCCTGTACAGCAGACTGCTCCTTCTTCCTCCCGAGTTTCTTCGACCTCTCGAATGGCTCTCGTCACCTCCCCGAGCTTCTCTGACCACACACGACGCTCATCGCACTCCGGGGTATTCTCTATATAGGTTGGGAACCCTACACACTCTAACAAATCTCTTCCTTCACAACTATGTAGAGGGGATCGTCATCCCGACGATCTGCTTGCAGTACTCAAAATTTCCCCTTGGAAGAATCTTTGTACACTACTAGAAAAAGCGGTATTAGCGACGTATTTTAGCGACGTCAAAAGAAATGTCGCTAATAACATATAAATTAGCGACTCCTTATTAGAACGTCGCTAGACGTCGCTAAATGGCGACATTTAGCGACGTTTAGCAACTTTTATTAAGATTTTAAAAGATAAGTCGCTATAAGTTCAATTAAGGTCGCTAAACGTCGCTAATATGTCTAATTTAGCGACGTTTAGCGACGTATATAGCGACCTTTATATTAAAAATATTTAGCAACGTGTTTAGCGACGTCATTGACGTCGCTAAAATTTAATTTAGCGACGTTTTTCTTGGACGTCGCTAAACGTCGCTAAAATTTGGTTAATTAGGTCTCGGTTTCATTTTTTCCCATCTGCTGAAATTTCGAAAAGAAAAAAAATTCCCCCCCCCCCCCCGCGCTCCGTCGACCCGCTCTACACCGCGACTACTCTGGTAAACCCTACTCTCTCTCTCTCTCTCACAGGACACATGTGACATTGACACAAACATGACACATACACAGACACTGACACAGACACAGATACGGCACACACACACTGACACAGACACTGATCAGGACCTAGGGTTAGGGTTACGGTTAGGGTTAGGTTTGTTGACATGGGGTTAGGGTTAGGGTTAGGGTTAGGGTAAGGGCCGACTGGCCCAAGTCGACGAGAGAGGTAACAGCAGCAGTGAGCACTGCTTACTAGCAGTGAGCAGGGGGAGACTTGAGGCACATCAGCCCAATGTGCAACAGGCAACTTGGGGAGGCACTGCACAGCTGAACATAGTGTGCATTAAGATTTGATTATAGAGATGTTGCCCGAGGGTGCAAAGTTGCCTAAAGACTTCTATCGATCTAAGAGGATGGTGAGATCGCTTTGGATGGGATACGAGAAAATCGATGCATGTCGCAACGGGTGCATGTTGTACTACAAAGACGACAAGGATGAAGATGCGTACAGATTCTGTGGTGCTGATCGCTACAAGGCCACTGTTAGAGGAAAGTCTGTCGGTGCAAGGAAGCCTACCGATTCGATGCACTACTTGCCTTTGACGCCGTGGTTGCAGCGGTTGTTTATGGTTAAGGAGACTGCAGAAAATATGAGTTGGCACAGGCGAAAACAGATCGAAGGAGTATTGGATCATCCATCCGATGGAGAAGCATGGAAGCACTTTGATCGAGAGTATCCATATTTTGCCGAGGAAGCACGTAATGTCAGATTGGGGCTCTGCTCTGACGGTTTTACCCCATTCGGAATTTCGGGCTCCCAGTATTCGTGTTAGCCTGTGATCGTCACTCCGTACAATCTACCGCCTTGGATGTGCATGAAGACTCCGTATATGTTCCTAACCGTTATTATCCCGGGTCCGAACAATCCGAAGAGGAACATCGATGTGTATTTACAGCCTTTGATAGATGAGTTAAATCAGCTGTGGGAAGTCGGTGCCAACACGTACGATGTTTCTAGAAAGCAGAATTTTCAGATAAGGGCAGCACTTATGTGGACCATCAACGACTTTCCGGCCTATGGAATGTTATCGGGATGGAGCACCCATGGTCGTCTCTCATGTCCATATTGCATGGACCGTTCTCAGGCTTTCCGTTTGAAACACGGAGGCAAACCGTGCTTCTTCGATTATCATCGACAATTTTTGCCGAAGGATCATCCGTACCGGAGGAATCGGAATGCTTTTCATGCGGGAGTTGTGGAGAAGGCCAATCCACCGCCAAGGTGGCCCGGATGCACGATATGGAAAGAGGTAAAAGATTTACCAAGTGCTATCCAAGAGCCTGCTAAGGGGTACAAGTGTGACGGATTTGGTCGCACCCATAACTAGACGAAGAGGAGTATATTCTGGGATCTGCCATATTGGAGCACCAATCTGATCAGACATAACCTTGATGTCATGCATATCGAGAAAAATGTGTTTGATAACATAATTAATACTGTAATGGATGTAAAGGGGAAGACGAAAGATAATCCGAAGGCGAGGTTGGACTTAGAAGACATATGTAGACGTCCTGCATTGCATTTGATAGAGGAGGGGAATGGAAAGTTAAAGCAACCTAAGTCAGTTTTCTCACTGGATAAAGAGGATAAAGGTAGACTTTGTAGGTGGATTCAGGGTCTAAAGTTTCCAGACGGGTACGTGTCAAACTTGAAAAGATGCGTCGACCTCAAGGAGAACAAACTAGTAGGTATGAAGAGCCACGATTGTCACGTATTCATGGAGAGGTTAATTCCGATTGCATTTCGGGAATTCTTACCGTAGGTCGTTTGGGACCCATTGACAGAGCTGAGCATATTCTTCAGAGATCTTTGTTGTACTAAGTTGCTCGTCGATCGTCTAGAAAAGCAAGAGAGGGACATTGCGGTAACACTATGTAAGCTCGAGAAGGTGTTTCCTCCTAGATTCTTCGACTCTATGGAGCATTTGCCAATTCATCTTTCCTATGAGGCACGTGTTGGTGGTCCTGTTGGTTATCGATGGATGTACCCCTTCGAGCACCATCTGAATCACCTAAAGAGAAAGGTGAAAAATAAGGCACGGGTTGAAGGCTCTATTTGTGAAGCTTATGTTCTCGAGGAGATTACAAACTTTTGCTCGACGTATTTCAAACCGCATGTTGCTACTAATAGGAAGAAAGCTCCCAAAAATGATGACGCATATCAGGAATCTAATGATGCAATACTCAAAGTATTCAATGCATCCGGAAAGCCCTCGGGAAAAATAAAGAAGAGATATTTGAATGACGATGAGCTAAGGGCTGCTCAATTGTATATATTACTCAATTGCGACGAGGATGAAGTGGAGAAGCTAGAGGGGTAAGTAATTAATACGTCCACGTTTACATAATCTTAATGTAATAGTATAAGATACTATTATGCTACTAATCAGCAGTTGCTTCATTATTTTTCAGCACATATAATGATGAGTTGAGGTCGGTTAGACCCTACATAACAGACGAAGAAGTAGAACAAGATATGAGATGCCATTTTCCTTCTTGGTTGAGCGCATATGTAAGATGCTTGGTAATTACTTTTTATTTCTGCACTTGCAAAACAAATAACTTACTATCGCTACTTTGGTATTTAGGTCGATCGTCTAATATCACCCGAGACTGAATCTATTAGGACTCTAGCCAAGGGACCAATTACTGCCGTAAAAATATGGCCAAGTTTCTGTGTGAATGGGTTCAGGTTCAAGTCAACAAATGCTCCTATCAGAGACAGCTTTCTGGATCTTGATTCCACGAAAAACAGTGGTTTATGTATCAAATATTCAAACTACAAACACGTCAATCCGGGCAATGATTTTTTTGGCATCTTACGAGAGATTGTGGAGTTAACATATAATTATGGCCCAGAACCTGCTAATATCGTGCAATTCAGGTGTGAATGGTTCGATCCGATTCAAGATCAAGGTTGGAAAATTGACAAGCATGGCCTTGTGGATATAAACTACAAGCGTAGATATCAAGGCTACGAACCATTTGTCCTATCAAGTCAGGCTCAGCTCGTGTACTTCACAACTTATCCTAGACGGGGGACAGCGAGGTCGGATTGGTGGGCAGTATGCAAGACTAAAGCTAGAAATACCTTTGACATTGACGAAATAGCTTATCAGGAGGACGATCTACCTCTTATAACAAATATTGTAGATGTCGACTCAACGGAAGTTACTCATTACACGAGTAATAATGTAGAAGATGTAGAATTATCCGAAGAGGACGATGAAGTAGATGAAAGTGAAGACGAGGAAGAGGAAGAGCAGGACGAGGAAGGCGAACAAGATGAATTTTCTGAAGATGATTGAAAATATAAAATATTGCATGTAGAATGTAACTATATTTGGACTGTAAATATTGTATATAGAAGTAGATATTGACATTAACGAATATATGTATTATATTTTGACTGTATAATGCTTTGAGATATGTATCATATTTCGACTGTAGAATGTAGTTTATATTTGTGTTTCTCTATATTCATCATATGTTGTTATCAGATATGACAGGACGACGCGGAGGATTCGGCAGGTCTCGAGGTAGACAGAGTGCCACTCCGGTACTGCCTACTGTTGGTTCCGGATCATCGTCGCCCAGTACTGCAGTATATCGATCAGTCACTTCTCCAACTGCGACGACGTTGCGTGGCATCACTCCGGGGACGAGTAGTTCCAGGCGTGATAGTACTCCCTCATCCAGCGTTCCTCCTGCTGACGGAACCATGGAGACAGATGAGCATGTAGAGGAGGTCGTGCCGACGTTGTCCCAGCATCAGCAAGATCCTCCATGCGCACCACCGGAGGAGACGAGGATAGAGATTTGGGCCGACGGTACAAAGTAAGTCAATTAGATGGTTTAGTATATATTTGTGTTTCTCTTTATTCATCGTATATTGACTTTTTCAGTAATCTAAATTATTATCTCTGTAGATATCATCCATCGTCGGTTCAGAGACGCCTGGGCCACTTTCTGAGAAACAACTACGGTGGCCCTTGGATCAACTACTCTGAGGCTCCGGAGGAGAGAAAGGCGTTCTGGTTTGCGCACTTTTAGGTAAAAGTATATTAAATAAATCCTCTAATTTATGCATATTCGTGATGCTAACTTAATGAATTATTTATTGTAGCAAACGTATTTTTATCCTCCGCACCGGGCCGAGTTGATCGAGCGGCTCTTTCCTACCGTTGCCGCCAAGCTTATCCGAGATGCTCTGGATGACCAGAAGGCTCATGATCGTGCTGGAAAACCGATCCAAGGTTGGATCACGCCTGAGCAGTGGACTGCGATGAGGGATAGATTCGACGATCCGACCTACAAGAAAAGGTCTAAGAAGGCCAAGGCGGCTAGGCAGAATGCTGCCAAGTGGTGTGGTGGCTCGATTCCGATGACGGAACATTTCCGTCGTTTGGTATGTTTTTTCTTTTAAAATATATTATTTTAATATAAGTACCATAAAATGGTACTTGGAAAAAATATTTAAGTTTAGTAATAAAAAATATATTTTTAACAGGTACAGAGGGGTGAGGATGCAAACATGGTGACCGTCTTCTTGGCCACCCATCGCAAGGACGAAAATCTCATTGATGAGAGGACCTCACAGACCTATGTAAGTATTACTTTACTTTGTGTTTATTTTAATATAACTTAGGCAATTATTGAGTTTCCAAACCTTTTCTAGGCCGAGTATCTTAGGCTTCGTGAGCGGGCGACTGCTAGTGCACCTACATCTGGAGAGGCTGGTGCATCGTCGTAGCCCGGTCCATCTCCGTCGGCGGACGACCTGTGGGTGACCGCAGCTGGTGGTCTCCAGAGGGGTACGTACTAAGGTACGGGCTCCTATGGCGCCCTGGTTGCGACGCAGTCATCTAGGGCCTCCCCGACAGCTGCACATTCCACACACCCCTCGCAGTCGCAGCCCTCGCAGTCGTCGGCCAGAGTCCAGGAGGCCGTCCAGGAGGCCGTCAGATTGCGTCTCTCCGTGACGACTTGCTGCGAAGTATGGAGGACCAGTCCCGGTCCCAGCCGCAGGCGGATGATCCGATGCTCATTGCACGATTGGATATGCTCGACCGCAGCATGACGGAGCTACGGGAATTGACAAATGATATTAGAGCCTCCAATGATCGCAACATCATGGAGCTGCAGGCGTCACAGCTATCGATGGGCGAGAAGTTGACGAGGATGCAGGATTCAATGGGTGATAGCAGTACGAGGCTGTTATCTACCCTGGATTCTTACAACCAGCGACTCGCAGACTTGGAGCGGGCACGGCCTCCACCGACGTCACTGCCTTCTCCATCGACATCGGTGTCGATTCCACGGGACGAGTATGAGGAGTTCTTATCCTTCAAGCGCGCCGGTGGGCAGCCTCCTGCAGATCCGTAGTAGTATAGTTATTTTTATTATTATTTATGAATTATTGATACTTCAACAATAGACATGATGTATGATGCTTCTTGTGGTCTTTAATTTTTTAGTTAATTTAATTGGATTATATAGTTATCCACATTTAATTGGATTGATACTTCTTGTGGTCTTTAATTTAATTGGATTATATAGTTAACTAGATTGAATCATGTTGGTGTGTATGATGAAGATGATGTAAAACTGCAGAGAATCACCAATGTTTGCTTCTGGACACTATTTTTTTTATTTTTTTTAAAAAATTAGCGACGTTATTAGCGACGTTTAGCGACGTTAAGTTACGTCGCTAAATACGTCGCTAATTAGTGATGCTGTAAAACGTCGCTAAGGACGTCGCTAATGACGTCGCTAATGACGTCGCTAAACGTCGCCAATTGCTGACATGGCAGTATAGCCAGGTCATTAAAGACGTCGGTGTAACGTCGCGATAGACGTCACTAATCAGCGACATTTAGCGACTTTTCTAAACGTCGCTATTTAGTGACTTGGCGTCGCAAAACGTCGCTAAATTTAGCGACACATTAAAGTCGCTAAAAAACGTCGGCATAGCGACGTTTAGCGACATTTTTTGTTTTAGCGACTTGGTGTTTTCCGACTGCTTTAAAACGTCGCTAATTACGTCGCTAAACCTAATTAGCGACGATTTTTGGTTATTTAGCGACGTTTTTAGACGTCGCTAATTTGACTTTTTCTGGTAGTGGTAAAAAAATCTGCTCTGTTGTCGTCTGTATGAACTTTCTCAAGTGCCGCTTTCTTCTTCTCAACTGCATCCCGTGTCCAATATATCGGGTCTCAATGTGCTTGGATCGGCTATAAAATTTCTGGTTATTCACAAGGTGAATAGTACTCTGACTATAGCAAAGAAAAGGATACTGCTCCTGCTTTAGCCTAATTTTTTGCAACAACTTCTTCATCCACAACAACTCCTTGCAAGCCTCTATCGCCGAAATGTACTCTGCCTCTGTTGTCGACAAGGCAATACACTTCTGCAAATACGACTGCCATAATACTGCTCCACCAGAAAATATCATCACATAGCCCGAAGTCGATCGTCTTGTGTCTACATCTCCAGCCATATCAGCATCGGTATACCTAACCAGCTTCGGCTCGTCACCACTAAATAAAAGTTTCTAATCAGTAGTGCCCTGAAGATATCGTAGAATCCACTTAACCCCACTCCAATGTACCCTTCCAAGATTGGAAGTGTATCTGCTAACTGTGCCGATTGCATGAGCAATGTCTGGCCTCGTACATACCATAGAATACATGAGACTTCCCACAGCTGAGGCATATGGAACCCACTCCATATCTTTCTTCTCGTCCTTGGTAGATGGACACTGCTCCTCAGTGAACTTATAGTGAGCCGCAAGGGGGTTATTCACTTTCTTTGATCCGTCCATCCTGAAACGCTAAAGTACCCGATAAATGTACTTCTTTTGGGACAAGTGTAGCAGCTTGGACTCTCTCTCTTTCTCTCTCTGCTGATCTCCATCCCAAGAATAGTTTTTGCTGCGCCCAAATCCTTCATAGAGAATGCCGCGTCCAGTTGGCGCTTCAACTCCGCTATCCTAGTGGCATTCTGATCCACCAGTAGCATATCATCAACATAGAGCAGAAAAATGATGAAATCATCCTCGGCAAAGTAACTCACAATTACACAGTGGTTCGACGTTGTTCGTGCATAACCATGCTCCCCCATAAATGACTCGAACTTCCTGTACCACTTCCTCAGAACCTGCTTCAGACCATACAAGCTCTTCCTCAACTGGTAGACCAAGTGTGACTTGCCCTTCTCACAGAATCCCTCTGGCTGCTCCATGTACAACTCCTCCTCAAGATCATCGTGGAGGAATATCCTTTTTACGTCTATTTGCTCGACCTCCAAGTCAAAACTGGCTGCCAATGCTAGCACCACCCGAATAGACGACTGCTTGACGACTGGCGAAAAGATTTCAATATAATCTATGCCTTTTCACTGACCGTAGCCTTTAACTACCAGCCTCGCTTTGTATCGAGGGCGAGTAGCATCACTGTCTGCGTCACTCTGAACACTCATCAATTCTTCATAGCCTTCTTGTCCTTTGGCAACCATACCAGATCATAAGTAGAGTTGGTCTCCAAGGAACTCATCTCCTCCTGCATGGCCTCCATCCACTCCTGCCTGTGTTCGTCTTCCATAGCCTCTGCAAAACTTTCGAGTTCTCCACCGTCAGTCAGTAGCACATACTCATCTGGTGAGTATCTAGTAGATGGTCGACGCTCTCTATCGCTCCTCCTCAATAGAACCACTGGTGCTGGTTGTATATCTACAGCCTCATCTCCTACAGGAACTGCCTCCTTGGCATGCTCACCCTCCTGAGGGTCACCCTGACCACCATCAGCAGGCTGATGATCAAGGTTGGGAGCAACTCCATGTACTGGCTCCCCCATAACTGGATCCTCTGTGATTTTCTCTGGAAACTGCTTGAAGCGAAATGACTCCAACTCAAGCAATTTTTCAGCCTCAGAAGGCATCTCGGAATCCTGAGCATTGGTCATGGTCTAACCCTCGACGAATACCGCGTCCCTGCTTCTGTAGAGCTTTCTTTCCACTGGATCGTAGAGTCTATAACCAAACTCATCCCGACCATAGCCGACAAAGACGCACCGCCTCATCTTTGGCTCAAGTTTGGATCTCTTATCCTTCGGTACATGTACAAAGGACTTAGAACCAAACACTCGTAGGTGATTGTATGACGGCTCTTTGTCGTACCATACTTTGTCAGGCACATCACCCTGTAGAGGAGTACTAGAAGATAAATTAATAACATAAGAAACTGTGTAAAGTGTCTCACCCCAATAGCCGACTGGCAAGTTTGCTTTTGACAGCAAATATCGTACCCTCTCCATCAGCGTCTTGTTCATCCGCTCCACTACATCGTTGAGCTGCGATGTCTTCGGTGGAGTCTTCTGGTGTCGTATCCCTTTCTCTCTGCAATAAGCATCAAAGGAACTAATATACTCGCCGCTATTGTCCGACCGAACACAAAGCAGCTTCTTGTCCGTCTCCCTTTCAACAAAGGCCTGAAACTCCTTGAAAGTGGGTAGCACCTAATCTTTGGTCTTTAAGGTATAAACCCAAACCTTCCTGGAACAGTCATCAATAAATATTACAAAATAAGAAGCAACACCAATGGATTTTACCTTCATAAGACCGCAGACATCCGAGTGAATCAACTTGAGCAACGTCGACTTCCTTGAACTTGGGTGACTTTGGAAAGATACCATATTTTACTTCCCAGCCAAACAGTGAGTGCACTTCTCCAACTTTGTAGACTTTAGCCCTGGAATCACCTTCCTGTTCACCAAGTAGCTCATCCCCTTCTCGCTGATATGGCTGAGTCACATATGCCACAACTCAGTAGACGCATCAGTAGCTGCGTTAACCTTTTATGTCCCATGTGCGCTCCCTTCCATATAGTAGAGTTCGGACCTTTTGCTTCCTCTGGCAATCACCATCGAACCTCTGGAAAGCTTCCACTGACTATTCCAGAAGAGACTGAAGAAAATCTCGGCATCCAACCTTCCAACCGATACCAAGTTGAAAGGGATATCAGGGACATGACGGACATCTTTGAGAACAAGAACTGCACCCATCTTTTTTCTCAAATGCACATCTCCAATGGCAACCGCCTTTGACACATCTCCATTGCCCATCTTCAATACTCCACAGTCGCCTGTTGTGTAAGTAGAAAATAGTACCATATTGTGAAATACGTGCGCTGAAGTACCTGAGTCCACCAGCCAAAAGTTGTCATCGCATGCGAGGTTCATAACTACCTCATCACCTACAATGATCATGTTGCCTTCATGTGTCGAGGTTGCCACTGTAGTGTTCTCACTTTGCTTTCCCTTGTCGCCTTTCTTCTCTCTCTTCCAAGCAAAATAGTTCGGCTTGATGTGGCCCTTCTTGCCACAATGGTAACACTCATAGTCCTCGTACCGACCCTTGGACCTTCTCCTACTTTTGCCTCTGCCACCGCTTGGACCCCTGCTTTTACCCTTTTTGTGGATCTCTGAAAAAAGCGCCTCTGAGTAGGATGTGGATGAAGTGCCCTGAGAACGTCTCTGCATCTCTTCATTCAATACCTCGCTCTTGGCAAACTCCAGACTGACTACGTCTTCCGGAGCAGAAGCGATCATAGACACTCGTACGGCCTCCCATGAGTCTAGCAATGTACACAGCAGTCATAGTCCCTGAACCTTGTCGTCAAACTTGACTCTCATCGAGGATAGCTGGTCAACCACGTCCTGGAACACACTCAAGTGATCAGTAATAGACGCCCCATATTTGTACCTCAGACTCATCATCATCCAGATCAGGAACAATATCCAGTCTTCTTCGCATACAAAGATTCCAGCTTATCTAATAGTGTCCTCGCGTGCTCAATACTGGGAACGTGGTTGTACATATTCTCGTCAACGAACTGTCTGATGTACCCACACACCTGTATATGCTCAAAATTTTAGTCCTCTTCGGATTTGTCACTAGGCCTCTCGGAAGCAAATACCGGCAGATGCAGCTTCTTGACAAATAGCAGATCCTTCATCTTGCTCCTCCAGTAATGATAGTTGGTACCGTTCAGGTTTACCATGCGCACCGGCTTCGCGTCCATCTCTTCTCCCTGGTTTGTCTGCCAGCTCCTGACACCCTTCTGAAAATTTCAGAACATGGCTCTGATACCACTTTGTTGGAAAAGAAGCGCGGAAACCTTCCCCCAAATCAGAGAGTACCTACGAGAGAACCGAGCAATACAACGCACAAATCAAACACTATACCACAGAAAAATAATCCACGCAGACACAGAGAATTTTGACGTGGAAACCTCTTGCGAAAAAAATCACGGGACGATCGAAGTCCAATCCTGAAGAACCTCCACTAATAGAATGAAGAGAATACACCCTCTACAAGCTCCTTCCGATCCAACACGGATCACCACAACACTTAGGAATAGAAAATAGATCACACCACGAAGATAGAAGACAATAAAAAATTATCCAAAATTGATCTCCTCCTCCGAAACGGCCTCCAATCCTTCTTTCTCCTTCCCAAAAGTGCAATGACACTCTTGCCTTATTTTCTCTTCTTCCTTGAGATGATATGTTATGGTTAGATTATTGATCCTTGGAATTAGGGTTAGGAAAATCTAATATATACCCCATAATCCCGCAGCTAATCCTGGACTATAGGATACAATCCATCGGTGTAAAAAATACCTCTGAAATTTCGTTCAGCCTGCCGACCGAACTCGGGCCGACTTCGGTTTTGCGGTTCTGGAACACCACACTAAGTTCGGCCCGACTTCGGTTTTGAGGTTATGGAACACCACACCGAACTCGGGCCGAGTTCGGCCCGAACTCTGTCTCCCCCTGTACAGCAGACTGCTCCTCCTTCCTCCCGAGTTTTTTCGACCTCTCGAATGGCTCTCGTCACCTCCCCGAACTTCTCTGACCACAGACGGCGCTCGTCGCACTCCGGGATGTTCTCCACCTTGATTGGGAACCCCACCCACTCCAACAAAAACATCGCTACATAAAAATGTAGCGACGTTTTGAGACATACGTAAACATAACTAGCTGGAAAATAATAACGTCGCAGAACGCTTGAAGACGTCACTAACGTTTTGACAGTCGAAACGTTTTTTCTGATATTAACGATATTTTTTGGAGTCACTGATTCCTCTTATACTGGAGGGAAAGAAGTCCATGAATAATCTTCTATGATGTGCCCTATTCTTAGCTGCTACATATCAATATGCATTGATTGCCAAGTGAAGAATTGGAATCAAGAAAACATTTTGTTCCTTTCATGAATTTTCAAACATTCCATCAAGTAGTATCATTTTTAAACATAAGCGCCTTCAATAATTCAGGAATCATGATCATAGATCATGTACAAACTGATACTTTCAAATGAATTATGTTAGAATCAGATTCAGAGTCTTATTCCCGAAATCACCAAGTAAGATGATGCTTCATAATGCATTTTTATCGCAGTGCTGCAGACATCTAATCTTTTAAAGATTACGGAATCGAGCTTTGCAGAAAGGTTTAAGGGCACCATCAATAATTCACTCAAAAGTCAAATATTTGACAAATTTTACATATTCGGTTCCATCTAGAAATCTTTACCATATTATGTATGGTTTTAATTAGGGGTGAACATTCTGTTTATTCGGTTTCAACCAAATCGAAATAGTCAAAATCGAATCAACAAAAATTCTCAAAATCCAAAATCGAAACTGAACCGAAATTAGTCAAAACCAAAACCGAACTGAATAATCATTTCGGCTTGTTTGATTGGACTATTTCTATTGTTAAATGGGTCGGGTCCAAAGCTGTAATCGTTGTTAAATTTTAATCACAAAATATTGCAATTGAGAGTATTTAATCACAAAATATCACAAAATATCACAAATCGACTACTTGTTAAATTATTAAAATTTTGCTTCAGAGCACACACATAGAATCGTTGTTTTCAAAATAGACACATTTTTTAATCACAAAATATGTATAAGAATTGAGAGTATTTACATAATTGCACAAGTCTTATTTAGTTTTAAATTTTGGAGCGAAACCGAAATCGAATAAAAAAATTTAGTATTTTCAAAATCGAAACTGAACCATATTTTTTTTAAAATCGAACTGAATCTCTTATTAGATTCGATTGTCGGTCCAAAATCGAATAATGCATAATGCTTTCAATGAATAATGCATAATGCTTTCAATTTATATCTTAGTAGTATCATAATTCTATATCATTGACAAACTATATTTATATATACTATATGTGTCAAACTTTCCTCCACACGAGCGAACCAAATGTTGCAATCAAAGCTCTTGGGTCTGAGAATATTCACTGGAATATTAATGGTTTGAGGGCTAAGTTTTCCTAACAACTCCGTATGAATTGCATCATATATTGGACATATCATGTCCACATGTCTATACTTGCATTAAATTTCTGGTGTCCAGAATCAGACTTCCTTACATATTTCCACTCATTTTATGTTTCTGTCGTTGCGTTTGATAGTGTGATCTGTTAGAAATATTGTATTTTTCTTTGTAAAATTTCAGAATACAAAATAAAATTTAAACAGATGTTACCGGCCTCTGGGGAAGTCGTGCACGAAGCACTGCCCTAAGAGTTTATTCGGGATCTGTGTGCAGACGTTCCCGAAGCTCCTAGTGGTAAAACCCCCGCACTACCGGTATCTCGTTGCCGCACACGACTTGGAGAGAACGACCAGAACTTAGCTCTGCCCAGAGCTCGGAGACAACGGAAATTGAATAGAATATTGACAGGGGTTTGGAGTACGAATTTTTTCTGATCTGTTTACAAAGAAACATAGCTGAATATATAAGACTGAAGTGTAACGGTCTGAATTAATTCTGATTAATTCAGCCGTTACACAAGAGAATTAAAAGGATGAATCTGGACATAAAAATTTTGTAACGTTCAAACACTTGTAACGTTTCAGAAATTAATTCCAACGTTTAAGAAAAATAAATGAAAGAAAGAAGAAGGAGCAAAAAGAATTTTAGGGTCCCAGCCCGAACCCGAAGAGGAAATCGGATCGGCATTCGGCGCCCGCAGATGTGGGCGCGTACCCGCACCCGTTACGCGCGCCGAACCGAACCGAACCGAGCCGAGCCGGGCCGGGCGGCGGCGGCGGCGCGCGCGTGTGGCCCAAGGGGTTCCCCACACAACAACTTAATAGAGCAAAGAGTAGAAAGTAATATATGTACATAGGAAGGCTTTGGTGCACCCGATGTGGGACTAAAGAAAGGGAGAGGAATTGAGCTTTTGCTAGAAAACAAAACCAAGGCAAAATCAAAACCAACATGATCCATAATGCAGAAGTGGGACCATCGATATCATCATGCAAGAATAAGACGAGAAGGTTGAGTGCAAAAGGAAATTGATGTCGAGCACATGTGATAACTGGAAAGTTCAACCAGAGTTGTGTAGACTTCAAATGTTACTACAATAATAATAATATGCACATACTTGGCATGAACTAGTTACATTTTTGCTGACACTTACTGATGAGTTACTGAGTAGGAATTTGAAAGGTTTTTCGTGTATGCCACAAGAAAATGCACATGCCTGCTGACAGTAATATTGAGTAGGGACTAGAAAAATAATCCTCGACTGATCATGGCAAGAAGCACTGAGTATAAGTTTTGATTATATATATAAAATCGGATTTATGAGGGTCTTAGTACGCCTCTCATAGGTATTGGCAATAATGTAGACTAGGATTCGAAGTGTTAGAAATTTTGTTGTTTTCTTTTTGAAAAAATCAGAATACAAAAATAAAATAAAACTGATTTACCGGCCTCTGGGGAAGTCGTGCACGAAGCACTACCCTAAGAGTTTATTCGGGATCTGTGTGCAGACGTTCCCGACGCTCCTAGTGGTAAAACCCCCGCACTACCGGAATTTCGTTGCCGCACACGACTTGGAGAGAACGACTAGAACTTAGCTCTGCCCAGAGCTTGGAGACGATGAAGAACGAACAGAATGTTGACAGAGGTTTTTCGTAAAAAAAAAATTCTGAATGGATTACAAAGAAACATGGACGAATATATAATACTGTTGTGTAACGGTCAGAATTAATTTACGATTAATTCAGCCGTTACACAGGAGAATTAAACGAATGAATCTGGACATGAAAAATTGTAACGTTCAAACAATTGTAACGTTCAGAAATTAATTCCAACGTTAAGAAAAAAATAAATGAAAGAAAGAAGAGGAGCAAAAAGATTTTTAGGGTCCCAGCCCGAACCCGAAGAGGAAATCGGATCGGCATTCGGCGCCCGCAGATGTGGGCGCGTACCCGCACCCGTTACGCGCGCGGAACCGAACCGAACCGAACCGAACCGAGCCGGGCCGGGCGGCGGCGGCGGCGCGCGCGTGTGGCCCAAGGGTTTCCCCACACAACAACTTAATAGAGCAAAGGAGAAAAACTAATATATGTACACAAGAGGGCTTTGTCCCATCCGATGTGGACTAAAGAATGGAAGAGGGACTTGAGCTTTTGCAAGAAAAGCAAAAACAAAAACCAACAATCCCCCCCCCAAAAGGTCAAGTTCCGAAACAGAGATAAGAGTGAAGTAAATAGAGAGAGATCATCTGGGCAGTAAAATACTATGCATAGATGAGATGGACTACAGCCTTGAATCTCACGTAGTGACTATTGCCTTAATCTGAAGAAGTGCTTGATGGACTATGCCTTGAATCAGACTTCTTGAACCAGATTTAGAAAAAATAGCACACATAGTACGCTAGAGGTCCTTGGTCTATCGGGTGGCTCTTTTAAATGGCCATGCGCACTTTCCACATTCATGAGAGTTGTCTGGGATCGCCCTGTCCCATAGTCGCGGCCTTCACGACCTCTCATATAGGTAAGTCCTTAATGGTTGGTGATATGAATCAACCTAGCATTACAGCTTGGACCTATTAAGAGTTTAAACTCATCCTAACCATATCACACAGGAACACTGTCACCATAGGGATGGGAAATTATTGTACACATGTACAGTCGCTTGGGCTTTATTTTAATGAGACTTTTAATCTCGAGTCAGTGTTCCATAAAGTCACCTAAGTTCAGCTTGTTTCTACCCATTGAACCGGCTTCTTGGGATCTCCAGTCAGACTCGGTTGGGTTGCCACTGCTGGTGACTAACTTATGGGCTTAACCCCACCCCCCTCGATGATTCTAGGATCAAAGTCCTAGACAGACCCTTCGTCAAGTGATCTGCAAGGTTCTTTTCTGACTTTATATAGTCAAGAACCACATATTTGCCTAGTAGGCTTTTTATTGACTTGAAGCGCAGCTGCAGGTGCCTGTTCATCTTAGCATTCACAGAATCATGCTTTAGTAGTTCAATAACAGATTTATTATCACAATTTATAGAAATTGCAGGAACAGGACTAAGAGAAACAGGTATATGCATAATAAGATTTTTAAGCCATTCAGCTTCTGTGCAAGTTGTATCTAAAGCTATCATTTCAGAGTCCATTGTACTCCTAGCTATAATAGTTTGCTTACTAGAGCTCCAGGAGATCGCAGCTCCTCCTAGAGTAAATACATATCCAGTAGTAGATTTTATATCATGTGAGTCGGTTACCCAGTTTGCATCTGAATAACCTTCTATGATATTAGGGTGCCTAGTAAAATGAAGTTTGTAATCTAGGGTGCCCTTGAGATATCTAAATACCCTATCCAAGGCAGTCCAATGTGACTGATTTGGGTTACTGGTATATCTACTTAGTCTCCCAATAGCAAATGCAATATCAGGTCTTGTCCTGTTTGTTATATACATAAGGGAGCCTATCATCTGTGAATATTTATGTTGTTCCAAAGGTGATCCTTCATTCTTTTTCAGTACAATACTGCTGTCATAAGGAGTAAGGACCGGTTTCTTATCAAATAACTCAAATCTTTTTAGCATTTTTTCAATTGAATGTGCTAAAGATAGAGTATAACCCTCTTTGCCTTTGGTCACTTGCATTCCTAAAATTAAGTTGGCTTCTCCTAGGTCTTTCATATCAAACTGGCTAGATAAATAGTTCTTTGTAGTATTTATCAATTCCAGTGATGAACCTAGGATAAGAATGTCATCTACATACAAGCATAAAATGACACAGCTTTTACATGTACCTTTAGAGTATATGCATTTGTCATACTCATTTGACAAGAAACCATATTCACAAATTACTTTGTCAAATTTATTGTGCCATTGTTTGGGAGCTTGTTTCAAGCCATAGAGAGATTTTACTAGTCTGCAGACTTTCTTTTCTTGACCTTTAGCAATAAAACCTTCAGGTTGGTCTATATAAAGTTCTTCCTCTAGATCTCCATTCAAAAATGCTGTCTTTACATCCATTTGATGGATTAGCATATCATGAATAGATGCTAAGGCCAAGAGAGTTCTAATGGATGTAATTCTAGCTACAGGAGAGTAAGTATCAAAATAATCTAACCCTTTCTTCTGGGTAAAACCCTTAGCAACTAATCTAGCTTTGTATTTCTATATAGTACCATCGGCTCTGAGTTTCTTCTTGAAAATCCACTTGCAACCTATTGGTTTATTGCCTAAAGGTAGATCTGTTAGAAACCAAGTGTTATTCTCCATGATGGAGTTGTATTCACTGTTAATGGCATCTTTCCAGAAGGGAGCATCAGGAGATGACATTGCTTCTTCATAAGTTGAGGGATCACCCTCTATCAAAAAGGTGAAGAATCCTTCTCCTAAATTTTTCTCAATCCTATTCCTTTTACTCCATCTTGGTTCTAAGTCTTGTTCAGATTGAGAGCTAGGTATTTGGACTTTAAAACTAGTAGAGGGTATGGAGGAAGAGATTTTATTTACACCCGGTTGACAGAAGGACCCTTTCGAAGGACCCTTTCGACTTGTGCCCTAGTTTGTCTCTACTTTGAAACTTTAGATTCAAGATTTTATTTGCAATTTCCTTTTACTAAACTATTTTCTTTTGTTCCTAAATTGCTTTCAAAAATACTAAGTGATTAAAATGAAGCAAATTGTATGTTACAACTGAAAAAAAATTTGTGATCAAAATTACAATTGACAAATAGATAAAACTATTTTCCTTTTACTGTAACTATCAAGAGTAAAACAATTATAAAAAATAGTGAGAAGCAAATTGTATGTTACAGTAACTATTAGTTAGAAGTAACAGTAACTGTGAAGGGAATAAATCAACTTGTATATTTTGCTATGAAGGAATAAATCAACTATTAGCTAGAAGTAACAGTAACAGTAACTATTGGTTAGAAATTTCAAAAATACTAAGTACTGTTGATTATATTCAATTCTTTAGAATAGCAAAATATTTTAAAGAATCCGAAGAGTAACTATTAGCTATTCAAGTATCAGTAACTATTTCTTACATCAACTATCAAGTACAGTAACTAAATAGCAAAATACTAAGAACTCTTAAATCAACTATCAACTTGACAAATAGTTAGAAGTAACAGTAAGTCTAACTATTAAAGCACAGTATGAATATATATATTTTCTTCTTGTTTCTTATTTTATTTTCTTCTCTAGAGATCGTGTATATAACTATTAAAGCACAGTATGAATCAACTATCAACTATCAACTTGTTTCTTATTTTATTTTCTTCTCTAGAGATCTTGTATATAACTATTAAAGCACAGTAAGTTGTGAATACAACTCTTACTCACAGTATGTATATATATATTTATTTTCTTCTCTATTAAATCAACAGTAAATATTTATCAATAAATATTTAAATTCTAACAAAGAATAAACTCTTAGATTGTTAGAAATTTTGTTGTTTTCTTTTTGAAAAAATCAGAATACAAAAATAAAATAAAACTGATTTACCGGCCTCTGGAAAAGTCGTGCACGAAGCACTGCCCTAAGAGTTTATTCGGAATCTGTGTGCAGACGTTCCCGACGCTCCTGGTGGTAAAACTCCCGCACTACCGGAATCTCGTTACCGCACACGACTTGGAGAGAACGACTAGAACTTAGCTCTGCCCAGAGCTTGGAGACGATGAAGAACGAACAGAATATTGACAGAGGTTTTTCGTAAAGAAATTTTTCTGAATGGATTACAAAGAAACATGGACGAATATATAATACTGTTGTGTAACGATCAGAATTAATTTACGATTAATTCAGCCGTTATACAGGAGAATTAAACGAATAAATCTGGACATAAAAAATTGTAACGTTCAAACAATTGTAACGTTCAGAAATTAATTCCAACGTTAAGAAAAAAATAAATGAAAGAAAGAAGAGGAGCAAAAAGATTTTTAGGGTCCCAGCCCGAACCCGAAGAGGAAATCGGATCGGCATTCGGCGCCCGCGGATATGGGCGCGTACTCGCACCCGTTACGCGCGCGGAACCGAACCGAGCCGAGCCGGGCCGGGCGGCGGCGGCGGCGCGCGCGTGTGGCCCAAGGGTTTCCCCACACAACAACTTAATAGAGCAAAGGAGAGAAACTAATATATGTACACAAGAGGGCTTTGCCCCATCCGAGAGGGACTTGAGCTTTTGCAAGAAAAGCAAAAACAAAAACCAACATGAAGGTCATGAGCCCTATTAGCAAATGCCAAATTTGCTTACATAATTTAGGATTCGAAGGTCATGAGCCCTATTAGCAGTGCCAATTTGCTTACATAATTGGGATGTACGGTGCTTCTATTTATCAATAAAAATTATCTTTATATTTATATATATATATATATATATATATATATAAAAGAAGTTAAATTTTAGGTCCATTCGAGAGGCTACAACTCAGACCGAAAGCTTACAACCAATTCAGCCCAAATGTCGATATATGTACAAACCCGAGCCCGAATGTCACATCCCGATTCCGCAGAATCGCTAACCGTCCCCTAGACGTGATGTCGTACGAGCGTAAGGTGCGGCCGCACAAGACCTAGCATAATGATATATATAGAGAGAGAGAAACACAACAGCAGAGTACGGAAGCTAAATATTTCACATTGACACAAATAAAAGTTCTCTTTTTATTGATAATGTACATCTTTGTTACAAACTCTTGACTCAAAAGTAAAGTGGTGCCGCACGGGCTTACAAGATGGACACAAAATGAGATAGCCGTTCCATACATTACATCTCATACTAGATCTTCAAAATATAATAGACACCTTCGGACGAAATTATCGCCTTTCCTCGGAGCTGTATAAGATGTGCGCAAAAGCTCCGAATGATTTGTACATGCTTCAAAAGATACGAACGGGATGCGCCGAGTTATGGACTAGTTGGGGGAAGAAGCTTCAGCTCCTCGCCGCATCGTCTTGGCTGAACCTGCTACAACGAGGGTCAGTACTTTAAAAGTACTGGTGAGGGCGAACTAACCCAACTAACCAAATCAACACATTATTGGTGTGAAGCATGCAAGTTATTATGTGGACTTTCTTTCTTACCTTAGTACAAGCTACAGCATACAATATATGTAAAACTCCTAATCCTAAAAACCGTAATTACCTCTTCTTAATTATTAATTATTAATTTAATTATAGTAATTAGTGGCTAATTAGAAGAAAGAGATTTTATTTTATTTTTATTTTAGGTGTTCATTCACTTAGGGGATTTATGGGGCCATTAGGAATTTTTCCGAATTTATTCCATGTAGGAGACCCTTTGAACAGTTGCTAGCTTAATGGTATGCATTAATATAATTCTAGATTTTTCTACGAGTATATATATATATATATATATATATATATATATATATATATATATATATATATATATATATATATATATATATATATATATATATATATAAGAAAGAAAAATAAATGGAAAAATATTAGAAAAGAAAAGAAAAGAAAAAAAATAGTTTTTATTTACTATTGGATCCCTAATGGATCCTTAACCCATTCCTACCCGCTGGTTCCTTAGCCCGCCCCCCCCCCCCCCCCCTATTACACAACAGCACCCGCTCACCCCTTCAACAAAGCAACTTCAAACCCAGCCCACCCCCTTAGCTTATGAAACACCACAGCACCCTTTGAACCACGACCCGCGAGAACCCTCTCCCTCTCTATCTATATATAATCATCTATTCATCCCAAAACCCTAACCCTAGATCATCCAATCTCCTCCTCTTCCCATCTAGACATAGAGAGCGCCGCCACCGCAGCCGGAGAACCACGCCAGGCCGCCCAAATCGATCCCGACGATCGTGACCCGGCGCACCCCGCGCACTGCAGAATTCAACAGCGACGTACCTGTGTTCTTCCGCAGTTTTTCGTCACCTCGCTCAACCAAACGCCACCCCGTATTCACCGGTACGCTCACCCCTTAAACCTCTCCAATATCTGTGTGATAGTAGACCTCGAACAACGCGTAACCATAGGCGGAAACAGCGTCAAATTTGGTAGAAAAAAACCAATTCTGGGTATCGCAGAAAACTGCGGTGATCACCTATGTTCCCGGATTCGTATCTTCTACCATAGAGATCTGAATCCGATTTTTTTTTTTGGTATACGGAGACCACTTGACCTAGTTTAATTTCTGTTAAATAATACTAGATTATTAACTGCTGTAGGTAGAATTAAATTCGTTGGAAAACCCAAAAAATCTATTTTTTCCAGATTTCTAAAAGTTATGAAACGGAGCATTTTCCGTCAAACGGGACCGCTCCACCGTGTACCAAGTGTAACAAACGGTGCGCGCAGTGTACCCGAATACGTGAGAGTTTGCGAAAACTGATTCGAACACGTGTTCGCGCCGGAATCAGCCCGTATTCGCGGACAAATCCCGTATCGCAACTTTTGCAAAAGCTGTGCGCATTTTGTGCACGTTCGTCAGATTGCGAAGAAACTTACGCCACTGGATTCGTGGTAATGCGCTGGTCCTGTGACCCAATTTTTAAGCAATTCTGAGACAGTTGACCAAGTCGCTAATTGGCGGGCCCCACGGTTAACTTTTTGGGCGAAATTGTGTTCGGCCCATCGGAATCCACATTTGGATATACCGTTGGGTTCATATTGACATTTAGAGTTGTTTGACCTATAATTTTTTCCATTTAGAGACTTTTACCCTTGGCACGCTTTTCGGTGCAAAGTGGGCCACACTTGGACCCCACTTTTACTCAAAATTACCGTTTTGCCCCTGTGTCCAAATTGGACGAAAGGGAAGTACTTTCTAGCTATTTTGCTTATTCGGGGAACGTTGGTGATATCTATTTCAGCATCCGGAGATATTTGTTCTGGGACCATAGCTTCTGGTCCTGTGTGTTGGACATCTGGACGTTACATTTTGCAGCTTCTTGCCAGGCAAGTATACCTTGCCATTGTACTGTTATTTATATTATATATGTTGCATGCATCTTTATTTTATATTTTTAGTTCATATATTTTAACTGTTATATAAAATGTGCGCGATAGTGTCGTCGCGATATGTTTTTATTTATGTATAAGCATTGACCTTGTTTATGAGACCGCCACATTATCATGTAGCATCATTAGGTTCATTAGCCGGGACACAGTTGTTACACGAGTGTGAGTCTCATATAGATCACGGACTGCGTGACAGGTCTGGTCTCCTGTACGTATGGGCCGTGCGTTAGGGATAACTGCTAATAGAAACTTTGTATGCTAGAAGACTTAGCAGTTATTAGATGTCTATGGACATAGCCTATTATAGTACGGTGGTCCCATCATTGTCCTTATTTGGTTGCAGGATTGGGCTAGGGTACTAAGAATAGACTATGAACCAAATTGTGCCATGGATCTGACATGCTTAGAGCATGGGGTGGGGAGAACAACAAGTACCGTATTTGAGCTCATTTGCATTTTTTTCTATTGTGCGCCCGGATTCTCCGCCGGAGATACGGGTGGTGATGACTACAATATATTATATATTATCAGGCTGGCCTCAAGGGTTCAAAAGACGACATGCCTTTTAGGCCCCTGGATCTCCGAGAGAACCATGCCAATCCAAGCTTTCAGCCAGATAGCTCACTTGTGGAAAAAGTTGTTCTTAACTGCATTCACTTAGATGGTTAGGCGACCATTGGATATTTATTCAGTACTTTATTGGCATGCTTTTATGTATCTTGTTATGTCCCTCTGAGGACCTGGCCCTCCCAGGTGTATCTGTTCATGAGTATTCGCAGGAGCGCAGATTCGGATGGTTACATATATTTTGAGGATGTCTTCTCTTCGAGCTCGTGATTGTTAGCTGGTATTCTTATATGGTGTTTCTTGTGTTGTACTTTTCCATTCGAGTTGGTAGTGAATTTGTTTCCATCAAACTATCATCCTTAGATACTTCTTATTAAGATCTAGTTTCATAGATACTGGATATTTATTTATATTCGATTTTCTGTGGATGAGATTTAGATTATACCCTGTGACTTGTGATAGCTTTATACCACTTATGGATTGATATTCATATTACAGCGTACGTATGAGTTTGGTTTCCATATATTGGAGTTGCCATATCCATACGGCTGGCATGCTTATGTGTCCTAGTCCTACATATTTTGGGACTGGGGCATGACATGTTTTAGCGGTGGCCCATGCAAGTCGAGAGCATATTGTCACGGTTACATTATTGTACCGAACAAGCCTGCCCCTAGGAATAGAGTATAGGACCTCATCCACAATTGACTACGATTTGCTCTCCTTCCAATCCATTCTATTTGAATAATTGTATCCTGCTTGATTCATGTACTTCCCTAATAATTCGTTGAGTATAAACCCCTAATAGAATATATAAGCCCTGTCGTTGGATGATAAGTAAGGTAACCTTCCTATTAAGAGTACAACTAGAGTGTTGACGCACCATTAAGTTTAGAATATCTAGTAAACCCTAGAATTTCTTATCTATAGATTGGTTTACCATTACCCCTTGATGTATTATGAGGACCTGTGAGTAGTATAGATACTACTAGAGTTAGTTATAAGTTCTACCATAAAGTTTGACCCTAGTATTGAGGAACCAATAGAAAACCAAAATTTAAAATTAGGACTGAACCTAACCTTCATAGTTAGATAGTATAGGAGAACTATAAACTTAGATTATTATCTTATTATTAGTAGACAGCACCTTAGGAAGCCTAGAGGAATATAATTAACCCTTTTCCTTGATCATGCCTCGAACATAGCAACTAGCACCCCACTCCCCTTTAGAAAACCATGATGCTATCTAGAGCCTCCTATTTTAATTTCATATGTTGTTCCTCTGCGACCTTAACGATCGTTGTTTGCGCTACGAATAAATTATCTTCTTCTTTTCTTCATCTTTCAACTCGTGCCACTTGACACCTCTAATTATAGACCAAGTGATTGTATTCTATGATAGGATATACAGTTTGCTAAAGTTATAGTTGTAATCTTGAATTTTGAATTGTGTGTCTTGTAGTTAGAACCTGATAGTTAAGCTGTTCAATTAGATTGTGATGATTACTCCTAGTTGTAGATCACGTAATTTGTACCCCCACCTCGATACAAGTTAGATCCCTTTTCCCTTGACGGCCAGTAACTCTTCTATCCTTACTATTGACACTTGTTCTATAAGCACTATGACTAAGACTTAAGATGACCATGACCTATGTAATATAAGAGGATACCCTAATAAGTACCAAGACCCCTTCTAGTAGACCTTAACAAGAGTTTCTACGGTATCCTTAAGACGATTACAGTACAAGTTTATTTTTATAAGTTGGGTAGTATACCTCACAACCTAGTATCACATAGTCTTTTGACCTATTATTGAAGTATAACTGAACGACATTAACTGTATGCTAGCTTAAGACGATAGTGCTTATTCAGACTGTAGAACTTAGAGGCTATACCCCTACTTTGTCGACTATCGACTTAGACAAGGAATTAGTATGACAACTGTAGAGATTATAGAGTCTTATCTTTTTGTGAACTTGAATTGTTATGTACCTTCTTTTATCATAATCCAGCATATTTATATTTGCTATACTACATTGACTTATGCTGCTATTATAGTCTATTTTTTGCAAGCTTATTCTTTATCGAGCTTGTTCATGACATATGTATTATTGGGGGCCCACAATAATACATTTCAGAATCAGTGTATTAGGGTCTAGCTAACCTTAGTGCGCTTGGTTCGCCCTTCGCATAACTACTTTACGTGGATTGAGACATATAGTGATTAGTAGACGAATGTACTTGCCCTTTAGACATGTCTGAGCGTATCGTATCGGTTATATAACTATACTGATACGAGCATGCGAATAAGAAATTACCAAATAGGATTTCAATCCACAACTGCCTTGACAATTTCCATTTGAAATTTTTTTAACTTCTTGATCCCCATACTTCTATTCTATTACCTTCCCCTTGAACTCTTCATCATTGTTTTCCGTCTTCCCTTATTTCGGAAAGACGAAACCTCGTGCTTGGTATAAGTTGATACACAGATAGTACTAAAGATACCCAGGGGCCAATCGCATTATTTGGTGACTGTCTTTTATAATTGATTAAGGGCCTATCATATATGATATAGTCGGTGTTGAGGATTGAATGACATAAGAAAATAAATTGAGGAATATTTTTCTTAAGTGTATAGCCTTATATGATAGATGGGTAAATTCTAAGTTGGGTAGAAGTCGCATTGTTAATTTGAGGTTAAATTATTTTAGATTGTGATCAAGTAGGATTAGATTAAGAGATTAAGTCATTTCAAATGTGGAGAATTTTAGAAGAAGGAGTTAGATGATGAGTATTTAATGAATTTGGAAACCTTGATATATCGGACCAAATATTTATACCTCATGTACATGATTTAAATTTTGAATATTGAAGATAAATCATCAATTCGAATTTGAGGATAAATATGGAATTTCAGACTTGAACATTGGTGGATTGAATTTAAAATTTTAACAATTTGATGATTTGAATTAAGAGTTAAAATTTAATTGCAGGATTACCTATTTGAATATTAAGGATGTAAATTGAAACAAAAATTTGAAGAGTACAAAAATTCTTAAGTTGAGAATAGGAATAAGATTTGATTATAATTGTTATTGTTCAAAGTCTAGAGAATATTATGATAGTCGGAGATTGCGATATAAATTTTGATGTGAGATGTCATATAGATTTAGCTTAAATTTGGATGTGATTATTTAAAAAATTGAGAGAAGATTACAATAGGTTAAATTTTGATTGGAACAGTGGTTATCTTAATCTTGAAGTGATTGCGATGGATATGATTAGGATTATCGCCAAGAGATTGTGATTGACTTGCCTTATGAACATGAAGGATTAACAAATTATGCCTTATTTTAATTTTGAGAACGAGATTGTTTTAAGTTGGGCAGATTGTAAACTCCTTCACCCAAAATTTGACCTACTTGGCTTAGATAGTGAGACTGAGGCTAGCTCGAATCCAATTAGAAATAGAACATGGTATTTTTATTCCAACATTGTATCACTTAGCGTACCTTACCGTACTTCGATAATTGGAGCACTACACTAGCCACTGCCTACCTACAAACTTCACATTATTGTCCTAGACATGTCCGCCATCTATTCTGACCTTTGTGTGACTTATAATTAAGCTCCCTTGTGCTACATTTTAGTCGCACAATATTCATCGTAGACGTTTTTATTTAATCCTAATTAATTCTAACTTTTATCCTTGTGCGTTCCAATCGAAATTGGAGACACAATTTGATCCGTTTCGTACAACCCAATCTATGACAATATTCTATCATGAGCCATCTATGTCCATGACCCTTGTGTCCCACCTAATGTTATCCCATGTACCTCTAATTAATTCCCGAACACCTTGCGTATTAATTTTAATTGAATTAATCCAATTTCCATCTTTGTAATGTTTCAATGGTTGGGCACTTTTATGCAAAAAAAAGCATTTAGGTGTCCACACCATTGACATGACACATGAAGAAACCTATTTTTGTTCATGTGGATTTTTTCCATAATTTTCGGAATGTGCAGCGCGCAACATCGCCCCCTCCTTTAAACCTAGCCTTGCATTTTAAACAATGCAAATCTTATTCCATCCTTGACTTTCTACCGCGGCTTAATTTTAATTTTGAGGACGAAATTTTTATGAGTTGGGTATAATATAAAACCCCTAATCCTAAAAACCATAATTACTCCTTTTTAATTATTAATTATTAATTTAATAGTAGTAATTAGTGGCTAATTAGGAGAAATAGATTTTATTTAATTTTTATTTTAGGTGTTCGTGCACTTAGGGGATTTATGGGGCCATTAGAAATTTTTCCGAATTTATTCCATGTAGGAGACCCTTTGAGCAGTTGCTAGCTTAATGGTATGCATTAATATAATTCTAGATTTTTCTATGAGTATATATATATATATATATATATATATATATATATATATATATATATATATATATATATATATATATAAGAAAAAGAAAGAAAAAGGAATGGAAAAAGATTAGAAAAGAAAAGAAAACAAAAGAAAAGAAAATAGCTTTTATTTACTATTGGATCCCTAATGGATCCTTAACCCATTCCTACCCGCTGGATCCTTAGCCCGCCCCCCCTATTGCACAACAGCACCCGCTCACCCCTTCAACAAAGCAACTTGAAACCCAGCCCACCCCCTTAGCTTATGAAACACCCCAGCACCCTTTGAACCACGACCCGCGAGAACCCTCTCCCTCTCTATCTATATATAATCATCTATTCATCCCAAAACCCTAACCCTAGATATCCAATCTCCTCCTCTTCCCATCTAGACCTAGAGAGCACCGCCAGCACAGCCGAAGAACTGTGCAAGCCGCCCAAATCGATCCCGACGACCGCGACCCCGCGCACCCCGTGCACTGCAAAATTCAGCAGCGACGTACCTGTGTTCCCGCGTAGTTTTCCGTCACCTTGCTCAACCAAACGCCACCCCGTCTTCACCCGTACGCTCACCCCTTAACCCTCTCCAATATCTATGTGATAGTAGACCTCGAACAACGCATAACCATAGGCAAAAACAGCGTCAAAGTTGGCGGAAAAGGACCAATTCTGGGTATCGCAGAAAACTACGGTGATCACCTATGTTCCCGGATTCGTATCTCCCACCACAGAGATACGAATTCGATTTTTCTTTTTGGTATGCGGAAACCACTTGACCTAGTTTAATTTCTGTTAAATAATATTAGATTATTAACTGTTGTAGGTAGAATTA
This sequence comes from Iris macrosiphon, assembly GCA_036927795.1. Classification (NCBI taxonomy): domain Eukaryota; kingdom Viridiplantae; phylum Streptophyta; class Magnoliopsida; order Asparagales; family Iridaceae; genus Iris; species Iris macrosiphon. Next base: position 102,743,649 of record JAYESA010000003.1, on the reverse strand, counting down.
AATTCGTTGAAAAACCCCGAAAACCCACTTTTTCTAGATTTCCAAAAGTTGTGAAACGGAGCGCGCCCCGCCAAACGGGACCGCCCCGCTATGTACCAAGTATACCAAATGATGCGTGCAGTATACCCGAACACGTGAGAGTTCACGAAAACTGATTCGGACGTGTGTGCGCGTCGGAATCAGCCCTTATCCGCGGACAAACCCCGTGTCGCAACTTTTGCGAAAGTTGTGCGCCTTTTGTGCCCGTCCGTCAGATTGCGACGAAAATTAAGCCACTGGACTCATGGTAACGCGCTGGTCCTGTGACCCAATTTTCACATAATTATGAGACAGTTGACCAAGTCGCCAATTGGCAGGCCCCACGGTTGACTTTTTGGTCAAAATTGTGTTCGGCCCATCGGAATCCACATTTGGACATACCGTTGGATTCGTATTAACATTTAGAGTTGTTTGACCTATAATTTGTACCATTTAGAGATTGTTATCCTTGGCACGCTTTTTGGTGCAAAGTGGGCCACATATGGACCCTACTTTTATCCAAAATTACCGTTTTGCTCCTGTGTCCAAATTGGACGAAAGGGAAGTACTTTCTAGCTATTTTGCTTATTCGGGGAACATTGGTGATATCTATTTCAGCATCCGAAGATATTTGTGTGGGGCCATAGCTTCGGGTCCTGTGTGTTGGACATCTGGACGTTATATTTTGTAGCTTCTTGCCAGGCAAGTATACCTTGCCATTGTACTGTTATTTATATTCCATATATTACATGCATATTTATGTTCTTTCTTTAGTTCATATATTTTAACTATTATATAAAATGCTTTCGATAGTGTCGTCGCGATATATTTTTATTTATGTATATGCATTGACCTTGTTTATGAGACCGCCCCATTATCATGTAGCATCATTAGGTTCATTGGCCGGGACACAGTTGTTACACGAGTGTGAGTCTCATAAAGATCACGGACTGCATGACAGGTCTGGCCTCCTGTATGTATGGGTCGTGCGTTAGGGATAACTACTAATAGAAACTTTGTATGCTAGAAGACTTAGCAGTTATTAGAGGTCTATGGACATAGCCTATTGTAGTACGGTGGTCCCATCCTTGTCCTTGTTTGGTTGTAGGATTGGACTAGGGTACTAAGAATAGGCTATGAACCAAATTGTGTCATGGATGTGACATGCTTAGAGCATGGGGTGGGGAGAACAACAAGTACCGCATTTGAGCTCATTTGTATTTTTTTTCTATTGTGCGCCCGGATTCTCCGCCAGAGATACTGGTGGTGATGACCACTATATATTATATATTATCAGGCGAGCCTCCGGCGTTCAAAAGACGACGTGCCTTTTAGGCCCTTGGATCTCCGAGAGAACCATGCCAATCCCAGCTTTCAGCCAGATAGCTCACTTGTGGGGAAAGTTGTTCTTAACTGCATTCACTTAGACGGTTAGGCGACCATTGGATATTTATTCAGTACTTTATTGGCATACTTTTATGTATCTTGTTATGTCCCTCTGAGGACCTGGCCCTCCCAGGTGTATCTGTTCATGAGTATTCGTAGGAGCGCAGATTCGGATGGTTACATATGTTTTGAGGATGTCTTCTCTTCGATTCTGTAATTGTTAGCTAGTATTCTTATATGGTGTTTCTTGTGTTGTACTTTTCCATTCGAGTTGGTAGTGGATTTGTTTCCATCCAACTATCATCCTTAGATACTTCTTATTGAGATCTAGTTTCATAGATACTGGATATTTATTTATATTCGATTTTCTGTGGATGAGATTTAGATTATACCCTGTGACTTGTGATAGCTTTATACCACTTGTGGATTGATATTCATATTACAGCGTACGTATGGGTTTGGTTTCCATATATTGGAGTTGCCATATCTATACGGCTGGTATAATTACGTGTCCTAGTCCTACGTATTTTGGGACTGGGGCGTGACAATATATATAAAATAACTGAAATAAACATGCCACCGTTCGGTGACTTTTACCTGCCCGTCTGAATCATGTACATAACTTACCATGACCTTCCATGCTACGAAGATATAGTTAGCTTGCACAGTTTAAATATACACACATATGGGGTCACTGGCATAGCCATACAGGACGAGTTATAGTTAAGGTAGACTATATTCCTTACAATCGCGAGCAGATAGCTCCGTTGTAAGTCCAGAACTCACCCGTGCTAGACCAATAGCACGACTATACTAACGTTCCGCCTAGGACGAATCGGTTCTGGTGCCCCAGAGACCGCTCGCAGGAACCCTACACCTTGTGCACAAGTTGTAGGTGACCATGCATCATCTCAAACTAAATTATCAAACCAAGCATTTCAAGACAACAAGCATGAAGTATTAAAGTTCAGAAGAATTCCATAGCATAGCCCACCTACTCAAGTTTTTACATTTCAAGTTATGCACTACACATTACACAATTATAGATGAATGAATTCTAGCTACAATTGCAACATAAAATAGATACATGCATAGTGGAAAAGCACGCAACAATATGATCGTACGGTAATTTTTGTGTGACAAGCATCAATGTTTCAAGTTTACTTCTTATTATCTTGCCTCAGTTATCATTATTATGGTATCGTTGATCGGATAGCACAAACGAGTCAGATTGTTCAGAGTGAAGAGCTGGAAGAAGGAAGCTTGTAACAACCCGTTTCGCTCAAGCGGACAGCCAATTCAAACGACAAAAGTGTAACGATCCGACCCGCTTTGCTCAGTGAGAATACTCATTTGAGGCAAAAGGATTTCCAGACTTGGCCCTTCAGGAGTTCTGGATTATACTTTCAGAGGCTCGCTCGGAGTATCGCTCGACCGAGACAAATTATCGCTAAGATGGGTGGTTACGATGAACTTGTATTTGCTTAGCCAGCATACTTAAAATATGAACGATACATGCTAGTCGCTAGGTGAATCACCCCATGCATGCTAATAAAGAATACAATGCACCTAGCTAAGGGAATAATCTCAATTTGTATTGCTTGTGTTAGAACATGGAAATGAAACTTTGCTTATAAATAGACCCTCGTATGCTACATTTGTCTTGTGCAACTAGACCCCGCTATGCCTTAAGTAGAACGATATATATACTACTCATAGTGTGTGACGACCCATTCCGCTCAAGCGGACCGCCGATTCAAACAGCAAAAGTGTAACGTCCCGACCCACTTTGCTCAGGCGAGAATACTCGTTTGAGGCAAAGGATATCCAGACTTGTCCCTTCAGGAGTTCGGCTTAGGCTTTCAGAGGCTCGCTCAGAGTATCGCCCAACCGAGGCGAATCATCGCTAAGGTGGGTGGCTACGACGAACTTGTCTTTGTTTAGCCAGCACACTTAAAATATGGAATGATACATGCTAGTCTCTAGGTGAATCACCCCCTGCATGCTAATAAGAATACAACGCATCTAGCTAAGGGAATAATCCCAACTTGAATTGCTTGTGCTAGAACATGAAAATAAAACATTGCTTATAATCAGACCCTTGCATGCTATATTTGTCTTGTGCAACAAGATCCCGCTATGCCTCGAGTAGAACGATATGTATATGCTCTTCTTAGTGTATTATTTACTTGTTTACACTGCACGACCCTAGATCATGTCACTCGGTAAGTCCCTTTACGGTTTCACTCCTCGGCTTACCTTCGGGCCCGAGCCAGCGTGATTACTTAAGTTTCTTACAAATGCATGCTTGCATGCTTATATGTTAACTTGTAATATTGCCTCAACTTAATGTTTGCCATATAAAACTTATGCCACAAGCAAGTAACACTATCGCGTATCATTTATGCATTGAGTCAGCCAAAAGACTATCGAATAGTCCTTCTGTGCAATTGAACCTGCAAGTATCCAGGACCGTTAGGTCGCTAAGGTAGTCTCTGCACCAGGAGAATACATCAAGGCAAGTTGTTCATTGATCAAGAATTCTGTCAAGTTTATATCTGAATGATAATCACAACAAGTTTACCTCTGAACGAGAATCATGTCAAACAAGTAAAGAATTACAGCTCGTAGAGCAATCGTTCGGTTCAGAACAAGAATCATGGATTATCATGTCAAGTTGTGTGAAATTGGAAGACCCAAGCATGCGTGTCATGGATAACTTAGAATCAAGGGGGGTCTTCGGATCTCTTTCCACGGACGGTTCCAGGGCACCAGGGCTGATCCGATCCAGATGGAACTAACGTTTAGTTTCATACATCTGGACGAGATGGTTTTGTTGCCACTCATAAATCTGTTGCTGCATGCCTCCTTGTCATCGACTATAACTCGTCCTTTATGGCTAGGCTAGCGATAATTGTTCATATAAATAAGTCATCCTCGCTTAGCGGTAATCCGTGTGTGAGTCATTGTATCGCATCGAGAATAACTGAACATCTGAACAATCATAACACACTTGTACATATGGAGCACTTGAACCTCTTATGCAACTCACCTGATCATCCGAGAAACTCATGCATCCGAAACATAGTCTCGTTCATAACACAGTATTTGCATATGCTATTGCCTTAAATTCATAATAAATATGCTCGTGCTTGAATTAACTTAGTTTGCCTTGGACAGGGAAGGACAAATGGTAAGTTGGTAAGTCTCGCCATATTTTCTCTTATATCACACGACGCACTGCCACATGAGTTAGGCTATTCAATCATTTCCATGAAAGTGAACCTAAGGCAACTAGTAAGACAACATAATAGTTGGTGTACGGAACCTATATTCCGTGTTTGGATTTATCGAGCGGGCGAGTAGCCTCCCCACCAGTGCATTCATGTACTGATAATCTACCAGATTGTTTGCAGGGTACGGGAGAACCTCGTTCGGTGTGGATGTCTCTTTCGTATGTGCTAAGGCGTGGAGTTCACTCTGAAGCCTTGGAGTGTTGCGTCCGAAACTGAAGCACATATACAAGACATAATGTTGGAACATAGCCTATACATCATTCCACAAATGTAGCCATTTGGCACATTTTTACCGTTTCAGAGAGAGAGGCTTAAGCGACTTGTAATCTCGGCTATGTGCCGCCTGTAACATTTATTCAATATCAATAAAGAGTTTATTTTACTTCAACTTGTGTTATTCAATATTTTTGCTAGTGTCGACTCGGTGAACTTGTTACCAAATCGCCTATGTGTTTATAATCCCGCTACACTCGAACAATCTGTGCGACTATGTGGCTTAGACTTCTTATCGCCAACCAATAAACTAAGGTATTGGATGGGCGCGGCTCACACTCGTACGGTATCACGTCCAGATGGGCCAAAGCGATCGTCCCGCGGGAGCGCTGGCGCGATGATTCTCGCCTAGCGAGAATGGCCGATTAGCCTGCGGAAGATCGGGGCATGACAGATTAGTATCAGAGCTTGGCTATACGCCTTTGGACTTCGTTTTGATTTTCTCAGTTTCGAAAGCTCGTTCGTGGGTTATGTGCACACTCTCTCTCAATGTCCCGATGGAATATTCCAAATAATAAGTCTAAATACTTTTAAAAGTGTATGTGAATGATATGATTGCTTGTACGAAATTATAATACGATTGGCCTTTGTGCCGACTTGTGCTAAACTTGTGGGAATATACTCGTGCTAAATCGTGACATATGTACAAACCCGAATAGCCTATACATGTTTGCCTAACTGATTAGTACGAAATCGAATATTGCCTGAACGGTTAGCTTTGCACACAGCCTTTCGGCTAAGTTGTGTAGAGTATCGCGCGCCAAGACCCTTTGGTGCAAGCTAGTTTCAACGAGAATGGGATATCATTTAGGAATGAGACAAGTCAGACTTAGAATGCCAACCAATAGAAATATTCTCGGATTTATCACTTAGGCGAATATCGAGAATCGTGTTTGGATTTTTGGGAAATAGCTCGAACGGTATTTCGTGTCGGAAGATACAAATCGATTGAGGATTTGATTGGATGACTCAATTTTGAGTGGTTTATGGGTCATTTAGAAATGTCCTAACGGATTCATAGGTCTCGTGCGATAGTCGGATTGAACGGATTTGAGAATGTCTTGAATAAATGATAAGGCTTGTATCGAATTAGAATTCAAGAAAATCGATATCTGGTTAAGGAAAGTTGTTGGAAACTTGAGGATTGTGCAAGTGATTTCGGATTGAAACAAACGAAGTAAATTTGAATACAATATCGCTTGAATAAAAGTTAGCCCAAAAATAAATATTGTGGTTCGATGAAAAAGATGAACGGTAATAGATTTGGCTTAGAGTTTGGAAGAACGATCTAGAAATCAAGTTCGAAACAATAACTCTCGAAATCAGTTCCAACGAGAACGATTATCCTGCGGGATCGTCGGCGTGGTGATTTCACGTACGGTGGGCATGAACAAACTCATAGGAACATATTCGGAGATTATTTCAAATGAACTCGATAAATAGAACATATCAAAACATGGAATAGACTTGGACTTGAATATTTGAAACTTAGTTGCTTGAGGAATGAAAGAAGTGGACTATGAATTTACCAAACGGTAACATTGAAGTTGGATGATTTTACTAAACGAATAATAATTACTGCATGAACGGACATAACTTGGATAGAAAATATAAGGTGTCTCGATCGTTTCAAAGATAACCATAACGTTCAAACGCGATTGTCTTGTGCGAGTGTAATTCTATGCACGTACATGTGTCATGCTCGGATTAGGATGATTATCCAGCGGGAGCGTTGATATGGTGATCTCACATCTAATGAGGGTGATCGAACTTGCGGGAGACCGAGGCATGATAACCAATAGATCGTCTTGACTTTGGTTCGATACGATAAGATAAATTTGGAAATGCATGTGAATCAAAAAATATTTCATAGATAAGTTAGCCTAGAACCTGAAATAAATCATGCTTGATGGTTTCGTGAATGGATACGTGAATCAGGTTGGACGACTTGAAGTTATAAATAAAGGTTTAGAACTGAATCTTGGCTTGGTGGACTAGATTTGGACTGGATAGGTATTCTATCAAAATATACTTGAGGAGATAGACTATGCAAATCACTAGGCTTGTCCTACAATTTGGATATAAAGTGGATTTTACTGAACAAACTCGAAACCCCCGTACAAACGAACGTGTTATTGAGAGTAGAAAAAATCTGTGCTCGATGTTTAAAAATCTGAGTAAAATGAGCTTGGGTAGAATATCTCATGCAAATGAACAATGGTTTAACCCAAAAAAAATTGGGGCGAGCATCGTGCGACGATATTGCACGATGTATCGTGTGCTTGAACTTGTACCTATGACCTTGTGAGATGACCTAGTAATTAGACAGACGACCCTGTGCCGAGTGAATAAACCTGTGTTACCGACTTTACTATATTGCTTGAATAAGCTACAGAACTGAGGAAGCAAGACTTAGGGTTAGACTTGGGAACGGTAACGTGTATTGTGCTTGACCCGAACGGATGAACGCTAGTCGGTAAACCGAATAGATCGTGCTTAACGGTAGTACAGAATATTGAGTTGGAATGGAAAATGACTTGGATTTGATTGACTCTATCAAGAAGTATCCTTGTGATTCAGTAAAACGAGAACCCTTAAGATTTTTGCAAGTAGCTTGTCCGATTTTTACTATCTCTAAGTTTGGTTAAATGGATATGTTTGAGGGACGCCTTGAGTGTGTGCACAATCCAAGACTCAAGAGATGTGGAACTCGAGTGCTAAGACTTCACTATCGCTAAGTTGGTTGGCGTGCTCAAGCTAGAGGTGCACTTCGAATATGTGCACGATCCAGACTCGCGATATGTTGATCTCGATGCTAGTGCAAGTGAATGTCTGCCTGAACAAGTATACCGACTTGTATAAGTTTGCCTCTTTCCTAGATTATCATCCATGATGGATTGAAATGTACTCCGCGTTAAGAAATATGTCCAGCGCTAAGGCACAAATGGGCCCGACTCAACATACACGTGACACGGCGTAAGGATCGAGTAGGAGATTGTGTTCAAATGAATTTAGTGGTACCGATTGCTACGCTTAGGAATAAATTCAAAATTTTGATAGAACGGCCTGTGCTCAGTAAGTCTCGAGGACGAGACTTTTTCTGAGTATTGACGACCCATTTTGCTCAAGCGAACCGCCAATTCAAACGACAAAAGTGTAACGTCCCAACCCACTTTGCTCAGACGAGAATACTCGTTTGAGGCAAAGGATATCCAGACTTGTTCCTTCAGGAGTTTGGCTTAGGCTTTCAGAGGCTCCCTCGGAATATCGCTCAACCGAGGCGAATCATCACTAAGGTGGGTGGCTACGATAAACTTGTCTTTGCTTAGCCAGCACACTTAAAATATGGAATAATACATGCTAGTCGCTAGGTGAATCACCCCCTGCATGCTAATATGAATACAACGCACCTAGCTAAGGGAATAATCCCAACTTGTATTGCTTGTGCTAGAACATGGAAATGAAACATTGCTTATAATTAGACCCTCGCATGCTATATTTGCCTTGTGCAACAAGATCCCACTATGCCTCGAGTAGAACAATATTTATATGCTCTTCTTAGTGTATTGTTCACTTGTTTACACTGTACGACCCTAGATCATGTCGCTCGGTAAGTCCCTTTACGGTTTCACTCCTCGGCTTACCTTCGGGCCCGAGCCAACGTGATTACTTAAGTTTCTTACAAATGCATGCATGCTTGCCTGCTTATATGTTAACTTGTAATATTGCCTCGACTAAATGTTTGCCATATGAAACTTATGCCACAAACAAGTAACACTATCGCGTATCATTCATGCATTGAGTCAACCAGAAGACTATTTAATAGTCCTTCTGTGCAATTGAACCTGCAAGTATCCGGGACCGTTAGGTCGCTAAGGCAGTCCCAGCACCAGGAAAATGCATCAAGGCAAGTTATTCATTAATCAAGAATCCTGTCAAGTTTATATCTGAATGATAATCACATCAATTTTATCTCTGAACGAGAATTATGTCAAGCAAGTCAAGAATTACAGCTCGTGGAGCAATCGCTCGGTTCAGAACAAGAATCATGGATTATTATGTCAAGTTGTGTGAAATTGAAAGACCCAAGACTGCATGTCGCAGATAACTTGGAATCAAGGAGGATCTTCGGATCTCGTTCCATGGACGGTTCCGGGGCACCGGGGCCGATCCGGATGGAACTAACGTTTAGTCTCATACATCTGGACAGGATGTTTTTGTAGCCACTCATAAATCTTTTGATGCATGCCATCCTCGTCATCGACTATAACTCGTCCTTTATGGCTATGCCAGCGATAATTGTTCATATAGATAAGTCATCCTCGCTTAGCAGCAATCTGTATGTGAGTCATTGCATCGCATCGAGAATAACTGAATAGCTGAACATTCATAACACACTTGTACATATGGAGCACTTGAACCTCTTATGCAACACACCTGATCATCCGAGTAACTCGTGCATCCGAAACATAGTCTCGTTCACAACACAGTGTTTGCATATGCTATTGCCTTGAATTCATAATAAATATGCTCGTGCTTGAATTAACTTAGTTTGCCTTGGACAGGGAAGGATAAATCGTAAGTTGGTAAGTCTCGTCGTATTTTCTCTCATATTACACGGCGCACTCCCACACGAGTTAGGCTATTCAATCATTTTCATGAAACTGATCCAAAGGCAACTAGTAAGACAACATAATAGTTGGTACACGGAACCTATATTCCGTGTTTGGATTTGTCGAGCGGGCGAGTAGCCTCCCCACTAGTGCATTCATGTACTGATAATCCACCAGATTATTTGCAAGGTGCGGAAGAACCTCGTTCGGTGTGGATGCCTCCTTCGGACGTGCTAAGGCATAGAGTTCACTCTGAAGACTTAGAGCATTGCGTCTGGAACTGAAGCACATATATAAGACATAATATTAGAATATCGCCTATACATCATTTCACAAATGTAGCCATTTGGCACGCTTTTACCGTTTCAGAGAGAGAGGCTTGAGCGACTTGTAATCTCGGCTATGTGCCGCCTGTAACATTTATTCAATATCAATAAAGAGTTTGTTTTACTTCAACTTGTGTTATTCAATGTTTTCGCTATTGTCGACTCAGTGAACTTGTTACCAAATCGCCTATGCGTTTATAATTATGCTGCACTCGGACAATCTGTGCGACCCTGTGGCTTAGACCTCTTACCGCCAGCCAATGAACCACAGCCCTGTACGGACGCGGCTCACGCTCGTGCTACATCACGCCCAGATGGGCCAAAGCGATCGTCCCGCTGGAGCGCTGGCGCGGTAATTGTTGCCTAGCGGGAATGGTCGATTAGCCTGCGGGAGATCGGGACGTGACATAGTGTATTGTTCACATATTTACACTGTACGTCCCTAGATTTATATCACTCGGTATATCACTTTACGGTTTTACTCCTCGCTTTATCCTTAGAACTGGGCCAAATGTGAATACTTATGTTCCATGTAAATGCATGCTTGCCTGCTTACTTGTAGTTTGTATTTGTTGCCTCGTTTCAATGCTTGTCACATAATCTATGTCACAATCAAGAAACACTATCCGTCTCATGCATGAATCTAGTTAGCCAGAAGACTATCAAATAGTCCATTTGTGCAATATGAACCTGCAAGTATCCGGGACTATTAGGTCGCCAAGGTAGTCCTCGAACCAGGGAAATGCATCAAGTCTTGTTGAACACTGAATGAGAATCGTGTTAAGTAAAGAAATGGATCACAGCTCGTGGAGCAATGCCCGTTTAGAAAAATAATTAATTATTGTCATATTGTGAATCTGGAATGATCCAAGACTTGCATGGTCACGGACAACTCGTGCACGAGGTATCTGCTTCCTCGGACGATTACCAGGGCACCGAGATCGTACCGACCTAGGAGGATGATCAGGTGTATTGCAGCCTAATTTCGGTTCTGGTATGCGATCCCGTCTTTGGGGCTTGGCAATACACGACATTCGGGTCTTGGTAGAGCATACTACCTTGGACTAGCCGTCTACCCATAATAGTCGCCTGTTCTGGTGGGATGGCGTGCAATGGCTCTTCTGTATCACCCGTTCATCTTGAATTGCTTGTTTTGTAAAAAGCGTTGCATCCCATTTCGTAATTGAGACTATAAAAATTGGTCCTTTATGGCTATGCCAGTGACCTCATGTTCATATAGATAAGTCATCCTCGCTTAGAGGTAATCTACGTGCGAGTCACTGCATCGCATCCAGTAAATTGAATACATGAACGATATGAGTATAAGACATCTATACAAATTGAACAACCTGAGCAATCTATTAAATATTTTGACATCGTATGCAAACACCTGATAATCCATGTAATCGTGCACCCAAAACATAATCGCGTTCACGACACTTGTGTTTGCTTATGCAACTTCCCCTGGATTTTTAATATACATGCTAACTTGGTTTGCCTTATAAAGGGAAGGACGAATGGTAAGTTGGTAAGTCTCGCCATGTTACACATATATCGCACGGCGCACTGCCATACGAGTTAGGCTATTCATCATTGGCATGAAACTGATCCTAAGACAAGAATAGAAAGATAACTTAATAGATGGTGCACGAAATATATATAACGTATTTGGATTTGTCGAGCGGGTGAGAAGCCTCCCCACCAGTGCATTCATATATTGATAACCCACAAGATTTCTTGCAGGATGCGGGAGAACCTCGTTCAGTGCGGATGCCTCATTCGTGCGTGCTAAGGCATGAAGTTCACTCTGGAGCCTTAGAGCATTGCGACCGGAACTAAAGCACTTGTGCAAGACATAATGTTAGAATCGCCTATATTTCATTCCACAAATGTAGACACTTGGAATGCTTTTACTATTTCAGAGAGAGAGGCTTGAGCAACTTGTATTCTCGGTCTAGCGCCGCCTGTAACACTTGTTCAATATCAATAAAGAGCTTATTTTATTTCTATACTTGTGTTATACAATGCTTTCGCTTTTGATGACTCTGAGAACTTGTTACCAATCGCCTATGCGTTTATTATTCTGCTGCACACGGACAATCTGTGTGACTATGTGGCTTAGACCTCTTACCGCATGTTCATATCGCAGCATTGCACGGGCGCGACTTACGCTCGTGCGGCATCACGCCCAGATGGGTCAAGCGATCGTCCCTTGGGAGCGTTGGTGCGGTGATTCGCGCCTAGCGGGGACGGTCGATTGTCTGCGGGAGATTGGGACGTGACATATTGGTATCAGAGCATGGCTTTACGCCTTTGGATTTTGTTTCTATTTTCTTAGTTTCGAAAGCTCGTTCGTGGGTTATGTGCATAAGCTCTCTCTCAATGTCCCATTGGAATATTCCAAACAATAAGTCTAAATACTTTTAAAAGTTGCATGTGAATGATATGATTGCTTGTACGAAATTGTTATGCGATGGCCTTTGTGCCGACCTGTGCTAGACTTATGGGATTAGACTCATGCTAAAATTTGCAAGTTATATGCAAATTGAATACCTATACGTGATTACCCATTTGGTTAGTATGCGAGATAGAATATCGTTCAAACGGTTAGCTATGCACACAACCTTTTCGGCTAAGTTGTGTTGAGTATCGCGCGCCAAGACCCTTTGTTGCTAGCAAGATGCAAACGAGACTGGGATATTGTTCAGTAAGAAGGCTAAGTCAGACTTAGAATGGCAACCGATAGAAATATTATCAGATTATCGCTAAGGCGAATATGGATAACGTGCTCAAATTTTAAGAAATAGCTCGAACGGTATTTCGTGTCGGAAGATACAAATTGAATATGGTTTACTTGGATAACTATCAACAGAAATATACATACAAGACTAAGATTTATCAGGCGATACCTAAGTATCGTACAGAAATTCTAAGGAACAACTTGGTGAATATGCTAGCGATTGATGCGAACATCAATTGAGAATTTAATTGGGTGACTCGATTCTGAGTGGTGTATAGATCATTTAGAAATGTCCAAACGGATTCATAGGTCTCGTGCGATAGTTAGATTGAACGAATGGAAGAATATTTTGAACAAGTGATAAGGCTTTTATCAAATAGGAATTCATGGAAATGAAAATTAATATCTTGGTTAAGAAAACTTGTTGGAAACTTGGAGGATCGTACGAGTAATTTCGGATTGAATCAAATGGATTTAACTTGAATACAATATCACTCGAATAAAAGTATAAGCCATAACGGATTTGACTTGGAGTTTGGAAGAGCGATCTTGAAATCAAGTTCGAAAATATAACCTTCGAAATCAGTCCCAGCAAGAACGATTATCCTACGGGTGTGCCGACGTAGAAATTTTACGTACGGCGGGGATGATCGAACTCACGGGAATATATTTGGTGATTATTCCAAATGAACTCGATGAATAGAACATATCAAAAATGGATGAACTTGGGCGTGAATATTTGAAACTAGTTGCTTGAGGAATGCTAGAAGTAGACTATGGATTTACCGAACGGTAACGTTAAAGTTGGATAATTTTACTAGACGAATTATAATTACTACATGAACGGACTTGGCTTGATGGATTTTATATATAACTTGGACGGAGAAAAAGTGAAATGATAAGGTGTCTCGATCGTGCCGAAGATAACCATATTGTTCGACGTTCTTGCCTTGTGCGAGCATAACTCTATGCTCGTACATGCGTCACGACCGGATTAGGACGATTATCCAGTAGAAGCGTTGGCGTGGTGATCTCACGTCCAATGAGGGTGATCGAACTTGTGGGAGACCGGAGCGTGACAACTGATAGATCATCTTGACTTCTGGTTCAACGCGATAAGATGAATTTGGGAATGCAAGTGAATCGGAAGTGTCTCAGGATAAGTTAACCTAGAACCTGAAATAAATCATGCTTGATGGTTTTGTTAATGAATACATAAATCTTGTTGGACGACTTGGAGTTATAAACAAAAAACTTTAGAATTGAATCTTGGCTTGGTGGTCTAGACTTGGAATAGATAGGGATTATATCAAAACATGTTTGGAGAGATAGACTACACAAATTACTAGGCTTGTCCTGCAACCTGGATATACCATAGATTTTACTCAACGGACTCGAACCATGTACAAACGAACGTGCTAAGGAGAGTAGGATAATCCGTGCTCGATATTTAGAAATCTCAAGTGAAACAAGCTTGGGTAGAATACCCCGTACAAATGAACAATGGTTTGACCCTAGGAATTGGGGCGAGCATCGTGCGACGAATTTGTACGATGAATCATGTGCTTGAACTTGTACCTATGACCTTGTGAGTTGACCTAGAAATTAGGCAGACGACCCTGTATCGAGTGCAAGAACCTGTGTGACCAACTTTGGTATATTGCTTGAACAAAGCTATAGAACTGGGGCAGCAAAACTTAGTGTTAGACTTAGAACGGTAATGTGTGATATGTTTCACCCGAACGGATGGAAGCTAGTCGGTTGATCGGATAGATCGTGCTTAATGGTAGTACAAAACTTGATTTAAGCTGGAATGGAAATAAACTTAGATTTTATTGACCCTGTCAGAAGTATCCTTGTGATTCATGAAATAAGAACCTTGAGATTTTTGTAAAGTAGCTTGTCCGATTTTACTATATCTAAGTTTTGTTGAATGCATATGTTTGAGGGACGCCTTAAACGTGTGCACGATCCAAGACTCAATGATATGTAGAACTCGAGTGCACAGATTTCGCTATCGCTAAGTTAGTTGACATGCATATGTTTGAGGGGCACTTCGAATATATGCATGATCCAGACTCACGATATGCTGATCTAGAATGCTAGTACAAGTAAAAATGTTAGACCCGCATGGACAAGTATAACAAATTCTATAAGTTTGCCTCGGCCTTAGATCATCATTCATGATGGATTATAACGTACCCCGTGTTAAGCGATAATATGTTTCGCGCTAAGACACAATAGAGACCGAGTCAGAACTTGGATTGGATGATGGAGTCATTCAATGAGAGCGACCCAGCATACAAGCGACACGGCGTAAGGAACGAGTAGGAAATTATGTTCGAATGGATTTAGTGGTATCGATTTGCTACGCTTGGGATAGATTCGATAATGCGATAAAATGGCATGCCCTCAGGAAGTCTCGAGGACGAGACTTTTTCTGAGTGGTGTATAATGTAACAACCCATTCCGCTCAAGAGGACAACCGATTCAAACAAAAAAAGTGCAATGACCCGACCCGCTTTGCTCAGCGAGAATACTCGTTTGAGAAAAAAAGATTTCCAGACTTGGCCCTTCAGGAGTTCTGGCTTGGACTTTCAGAGGCTCGCTCGGAGTATCGCTCGACCGAGGCGAATCATCGCTAAGGTGGGTGGCTACGATGAACTTGTCTTTGCTTATCCAGCACACTTAAAATATGGATGATACATGCTAGTCGCTAGGTGAATCACCCCCTGCATGCTAATAAAGAATACAACGCACCTAGCTAAGAGAATAATCCCAACTTGTATTGCTTGTGTTAGAACATGGAAATAAAACTTTGCTTATAAATAGACCCTCGCATGCTACATTTGCCTTGTGCAACTAGACCCCGCTATGCCTCAAGTAGAACGATATATATACTACTCATAGTGTACTGTTCATTTGTTCACACTGCACATCCCTAGATTTATATCGCTCGATATGTCCCTTTACGATTTTACTCCTTGTTTTACCCTTAGAACCGGGCCAAACGTGAATGCTTATGTTCCATGTAAATGCATGCTTGCCTGCTTACTTGTAGTTTGTATTCGTTGCCTCGTTTCAATGCTTGTCACAAAATCTATACCCTAATCAAGTAAAAATATCCATCTCGTGCATGCATCTAATTAGCCAGAAGACTATCAAATAGTCCTTTTGTATAATATGAACCTGCAAGTATCCGGGACCGTTAGGTCGCCAAGGCAGTCCCCGAACCAGGGGAATGCATCAAGTCTTGTTGAACACTGAACAAGAATCATGTTAAGTAAAGAAATGAATCACAGCTCGTGCAGAAATTCTTGTTCAAAAAAAGAATCAAGAATTGTTATGTTGTGAATCTGGAATGACCCAAGACTTGCATGGTCACGGACAACTTGTGCACGAGGTATCTGCTTCCTCGAACGATCACCGGAGCACCGGGATTGTACCGGCCTAGGAGGATGATCAGGTGTATTGCGGCCCAATTTCGGTTCTGGTATGCGACCCTGTCTTTGGGGCTTGGCAATACACGGTATTCGGGCCTTGGTAGAGCATACTACCTTGGACTAGCCGTCTATCCATGATAGTCGCTTGTTTTTGTGGGATGGCATGCAATGGCTCTTCTATATCACCCGTTCGCCTTGAATTGCTTGTCTTATAAAAAGCGTTGCACCCCATTCCGCAATTGAGACTATAAAAATTGGTCCTTTATGGCTATGCCAGTTACCTCATGTTCATATAGATAAGTAATCCTCGCTTAGCGGCAATCCGCGTGCGAGTCACTACATCGCATCCAGTAAATTAAAATACCTGAACGATATGAGTATAAGACATCTATACAAATTGAACAACCTGAGCAATCTATTGAATACTTGGACATCTTATGCAAACGCCCTATAATCCGTCTAATCATGCACCTGAAACATAATCTCGTTCACGATACTTGTGTTTGCTTATGCAACTGCCCCTGGATTTTTAATATACATGCTCGTGCCTGATTTTAACTTGGTTTGCCTTGGACAGGGAAGGACGAATGGTAAGTTGGTAAATCTTACCGTGTTATTCATATATCGCACAGCGCACTGCCACACGAGTTAGGCTATTCATCATTGCCATAAAACTGATCCTAAGGCAAGAATAGAAAGATAACTTAATAGATGGTGCACGGAACCTATATAACGTGTTTGGATTTGTCGAGCGGGCAAAAAGCCTCCCCACCAGTGCATTCATGTACTGATAACCCACCATATTGCTTGCAGGATACGGGAGAACCTCGTTCGGTACGAATGCCTCCTTCGTGCGTGCTAAGGCACGAAGTTCACTCTGGAGCCTTGGAGCATTGCGATCGGAACTGAAGCACATATACAAGACATAATGTTGGAACATCGCCTATGTATCATTTCACAAATATAGCCACTTGGCATGCTTTTACTGTTTCAGAGAGAGAGGCTTGAGCGACTTGTAATCTCAGCCTAGCGCCGCCTGTAACACTTGTTTAATATCAATAAAGAGCTTGTTTTATTTCTATACTTGTGTTATACAATGCTTCCACTTTTGACGACTCTGAGAACTTGTTACCAATCGCCTATGTGTTTATTATTCCGCTGCACTCGGACAATCTGTGCAACTCTGTGGCTTAGACCTCTTACCGCCTGTTCATATCGCAACCTTGCACGGGTGCGGCTTACGCTCGTGCGGCATCACGCCCAGATGGGTCAAGCGATCGTCCCTTGGGAGCGCTGGTGCGGTGATTCGCGCCTAGCGGGGACGGCCGATTGCCTGCTGGAGATCGGGGCATGACAGAGCTAATCGAAATTAAGGCCACTCGCTAATTTGAGAATCGGGGAAGAGAAAGGGAAGATCTTCAAAACTCCGCTCGCGCGTCGCCTACACGATCACCTGCACACACCAACAGATAATCAATATCTCCTACCTCAGTCTTCCAGAGTTCGATACAAAATACGAAGTTCAAGGAACGAAGACAATAAAATTCATCGAAACCGTTCAAGAAAACGTAAGTCACAAAACCAACAGGAAAGCAACCAAACGGCATCAAAATCGGACAAAAAAACCAACACAACGGAATGGCCCCTCGCGACTCTACCTCCGAGTCCTTCCTCGAGGCACGATCCGCTGAATATGGGACTTAATTCCCAAAAAACTAATCCATAACAAGGAAATGATCTTGATTCAATCTGTCCCGATCAAACGATACCAAGTATTTCTTAGCCATGCTCCCCGAATAGAGAAAACGGGGTACTACACCGAAGGCCCCCATCCCAGCCCGAAGGCATCCCAGTCTGTAGGCATTCCGGTCCGAATGCCTCACGCAACCACAGCTACATCGCACCGTGCCAGATCCGCACAAGCACCGCACCTTGCATTGCATCCGCACACCACCCGGATCGCACCGCACCGCATTCTACACCCACCACCAACCCATCACTTAATTTCTCCAAAGAAAAATTAAATGGGACCCAGGAGGCTCGAACCCGCAACCTCCTGGATAGTATGCATCGGTCTTAACCGATAGACTAGACGTCACTTGCACACACACATATACTGTTGGTGTTTTTTCCTTTGGACTAGTAAATATAGTCCCACATTGGCTACACCACCAAGTGGGTATCTCAATATAATATTTTGTATGTGTTGAGGTGTGCACATGGGGTATGGTGGGGTATATGGGTGCCATGTGGGGGTATTTTATTAGGAGAAAAAAATGATTAACTCCTCAATGAAAGATTTTAAGCTTTTTGTCATGCTCTTGGATATCATTCCATAGGAGCTAAGTACCAAAGGGGCTTAGCGACTCGGACTCAAGGGCGCAAAGTGGTGCTTCGTTGACGCACTTAGCATGTCAGAATTGTCTCAAGGCGCTTGTGTGTTTTTGTTGCGCTCCTTTTATTCGTGTGTTGCATGAACAGGCGCTGAGGGGACTATGCATTGGGCTGCGATTGTGGGACATCAATTGTGTATATTGGTTTTTTAGTACCACATCGGAAAGAAGAGGAGGATCGGCTTCCATCCCTCCCTATATAAAGATCCTTCTAGCCTCCTTTTGAGAAACACCAAAAATTGATAAAGATGAGTCCAAAGAAGTCCGTTCGAGTCACACAAAGAGGTGACTACGAGCGTTCCAGAAGTTCTCTTGTGAACTTGTTGGCTCATGGGAGCAGATCGTCGATAGAGGATGAATCTTGCTTTGAGCAACGGTGGTCTTCACCGTCCCATCAAGAATAATTTTATTCTGTCTTCTTCTCATTTTTCTTCTTTGTTCGTTCTGTCTGATTGCAACTGTATTTTGTAAGGAAGAACGAGGGTTGTTTTTCGTTTGATTGGTTCTTGTTCTATCTCAATTGCAACTGTGTTTGCAAGGAAGAACAACGCTTGTTTCTTCCAGTTGGTTTCTGTAGTTGGCACTCGTCTCGAGTTAAGATCTCCGTTCAGGAAGATCTTGTTCCATCCTAACAAGCTCGTTCAGAGTTTTGTTGCTACATTCCTAACAAGCTAGTTCAAAATTTTTATTTCTGACATCTGTTCAATGCATCAAAAGATCTGTTTCAGAGAATAACACACACACACACACAGCGTCAATGACCCTCTAGCCTAGTGGTTAGTGGAGAGGCATGTGGTTCGGGTGGTCGAGTATTCGAGCCCCAATGGGAGAGTGGAAGGTATAATATATATGTAGGAATTAATTCCTTCCACTCTCTCACTGGGACTCGAACATTCGACCACCCGAACCACATGCCTCTCCACTAACCACTAGACTAGAGTGTCATCGACGCGCACGCTCTCTCTCTCTCTCTCTCTCTCTCTCTCTATATATATATATATATATATATATATATATATATTGTTTCACCAAGTATAATATATATGTAGGAACTAGAAAAATAAAGCCTCTAGGTAAGGAACTGATGCTTACTGTATAATTTTAAACTTTCGGAAACATCAGCACGCTTCAAAATCCGAATACATGATCTTGGAGGAGGAGAATATGTGCTCTTTTTTTACAATAACGCCTAATATTTTTCCTTTGTATGTTCAATTTAGACTCGTGGTCTTTTTCTTTTTTCCGGAAAAATGACAAGGATGACCTTAAGGGGAGAATATATATTTTATTGTACAGCATATAAATTAAAGTCCACAGGAGACTACCTACTGCACAAATTTAAAACATGCGAACACTCAGCCATTTGCAGATCATGACATAAGAATTTGAAGAATTGTATTTGTTAGAAGTCAATCCCTAACTATATGTCGTTTTCTGTGTGAAATATCGTCGGAACTCCCCAACTATACATGGTATTCTCATGTATTATAGGATACTGTTAGGTTACGAGGTCAACAATTTATGCGGAGCATGATAGCACACTTATAAATGATAAAATCATGCTTCAATTGCACACAAATTTAATATGCTGAGCCATATATACGTGTGAGGGATTGTAACATTTAATTACCGCTCCAGCCCCTCAACCGCTGCACCCTCCTCCCATAATTCTCCCCACAACGAGCGTTTATTCCATTGCTCGAACCTGCAACTCGGAAGAGAGATTATAAATATTATCGTTGTTTGAAATTGAACTCAAGCAAACAAAAAAATATGATTCTCACCTTAACCACTTGAATTACAATTATTTAGTTATAAATAAATATTATTTGGTAGTTAAATAATTAGTTATTTTTTAAAAAATAAATTAGTGGCGTATTTAAATATGACTTAGACGTCTCAATTTTAAATCTTTTTCAAGCATCATTATAAGTGTGTGTGTGTATACACACACAAGCCAAGGACCTCTAAGTCGTAGGTTCAAGCAACGGGAGAAGCATATTTAATTTTCTGTGGGAGAATAAATGTGAGTGTGGGCCGGATGCAGATGCGGTGCGAGTTCGAGTGCGATGCGGACCTTCGGACTGGAATTGTGGCCTTCGGACCGAATTTGTAGGCCTTCAGACCAGAAATCTGTAACACAATTACCTTGTTCCAATATATATATATATATATATATATATATATATATATATATATATAGAGAGAGAGAGAGAGAGAGAGAGAGAGAGAGAGAGAGAGAGAGACACACACGAACCTTTCCAATGTTTTATACACACGAACATTTTCAATGTTTTATGTAAAAGGTTATTACACTAACCACACTTATTTTGAAAATAAAACATAAAACATAAGGAAGGTCCTTGTAATTATTTTTAAAATAAGAGAGGTTCGTATAATAAACATAAAACATAGGAGAGGTTTAATTATTTTTAAAATAAGGGAAGTCCGCGTAATAAATATAAAACATAGAGGAGGTTACAACCATAATGGTCACCCCCCAGTCCCAAATACCGAGGGACTAGCCACGTGGTAATGGCCAGCAGCACACTCCAATGAAAAAACTCAATTTAATGGACCCGTTAGAGTGTACTTAAGCTGTAAAACAAATATAATGGTCTACGATACATGTCACAGTCTATTTCTAATCTCATCCACAGAAGGTAAACATAGATATCAATTGTCAAACTAATCAAAGAGAAAACCAACAAGTCTCAATAAAAATATTTTCGGGGAACAACCGGAATATAAGTATAGTACAGTAATTCAAGAGACAGGAAATAGAGTATATAGAAACAGAAATGACTGAGTATATAACAAAATACTCAGAATAAATCCTCTGGCACCACCTCGTCCTCTGGTGCTGGTACTACTCCAGTGTCTGCTCATGTCCTGTATACCTCGGGGTAGCTCTTCTTTGCTATACATGGGGACATAATCCGGATCCAGGTCCTCAGGGGACATAGCAAGGTACAAGAATAACTCAAGCCAAATAAAATACAGTATATAAAAATATATCAACAAGACAAACTATGTAACCAGCTATGTGATACGCAATTGAGAGCATCACTAGTACTCAGGCTGAGACCACTACAAGCTATGTGTCGGGGAGCCTGTAGCAATAATATCACGTAGTGGGCCAAGCTCTAGAACAGAGACTAAAGCACCACAATAATAAATATATATGTATGTAATCAACTTGTAGCTGTCTGTCTCTCCCCATCCAATGTAATCACACATCTCATGTCCACGATATCTCATGTCCATAACACGCAAGATCATGACCTCTAGCTAGAATAACGAGTCATAATAATATCTATGTATATGCAAGATCTATGTCACGAATCATGTAAGCCTATACAGAATCACCATGAATAATTCAGAAAAGATTCTGTCCAATGAATAGTATCAAGTGTCCTATGGTACGGCGTACTTGAATAAGCAAGCACAAAAATATAGGATCGGGTTATCAACTCTATAAGTGACGTTACACGACTCCGCGTACGGCGTCGACAGCCGAATCTTGTTCGGACGCTAAGCAACGTCTCGCGGTCCTAGGTTGAATATGTACATCTCAAGAGTATATATATATAGAAAGAACTCAAGCAAATAATATAACAGGAACTACTGCAAGTTGGCAACGTACACTTGCCTGATGTTTGTGTCACGTCCCGATTTCGCCGAATCGTAGGGGCGTCCCCCGGCGTGACCGTCGTGCGGGCCTGGGGTTGCGCCCGCACTAGGTTTTATTGTTTTGCATAACGAGCACATATTCAGAGTACGCAGATAAATTGAAACACAAGTTGAAACATGGAAAAGTTCTCTTTATTGATAATGAACATCTATTACAAACTCTTGAACGAGTCAACTAATTGCCGCACGGGCTTACAAAAGTGTTGACACAAAATAAGATAGCAGTCATGTATATTATAACCCTTTACTAAACTTTAAAATGATAAAGACCTCCGGGCGGGATGACGGCCTTCCCACGGAGCTGCATCGTGTATTGAGTTGCTAGCTCCTTTCTTCAAGTACTTCAAAATGTGGCGCCATCAGGATGCGCCTACAGCTGGACTGGATCAGGAAAGCGACTTTGGCTCCTCGCTCGGTTCTCCTTAGTGCGGTGAACCTGTTTCAATGAGGGTCGGTATGTCGAAACATACTGGTGAAGGCGAGCTAACCCAACTATACCAATCAACACGTTGTTTATATGAAGCATGCATATTATTTATGGTCTTTCTATCTTGTCTTAGTTCATTTACAAGTATGCCGCATATAGAATTTACTGAAATGAACTTGCCACCATTCGGTGGCTTTTATCTGCCCGTTTGAACCACCTGCACAATACTTACCATGCCTTCCCTGCCACGAAGACACAAGTTAGTTTGCAATAGGTTTAAATATACAAGGGGATCACCGGCGTATGCCATAAAGGACACTAGTCACTGGCAGGAATGGTATACAGCGAAAGTACAAGGAGCGCTACATGCCATCCCGTACAGTACAATGGACTATACAATAGAGTTTCGTCCGGATCGGATCGGTGCCAGTTCCCCAACGACCGTCCGTAGGAATAAATGACCTTGTGCACAAGTTGTCCGTGATCAAACGATATGTTTACTAAGTTAACAATTCATGCAGTTGAGGCAACACTAGTACAAGACAAGCAGTATTGCATGATTCATTTTGCATAGCCTCCCTGAACAATTATTCACATACAAGATATGGTCCATACTTAGCACAATTATAGAAAAAGATGCACTCTAACTAAAATTAAAGCATGTATAGAATATTTGAAAAGAACTAGCATACAATAAGATAACCGTTCATAAATTTAGTTGACAAGCAATACAATCCAAGTCTATTCCCTTTTTATCTTGAAGTCTTTTAGTTATTACTTGGTATCGTTTGATCAGGACAAAAAGAATGCAAAATTTTTAGGTGTGAAGACTTGGAAGAAGGGCTAGCTAATCGGGATGGTAGCCACTCACTTAGTTGGTTGGAAGGAGAAAGGAAAGAGGTGCTTCAAGACTCCGCTCGTAAGCCGCCTACTGCTCGTTCACCTTCATTACCACAAACAGCTGATTAATACCTCTTCCTCTCTTTCCAATCTCGAAATTGAAGTACAGTTCAATGAACGAAAATAATGAAATCCATCAAAACTGTTCAAGAAAACTCAAGCAAATCTGAAAACCAACTCAAAGCACGAAAGCAACAAGCGACATCAAAATCTGAGGCAACAAAAGATACAGCGGAGAGGTCCCTCCTGACTCTGTCGCTAAGTCGATCCTGGGGGCACGGTCCACTGAATATGAGAATCGATTCCGAAGAAGCAAATTCATAACGAGGACGAGTTCTTGTTTTAATCTATCCAGATCGAACGATACCGTCTTGTATTTCTTAGCCGCGCTCTCCGAATAGCAGGAATGGGGCGCCACATCCTACCTAACTAATTGAAAGTTTCGTCCATGAAACTTAGGAATAGAACCTACCATTAGGGAACATTATGTTGAGGATGGCGATCATGACTCAACGGACAGTCATGAATTGCATGGTTTGATTCGCTACAGGCTAGACATAACCCAAGTTTTAAACGACATATATCGATCGTGTGCCCCAGCTTCCTACAGAAGTAACATAGCTGCCCTGGTTTCCCTCTCTGTGGACCGCCATTATTAGGGCACTTTATAGCGGTATTTTCTCTATCGTTGCTTTAGTGTTTGTGATTGGAGGTATGGACAGCGCCGGTAGGAACGTGAGGATACTGCGGTTCAAGAGATAAAGCGTGATTCATGACTTCCCGCATTGTCTGATACTGATGAACGACCACGTGCACATGGATGGCAGGGCGAAGACTGCCTTCAAACCTTCTAGCTCGACTCGCTGTATCAGGTAAATAGGCGCTAGCGAATTTGAAAAGTCGGTTGAATTCAGCGGAATACCATTTCACTGTCATGATGTCCTACCGCAGTTGTATAAACTCATTTTCCTTCTGATGGCACACGAGAGGGGGTATAAACTCCTCTTCAAACGAGGCACAAAAAGTCGCCCACGAGATTGCCTCCTCTCCATGGTCAAATTGAAGAGATCGTCGATACACGTCCCACCAATCGTGCGCATTAAGGCGGAGCTGTATTTGAGCGCATGCAACGCACTTCTCCTCCGGTACTTCAAGCAGTTTGAAATGATCCTCAAGTTCGACGAGCCAATCTAGGGCTACAATTGGGTCCTCAGTCCCCTGGAATGGCGTATTGCAGACTTTCTTAAAGTTGCCAAAGTCGAAGGCAGTCACTTCCCTCGTCCTTGGAATTGGCGGTGTCTCGACTTCAAGCACGGGTTGTTCCACCGGGGTCGCTACTGTTGTCGCGGACTGGTTGGAGGCCAAATTCTGTACGATCTGTTGCAGGGCATCCACCTACTTTTGTTGGACTGAGAATCGAGCCTCTAGATTGCTTTCGAACTTGGCTTGGCGAGCATCATCTCTTTGTTGGTTTGCCTCCAACATCTGCATCAGTTGCTGGATAGGATCGACGCGGAACATGGCTCGCTGGCTTCGCGAACTTGCCGTAGTATCTGAACTACTTTCTTGGCCTTACGTTTCGCCCGGTGCTAGCGCTGGTGCCATTTCTTCAAAAGAAGGTAAATTATATTAGGATCATAATATATTATGGACTTATTACATGAACGTATCTCATTTTTGCCTAACGAGTTCAAGAGTTCGCACAGAAATTTGATCGTTAAAGGAAATTTTCCAGTGCAAGAAGGAACTTTGAAGCTGTGCTCTGATACTAACATTGTCACGCCCCTATTTCGTCGAATCGTAGGGGCGTCCCCCGGCGTGACCGTCGTACGGGCCTGGGGTTGCGCCCGCACTAGGCTTTATTGTTTTGCATAACGAGCACATATTCAGAGTACGCAGATAAATTGAAACACAAGTTGAAACATGAAAAAGTTATCTTTATTGATAATGAACATCTATTACAAACTCTTGAACGAGTCAACTAATTGCCGCACGGGCTTACAAAAGTGTTGACACAAAATGAGATAGCAGTCCTGTACATTATATCCCTTTACTAAACTTCAAAATGATAAAGACCTCTGAACAGGATGACGGTCTTCCCACGGAGCTGCATCGTGTATTGAGTTGCTAGCTCCTTTCTTCAAGTACTTCAAAATATGGCGCGATCAGGATGCCCCTACAGCTGGACTGGATCGGGAAAGCGACTTCGGCTCCTCGCTCGGTTCTCCTTAGTGCGGTGAACCAGTTTCAACGAGGGTCAGTATGTCGAAACATATTGGTGAAGGCGAGCTAACCCAACTATACCAATCAACACATTATTTATATAAAGTATGCATATTATTTGTGATCTTTCTATCTTGACTTAGTTCATTTACAAGTATGCAGCATATATAATTTACTGAATTGAACTTGCCACCGTTCGGTGGCTTTTACCTGCCCGTTTGAACCACCTGCACAATACTTACCATGCCTTCCCTGCCAAGAAAACACAAATTAGTTTGCAACAGGTTTAAATATACAAGGGGATCACCGGCGTATGCCATAAAGGACACTAGTCAGTGGCAGGAATGGTATGCAGCGAAAGTACAAGGAGCGCTACATGCCATCCCGTCCAGTACAATAGACTATACAATAGAGTTCCGTCCGGACCGGATCGGTGCCAGTGCCCCAGCGACCGTCCGTAGGAACAAATGACCTTGTGCACAAGTTGTCCGTGATCGAAAGATATGTTTACTAAGTTAACAATTCATGCAGTTGAGGCAACACGAGTACAAGACAAGCAGTATTGCATGATTCATTTTGCATAGCTGTAAAACTCCTAATTTTTATAAATCGTATTAATTATTTAATTATAGTAGTTATGAGCTAAATAGATAGAATAAATTTTATTTAATTTTTATTTGAGGTGTTTATGCATTTAGGGGATTTATGGAGCCTTTATAATTTTTTTCTAATTTATTCCATGTAGGAGACCCTTTGGACAGTTGCTAGCTTAACCGTATGCACCAATATAATTCTTAAAATTTTCTATGTATTGATATGTGTGTGTGTATATATATATATATATATATATATATATATATATATATATATATATATATATATATATATATATATAAAATTTCTATTGGATCAAACCCAAACCGTAACTCCTAAACCCACTACCCGCTTGCAACCGAACCCGCGTAGAACAAATATCAACAGCAGTAGCAAAAACCAATTTTTCTTTTCTTTCTTCGCACGTAAAACAACTCCACCGCTTCTTATCTCTATGTTATTACTAAACACTCCTCAACCGAAACCAAAACCAATGAGAGAAAGAAACAGCAGCAGCATCCACTGTCTCTTATCACTATATATATTCCAATACACCCCAAACCCTAAACTACAATTCTTCCATCAAACGTAAAACAATTTTGGACGCTTACACTATACAGAACTCTTGCTCGGCAAGTATACCATGCCATTGTACTATTATTTACATTCTAGCTGATACATGCATATTTTAATTCTGCTTATATAGATGTTTATTTTTATAGATTTTGGACCTACTTTATGAGACCATCCCAGTATTATGGAGCATCATTAGATTTATTGGCCGTGACACAGTTGTTACACGAGTTGTGAGTCTCATATAGATCACGGACTGCGTGACAGGTCTGGCCTCCTGTACATATGGCCGTGCGTTAGGGATAACTGCTGATAGAAACTTTGTATGCTAGTAGACCTGGCAGTTATTTAGAGGTTTTATCGTGTCATGGATATGACATGCCTAGAGCATGGGGAGGGAAGAACAACAAGTAAGGCGTTTGGGCTCATTTGCACTTTTCTCCTCTGTGCTTGAACTCTTCGCCGGAGAACGGGTGTTGACTACCACTATATATTATATTTTGTAGGCGGCCTCTGCCATTCAAAAGACGACATGCTGGTAGGCACCTGATTCTCCGAGAGAATCATGCCAATCTCATTTATGGCTAGACAGCCCACGTGTCGGAAAGTTATTCTCAAATTGCATTCACTTAGACGGTTAGGCGACCCATTGGATGTTTATATTTCAGTACTTATTGGCATGTTATTATGTATCTTGTTACATCCCTCTGAGGACCTGGTCCCTTTCCAGATATGGATGAGCAGGAGTATCCACAGGAGTATGGACCTGGACCTGACACTACTTACCAGACTGAGGAGGTCCTACTCTCGGAGTATCTGTGATTTTATTACTGATGTTTAGAGATCCTTGTTACTACAGGTCAACCTTTTGATCTGCTAATGAATCCATGGGCAGGCAAGAGACAACCTGGCGAACTGAAACACCTTAGTAGCCAGAGAAAAAGAAAGCAAAAGCGATTTTGTAGTGGATTTGTTTCCACCCGACTATCAGACTTGATACACATCTTGATATATTATTCAGCTCTTTATTCCTACTTATTATTTATGTTGTGGATGAGATATAGAATGTGTGTGATTTATTGTGACAGTATATTACCACTGATGGATTGGATATTTATGTACAGCGTACGTATGTATACGGTTTCCATATATTGGAGTTTGTATACATACGGCTGGGCATGTTACGTATTCCTAGTCCTACGTATTTTTGGGACTGGAGCGTGACATATTTTTGGTGGTGGCCCATGCAGGTCAAGAATATATTGTCTCGGTTACGTAACTGTACCGAACAAGCCTGCGTATAGGAATAGAGTATAAGGATCTCATCCATGCTTGACTGAAACCTCATTCTTCCTTTTCAACCATCCCTTTAGCCTATGTTTGGATAAACAAAGTTTTTTGCCAAAAACCCTTTATTCTGTGACCAGACCCTTTACCCTTATTGGCGTAAAAGTTAAATGACTATTATTGGCATAAAAGCCAAACAACTACCTAGTTGGCGTAAAAGCCAAATGACTACCTAGTTGGCGTAAAAGGCCAAACTATGAAGAAGATTGCCTCCTTTATGCTGTATTTATGACAACTGCTACCCACGTTCCCTTAGTCTTCCTAATCCTGCATATGATATGTCATGCAAGCCACGTAGGTAACTGCCCCCGCATAAACTTGGTGATTCATGAATAATAGATAACCAGCGTAGAGTAGCTTAATTAGGCGTAAAAGGTAAGGATGGTGATGTGAGCGTATTTTTTTAGCTTTTCCAGCCATGACCAAATCTCGTAAATTAAATGCAGAGATATGCCTCGAGTCCTGTGCAAAAAATAGCTTTCGACATGGCGTCTGATTTTGTCTTATCTTGAGCGTAAAAACTCATTTCTGTAGGTAGCGTATTTAGAAGACTCAATTTCCTTCCTTTTGGATGCGTAAAAAATGACTTGTATCAAATATGTCACTAAACGACAACCTGGGTCTCTGTACAAAATTATCATCACAGTCGTCCTCTCGATCATCGTACAGTACTTTTGCCAGATGTCAGGTTCACTGATTTGTTTGACAAATTCATCCGAGGAATACGAAGAGTTTCTCGTATAACTTTACGCTGCAACGTATGCTAGATTTTACGCGCACAGATTTTACGCAGCAGATTTTTTCGCTCAGACTTTTTACGCGCAGACTTTACGTACACAGATTTTACGCAGACAGATTTCTGCAGACTTTATGCGGGAGGAATAGTAAATTTTACGCAGACTTTACGCAGGTAGAATTTTACGCGCAGAAACTATTACGCGGACAGTTCTGAATGAAGCCATGTTTTACGTCGACAGTCTTGATCTCTACTTTAAGCGGACAGTTCTGAAGTTCTATTTTACGCTGACTTCTTCGAATCTCTGTTTTATGCCGACGACTTTGAATCTCTACTTTACGCTTCTCTGCTTTACGCAGACAGTTCTGAAACTCTACTTTACGCCAAAACTTCCTTGAAGCTCTGCTTTACGCGGCTAGCCCTGAAGCCATGTTATACGCAAAAAATTCCCCAGCATATTTCATGCTTCTACATCCTATTTAATACTTGCATCCTGTTTAATTCCTGTACATCTTCTAATCGTTGCGTACATCACCTGCAGAGAGATGGATATGCAGAATGAATGTACTATCACCGATGGCAACACAACTCCTGGAGTCAATGGTCAGACTCAAGGAGGGACCTCAACAATACCTAGACTTTCGGGACCAGATGGACAGATTCACAATCCAGTTCTATCTGATCTTCCTGTTCCACCTAATGGGAACCTTCCAGTCTCATCGACACCGCAGGATGGCCAGGCACAACTGTTCCAATTCTTCCAGATGATGATACAGGAACAGAGACAGCAAGCAGCAGAACAAAGACAAGAATTTCTGGTAGCTCTTGAAAGGATGGCCACAAGGACTACTGTACCAGCTCAAGCACTAGCTCCAATACCTCGAGCTAGAGTTGGTTCAGTAAAGGACTTTGTACAGATGGGTCCAAAGTAGTACAAAGGCATTGAGAGACCAGAGAAAACTATCAACTGGATTACTCACACTCGGAAGTTATTAGAAGCGTCGCAGCTACCTACAGAGAAGTGGATGACGGGTATAAGGACACATCCAGGACCAATAAGGATACAGCAAGGAGGACCTATCAGACATCCTTTAGCTCAGCAACAGTAGTACCAGCATAGAGCAGGACCATACCAGATCCCAGAGAAGCCCCGCTGCCATTATTGTGGGAGACGCGGGCACATTTTGAGAAATTTTCGGAACCGCTTAGGACAATGTATAAGGTGTGGTTCCGAACAGCATTTGGTAAGAGACTGTCCAATGCAGCAGACAGTGACACTTTTACCGCTAGTACAGGAACTAGCACTTCCAGCACCGAAGCCAGCTCAGCAAATGATAAGACCGGGAGCACCTCGACCTCCAACAGCAGGGGGATTTCAGGGAGGACCACCGCTACCTGCACAGGAGGATCAATTCGAGAGAGCCAGATAGAGACAACCTCAGATGAACGGGCAAGCTTTTGCAATAGAAGTGGATGACATGAATTAGGAGATTGATGTCATTACAGGTATCACTCTTATTTTTACTTTTCCTGCTATGACATTGTTTGATACGGGAGCTACCCACTCATTCATATTATCTAGTTTTATTGTCAAACACAACATTGCCTCTACACCTTTACCTAGTTGTGTTAGAATTCTTACCGGAGGAGGAGTTGTACCTGTTAGTAGAATTTGTAGATCGTGCCCTATAGTGATACGTGGCAGAGAGATGAATGCCTGACTCTTAGTTCTTCCTATGCCAACTTTTGATATTGTGCTTGGAATGGACTGGCTGAGCAAGTACCACGCTTTCTTCGATTGCTTTGAAGAAAGCATTCTTTTCAAGGTACCAGGCCAGCCTGAACTTGAGTTTGCACGAGGATCCACAGAAATCCTTGATGGTATGCAGCTTGTAATGGACGATGTTATCTATCATCCCATTATTTCAGAATTCCAAGACATCTTTCCAGAGGAATTACCAGGACTACCCCCAGACAGAGACGTAGACTTCTCAATTGAATTAACACCGGGAGCAGCACCCATAGCATCACATATTTATAAGACTAGCAAAGAAGGAAATGGATGAACTAAAGACACAGTTGAAATAACTAGAAAAGAAAGGTTTCATCCGACCAAGTGCATCACCATGGGGAGCACCAGTGTTGTTTGTACCAAAGAAGGATGGATCAGTACGTATGTGCATTGACTATAGAGCCTTAAATACAGTGACTATAAAGAATAAATATCCATTGCCATGCATTGATGACTTATTTGATCAGCTCGGTATAGCCAAGGTATTCTAAAAAAAATAGATTTGAGATCGGGATATCACCAGGTGAAGGTACGAAAGGAGGACATCCCGAAGACCATATTCCGGACAAGATATAGGCACTACGAGTTTCTGGTCATGTCATTTGGATTGACCAATGCACCAGCTATCTTTATGGACTTAATGCATCGAGTCTTCTATCAGTATTTGGACCAGTTCGTGGTCATCTTCATAGATGATATACTTGTCTATTCGAAGAGCCACGAAGAGCACGAGAAACACCTGCGGATTATTCTAGAAACCTTGAGGAGAGAGCAGTTATATGCAAAGCTCAGTAAATATGAGTTCTTCTTGGACAGAGTTTCATTTTTGGGCATGTCGTTACAGAAAATGGTATTTCTGTTAATCCGGAAAAGATTTCGACAATCGAGACATGGCATGTTCCTAAATCAGCAGCAGAGGTGAGAAGTTCCTTGGACTTGCGGGATATTACTGATGGTTCGTGGAGAACTTCTCAAGGATAACAACCACATTTCCTCAAGAAACCATGACATTATCTAGAGTCTTTTTATCTTTATGACTTGTTACTCTGAAACCCTTAGCGCTCGCTAGTTGTGCGACAACTAATTATGTTCTTCTATTCTTCATCTTTTAACTCGTGCCACCTGACACTTCTAATTATAGATCGAGTGATTTTTATTCTATGTTAGGATATATAGTTGCTAAGGTTATAGTTGTAATCTTGAATTTTAAATTTTGTGCTTAGTAGTTAGAACCTGATAGTTGAGTTGTTCATTTAGACTGTGATCTTTATCCTTTAGTCATAGATCCCGTAATTTGTATCCATAACTCGATACAAGTTATATTCTATTTTACTGGAGAGCCAGTAACCCTTTCATTCTTAATGTTGATACCTTTATTCTATGAGCACTATGATTAAGACTTAAGATGACCATTACCTATATAATGCAATAGGAAACCTTAATGAGTACCAAGATCTTTTCTCGTATACCCTAACAAGAGTTCTATCTTATTTACAAGGACCAGGTTATTCTGAAGAATCCCCTCAAGGCAATTACAGTATTAGTTTATTGTTATAAGTTGGGTAGTATGCCTCACAACCTAGTATCACATAGTCCTCTTGACTCCTTAATAAAGTATAGTTGAATGACATTAACTGTACGCTAGCATAAGAAGATAATTTTATCCAGACTATAAATTTTAGAGGCCCATACCCTATTTTGTCAACTAGCAACTTAGACAAGGAGTTAGTATGACAACTGTAGAGACTGTAGAGTCTTATCTCTTTGTGACTTGAATTATTTTGTAACATCTCTCATCATAATCTAGCGTATTTGTGTATTTCTATTTTCTGAACTACCTTGACATATGCTGCTGTTACAGCCTAGTTTTGCAAGCTTATTCTTTTATCAAGTTTGTTCATGATATATGTATTAGTGGATGCATACATTAATATATTTCAGAATCAGTGTATTACGGTCTGATCAACCATAGTGTGCTTGGTTCGCCCTTCGCAATATTACTTTACGTGGATTGAGATACATAGTTGAATAGTAAACGAATATACTTGCCCTAGACATGTCTGGCATATCACATTGGTTACATAACTATACTGATAAGAGCATGCGAATAAGAAAACTACCAAGTAGGATTCAATCCACAACTGCCTTGACGATTCCCAATTGAATTCTTTAAAACTCCTTGAACCTCGTACTTGTATTCTATCACCTTCACCAGGAATTCTTTATTATTGCTCTCCGTATTCCCTTACTTCGGAAAGACGAAACCTCGTGCTTGGTACTAGTTTGATATACAGATAGTACTAGATATACCCCATAGGCCAATCACATTATTTGATGATTACTTCCCGAAATTAAGGGTATATCATAAGTGATATATTTTGTGTAAACTTTGAGGATTGAATAACATGATTAAATAATTTGAGGAATAGTTTTCTTAAATATATCGCCTTTAGTGATAGATGGATAAATTCTAAGTTGGGTAGAAATTGTATTATTAAACTTGAAATGAATTTTTATTGTTGTAATCAAGAGAGATTAGATAGAGAGACCCTACCCTATTTTAATTTTGAGGACAAAATTTTTATAAGTTGGGTAGAATATAAAACCCCTAATTTTTATAAACCGTATTAATTATTTAATTATAGTAGTTATGAGCTAAATAGAGAGAATATATTTTATTTAATTTGTATTTGAGGTGTTTGTGCATTTAGGGGATTTATGGAGCCTTTATAATTTTTTCCTAATTTATTTCATGTAGGAGACCCTTTGGACAGTTGCTAGCTTAACCGTATGCACCAATATAATTCTTAGAATTTTCTATGTATTGATATATGTATATATATATATATAATTTCTATTGGATCAAACCCAAACCGTAACTCCTAAACCCACTATCCGCTTGCACCCGAACCCGCGTAGAACAAATATCAACAGCAGTAGCAAAAACCAATTTTGCTTTTCTTTCTCCATACGTAAAACAACTCCACCGCTTCTTATCTCTATGTTATTACTAAACACTCCTCAACCGAAACCAAAACCAATGAGAGAAAGAAACAGCAGCAGCATCCACCGCCTCTTATCACTATATATATTCTAACACACCCCAAACCCTAAACTACAATTCTTTCTTCAAACGTAAAACAATTTCGGATGCTTGCACTATACAGAACTCTTGCTCGGCAAGTATACCTTGCCATTGTACTATTATTTATATTCCAGCTGATACATGCATGTTTTAATTCTGCTTATATCGATGTTTATTTTTGTAGATTTTGGACCTACTTTATGAGACCACCCTAGTATTATGGAGCATCATTAGATTCATTGGCCGTGACACAGTTGTTACACGAGTTGTGAGTCTCATATAGATCACGGACTGCATGACAGGTCTGGCCTCCTGTACGTATGGCCGTGCGTTAGGGATAACTGCTGATAGAAACTTTGTATGCTAGTAGACCTGACAGTTATTTAGAGGTTTTATCGTGTCATGGATATGATATGCCTAGAGCAAGGGGTGGGGAGAATAACAAGTAAGGCATTTGGGCTCATTTGTACTTTTATCCTGTGCGCTCGAACTCTCCGCCGGAGAACGGGTGTTGACTACCACTATATATTATATTTTGCAGGCGGCCTCTGTCGTTCAAAAGACGACATGCTGGTAGGCCCCTGATTCTCCGAGAGAATCATGCCAATCTCATTTATGGCCAGACAGCCCACGTGTCGAAAAGTTGTTCTCAAATTGCATTCACTTAGACGGTTAGGCGACCCATTGGATGTTTATATTTCAGTACTTATTGGCATGTTATTATGTATCTTGTTACATCCTTCTGAGGACCTAGTCCCTTTCCAGATATGGATGAGCAGGAGCATCCGTAGGAGTACGGACCTGGACCTGACACTACTTACCAGACTGAGGAGGTCCTACCCTCGGAGTATCTGTGATTTTATTATTGTTGTTTAGAGATCCTTGTTACTACTTCAGTATAGTCGTTTTGTAGTGGATTTGTTTCCATCCGACTATCAGACTTGGTACACATCTTGATATATTATTCAGCTCTTTATTCCTACTTATTATTTGTGCTGTGGATGAGATATAGAATGTGTGTGACTTGTTGTGACAGTATATTACCACTGATGGATTGGATATTCATGTACAGCGTACGTATGTATACGGTTTCTATATATTGGAGTTTGTTTACATACGTCTGGGCATGTTACGTATTCCTAGTCCTACGTATTTTTGGGACTGGGGCATGACAATAGCCTCCCTGAACAATTATTCACAAACAAGATATGGTCCATACTTAGCACAATTATAGAAGAAGATGCATTCTAACTAAAATTAAAGCATGTATAGAACATTTGAAATGAACTAGCATACAATAAGATAGTCGTTTACAAGTTTAGTTGACAAGCAATATAATCCAAGTCTATTCCCTTTTTATCTTGAAGTCTTTTAGTTATTACTTGGTATCGTTTGATCGGGACAACAAGAATGCAAGATTTTTAGGTGTGAAGACTTGGAAGAAGTGCTAGCTAATCGGGATGGTAGCCACTCACTTAGTTGGTTGGAAGGGAAAGGAAAGAGGCGCTTCAAGACTCCACTCGTAAGTGTTTGATGATAAACAAAAAATGAAACTAGGTTTATACGAAATTATTTCTTTGTTTACAAACAAGAAAAAAAAGAGTACAATTAATCCTATACGAGGATGTTAAGTACAATAAAAAAATAATTCTGGGGAAAAATTGCTATAGGAGTCTGATCTGCAGTCGATCACTTTGTCCCTTGGACCACACGATGATGAAGAATTGTTGTAGAAGAAGAAGAAGCTTCAAAGGTTGCAGGTGGGATTGAACTCTCATTGCCAAAGTATCAACCAACACTCTCTGTCTGTGCTCTCTGCTCCTTTTTTCGATCCCCGATCCTCTCTGTCTATTTGTGTCCTGATCTCTGATTCCCCTACCCTGTGACTAGAGGTCTCTATTTATAGAGATCAGCCACAATAACTGTCCAGTTGGCGTAGAAGCCAAACTGTGAAGAAAATGGCATCTTTTACGCGACGGTTATAATAACTGCTACCCACTTTTGAATGATCTCCTGAATCCGCGTATGATACGTGTCTCATTATGAGGTAACGCGTATAACTGCTTCTCAAAGATCATGGCATGCAAGCCACATAGGTAACTGCCCCTCGCGTAAAGATGGTTGGCATAAAAGCCAAATAACTGTCTCATTGGCGTAAAAGCCAAATAACTGTCTTGTTGGCATAAAAGCCAAATAGCTGCCTTGTTGGCATAAAAGCCAAATAGCTGTCTTGGTGGCATAAAAGCCAAATCATGCGTAAAACTTGATGCTGCATGAATAATAGATAACCAGCGTAAAAATAGCCAATTATCCTTCCTGACTGAGGTCTTGAGCGTATTCTGGACTAAATAGCCTTATCACGTACCTTTGCTAATATAGCCTGAGTTGGCGTATTTCGAGGAGATAGCATACGGCGTACTCCTATATTTGAAAATAGCCTGGTTGGCGTAAAATGCAAGGTTGGTTATGTGAGCGTATTAGTCACAATTTTAGCTCTCCAGTCGTTTAAAAATAGAACCAGATCTCGTGCATTAAATGCAGAGATCTGCCCCCATCTCGTGCTTTAAATGCAGAGATATGCCTCGAGCTCTGTACGAGAAACAGCTTTTGATGTGTCGTCTGATTTCGTCTCATCTCTGCCTGTGTAGAATAGGCAGCATATTCCATGAATGCGTAAAAATGACTTGTATCAAGGATATGTCACTAAACGATAGTCTGGGTCTCTGTGCAAAATCATCATCACTGCCGTCCTCTCGATCGTCGTGTAGTACTTTTGTCAGGAGTCAGGTTCACTATTTTGTCTGACAGATTCATTCGAAGAATATGAAGAGTTTCTCGTACAACTTTATGTTGCTTAAAAACAAAAATATTTTACGCCGGAGGGAGGTGTAGCAACCTTTTATGCCAAAATACCTCTGAAGCGCTGCTTTAAGCGGGGTAGCTCTGAAGCTCTATTTTACGCCAAATAGTGTTGAAGCTCGTTTTTACGCCAATAGCTCTGAAGTCATATTTTATGCCACACAGCGCTGAAGCTCTGTTTTACGCTGACTTCATGTATGTTAGGGGTTTTGACTGTATAATACGCGTACAATTTCCCCAGCGTATTTCATGATTCTATAAGACCCCCTTTAAAGTTTTCAAATTCCTCATAATTTGAAATACTTTGGATGAAGCATGAAATGGTCAAATTTGACTCGTTCTGCGAGGCTGATTTTCTGGCAATATTTAAGGAGTTGTTGGGATTCTGTGTGTTCTCTTCTGCCTATATAAAGGCAAGCGAGTGAACCTGTTTTTCCATACTCCCTTTACCACAAAGATGGCTGCCGAGATTCATTGGGCTGACCTGAGAAAGAAGAAGATTATGCTCTTCCAGCATGTAAGGAGCCATAAAAAGAGGCATCTTCGAGCAGATCTCCTCTGCAACGATGGATCATGGAAGGATATCATAGCTTCCTTTGCTCGAGATAGTCAGCAATTTTATATGGCAATTCGTCAAAGAGAGAGGAAGGGTCACATTAGACCACACAGCTTGCTAGCTGTATTTTCCCCTATTATGAAGCTGGACCTTGGTAGGCAGCTTGGCCGTGTCTTCCAGTATTGTGTTGGGTCTGAACCCCTAACACAAATCTGAGCATGGCCTCCAATGACGTATGGAGGGGGGCTTGAATAATTTATACATGTCCAGTTCTGTATCTTTCCGCCATTAACCATTTTCTTGGCCCCTGGCGTATAGGAGCCGAAGAAGTATCGTAGAAGAAGAACTGAAGATCTCCATCAGATAAGAACCTAGCATAATAGATCCCCGTCGAGATCTTGAATATTAATAAAAAATCCTTTGTAAAATGGATTTTTATCATATGTAATCATGATCTTGAATATTAATGAAAAATCCTTTGTAAAGGGGATTTCGATCATATGTAATCATGATTAATAAACTTGTCTTCTTTTACGCATCATTGATTTGCCTATTTGCTGTGAGAAAGTTTGATAATACGCAGCTTCAGCATGCTTGAGTAATTTTTACGCTGATTTTGACAAATATCCTTCCCGTCACGCTCTGACTTTTACGCATAGAGGAATATGCGTAAAAACTCTTCAACATTAAATTGTCTTGAAAATCCAATTGTCATGCTATTTTTGGACGAGGAGTCACATAAAATTCTGAACTGTCTAATACGAAGAATTTTTGTTCAGAACATCATCTTCAGGAATGGCTTCCCGAAAGTTTCTCGAAATAGGGCAAGAAATATCCGTTGAACAGGCCATACTTGAACTTAGATGTAAAGGATTCTGGCTACACTTTGAATGAACTTCCAATGGCCCAAGAAGAAGTCATCTTCAATGGAGACAGACATTTTTAGGGAACTCCTTGGCCCTTCGTCTGATGAAACCTCCTGCCTGAAGAAAAGGAGAAGTTTACTGAAGACTCATCGTCTGTTTGCAAATGCTGCCATCTGTGTGTTTCAGGCACTTGCAATATTTTGTAACCAAAAAGGAATATTTTTTGCGTAAACCCTTAAAATTGGCTTTCTCGAGTATAAGACCCAAATTATCAAGGTATGAGCGTATCCTGCCCTGCATAATTTTAAGATATGCGAAAAGGTCATAGATCCATAGCATCTGTAGCTTCTGAGCGTAAAATCGTAGATCTGTAGCTTCTGGGCGTAAAAGCTTCTGAGCATAAAATTATAGATCTGTAGCTTCTGAGCGTAAAATCGTAGATTTGTAGCTTCTGAACGTAAAAGCTTCTGAGCGTAAAATCATAGATCTGTAGCTTCTGAGCGTAAAATCGTAGATCCTTGCTCTGCGCGTAAAATCTGGATCCATTACGCAATGAGACTATCCGTCTTTCTTTCCAAATGATAGGCTGACGTGGTCCCAAATCATAACCAACTATTAAAAATTGAATTTGGTTAAGGATTTAAAGAGTTATCTGAACTCTATAAATAGCCCTAGGTCGTGAGAGAGAAAAACCCTTCGTCTCTTTCTAAAAAATTTTTGCCTCTTTCTGAGAACTCTTCGTCTTTGTCTCTTTTCTGAGAACTCAGATTCGCCATGGCACCAAAACAGGCCTCTGCTGCTAAGGGAATGAAAGCCGCTTCCTCATCTCGCTCCTCTGCTCAAGCACGAACGACTCCTACTAGGCCAAGCGAGCCTCGTTCTGAACGAAGTGCTCTGCCGTCTAGCTGCACTCCGGGCATCACAGGTAAAGACTTCGAGAGAAGAAAAATCATTCGCACACGTTGTACGTGTATGCGCAAATACTCCCACATTCCAAATGTGTTAGCTTAAAACTCCATATTTTTACAGTCTAGCGTAAAAACTTAGACTGTCAAAATTTGGCGTATACTGCAAACCTTGTGTTTTACGCACTGGAAGTAAATTCCAGCATAAAACTCAAAATTTTGCAGTCTGGCATAAAAGCTCAGACTGTTAGGTTTTGGCGTATACTGCAAACTTTGAGTTTTTACGCACTGGAAGTAAATTCCAGCGTAAAAACTCAAATTTTTGCAGTCTGGCGTAAAAACTCATACTACCAAGTTTTGGCGTATACTGCAAGAGTGTAGCGTCTAGCGTAAAACTGATTTGTTTTCTTGCTTCTTGCAGTTGACCTACAGATCTCCATCTGGCTGAAGTGATGGGATCTGCTGCTGGAATGCTGAATTCCAACTATCTGGAGGACTTATCCCATGTGACATTCTCCATCTCTGGAAACGAGTATCTTCTGTAGCGCCCCGTTCTCCCGGTGCGGAGAGCGCGGCTAAGAAACACAAGACGGTATCGTTCGATCGGGATAGATTGAATTAAGAACTCATCCTCGTTATGGATTTGTTTCTTCGGAATCGATTCCCATATTCAGTGGACTGCGTCCCAAGGATCGGCTTAGCGGCAGAGTCAGGAGGGACCTCTCCGCTGCTATATCTTATTGCCTCGGTTTTCGATGTCACTTGTTGCTTTCGTGCTTTGAGTTGGTTTTAAGATTTGCTTGTTTTCCTTGAACGGTTTCGATGATTTTTATTGTTTTCGTTCATTGAACTGCATTTCTATTCCGAGATTGGAAAGAGAGGAAGAAGTATTAATCGAGCTGTTCGTGTACAGGTGAACGAGCATTAGGCGGCTTGCGAGCGGAGTCGTGAAGCGCCTCTTTCCTTCTCCCTTACAAAATCTAAGTGAGTGGCTACCAACCCGATTAGCTAGCCCTGCTTCCAAGCTTCATATCTAATAAATCTGCAATCTTCTTTGCCCCGATCAAACGATACCAAGTAATAATAAAAGAAACCAAGATAAAAGAGAATAGACTTGGTTATTATGTTTGTCAACCAAACATGTGAACTGTTATCTTATGTATGCTTATTCGTACAAATGTTCTATAACCGTGCTAAGTATAGATCACATCTTGTATATGCAAAATTGTTCAGGAAGGCTATACAAAATAAATCATGCAATACTGCTTGTCGTGTACTCGTGTTCTTGCACTCGTGTTGCCTCAAATGCATGACTTGTTAACTTGTTCATCGTGTTCGATCATGGACAACTTGTGCACAAGGTATTGGTTCTGCGGACGGTCGCTGGGGCACTGGCACCGATCTGATCCGGGCAGAACTCGTGTGTAGTCGTCGTGTTCGGGACCGGATAGCTTGCAGCACAATCGTGTTCTCTAGTAGCATGCTATCCTTGTCCTCGGCTACGTCTACTATGGCAAACATGCCAGTGATCATCGTGTATATTTAAACCTGTTGCAACTAACTTGTGTCTTCGTGGCAGGGAAGGCATGGTAAGTATTGTACAGATAATTCAGACGGGCAGGTAAAATCCACCGAACGGTGGCACGTTCATTTCAATAAATTTCTATATGCTGCTTACTTGTAAATGAACTAAGGCAAGATAGAAACCCACAAATATGCATGCTTCATTAAAATAACGTGTTGATTGGTATAGTTCGGCTAGCTTGCCTTCACCAGCATATTTTGATATGCTGACCCTCGTTGAAACAGGTTCTCCGTACTAAGGCGAACCGAGCGAGGAGCCAAAGTCGTCTTCCCGATCCAGTCCAGCTGTTGGCGCATCTTCACCGCGCTCTTGAAGCCTTTTGAAGTCCGAAGCTGCAACTCTTCATACACAAATGCAGCTCCGTGGCAAAGCCGTCCTCCAGCCTGGAGGTCTTTATCATTTTGAGTTTATAAAGGGATGTAATGTACAGGACTACTATCTCATTTTGAGTCATCTCTTTTGTAAGCCGTTCGGCATATAGCTGACTCGTTCAGGAGTTTGTAATAGATGTTCATTATCAATAAAGAGAAATTTTCCATATTTCAAATCTGTGTTTCAATTTATCTGCGTACTCTGAATATGTGCTTGTTATGCAAATCATTAAAGCCTTGTGCGGGCGCAACCCTAGGCCCGCACGGCGGTCACGATTCGGGGGACGCCTCAAACGATTCTGCGGAATCGGATCGTGACATAGTGGTATCAGAGCACAGATTCAAAGTTCCTTAGACTTCGTGCTGGAAAAGTTCCTTTAACGATCAAATTCCTGTGCGAACTCTTGAACTCGCTAGGCCAAAATGAGATACGTTCATGCAATAAGTCCATAATACATTATGATCCTAATGTAATTTACCTTCTTTAGAAGGAATGGCTCCAGCACAATCTGCAGCGCAAGCCCCGGACGAAACGCAAGGCCAAGAAAGTAGTTCGGGCACTTCAGGAAGTTCAAGGAGCCAGCGAGCCGCGCCAAGCATCGATCCCATCCAGCAAATATTGCGGATGTTGGAGGAAAACCAACAAAGGGACGAGGCTCGCTATGAATGGGCCGAAAAGCGAGCAGAAGAGAGTCAGCTCAAGTTTCAAGACAATATTGAAGCACGATTCTCAGTCCAACAGAAGCAGGTAGATACCCTGCAGCAGATCGTTCAGACTTTGGCTTTCAACCATTCCTCGGCAAGAACGCCGACTCCGATGGAACAGCCCGTGCTTGAAGTAGGGACGCCGCAAATTCCAAGGGCGAAGGACGTGACTACCTTCGACTTTGGCCACTTCAAGAAAGTCTGCAACACCCCATTCAACGGGACTGTGGACCCAGTCGTAGCTCTAGATTGGTTGGCCGAACTTGAAGATCACTTCGCTCTGCTAGAGGTCCCCGAAGAAAAGTGCGTCGCCTGCGCGCAACTACAGCTCCGCCTCAACGCGCACGATTAGTGGGACGTGCATCGACAATCTCTCCAATTTGATCACGGAGAGGAGGCGATCTCGTGGACGACTTTTCGTGCCGCGTTCGAAGAGGAGTTTGTACCCCCTCCAGTACAACGTCAAATGGAAAACGAGTTCGTGCAGCTGCGGCAAGGCAGCATGACAGTTAAGGAGTACTCCGCTGAATTCAACCGACTCTCCAAATTCGCTAGGGCCTATTTACCTGATGTAGCGAGTCGAGCAAGAAGGTTTGAAGGTGGACTACACCCTGCCATCCATTCGCACGTAGTCGTTCATCAGTATCGTACAATGCATGAAGTCATAAATCACGCCCTGTCGCTTGAACCACTCTATCCTCACGTTTCTGCCGGCGCTGTGCATACCTATACTCACAAACGTCAAAGCAACGACAGAGGAAACAACGCTACAAAGCGTCCGAACAACGGTGGCAAGCATTGGAGCAATAAGTGTCAATTCTGCAAAAAGCTTGGACACGATAAGAAAGACTGCCGCTTGAGACTTGGGTTATGCCCCGCTTGTGGACGATCAGGCCATGCCATTAATTCCTGCCCGAACCTTCCTGATCGTCGTCCCCAACGAAATGCTCCCTAACGGTAGGTCATATTCTTAAGTTTCGGGACAAAACTTCCAATTAGTTGGGTAGGATGTAGCGTCCCGTTCTTCCGGTGCGGAGAGCGCGGCTAAGAAACACAAGACGGTATCGTTCGATCGGGATAGATTGAATTAAGAACTCGTCCTCGCTA
This sequence comes from Iris macrosiphon, assembly GCA_036927795.1. NCBI lineage: Eukaryota > Viridiplantae > Streptophyta > Magnoliopsida > Asparagales > Iridaceae > Iris > Iris macrosiphon. The sequence continues at coordinate 102,700,837 of JAYESA010000003.1, read as the reverse complement.
TGGATTTGTTTCTTCGGAATCGATTCTCATATTCAGTAGACTGCGCCCCAAGGATCGGCTTAGCGGCAAAGTCAGGAGGGACCTCTCCGCTGCTATCTTTTATTGCCTCGGTTTTCGATGTCGCTTGCTGCTTTCGTGCTTTGAGTTGGTTTTGGGATTTGCTTGTTTTCCTTGAACGGTTTCGATGGTTTTCATTGTTTTCGTTCATTGAACTGCATTTCTACTCCGAGATTGGAAAGAGAGGAAGAAGTATTAATCGAGCTGTTCGTGTGCAGGTGAACGAGCAGTAGGCGGCTTACGAGCGGAGTCATGAAGCGCCTCTTTCCTTCTCCCTTACAAAATCTAAGTGAGTGGCTACCAACCCGATTAGCTAGCCCTGCTTCCAAGCTTCACATCTAATAAATCTGCAATCTTCTTTGCCCCGATCAAACGATACCAAGTAATAATAAAAGAAACCAAGATAAAAGAGAATAGACTTGGTTATTATGCTTGTCAACCAAACATGTGAACTGTTATCTTATGTATGCTTATTCGTGCAAATATTCTATAACCGTGCTAAGTATAGATCATATCTTGTATATGCAAAACTGTTCAGGAAGGCTATACAAAATAAATCATGCAATACTGCTTGTCGTGTACTCGTGTTCTTGCACTCGTGTTGCCTCAAATGCATGACTTGTTAACTTGTTCATCGTGTTCGATCATGGACAACTTGTGCACAAGGTATTGGTTCTGCGAACGGTCGCTGGGGCACTGGCACCGATCCGATCCGGGCGGAACTCGTGTGTAGTCGTCGTGTTCGGGACCGGATAGCTTGCAGCGCAATCGTGTTCTCTAGTAGCATGCTATCCTTGTCCTCGGCTACGTCCACTATGGCAAACATGCCAGTGATCATCGTGTATATTTAAACCTGTTGCAACTAACTTGTGTCTTCGTGGCAGGGAAGGCATGGTAAGTATTGTGCAGGTAATTCAGACGGGCAGGTAAAATCCACCGAACGGTGGCACGTTCATTTCAGTAAATTTCTATATGCTGCTTACTTGTAAATGAACTAAGACAAGATAGAAACCCACAAATATGCATGCTTCATTAAAACAACGTGTTGATTGGTATAGTTCGGCTAGCTCGCCTTCACCAGCATGTTTCGATATGCTGACCCTCGTTGAAACAGGTTCTCCGCACTAAGGCGAACCGAGCGAGGAGCCGAAGTCGTCTTCCCGATCCAGTCCAGCTGTTGGCGCATCTTCACCGCGCCCTTGAAGCCTTTTGAAGTCCGAAGCTGCAACTCTTCATACACAAATGCAGCTCCGTGGCAAAGTCGTCCTCCAGCCTGGAGGTCTTTATTATTTTGAGTTTATAAAGGGATGTAATGTACAGGACTACTATCTCATTTTGAGTTATCTCTTTTGTAAGCCGTTCGGCATATAGTTGACTCGTTCAGGAGTTTGTAATAGATGTTCATTATCAATAAAGAGAACTTTTCCATATTTCAAATCTGTGTTTCAATTTATCTGCGTACTCTGAATATGTGCTTGTTATGCAAATCATTAAAGCCTTGTGCGGGCGCAACCCCAGGCCCGCACGGCGGTCACGATTCGGGGGACGTCTCAAACGATTCTACGGAATCGGGTCGTGACATCCTCAAGAAAGGGGAACTCTGATCTCGGCCCAAGGAGAACGAATATTGCTGAATATGATCAGTGGGGAGCCCCTGACATACATAGATGGGACTGAGTATAAGAAACCAGTTTTCTTATTTGGGGATATGATTGATAAGCAATCCCAGACAAAGCCCAAGAAGGAAGATTGAGTATTTTCTGCTGAGGGCACGATCATGTATCTGCCAAAGATGCTCAGAGATTACCCTATCTCTGTATTCTTCCACCCCACGCACCCCAGAAGGATGTCATGGACTCTGACTCCCGATCTTCATTGCCAGCCAGGGAAGATCTTTTATAAGAAAGGATTAGACCGAGGATCCTTTGTGAGCAGTCCTTCAGGCCCTGTTATGCCCTTCAGAGGATTACTGTCGGGCAGCGTCCCGAGTGAAGACACTTCACTGATTTAGCCACTTCAAATAGTAACTTTCTGCAATGACTTTATGGGGCAGGGAGAAGTATACTTCAAGGTTAACCCTCGCACCAGTGGATGGCTTAGCCCCCAGAATCTTCGATGGGCCAGTTTAACTGCATGGGCCCTGAAGCACTTTCAGATGGAGCTGAAAAGTATTGGCTTATTTGCGGCTATGAATGCTACTAGTGTTGGGCTGCCTCTCAACCCCAATTTGTTCTTAGCTTTGATGGAGCGATATAACTCGCTCACTGGGACATTTACCACTCCGATAGGTGAGTTAGGACTGGCCCTTCATGAGATGGCAGATATCTCAAAGCTGCCAATGGGAGACACTCCTTATGAAGAGTACGTTCCCACAAATAGGGAGCTGGAGGATACCAACCCTCGGGCAGTGGCAGTATACCAAGAGCTGATGAGCAACTATTTTGTATGCACCACCTTCTACAAGGAGCCCTCTGATTTAGCCCATATCAACAAATGGGTATCCTACCTCTTCTTCCATCAGGCTAGAAATGCCAAGCCGGATAAGGTTGTAGATAGCAGAGATAAACCTTTGAATCCCTTGAGCATTCTTAATGCCAACACGATCAACGATCTTATTGAAGATGCGGGGGCTCAAGATTGTGTTCTTAATGAAAAGATAGGAGGTTATCCTGCAGGAACCAAAGCCTACAGCTATATGAGGCATTGCCGAAAGCCTCTGTCAAGAGAAGCTCAACTGGCTGGCTTCTTTTCTGTTTGGCTACGCCGATGGGTGGTACATGGCATCGCGTCTGCGGATCGCATTCATCGCAACACCTTATGGCCAGTAGTGCGTTTGGTGTTTGGAGCAAGATTGGGACTGCTCCCTGCCATGGTATGCAGGATTCAAGCAGGCCTGAGGGCCATTATTGAGGGACTGCTGGCTGATGATACACAGCATGAAGGATATCCCAGAGTGGAATTGCTATTCTTATATCTGATGGGATGGTTAATCCTTCACAACACCAGAGTGATGCCTCCCAGATCGGCCAGTGGTTCGGGCAATAATTTTCTACTGAATTACAGGAATTCTTCTTGGAATATGACTAGCGTCATAGATTGTCGGCTAGCACTAAATTTTGCCCACAGTTGGAAGTTCTTCTGTATCGTCCCCCCCATACATATCAATCAACAGGGGACTAAACTTCAGGATGCAGGTCAGGGGAAGACTATTCTTTCTCCTGAAGCCTTTTACTGGTTGGTCTGCATTAGACCTTCCCATCTGCTATACAGAAGTGAGGACCACTGCTACTTGGAGCCCTATCTGCCTAGCCATTTTGCCAGGCAATTTGGGTATGATCAGCTGCACGTGGAGAATCCCATCACCAGCTTCAAGTTCAAAGGTGGGCTTATTGACGGAGCTAGAGGATGGCGGTACTTCATCATGGGTTGTACTGGAGCAATCTTTGCTGTGCCCGTGACTTCTCTCTCCATGGAGTTGCGCATTCTTCACTCGTACGCATAGTTTTATATGTCCATCAATACCTTCTATCGTGATTTTGATGTTCATGGAAGTTTCGGGATGCCCTCCCATAGGTCCACCGGAAGAGAGGAGATACCCTCTGTTTCCTCTGATGAAGGTGATGAAACCACCGGTGTAGATGATTATTTGTTGATTTTACCGAGAGGCGTAATAGCTGTAACGCCCCGCTCCGCGCCGGCGTTATGTATCAAGGTGAGTGGGCAGAACTTCGTTCTCTGATTCTTGCACGCCTTAATAATAACCTGAGTTTTTGCTTGCAATATTTTCTTAAGAGAATGAAAGAACCTGCCTTGCATGTTAATGAACGAACTCACCTAGCTTGTCTTTGAAACAATGTCTGCTAAACGAGAATCCTGAATTGCTTGCTTAGAGTGCATGAATATGTTCACTATCGTCTATGCTTCGAGAGAACCATACTGTGCCTGAATGTGTTCAAGTGATAAGTCGGATTGCCCCACAACCACGATTATATTCTGATGGTTCGTCTCGTCTGCATACTAGAGTTTATTTGATAGTGTTCCATGCATTCGCACGCGGTCGGACAATAGCTTTTGGTGGAGAGCTGAACTGCATGCGTCATAGCCACCATGGGTCACAGCTGTCATTAGCTTCAGAGAAATGAGTCATTGGTATGCTGTACCACCAGCTGCCGATCCTAAGATACTCGGGGACCGCCCTGCATATAGCTAAGTTATTGTGTTGGCTTGGATAGTGACCGCCCCTAAGAATGTGCATTGTGTGTCTAGCTATGCATTAGACCCTCGAGTCGCATGAGACACGCTGCGCACACCCTGGAACATGAACGGTTTGCTTGCTTGCATATTCAATATGAAACTCTGTTTCCAAACATGTTTCCAAACAAGTAAATCGACTCTGCTAGAACTATATGAAACGAACCTAGGTAAAACTAGAAAGATCACTAGTAATGTAATATTTTATAACATGATTACTTAGTGTTGGTTTGAGTGAATGCATGTTTCTGTTCAGTTAATTTATCTCACCAGTACTTGTATAAAGTGCTGACCCACCAACAGTTTACTTGCTTGCAGGTACTGGATCGTCCGAGGGAGCGATAGGTGTGCCACAGTCCCCAAGACCCGGAATCCTGGTTTCGATTGTTGCCCCGTGAATGCTATCGTATAAGGGCATAATGTATGGAACGAACGTGTGCCTTTGCTAAAGGAAACCCAAGTTGCCTCGATTGTCCCGAACACTCAGTTGGCTAATGCATTGCATTGCAACAAGTCCCTTTCCGCTGCTTTCTCGATTGATGCGATGATAGCCAACTATCAACTTAAACGATTGGCCTTGCACGGGCGCAACCCCAGGGCCGTACGGCATCACGTCCCCCGAAAGCTCGAACGTGCCATTCGCTTAGCTCCCTTCCTCCCTCGTACCCGCGGGACGGGCGCGGTGATTCGCGTCCGGCGCACCGGGGCACGGTGATTCGTGCCCGGTTCGTTAATCCCGGCCGCACGGGGCGGGGCAGGACGGAGCGGCGGCCCGGGCGGGTCCACGGGCGTGACAGAATGGTATCAGAGCGGAATCGATTCTCTGGCCCAAACCATTGCATTGACTCTGAGTTATATCGATATGGTATTGCAAAGAGCGTTCCATACAATAAGTCCATAGATATTCTCAAAGTGCAAATATTTTCTAAACTTGAATTGCTTGACTGTTTCGATTGAGTACGGCGAGAGACGGCACTATCGCTGCTCGGAATATCGAGAAGTTTATCCTTGAAGTTTCGAGGACGAAACTTTTTGTTGGTTGGTAAGTATGTAACGCCCCGCTCCGCGCCGGCGTTATCTATCAAGGTGAGTGGGCAGAACTTCGTTCTCTGATTCTTGCACGCCTTAATAATAACCTGAGTTTTTGCTTGCAATGTTTTCTTAAGAGAATAAAAGAACCTGCCTTGCATGTTAATGAACGAACTCACCTAGCTTGTCTTTGAAATATTGTTTGCTAAACGAGAATCCTGAATCGCTTGCTTAGAGTGCATGAATATGTTCACTATCGTCTATGCTTCGAGAGAACCATACTGTGCCTGAACGTGTTCAAGTGATAAGTCGGATTGCCCCGCAACCACGATTATATTCTGATGGTTTGTCTCGTCTACATACTAGAGTTTATTTGATAGTGTTCCATGCATTCGCACGCGGTCGGACAATGGCTTTTGGTGGAGAGCTGAACTGCATGCGTCATAGCCACCATGGGTCACAGCTGCCATTAGCTTCAGAGAAATGAGTCATTGGTATGCTGTACCACCAGCTGCCGATCCTGAGATACTCGGGGACCGCCCTGCATATAGCTAAGTCATTGTGTTGGCTTGGATAGTGACCGCCCCTAAGAATGTGCATTGTGTGTCTAGCTATGCATTAGACCCTCGAGTCGCACGAGACACGCTGCGCACACCCTGGAACATGAACGGTTTGCTTGCTTGCATATTCAATATGAAACTCTGTTTCCAAACATGTTTCCAAACAAGTAAATTGACTCTGCTAGAACTACATGAAACGAACCTAGGTAAAACTAGAAAGATCACTAGTAATGTAATATTTTATAACATGATTACTTAGTGTTGGTTTGAGTGAATGCATGTTTCTGTTCAGTTGATTTATCTCACCAGTACTTGTATAAAGTGCTGACCCACCAACAGTTTACTTGCTTGCAGGTACTGGATCGTCCGAGGGAGCGATAGGCGTGCCACAGTCCCCAAGACCCGGAATCCTGGTTTCGATTGTTGTCCCGAGAATGCTATCGTATAAGGGGCATAATGTATGGAACGAACGTGTGCCTTTGCTAAAGGAAACCCAAGTTGCCTCGATTGTCCCGAACACTCAGTTGGCTAATGCATTGCATTGCAACAAGTCCCTTTCCGCTGCTTTCTCGATTGATGCGATGATAGCCAACTATCAACTTAAACGATTGGCCTTGCACGGGCGCAACCCCAGGCCCGTGCGACATCACATCCCCCGAAAGCTCGAACGTGCCATTCGCTTAGCTCCCTTCCTACCTCGCACCCGCGGGACGGGGGCGGTGATTCGCGTCCGGCGCACCGGGGCACGGTAATTCGTGCCCGGTTCGTTAATCCCGGCCGCACGGGGCGGGGCAGGGCGGAGCGGCGGCCCGGGCGGGTCCACGGGCATGACAGAATTGTATCAGAGCGGAATCGATTCTCTGGCCCAAACCGTTGCTTTGACTCTGAGTTATATCGATATGGTATTGCAAAGAGCGTTCCATACAATAAGTCCATAGATATTCTCAAAGTGCAAATATTTTCTGAAATTGAATTGCTTGACTGTTTCGATTGAGTACGGCGAGAGACGGCACTATCGCTGCTCGGAATATCGAGAAGTTTATCCTTAAAGTTTCGAGGACAAAATTTTTTGTTGGTTGGTAAGTATGTAACGCCCCGCTCCGCGCCGGCGTTATGTATCAAGGTGAGTGGGCAGAACTTCGTTCTCTGATTCTTGCACGCCTTAATAATAACCTGAGTTTTTTGCTTGCAATGTTTTCTTAAGAGAATGAAAGAACCTGCCTTGCATGTTAATGAACGAACTCACCTAGCTTGTCTTTGAAACATTATCTGCTAAACGAGAATCCTGAATCGCTTGCTTAGAGTGCATGAATATGTTCACTATCGTCTATGCTTTGAGAGAACCATACTGTGCCTGAACGTGTTCAAGTGATAAGTCGGATTGCCCCGCAACCATGATTATATTCTGATGGTTCGTCTCGTCTGCATACTAGAGTTTATTTGATAGTGTTCCATGCATTCGCATGCGGTCGGACAATGGCTTTTGGTGGAGAGCTGAACTGCATGCGTCATAGCCACCATGGGTCACAGCTGCTATTAGCTTCAGAGAAATGAGTCATTGGTATGCTGTACCACCAGCTGCCGATCCTGAGATACTCGGGGACCGCCCTGCATATAGCTAAGTCATTGTGTTGGCTTGGATAGTGACCGCCCCTAAGAATGTGTATTGTGTGTCTAGCTATGCATTAGACCCTCGAGTCGCACGAGACACGCTGCGCACACCCTGGAACATGAACGGTTTGCTTGCTTGCATATTCAATATGAAACTCTGTTTCCAAACATGTTTCCAAACAAGTAAATTGACTCTGCTAGAACTACATGAAACGAACCTAGGTAAAACTAGAAAGATCACTAGTAATGTAATGTTTTATAACATGATTACTTAGTGTTGGTTTGAGTGAATACATGTTTCTCTTCAGTTGATTTATCTCACCAGTACTTGTATAAAGTGCTGACCCACTAACAGTTTACTTGCTTGCAGGTACTGGATCATCCGAGGGAGCGATAGGCGTGCCACAGTCCCCAAGACCCGGAATCCTGGTTTCGATTGTTGCCCCGAGAATGCTATCGTATAAGGGGGCATAATGTATGGAACGAACGTGTGCCTTTGCTAAAGGAAATCCAAGTTGCCTCGATTGTCCCGAACACTCAGTTGGCTAATGCATTACATTGAAACAAGTCCCTTTCCGCTGCTTTCTCGATTGATGCGATGATAGCCAACTATCAACTTAAACGATTGGCCTTGCACGGGCACAACCCCAGGTCCGTGCGGCATCATGTCCCCCGAAAGCTCGAACGGTCCATTCGCTTAGCTCCCTTCCTCCCTCGCACCCGCGGGACGGGCGAGGTGATTCGCGTATGGCGCGCCGGGGCACGGTGATTCGTGCCCGGTTCGTTAATCCTGGCCGCACGGGGCGGGGCAAGGCGGAGCGGCAGCCCGGGCGGGTCCACGGGCGTGACAATAGCTCCGCCAGCAGAGCCTCTCATAATCTCTAATAAACGAAAGGCTTCCACTCTGAAAGAGCCTTCTCCCCACAATAAGAAGCAGCTTACCAGAGGTCCTAAAAGGGCTTCCACCAAGGGGGTCTCTAGGAGTGAGCCTATTATTTCCCCTGTTGGGGATGATTCTTTGATCAGGGGTCATTCGCCTTTTAGAGAGGGAACCTCCACAGTTCCAGCTGACAGTGCTAGAGATTCTTTGTCCGCTACTGCTGCCGCTACCACCGTTACTGGTAGTGCTTCAAGATCGCCTTCGAGGTCGAGCATAATAAGAATCAATATACCTTTACCAAGATAAATAATGGGCTAGCCCCTCCTTCGTCTGTAAGTATCTCAAGCGAGATTCTACCCGATGAACCTCGAGTAGATCTGGGTGACGACTGGGATGACTACCCTCAAATGTCAGTTGGTGCACCCTCTTCTCCAGGTATGACTGCTTGTTTAGCATCATTAAGAAATGATTTAGCTATACAGACTGCAGACGCAACATACATACCATCGGCCATGGGTAAATGTTGTCTTCACGCTTTTTCTTTCAGGAAAATTAACATCAAATTGATATTAACTTTCTCTTATCTTATTTTCAGGCGAAGACATCTCGGGGGAGGGTGGAGCTGACACAACTTCTGATTTTGTTGTGGATCCAGCTGATGAAGCAGCGGGGGCCATCGTCGAAGAAGCATACTTTGAAACTGTTGATCCTTCATCCGCAATATTCTCGGATGTCATTCTGCCGACCGCAGTTCAAATCATATCAGAGGCGGATGAATCTGCCATCTCGACTGTGCCACCTTCGTTGAGCATGCCAGCAACTTCAACCATTGTTGGTGTCTCTTCTTTTGTCGCGCCATCTGTTGAAGCAACGACTATGGCAACATCCTCTGCCGACATTCCAGAAAGGAGATTTACCGATACTGCGGCTACTCCCAGCGTCCATTCGAGCTTTGCTATGCTAGTGGATCAATACACTAGCATATTCTACCTCACTTTGAAAGAATTGATATCCATAGTGCTGGAGAAGAATCTTGGCTTTGAAGCTCTGAAGATGTCCTCCAATCTCACTATAGCGTAGATTAGAAATTTCAGTGGCGCTGAAATAGCTAATGCGCTCGAGCAAATAGTTAATGGTTTAGAACAACCCATTAACGAATATTTGCAACTATCCCGAGGCAGCATCAATGACTTGGTTCAGGCTGAGTATGACTCCCTTACTGCAGAATTTGCTCAGAAGACTGAAACTTTAAACAAATCCATTCAGGAATATCAACAGGAGATGGAGAAAGAGCAAGCAGTATTGGTGGAGATTATTCCTCAGCTAGCTCAGTGCCAGGCCGAATATGAGGGATACGAAGTGAGGGTTCACGAATTGGAGGTTGAACTTGCTCAGACAAGGGAGAGGCTTCTCAAGGCATCGCTTGTTCGCAATGTATTGGAGGGCCAAGTGAGTACAGCTCGGCAGAACTTGACACATGTGGGTATCATCCACGCAAGTTCTGTTGATACTCTGCCCGAACTCTCTCTCTCTCTCTTGAGCAATGACGAGGCAAGGCTGGAATAGGCTCGCACCAATATTTTAAACTCCAGGAATGAGAGGATGGCTGCTTTGGCGCAACAGATTCACGATTTAACTGCTCCTCCCCTATGATGTACTTTTTACTTTTTTTGCTCCTTATTTTCTCAGAGATAATAAAGATACATTTTTTGACTTTGTGGACCCATCACTTTAGAATATAAATGATAGGCTAAGATGAAAGTGATATCAGAGGTAATATGAACATGATATACTTTCGGTAAGGTTTGGCTGAATATAAATCTATTCAGGGGTAATATGAACCTGATAGAAGATAATCCAACTAAATTTGTATACAAAACACTATCAGAGGTAATATGAACATGATAGGTTTACAAATTAGTTAAGCATATATATTTAGAGGTCACATGAACCTAATAGAATATGATTCAGCTAACCTTTGTATGTAGTATCGCCAGAATGAGACCTTCGTCATACTCCATTAAGCAAAGGAGATCAAGCATAGTACTTCTTTCAGGGATTTGCCGTTGATATGAGCCATTATCAAATCTTTATTAGGCTCGGCTCATCTGTAAGCGCCATTTGAGAATATTATTTCAATCATATAAGGGCCCTCCATTTCTTTGCGATTGTTTGTGTGAACTTCAGATATCGTACCAGAGGTAATATGGATGTAGTACAATATCGTGTTTGTTGAGGACATCCCGCTGGGGGATCTTTGGTGGATCTATTATTTGTTGTGCACGTTGAGTGCAAATAATAAGTTCGAAACAAGCCCTATCAGAGGTAATATGGATGTGATAGGTTTTGTGGGTAGTAAAGACATCCTGCTGGGGGATTTTTTGTGGACCATCACTTTTTTGTGCACATTAGTGCAAGTAATAGGTTTGAGATAAGTCCTGACAGAGGTGATATGGACGCTGTAAAATATGACTCTGTGGGGATAGTGGGGATAGACCTGAAGGTTGTTCAGCCGGGAAGATTTTTAGGACTCATCATCGGGTACCTCTTGAGGGAGCAAATTGCCACGTTGGAGTGAGATCAATTTGCAGTTACTGTCTCCTCGTTTATAAATACAAAGTGATGACTTTGGCGTCAATCAACTCCTGGATTCTCCTTTTCAGTACATAGCATGCCTTTGTGGGGTGATGAATGTACCGATTAAAGAGACAATATTTTGGGTCATCGACTTTGCCAGCCCTTTCAGGGTATCTGATGTTGGGTAGCCGAAGTTTGTTTTCCTTCATCAATATATTGAAGATTTCAATGATGTCATCCTCGTTGAAGGAGAAAGTCCCCTTTGGCTTTCGGGCTTCTGATACCTGAGTCGTATGGTCTTCAGGGAAGATGGTCATAGTTGCATCATCTTCGGACACAGAGGGAAAACCACCCCCAGCTTTGGATGCTGCTCTGTTTTGTCGAGGGAGACCACCCCCAGACGTGTCGTTGTCTGGTTCTTCTTCTTCTTTTTGTTTGCCTTTGTCCACATAAGTTGATTTAGAAGGACTTGCCTCTGATATTACAGGATCAGACTCTGGAGGTTTGGAGTTTGCAAGAGATGCAGTATACCCTAACCCGAAATGAGTTTGTTGACATTAAGGATCACCATGCAACGGTATTCGTCTGCCTTTTTCATAATTGAGGCCTTGCTTCAACTTCAAATCATAACCCATGTTTTGCATAATCTTCAAAGCCTGTGGGCTATATCTGTGGACTTGTATTTTTCCAACATTATACTCGTGAGAATCTTCTTGTATAATCGGTCTATTCCGCATTCGACCGAAGATTATTTGATGCGGATCGTTGCGAGCAGGTGGAACAATAAAGACAGATTCTTCATGTGGCCCATATATCGTAACGACATTAGATGTTGACGCTACTTCCCACATGATCTCCCCACACTTAGTAGTTAGGTGCACTAAATCTTAATTTTGACCCCTGTCTTTGCGTTTCTGGATCAAGAAATCGCGCAAATCAGGGGGATTAACAGAAGAAGAAGAAGAAGAAAGCTTATTCTACCTTTTTACATGTAGATTAGGAATCATAACCCTTTCTCTGCCATAGGAAAACAGCAGTTCACCCATATGAGTAGCATATGATCCATCATCCTTCTGAGGAGCGTATTTTCCCGTAAAACGGGTCTTCTTTACGCGGACAGGCTTATCCTAGCATAATTTGGAGTTTGGCACTGGTTCGCGTAAAACAGAAAAAGTCCTTAAGCGGCCTTCAGCGTCACGCGTAATCTGAAGAGTGGGCAACTTCTTCTCTTGTGGGCGTACAAGCCTAGAGGTTGGGAGATCCGCCACTCGTTTTCCCTTGATATGATCCAAGGGTCCATCTGCCTCATCATAGACGGGAGATGTATTTTTACGCGCAGGGTGCGTTTGAAATTTCCGAATTGGCACTAAGGCCTTGTCAGAAATTTTATCTGCCACGTCACAAACGGGAGACGAAGTTTTACGCACAGAGAGCGTGTTAGACTTCTGGATTAGCAGTGGGCATTGCCAGAAGTTTTGTCAGCCACATCATAGACGGGAGACGAAGTTTTAAGCGCTGAGCGCATCTGAGACTTCTGGATTGGCACTGGGGCATTGCCAAAAGTTTTGTCTGCCACATCACAGACGGGAGACGAAATTTTATGCGCAGAGCGCGTAGGCTGTGTTGTCACAACCTTGTTGATCAGAGAAGAAGAGCTTGCAGGAAGGATAGATGGTGTCTTAGGCATCCATACTTTATGCAGCTTTCTGTTGTTCTGGACAGAGGGAGAATGAGAGCTACCCCCTGCACGAAGCATGGCTTCATAAGCAGATTGGTCGAATTGGACAACCAAAGTCTTCTTCATCGATCCGAAGGATACAGCATCGTATTGAGCAATTGCTTTCTCGTCAGATGAGAAAGTGGTCCCCAGCAGAGTCGCCATCTTGTGTTTGATGATAAACAAAAAATAAAACTAGGTTTATACGAAACCCCTTCTTTGTTTACAAACAAGAAAAAAAGAGTACAATTAATCCTATACGAGGATGTTAAGTACAATAAAAAATAATTCTGGGAAAAAATTGCTATATGAGTCTGATCTGCGGTCGATCACTTTGTCCCTTGGACCACACGATGATGAAGAAGTGTTGTAGAAGAAGAAGAAGAAGCTTCAAAGGTTGCAGGTGGGATTGAACTCTCGTTGGCAAAGTATCAACCAACACTCTCTGTCTGTGCTCTCTGCTCCTTTTTTCGATCCCCGATCCTCTCTGTCTGTCTGTGTCCTGATCTCTGATCCCCCCTACCATGTGACTAGAGGTCTTTATTTATAGAGATCAGTCACAATAACTGTCCAGTTGGCGTAGAAGCTAAACTGTGAAGAAAATGGCATCTTTTACGCGGCGGTTATAATAACTGCTACCCATGTTTGAATGATCTCCTGAATCCGCGTATGACACGTGTCCCGTTATGAGGTAATATGTATAACTGCTTCTCGAAGACCATGGCATGCAAGCCACGTAGGTAACTGCCCTTCGCGTAAAGATGGTTGGCATAAAAGCCAAATAACTGTCTCATTGGCGTAAAAGCCAAATAACTGTCTTGTTGGCGTAAAAGCCAAATAGCTGCCTTGTTGGCGTAAAAGCCAAATAGCTGTCTTGCTGGCATAAAAGCCAAATAGCTGTCTTGGTGGCGTAAAAGCCAAATCCTGCGTAAAACTTGATGCTGCATGAATAATAGATAACCAGTATAAAAATAGCCAATTATCCTTTCGACTGAGGTCTTGAGCGTATTCTGGGCTAAATAGCCTTATCATGTACCTTTGAAAATATAGCCTGAGTTGGCATATTTCGAGGAGATACATACGACGTACTCCTATAGTTGAAAATAGTCTGATGGACGTAAAAACCAAAGATGGTGATGTGAGCGTATTAGTCACAGTTTTAGCTCTCCCAGTCGTTTAAAAATAGAACCAGATCTCGTGCATTAAATATAGAGATCTGCCCCCATCTCGTGCATTAAATGCAGAGATATGCCTCGAGCTCTGTACGAGAAACAACTTTTGACGTGGCGTCTGATTTTGTCTCATCTTGAGCATAAAAACTCATCTCTGCCTGTGTAGAATAGGCAGCGTATTCCTTGAATGCGTAAAAATGACTTGTATCAAGGATATCTCACTAAACGACAGTCTGGATCTCTGTGCAAAATTATCATCACTGCCGTCCTCTCGATCGTCGTGCATTACTTTTGTCAGGAGTTAGGTTCACTGTTTTGTCTGACATATTCAATCGAGGAATACGAAGATTTTCTCGTACAACTTTATGTTGCTTAAAAATAAACATATTTTACGCCAGAGGGAGGTGTAACAATCTTTTACGCCAAAACAGCTCTGAAGCGCTGCTTTACACGAAGAGCTCTGAAGCTCTGTTTTACGCCAATAGCTCTGAATTCATATTTTATGCCACACAGCGCTGAAGCTCTGTTTTACGCTGACTTCATGTATATTGGGGGTTTTGACTGTATAATACGCGTACAATTTCTCCAACATATTTCATGCTTCTACAGTAAGCCGCCTACTGCTCGTTCACCTGCATTGCCACGAACAGCTGATTAATACCTCCTCCTCTCTTTCTAATCTCGGAATTAAAGTGCAGTTCAATGAACGAAAATAATGAAATCGATCAAAACCATTCAAGAAAACTCAAGCAAATCCGAAAATCAACTCAAAGCACGAAAGTAACAAGCGACATCAAAATCTGAGGCAACAAAAGATACAGCGGAGAGGTCCCTCCTGACTCTGCCGCTAAGGCGATCCCGGGGGCACGGTCCACTAAATATGGAAATCAATTCCGAAGAAGCAAATCCATAACGAAAACGAGTTCTTGTTTCAATCTATCCCGATCGAACGATACCGTCTTGTATTTCTTAGCCGCGCTCCCCGAATAGGAGGAACGGGGCACCACAGTTTGAACTCCTTTCGGTAATAGCAAAATCTCCAAGAACGCCTCCGAATGCTAAAATAAACATTAGCATCAGAATACATGAAATATCTGGGATTGACTACCTATAAGTCCAATTTGGACACGGGCAGAATTGACAGTTTATGGTCAAAGCGGGGTCCACATGTAGCCAACTTTGCACCAAAAAATATGCTAGAGACAAAGTTCTCCAAATTTGTCAAATTTAGTGTCTACGAGTCCAGAACAATGATACGAATCCAACGGAATATCGAGAACTGGATTCCGATGAGCCGGTCACAAAATTGTCCGTCAAGTGGAGCCGTGTCACGCCCCGATCTCCCGCAGGCTAATCGGTCGTCCCCGCTAGGCGAGAATTACCGTGCCAGCGCTCCCGCGGGACGATCACTTGACCCATATGGGCGTGATGTCGCACGAGCATAAGCCGCGCCCGTGCAAGATCGTAGTTCATTGGCTGGCGGTAAGAGGTCTAAGCCACAGAGTCGCACAGATTGTCCGAGTGCAACAGAATTATAAATGCATAGGCGATTGGTAACAAGTTCACTGAGTCGTCAATAGCGAAAGCATTGAATAACATAAGTTGAAGTAAAGCAAACTCTTTTATTGATATAAATAAGTGTTACAGGCGGCATATAGCCGAGATTATAAGTCGCTCAAGCCTCTCTCTCGGTAACAGTAAAAGCGTGTCAAGTTGCTACATTTGTGGAATGATACATAGGCGGTGTTCCAATATTATGTCTTGTATATGTACTTCAGTTCTGGACGCAACTGTCACGCCCCAGTCCCAAAATATGTAGGACTAGGAATACGTAACACACCCAGCCGTATGTATATGAACTCCAATATATGGAAACCATATACACACGTACGCTGTAATATGAATATCAAATCCACAAGTTGTAATATACTGTCACAACAAGTCACACAGAATCTATATCCCATCCACAGCACAAGTAATCAGTAGAAATAAAGAGCTGAATAATATATCAAGATGAGTACTAAGTATGATAGTCGGGTGGAAACAAATCCACTACAAAAACAACTATACTGAAATAGCTAAAAAATCTCTAAACAGCGTCAATAAATCACAGATACTCTGAGGGTAAGATCTCCTTAGCCTGGTAAGTAGAGTTAGGTCCAGGTCCATACTCCTGTGGATACTCCTGCTCGTCCATATCTGGAAAAGGACCAGGTCCTCATAGGGACGTAACAAGATACATAATAACATGCCAATAAAGTACTGAAAAGTAAACATCCAATGGGTCGCCCAACCGTCTAAGTGAATACAGTTTGAGAACAACTTTCCAACATGTGGGCTATCTGGCCATAAATGGGATTGGCATGATTCTCTCGGAGAATCAGAGGCCTATAAAGCATGTCGTCTTTTGAATGACAGAGGCCGCCAAGTAGTATAGGGGTAATCTCGCGTATCTCCTGTGGAGCGTACGGGTTACATATAAGGAAAGTGCAAAGGAGCCCAAATGTCTTACTTGTTGTTTTTCCCATCCCATGCTCTAAGCATGCCACGTCCATGATACGATAAAATCTCTAAATAACTGCCAGGTCTACTAGCATACAAAGTTTTTATCAGCAGTCATCGCTTAACGCACGGCTCATACGTACAGGAGGCCAGACCTGTCACGCAGTCCGTGATCTATATGAGACTCACAACTCGTGTAACAACTGTGTCACAGCCAATAAAACATAGAATGTCTCATAATAATGGGGTGGTCTCATAAAGTAGGTCCAAAATCTATAGAAATAAATATGATACGACGACATCGTCGTTGCACCCAAGTTTTCTTAGGCACACAATTTATATAGCAATAATTAAACTAAATAAATAGAAATAAATATGCATGCATCATATGGGATATAAATACAGTTTAATGGCAAGGTATACTTGCCGAGCAAAAGTTCTGTATAGCATGTCCAAATAGTGTTAAGTTTGTTATAAGAAGAAGAATTATAGTTAGGGTTTGGAAGAGTTGTAATAACATATATATAGAGATAAGAGGCAGTAGGGGTTACTTAATGGTTAAGAAACTACTGCCGCTGCTGTTTTTCTTTCATTGATTTTGGTTTCGGTTGAGGAGAGTTTAGTAATAATAGGTAAATAGGCGGTGGGTTGCTGCTGATATTTTCCCTACACGTGCGGAGGAGAGAATTAAGAGGTGGAGTTCTGTTTTTACGTGCGGAGCAGAATTTAGGTGGTGGTGGAGTTTACGCTTGGGTTTGTTTTACGCGTAGAGAAAGGAATTAGGCGGGTGGGGTTTCTACGCTTGGGTTTGTTTTACGCGTAGAGAAAGGAATTAGGAGGGTGGGGTTTTTACGCGCAGATAAAGTAAGAAGCGGTGGAGAGAGTTTACGCGCGGAATTGGAAATAGCAAAGTTTGTTTGCTACTGCTACTGCTACTGTTGATATTTTTCTATTGGGTTTGGGTTAACGGGTTGAGATCTAATAGGAATCCAAACCCATTTTCTTTTATTCCCTTTTTTTTTCTTTTTCTAATAACTATATATATACATATATATTTTAGAAATTTCTAGAAATTATATTGGTGCATATGCAACTGTCCAAAGGGTCTCCTACATGGAAATAATTAGAAAAAAATTATATTGGCTCGATAAATCCTCTAAGTGCACAAATACCTCATTTAAAAATCTATAAAAAATCTTACTTTCTCTTATTTAGCTCATATACCATAAATAAATAATTAATACGGTTTACAAAATTAGGAGTTTTACATTCTACCTAACTTATAAAAATTTTGTCCTCGAAATTAAAACTAGGTCACGGTAGAAAGTCAGGAATGGTATAAGATATAAACTAACAAAGTAAATCTATACCTTGGTCTGCGAATAGGTTCGGATAACATTGACATATGTCGTCCTCGCACTTCCAAGTAGATTCTTCTGATGCACCATGCTTCCATGCTATGCGGACCAAGGGAATAGACTGGTTTCTCAATACTTTCTCTCGACGATCAAGGATTCCCACGGGTTGCTCTTGATATGACAAGCTTGGCCCAATGGTGATCTCTGAATGGTCGAGAACATGACTTCTGTCTGCCACATATCGCCTGAGCTGTGACACATGGAATACGTCATGTACTTCCTCAAGTGAAGGTGGTAGTGCAAGTCGATATGCCACTTCTTCCACTCTTTCTAGTATGTCAAATGGTCCAATATACCTTGGACTCAACTTGTTGCGCCCTCCGAATCGAATAGTGCCTCTGGTAGGTGATATTCTTAAGAAGACATGATCGTCCTCTTTAAACTCCAAGGGACGACGATGAAGGTCTGCCAATTATTTTTGCCTGTCTTGCACTGCTCGCAAGTGTCTTTGTATCTTCTTAACTGTTTCAACGGTGTTGACCACTAACTCTGGTCCCAAAATCTGACGTTCTCCCATGTCACTCCAACATACAGGAGACCTACACTTTCTTCCATACAATGCTTCAAACGGAGCCATCTGGATGCTCGCCTGATAGCTATTATTGTAGAAAAACTCCATAAGGTGTAGGTGGTCCTCCCATGATCCTCCAAAGTCTAACATACAAGCCCTCAATATATCCTCAAATGTCTGAATAGTACGCTCTGACTGCCCATCTGTTTGCGGGTGGTAAGATGTACTGAACTTCAGACGAGTTTCAAGACTCTCTTGCATGCTCCTCCAAATGTGTGATGTAAAGCGCGAATCCCTGTCTGATACAATACTGACTGGTACGCCATACAATCTTATGATCTGCCTCATATATAAGTCAGCCAAAGCTTCTGTATATTGGCCAATTTTAAAAGGCAAGAAATGGGCTGACTTAGTGAGTCGGTCCACTATTACCCATATTGCATCTCTTCCACTTGGACTCTTGGGAAAACCCATGACGAAGTCCATAGTGATGTGCTCCCACTTCCACTCTGGAATCGAAAGTGGTTGCAATAACCCTATTATTCTCTGGTGCTCCGTCTTTACTTGCTGGCATACCAAATATTTAGCTACAAAGCGAGCTATCTCTCTTTTTATTCCATGCCACCAAAAGTGCTGTCGTAAATCCTGATACATCTTGTGCCTCCAGGATGAATAGAATATATCGAACTATGAGCTTCTGTCATCAGCTTCTGTCGAATCTCTCCATTTAGAACATAAAGATGATCACCATATCATAATGTCCCATCATCATGGATGCGCAGTCCTGTCTGCTCTTCGGCCTCTGTCATTTCCTTTAATCTTCTGAATCTGGCATCTGTAGGCAATGCTGCCTTGATTCTTTCTACTAGTGATGATTGTACTTGCAAGTTGGCTAGTGTCCCGTCTGCTCCGGGTAATATTACTTCAATGCCAAGATCTTGTAAATCCTTCAATAATTCCTTCTGTGTTGTCAAGAAGTAAGCTACTGGTTTCTAGCTTAACGCGTCTGCTAAAACGTTAGCCTTGCCTGGGTGATAATATAGCTCTATTTTAAAATCTTTCATTAACTCGAGCCATCGACGTTGCCTCATGTTTAACTCCTTCTGTGTGAAGACATACTTGAGGCTTTTGTTGTCTGTATAGATTTCTACTCGTTCCCCATATAAGTAATGTCTCTATAGCTTTAGAGCAAATATAACGGCTGTAAGTTCCAAGTCATGAGTTGGATAATTCTTTTCATGTACTCGTAACTGTCTAGATGCATATGCAATCACCTTGCCATGCTGCATCAATACGCATCCCAATCATTTTCCTGATGCGTCACTGTAGATCACATAGCCTCCTGATCCTGATGGAATAGTCAATATTGGTGCTGAAGTCAGTCGTGTCTTCAATTTCTCGAAAGTGGCTTGACATTCGTTCGTCCATATGAACTCTTGATCTTTGCAAGTCAACCGAGTCATAGGTGTTGCTATCCTTGAGAAGTTCTCCACGAACCGTCGGTAATATCCTGCAAGTCTAAGAAAACTTCTCACCTCTGCTGCTGATTTAGGAACAAGCCATGTCTCGACTGCCGAGATCTTTTCTAGATCAAAAGAAATACCATCTCCTGTAACAACATGTCCAAGAAATGAGACTCTGTCCAAGAAGAACTCATATTTACTGAGCTTTGCATATAACTGCTCTCTCCTCAAAGTCTCTAGAACAATCTGCGGGTGCTTCTCGTGCTCCTCGTGGCTCTTCGAATAGATAAGTATATCATCTATGAAGATGACTACAAACTGGTCCAAATAATGGTGGAAGACTCGATGCATAAAGTCCATAAAGATAGCTGGAGCATTGATCAATCCAAATGGCATGACCAGAAACTTTTAGTGCCCATATCTTGTCCGAAATACGGTCTTCGGGATGTCCTCCTTCCTTACCTTCACCTGGTGATATCTCGTTCTCAAATCTATCTTCGAAAACATCTTGGCTCCACTGAGCTGATCAAATAAGTCATCAATGCATGGCAATGGATATTTATTCTTCACAGTCACTACATTTAAGGCTCTATAGACAATGCACATACGCACTGACCCATCTTTCTTTGGAACAAACAACACTAGTGCTCCCCAGGGTGATGTACTTGGTCGGATGAAACCTTTCTCTTCTAGTTCTTTCAACTGTGTCTTTAGTTCATCCATCTCCTTCTTCGCCAGTCTATAAATATGTGATGCTATGGGTGCTGCTCCCGGTGTCAATTCAATTAAAAATTCTACGTCTCTATCTGGGGGTAGTCCTGTCAATTCTGCTGGAAAGACGTCTTAAAATTATAAAATAATGGGATGATAGACAATATCGTCCATTACGAGTTGCATACCATCAAGGATTTCTGTGGATCCTCGTGCAAACTCAAGTTCAGGCTGGCCTGGTACCTTGAAAAGAATGCTTCCTCCAAAGCAATCAAAGAAAGCATGGTACTTGCTTAGCCAGTCCATTCCAAGCACAATATCAAAAGTCGGCATAAGAAGGACTAAGATTCGGACATTCATCTCTCAGCCACGTATCACTACAGGACATGATCTACAAATTCTACTAATAGGTACAGCTCCTCCCCCGGTAAGAATTCTAACACAACTAGGTAAAGGTGTAGAGGTAATGTTGTGTTTGGCAATAAAATTAGATGATATGAATGAGTGGGTGGCTCCCGTATCAAATAATGTCACAGCAGGAAAAGTAAAAGCAAGAGTGATACCTGCTATGACATCAATTTTCTGATTCATGTCATCCACTTCCATTGCAAAAGCTTGTCCATTCCTCTGCGGCTGTCCATGTCCAGCCCTCATATATTGATCCTCCTGGGTAGGTAGCGGTGGTCCTCGCTGAAATTCTCCTGCTGTTGGAGGTCGAGGTGCTCCTGGTCTAGCCATCTATTGAGCTGGCTTTGGTGCTGGAAGCACTAGTCTCTGTGTTGGCGATGGAAGTGTCAATGCTTGTTGTATAGGACAGTCTTTCATCATATGCTGTCCGAAACTACATCTCATACATTGTCCTAAGCGAGTTCGACAGTCCCTCATAATATGTCCGTGTTTCCCACAATAATTGCAGTGGGGCTTCCCTGGGATTTGGTATGGTCCTGCTCGGTGCTGGTATTGCTGTTGTTGAGCTAAAGGACGTCTGATAGGTCCTTGTTGTGTTCTTGCTGGTCCTTGTTGCGTCCTCAGCTGACTTTCTTTTCCTCGGCTTATGGTTTCTTGCAATCTGGCTTCTGTCAGTAACTCGGCATAAGAGATTCGGGACTGGAAGCTAGTGTAATGTTAGAGCTCCTGAGTCAGTCCACAATAAAACCTTTTAGCCTTGGCCAAGTCATCTGGTATCAGAGCAGCGCCATATTTACTAAGGCGACTAAACTCAGCATCATATTCGTCCATCGTTATGTTCCCCTGCTCCAAGTGGAGAAACTGATCGTAAAATGCATCTCTGACGGTGTCCGGGAAGTACTTTCTTTCAAAGCACTCCAGGAACTGCTCCCATGTCTGGTATATACCCAGCTGGCGTTCCATGGATTCCCACCAGTAATGAGCATTACTATCTAGAAGCATCCTTACACCTGTCATCCATAGGTCTGTAGGTAGCTGTGATGCCTCTAATAACTTTCGAGTATGAGTGATCCAGTTGGTAGTTTCCTCTGGCCTCTCAGTTCCTTTGTACGGCCTCGGACCAATTTGTATAAAGTCCTTTACTGAACCAACTTTAGCTCGAGGTATTGGAGCTAGTGCTTGAGCTGGTACAGTAGTCTTTGCAGCCATCCTTTCAAGTTCTGCTAGGAACTCTTGTCTCTATTCTGCTGCTTGTTGTCTTTGTTCTTGTATCATCATCTGGAAGAATTGGAACAGTTGTGTCTGGCCATCCTGCGGTATCGATAATACTGGAAGGTTCTTATTAGGTAGAACGGGAAGATCAGATGGAACTGGATTGTGAATCTGTCCATCTGGTCCTGGAAGTCTAGGAATTGTGGAGGTCCCTCCTTGAGTCTGACCATTGACACCAGGAGTTGTGTCACCATCGGTGACAGTACATCCCTTCTGCATATCCATCTCTCTACAGGTGATGTACACAACGTTTAGAGGAAGTATAGGAATCAAATAGGATGTAAACATTTAAATAGAATGTAGAGGCATGAAATAGGCTGGGAATTGTCCGCGTAAAACATGGCTTCAGGGCTAGTCGTGTAAAGTAGAGATTCAAAGAAGTTTGGCGTAAAGTAGGGATTCAGAACTGTCTGCGTAAAGCAGAGATCAAAAACTGTCGGCGTAAAAGTCTGTGCGTAAAAGATTCACTGTGTAAAGTCTGCCTGTGTAAATTATGCGTAAAAGTTCTGCTCGTAAAATCTGTCCGCGTAAAGCTCGGCATAAAAATCTGTCTGCGTAAAGATCTACCAGCGTATGTGCGTAAAAAGTCTCATGCGTAAAGTCTGAAATACGTTTTGCAGCGTAAAGTTGTTCGAGAAACTCTTTGTATTTCTTCGGATGAATTCGTCAAATAAATTAGTGAACTTGACATCTGACAAAAGTACTGCACGATGATCGAGAGGACAGCTGTGATGAATTTTGTACAGAGACCCAGGTTATCGTTTAGTGGTATATCTGATACAAGTTATTTTTTTTACGCATAGAGTCTCTGAATACACTGCCTATAGAAATGGGTTTTTACGCTCAAGGTAAGACAAAATCAGACGCTGCGTCAAAAGCTATTTCTTGCACAGGGCTCGAGGCATATCTCTGCATTTAATGCATAAGATTTGGTCATGACTAGGAAGCTAAGGCTGTGCCAAATAAGCTTATCTCACCATCCTTACATTTTACGGCAAATCAGGATACTCTACGCTGGTTTATATATTATTTATGAATCATCAAGTTTACGCAGGACGGTTTTCTATGTAACTTGCATGCCGTGGTAAAGGGATACGTGTCATACGCGGATTGAATATGGGTATCAGTCATACGCGGATTGAACATGGGTAGCAATTGTCATAACCGCAGCATAAAGGAGACTATCTTCTTCATAGTTTGGCCCTTTTACGCCGGCAACAGTTATTTTGGCTTTTACGTCAACAAGGTAAAGAGTCTGATCACAGCGTAAAGGGTTTTTGGCATAAAATTTTGTTTTATCCAACAGAGGATAGTTAAAAGGAAGAATGTGGTTTAGTCAAGCATGGATGAGATCCTTATACTCTATTCTTATATGCAGGCTTGTTTGGTACAGTTACGTAACCAAGACAATATATTCTTGACCTGCATGGGCCACCACCAAAAATATGTCATGCCCCAGTCCCAAAATACGTAGGACTAGGAATACGTAACACACCCAGCCGTATATATATGAACTCCAATATATGAAAACCATATACACACGTACGCTGTAATATGAAGATCAAATCCACAAGTGGTAATATACTGTCACAACAAGTCACATAGAATATATATCTCATCCACAGCACAAGTAATCAGTACGAATAAAGAGCTGAATAATATATCAAGATGAGTACCAAGTATGATAGTCGGGTGGAAACAAATCCACTACAAAAATAACTATATTGAAATAGCAAAAAAATCTCTAAACAGCGTCAATAAATCACAGATACTCTGAGGGTAAGATCTCCTCAGCCTGGTAAGTAGAGTCAGGTCCAGGTCCATACTCCTGTGGATAATTCTGCTCATCCATATCTGGAAAGGGACCAGGTCCTCAGAGGGACATAATAAGATATATAATAACATGCCAATAAAGTACTAAAAAATAAACATCCAATGGATCGTCTAACCGTCTAAGTGAATGCAGTTTGAGAATAACTTTCCAACATGTGGGATATCTGGCCATAAATGGGATTGGCATGATTCTCTCGGAGAATTAGAGGCCTATAAAGCATGTCATCTTTTGAACGACAGAGGCCGCCAAGTAGTATAGGGGTCATCCCGTGTATCTCCGGTGGAGCGTACGGGTTATATATAAGGAAAGTGCAAAGGAGCCCAAATGTCTTACTTGTTGTTCTCCCTATCCTATACTCTAAGCATGCCACGTCCATGATATGATAAAACCTCTAAATAACTGCCAGGTCTACTAGCATACAAAGTTTCTATCAGCAGTCATCCCTTAACGTACGGCTCATACGTACAGGAGGCCAGACCTGTCATGCAGTCCGTGATCTATATGAGACTCACAACTCGTGTAATAACTGTGTCACAGCCAATGAAACATAGAATGCCTCATAATAATGGGGTGGTTTCATAAAGTAGGTCCAAAATCTACAAAATAAATATGATACGATGACATCGTCGTTGCACCCAAGTTTTCTTAGGCGCACAATTTATATAGCAATAATTGAACTAAATAAACAGAAATAAACATGCATGCATCATATGGAATGTAAATACAGTTCAATGGCAAGGTATACTTGTCGAGCAAAAGTTCTGTATAGCACGTCCAAATAGTGTTAAGTTTGTTGTAAGAAGAAGAATTGTAGTTAGGGTTTGGAAGAGTTGTAATAACATATATATAGAGATAAGAGGTGGTGGGGGTTAATTAATGGTTAAGAAACTACTGCCGCTGCTGTTTTCTTTTCATTGTTTTGGTTTCGGTTGAGGAAAGTTTAGTAATAATAGGTAAAGAGGCGGTGGGTTGCTGCTGATATTTTTCCCACACGTGCGGAGGAGAGAATTAAGCGGGGGAGTTCTGTTTTTACGCGCGGAGTAGAATTTAGGCGGTGGTGGAGTTTACGCTTGGGTTTGTTTTACGCGTAGAGAAAGGAATTAGGCGGGTGGGGTTTTTATGCGCAGATAAAGTAAGAAGCGGTGGAGAGAGTTTACGCGCGGAATTAGAAATAGCAAAGTTGGTTTGCTACTACTACTGTTGATATTTTCCTATTGGGTTTTGGTTAACGGGTTGAGATCTAGTAGGAATCCAAACCCATTTTCTTTTATTCCCTTTTTCTTTCTTTTTCTAATAACTATATATACATATACACTTTAGAAATTTCTAGAAATTATATTGGTGCATATGTAACTGTCCAAAGGGTCTCCTACATGGAATAAATTAGAAAAAATTTATAATGGCTCCATAAATCCTCTAATTGCACAAATACCTCAATTAAAAATCTATAAAAATCTTATTTTCTCTTATTTAGCTCATATACCATAAATAAATAATTAATACGGTTTAAAAAATTAGGGGTTTTACAGTAGCGCTCCAAGGCTCCAGAGTGAACACCACGCCTTAGCATGCACGAAGGAGGCATCTGCACCGAACGAGGTTCTCCCGCACCCTGCAAGCAATCTGGTGGATTATCAGTACATGAATGCACTAGTTGGGAGGCTACTCGCCCGCTCGTCAAATCCAAACACGTAATATAGATTTTGAGCACCAACTATTATATTGTCTTTCTAGTTGCCTTAGGATCAATTTCATGGAAAAGATTGAATAGCCTAACTCGTATGGCAGTGCGCCGTGCGACATAAGAGGAAACACGGCAAAACTTACCAACTTACCATTTGTCCTTTCCTGTCCAAGGCAAACCAAGTTGATTCAAGCACAAGCATATAAACATTCAGGGGCAATAGCATATGCAAACACTGTGCTGTGAACGAGACTATATTTCGGATGCATGAGTTACTCGGATGATCAGGTGTGTCACGTAAGATGTTCAAGTGCTCCATATACACAAGTGTGTTATGATCGTTCAGGTATTCATTTATTCTCAATGCGATGCAATGACTCGCACGCAAATTTTCGCTAAGCGAGGATAACTTATCTATATGAACAATTGTTGCTGGCATAGCCATAAAGGACCAATTAATAGTCTTGGGGCACAGATGACGAAGGTGCATGTGTCGCTTCCATTATCCCGTCCAGTCAGAGACCATTCGATAGTTCCATCCGGATCGGATCGGCCCCGGTGCCCCTGCGACCGCCGGTGGAACGAGATCTGAAGATCCTCCTTGATTCCAAGTTGTCCGCGACACGCAGTCTTGGGTCTTCCAAATCCATAACTTGACATGATAATCTATAGTCCTTGTTCTGAACGAGAATGAGACAATCACATGGCATAATCTGTCTTGCATAGTCTCTTTGATCAAAGAGCACGAGACAATCACATAACATGATTTGTCTTGCTTAGTCTCCTTGATCAACGAGCATTGTTCTACAAACTGTGATTCTTGTTTGTCTTGACACGATTCTCTTCAGATATAAACTTGATATGATTATCATTCAGATATAAACTTGACATGATTCCAGTTCAGTATTCAACTTGCCTAGATGCATACCCCTGGTGCGGGGACTACCTTGGCGACCAAACGGTCTCGGATACTTGCAGGTTTATTTGCACAGAAGAGCTATTTGATAGTCTTCTGGTTAACTCGGATGCATGCACGATACGCGATAGTATTACTTGATTGTGGCATACATTTTGTGTGGCAAATATTGAGTCGAGGCAACATTATAAGTTAACATATAACAGGAAAGCATGCATTCATAAGGAACTCAAGAAATCACGTTAGCTCGGGCCCGAAGGTAAGCCGATGAGTGAAACCGTAAAGGGACTTACCGAGCGACATAATATAGGGTCATATTGTGTAGCAAGTAAGAAAGTGCACTACGAAAAGTGTGATGTTCATATCGATCTACTCGAGGCATAGCGGGGTCTTGTTGCACAAGGCAAGGGTAGCATGCGAGGGTCTGTATATAAGCAAAGTTTTATTTCCATGTTCTAACACAAGCAATACAAGTTGGGATTATTCCCTTAGCTATGTGTGTTTTATTCTTATTAGCATGCAGGGGTGATTCACCTAGTGACTAGCATGTATTATTCCATATTTTAGTTGTGCTGGCTAAGCAAAGACAAGTTCACCGTAGTCACCCACCTTAGCGATGATTCGCCTCGGTCGAGTGATACTCCGAGCGAGCCTCTGAAAGCCTAAGCCAAACTCCTGTAGGACCAAGTCTGGAAATCCTCTTGCCTCAAACGAGTATTCTCGCTGAAGCAAAGCGGGTTGGGACATTGCACTTTTATCGTTTAAATCGGTAGTCCGCTTGAGCTGAACGGGGTGTTACATCATACACCACTCAGAAAAAGTCTCGTCCTCGAGACTTACTGAGCGCAGGCCAATCTATCGCATTATCAAATATATCCCAAGCGTAGCAATTGGTACCACTAAATCTGTTTGAACGCAATCTTCTACTCGATCCTTACGCCGTGTTACGTGTGTGTTGAGTCGGTCTTATTTGCGCCTTAGCGCGGGACATGTTGCTTAATGAGGGATACGTTTCAATCGATCTTGATTTACGATATAAGGCTAATGCAAACTTATACAAGTCGTTATACTTGTTTATGCAGACATTCACTTGCACCAGCATCGAGATCAGCATATCACGAGTCTGGATCGTGCACATATTCGAAGTGCACCTCAACATATGCACGCCAAGCAACTTAGCGATAGCGAAGTCTTAGCACTCGAGTTTCACATCTTATTGATCCTTGGATCGTGCACACGTTCAAGGCGTCCCTCAAATATCTGCATTCAACCAAACTTAGAGATAGTAAAATCGGACAAGCTACTTGCAAAAATCTTAAGAGTCTCGTCTTACGAATCACAATGATACTTCTGATAGGGTCAATCAAATCCCAGTCATTTTTCTATTCCAACTCAATTTTAAGTATTTGCACTGTCGTTAAGCATGATCTATCCGGGTTACCGACTAGCGACCATCCGTTCGGGTCAAATATAGCACAAGCTATCGTTCCCAAGTCTAACCCTAAGTCTTGCTGTCCTAGTTTTATAGCTTGTCCAAGCAATATGGTAAAGTCGATTACGCAGGTTCATTCACTCGGCACAGGGTCGTCTTCCTAATTACTAGGTCAGCTCACAAGGTCATAGGTACAAATTTAAGCACACGATTTATCGTGCAAATTCATCGCACGATGCTCGCCCTAATTTTCTAGGGTCAAACCATTGTTCATTTGCACGGGGTATTCTACCCAAGCTCGTTTCACTTAAATTTCTAAACATCGAGCACATATTTTCCTATATACAATAACACGTTCGTTTGTACGGGGGTCCGAGTCTGTCACATCCAGTCCCAAAATACGTAGGACTAGGAATACGTAACATGCCCAGCCGTATGTATACGAACTCTAATATATGGAAACCGTATACATATGTACGCTGTACATGAATATCCAATCCATTAGTGGTAATATACTGTCATAACAAGTTACACATATTCTATATCTCATCCATAGCACAAATAATAAGTAGGAATAAAGAGCTGAATAATATATCAAGATGTGTATCAAGTCTGATAGTCGGGTGGAAACAAATCTACTACAAAATGACAATACTAAAGTAGTAACAAGGATCTCTAAACAGCAGTAATAAAATCACAGATACTCCGAGGGTAGGACCTCCTCAGTCTGGTAAGTAGTGTCAGGTCCAGGTCCGTACTCCTGCGGATACTCCTGCTCATCCATATCTGGAAAGGGACCAGGTCCTCAGAGGGACGTAACAATATACATAATAATATGCCAATAAGTACTAAAATATAAACATTCAATAGGTCGCCTAACCGTCTAAGTGAATGCAATTTGAGAACAACTTTCTGATACGTGGGCTGTCTGGCCATAAATAGGATTGGCATAATTCTCTCGGAGAATCAGGGGCCTACCAGCATGTCGTCTTTTGAACGGCAGAGGCCGCCTGTAAATTATAATATATAGTGGTAGTCAACACCCGTTCTCCGGCGGAGAGTTCGACTGCACAGGAGAAAAGTACAAAGGAGCCCAAACGCCTTACTTGTTGTTCTCCCTACCCCATGCTCTAGGCATGTCATATCCATGACACGATAAAACCTCTAAATAACTGCCAGGTCTACTAGCATACAAAGTTTCTATCAGCAGTTATCCCTAACGCACGGCCATACATACAGGAGGCCAGACCTGTCACGCAGTCCATGAACTATATGAGACTCACAACTCGTGTAACAACTGTGTCACGGCCAATGAATCTAATGATGCTCCATAATACTGGGGTAGT
This sequence comes from Iris macrosiphon, assembly GCA_036927795.1. NCBI lineage: Eukaryota > Viridiplantae > Streptophyta > Magnoliopsida > Asparagales > Iridaceae > Iris > Iris macrosiphon. Next base: position 102,671,486 of record JAYESA010000003.1, on the reverse strand, counting down.
CTCATAAAGTAGGTCCAAAATCTATAAAAATAAACATCTATATAAGCAGAATTAAAATATGCATGTATCAGCTGGAATATAAATAATAGTACAATGACAAGGTATACTTGCCGAGCAAGAGTTCTGTACAGTGCAAGCGTCCGAAATTGTTTTACGTTTGATGGAAGAATTGTAGTTTAGGGTTTGGGGTGTGTTGGAATATATATAGTGATAAGAGGCGGTGGATGTTGCTACTGTTTCTTTCTCTCATTGGTTTTGGTTTCGATTGAGGAGTGTTTAGTAATAACACAGAAATAAGAAGCGGTGGAGTTGTTTTATGTGCGGAGAAAGAAAAGCAAAATTAGTTTTTGCTACTACTATTGATATTTGTTCTACGCGGGTTCGGGTGCAAGCGGGTAGTGGGTTTAGGAGTTGTGGTTTGGATTTGATCCAATAAAAATTATATATATATATATATACACATATCAATACATAGAAAATTCTAAGAATTATATTGGTGCATACGGTTAATTTAGCAATTGTCCAAACGGTCTTCTACATAGAATAAATTAGAAAAAAATTATAAAGGCTCCATAAATCCCCAAAATGCACAAACACCTCAAATAAAAATTAAATAAAATATATTCTCTCTATTTAGCTCATAACTACTATAATTAAATAATTAATACGGTTTATAAAAATTAGGGGTTTTACAGAGTCCGTTCAGTAAAATCCATAATATTCAAGATGCAGGACAAGCCTAGTAATTTACATAGTCTATCTCTCCAAACATGTTTTGATAGAATTCCTATCCATTCCCATGTCTAGACCACCTATAAAATCCCTATTCCTACAAATCGTATATACCCTTTTTAATTATTAATTAATAATTTAATTATAGTAATTAGTGGCTAATTAGGAGAAAAATATTTTTATTAATTTTTATTTTAGGTGTTCGTGCACTTAGGAGATTTATGGGACCATTAGGAATTTTTTCGAATTTATTTCATGTAGGAGACCCCTTGAGCAGTTGCTAGCTTAATGGTATGTATTAGCGTAATTCTAGATTTTTTCTATGAGTATATACGTAAATATAAATATATATATACATATATATTTTAAAGGAAAAAAATCTATTAATAACCATTACTTACTTAACTACCCAAACCATTATTAACTATGCTCCTACCCACATAGTCGCTGGCCCTTGCCAACAAACCATCCACCCACTTCCCTTCATGAAGCAACCACCCGCCCTATTCACAGCAAGTCACCAAACACCCCCTTCCTTTAGTAACCCGCGAACGTGCACACCCCCTTCTCTCTTTTATACACATATATATATTTTTTATCTCAATAAAACACTAACCCTAGAATAATCAAAACTCTTTCTCTTCCCATCTAGACCTAGAGAGCGCCACCACCGCAGCCGGAGAACCCCGTCAGGCTGTCCAAACCAATCCTGACGACCGCGACCCCGCGCACCCCGCGCACCCCGCGCACCCCGCGCACTGCAGAATTTTGCAGCGAGGTACCTGTGTTCCAGAGTTGTTTCTCGTCGCCTCGCTCAACCAAACGCCACCCCATCTTCACCGGTATGCTCACCCCTTAACCCTCTTCCATATCTGTATGATATTAGACCTTGAATAACGCATAACCATAGGCGAAAATAGCACCAAAGTTTGCAGAAATAGACCAAATTCTGGGATCGCAAAAAACTGCGGTGATCACCCATGTTTCCGAGTTCGTATCTTCCACCACAGAGATCCGAATTCGATGATTCTTTTTGGTATGCATAGACCACTTGACCTAGTTTAATTTTTGTTAAATAACCCTAGATTATTAACTTCTGTAGGCATAATTAAATTTGTTGGAAAATCCCACGAACACACTTTTCCAAATTTCTAAAAGTTGTGAAACGGAGTGTGCCCCGCCAAACGGGACCCCCCACCGTGTACCAAGTGTACCGAACGGTGCGTGTAGCATAACCGGATACGTGAGAGTTTGCAAAAACTGATTTGGACGCGTGTGCGCGTTGGAATTAGCCCGTATCCGCAAAAAAATCTCGTATCGCAACTTTTGCGAAAGTCGCGCGCATTTTGTGCACGCTCGTCAGATTACGACAAAACTTGCGCCACTGGACTCGTGGTAATGCGCTGGTCCTGTGACCCAATTTTTACGCAATTCTGAGATAGTTGACCAAGTCGCCAATTGGCGGGCCCCACGGTTGACTTTTTGGGAGAAATTGTGTTCGGCCCATCGGAATCCACATTTGGATATACCGTTGGGTTCGTATTGACATCTAGAATTTGTTTGACCTATAATTTGTCCCATTTAGAGACTGTTACCCTTGGTACGCTTTTCGGTGCAAAGTGGGCCACACGTGGACCCCACTTTTACTCGAAATTATCGTTTTGCCCCTATGTCCAATTGGACGAAAGGGAAGTGCTTTTTAGCTATTTTGCTCATTTCGAAAACGTTGGTGATGTCTATTTCAGCATCCGGAGATGTTTGTTCAGAGGCCTTAGTTCCAGATCCCGTGTCCTTGACATTGGACGCTTACACTTTACAGATTTTTTGCCAGGCAAGTATACCTTGCCATTGTACTGTATTTACATTCCCTATGAGGCATGCATGTTTATTTCTGTTTTTACTTCATTTATTTTAACTGCTATATAAATTGCGCGTCCAAGAAAACTTGGGTGCAACGACGGTGTCGTCGTACTATATTTTTATTTATGTATATGCATTGGACCTACTTTATGAGACTATCCCATCTTCAGGAGGCATTTATGTTTCATTGGCCATGACACTATTCTTATACGAGTGTGAGTCACATGTAGGACACGGACTTGTGTACTCGGCTGGCCACTGGTACGTATAGGTCGTACGACGGATAGGGATAACTGCCGATAGAAACTTTGCATGCTAGTAGACCTGACGGTTATTAGAGGTTTTATCGTGTTATGGACATGACATGCTTAGAGCATTGGGTGGGAAGAACAACAAGTAAGGCATTTGGGCTCCTTTACACTTTTTTCTTCTCTAACCCGGAAGCTCCGTTGGAGATACGGGCGGTGATGACCCCTATACTACTTGGCGGCCTCTGCCGTTCAAGAGACGACATGCTTTGAGGCACCTGATTCTCCGAGAGAGTCATGCCAATCCCAGTTTTCAGCCAGATAGCCCACTTGGTGGAAATTTGTTCTCAAACTGCATTCACATAGATGGTTAGGCGACCCCAATGGATGTTTACATCTCAGTACTTTATTGGCATATTTATATATATCTTGTTACGTCCCTCTGAGGACATGGTCCCTTTCCAGGCATAGATAAGCAGGAGTATCCGCAGGAGTATGGACCTGGACCTGACGCTACCTATCAGTCTGAGAAGATCTTACCTTCGGATTATATGTGATTCATTGCAGCTGTTTAGAGATTCTAGTTGCTATTCTTTTCGAGATATTTATTCTTATATTAGAGTTTATTCTCTTCTCTCTTTAGTAGTTTTGCTTTGGTCGATTTGCAGTGGATTTATTTCCACCCGACTATCATACTTTGAGACTGCTATTTGATATTCAGTTATTGATTTCCATTTATTTATTTATTTGTGCTGTGGATGAGATATAGATTTGCATGTGACTTGTTGTGACAGTATATTACCATTGTGGATTGGATATTCATGTACAGCGTACGTGTGTATATGGTTTCCATATATTGGAGTTCGTATATATACGGCTGGCGTGTTATATATTTCTAGTCCTACGTATTTTGGGACTGCGATGTGACATATTTTTGGTGGTGGCCCATGCAGGTCGAGAATATATTGTCTCGGTTACGTAACTGTACCGAACAAGCCTGCATATAGGAATAGAGTACAAGGATCTCATCCACGTTTGACTGAAACTCATCCTTCATATTTCATACTTGCATCCTGCTTGATTCCTGTACTTTTTCTAATCGTTTCGTACATCACCTGCAGAGAGATGGATTTACAAAATAGATGTACTGCCGCCGATGGCGACACAACTTCTGGAGTCAATGGTCAGACTCAAGGAGGGACCCCAACGATTCCTAGGCTTCCGGGACCAGATGGACAGACTCACACACCAGTTCCATCTGATCTTCCTGCTTCACCTATTGGGAACCTTCCAGCTTTCCCAGTACCGCAAGATGGCCAAGCGCAGCTATTCCAATTCTTCCAGATGATGATACAGGAACAGAGACAACAGGCAGCCGAACAGAGACAAGAATTTTTGGCAGCACTTGAGAGGATGGCTGCACAGGCTACTGTACCAGCCCAAGCACTAGCTCCAGTACCTCGAGCTAGAGTGGGATCAGTAAAGGACTTTATTCAGATGGGTCCGAGGCCGTACAAGGGCACTGAGAGCCCGGAGGAGACTACCAACTGGATCACTCACACGCAGAAGCTACTGGAGGCATCACAGTTACCTACGGACCTATGGATGACGGGTGTACGGACGCTTCTAGATGGTAATGATCATCACTGGTGGGAATACATGGAGCGCCAGTTGGGTACATACCAGACTTGGAAGCAGTTCTTGGAGTGCTTCGAGAGAAAGTACTTCCCGGACACCGTCAAAGATGCACTGTACGATCAGTTTCTTCACTTGGAGTAGGGGAACCGAACAGTGGACGAGTATGATGCCGAGTTTAGTCAACTCAGCAAATATGGCGCTGCCCTGATACCAGATAACTTGGCCAAGGCTAAGAGGTTTCATCGAGGACTGACCCAGGAGCTACAACATTAAACAAGTTCACAATCCCGAGTCTCTTATGTTGAACTACTGACAGAAGCCAAATTGTAAGAAACCATCAGCAGAGGAAAGGGAGGTCAGTTGAGGACACAACAAGGATCGGTAAGAACACAGCAGGGACCGACAAGGACACAACAGGGAGGACCTATCAGACGTCCCTTAGCACAGCAGCATCAGCAACACAGAGCCGGACCGTACCAGATTCCGGAGAAACTCTAATATAATTATTGTGGGAAAATTGGACATATTTTAAGAGATTGTTGAGGCCGCTTGGGACAGTGTTTATGATGTGGTTTCGGACAGCATTTAGCAAGAGACTGTCCAAAATAGCAGACATTGACACTACCACCGCCAGCACAGAGACTAGCGCTTCCAGCACCGAAGCCAACTCAGTAGATGACTAGACCGGGAGCACCTCGACCCCTAGCAGCAGGAGGATTTCAGAGAGGACCACCGCTACCTACCCAGGAGGAGCAGTATATAAGGGCCGGACATGGACAGCCGTAGAGGAACGGACGAGCTTTTGCATTGGAGGTAGATGACATGGACCATAAGGTGGATGTCATAGCAGGTATTACTCTTGCTTTTACTTTTCCGGCTGTGACATTATTTGATACGGGAGCCACCCACTCATTCATATCATCTAGTTTTATTGTCAAACACAATATTGTCTCTACACCTTTGTCTAGTTGTGTTAGAATTCTTACCGGAGAAGGATTTGTACCAGTTAGCCGAGTTTGTAGATCGGGCCCTATAGTGATACATGGCAGAGAGATAAATACCCAACTCTTAGTCCTTCCTATGCCATCTTTTGATATTGTGCTTGGAATGGACTGGCTAAGCAAGTACCACGCTTTCTTCGATTGCTTTGGAGGAAGCATTCTTTTTAAGGTACCAGGCCAGCCTGAACTTGAGCTTGCACGAGGTTCTACAGAAATCCTTGATGGTATGTAGCTCACAATGGACGACGTTGTTTATCACCCCATTATTTTAGAATTTCTAGACGTCTTTCCAGAGGATTTGCCAGGACTACCCCCAGACAGACACGTAGAGTTTTCAATTGAACTAGCACCCGGAGCAGCACCTATAGCATCGCATGTTTACAGACTAGCGAAGAAGGAGATGGACGAGCTGAAGGCACAGTTGAAAGAACTAGAAGAGAAAGGTTTTATCCGACCGAGTGCATCACCCTGGGGAGCACCAGTATTGTTTGTACCAAAGAAGGATGGGTCAGTGCGTATGTGCATTGACTACAGAGCCTTGAATGCAGTGATTATGAAGAACAAATATCCATTGCCACGTATTGATGACTTATTTGATCAACTCAGTGGAGCCAAGGTGTTCTCAAAGATAGATTTGAGATCGGTATATCACCAGGTGAAGGTACGGAAGCAGGACATTCCGAAGACCGCATTCAGAATAAGATATGGGCACTACGAGTTTTTGGTCATGCCATTTGGATTGACCAATGCTCCAGCTATCTTCATAGACTTGATGAATCGAGTCTTCCACCAGTACTTGGACCAGTTCGTGGTCGTCTTCATAGATGATATACTTGTCTATTCGAAGAGCTACGAGGAGCACGAGAAGCATCTACGGATTATTCTAGAGACTTTGAGGAGAGAGCAGTTATATGCAAAGCGCAGCAAATGTGAGTTCTTCTTGGATAGAGTTTCATTTCTTGGGCATGTTGTTACAGGAGATGGTATTTCTGTTGATCCAGAGAAGATCTCAGCAGTTGAGATATGGCATGTTCCTAAATCAGCAGCAGAGGTAAGGAGTTTCCTTGGACTTGCGGGATATTACCGACGGTTCGTGGAGAACTTCTCAAGGATAGAAGCACCTATGACTCGTTTGACTTATAAGGATCAAGAATTTATATGGACCGACGAGTGTCAAGCCGCCTTTGAAGAGTTGAAGAAGCGACTGACTACAGCACCAGTATTGACTATTCCGTCAGGATCAGGAGGTTATGTAATCTACAGTGACGCATCAGGAAAAGGCTTGGGATACGTATTGATGCAGCATGGCAAGGTGATTGTATATGCATCTAGGCAGTTATGAGTACATGAGAAGAATTATCTGACTCATGACTTGGAACTTGCAGTCGTTGTATTTGCTCTGAAGCTATGGAGACATTACTTATATGGGGAACGAGTGGAGATCTATACTAACCACAAAAGCCTCAAGTATGTCTTCACGCAGAAGGAGTTAAATATGAGGCAACATCGATGGCTAGAGTTGATGAAAGATTTTGAGTTGGAGCTACATTATCATCCAGGCAAGGCTAACGTTGTAGCAAACACGTTAAGCCGGAAACCAGCAGCTTACTTCTTGACAGCACAGAGGGAACTATTGGAGGACTTGCAAGAGCTTGGCATCGAAGTGATATTACACGGAGCAGATGGGACGCTAGCCAACTTGCAAGTACAATCATCTTTAGTAGAGCGGATTAAGGCAGCTTTGCCTACAGACGCCAGATTCAGGAGACTGAAGGAAAGGACAGAGGCCGGAGAGCAGACCGGATTGCGCATTCATGAGGATGGGACATTACGATGTGGTAATCGTCTTTATGTTCCAAATGGAGAGATTCGACAGGATCTGATGACAAAGGCTCATAGTTCGATATATTATATTCATCCTGGAGGCACCAAGATGTATCGCGACTTACGCCAGCACTTTTGGTGGCATGGAATGAAGAGAGAAATAGCTCGCTTTGTAGATAAATATCTGGCATGTCAATAAATGAAGGTGGATCACCAGAGGACAGCAGGATTATTGCAACCACTTTCGATTCCAAAGTGGAAGTGGGAGCACATCACTATGGACTTCGTCACGGGTTTTACCAAGAGTCCAAGTGGAAGAGATACAGTGTGGGTAATAGTGGACCGACTCACCAAGTCAGCCCATTTTATACCTTTTAGAGTTGGCCAGTCTACAGAAGCTTTAGCTGACTTATATATTAAGCAGATTGTGAGATTGCATGGTATACCAGTCAGCATTATATCAGACAAAGATTTGCACTTTATATCGCACTTTTGGAGGAGCATTCAAGAGAGTCTTGGAACTCGTCTAAAGTTTAGTACATCTTACCACCTGCAGACAGATGGGCAGTCAGAGCGTACTATTTAGACATTGGAGGATATGTTGACGGCTTGCATGTTAGACTTTGGAGAATCATGGGAGGACCACCTACATCTTGTAGAGTTTTATTACAACAATAGCTATCAAACGAGTATTCAGATGGCTCCGTTTGAAGCATTGTATGGAAGAAAATGTAGGTCTCCTGTGTGTTGGAGTGACGTGGGAGAACGTCAGATTCTGGGACCCGAGTTGGTGGTCAACACCGTAGAGACAGTTAAGAAGATTCAAGGGCACTTGCGAGCAGCGCAAGACAGGCCGAAGCAGTGGGAAGACCTTCATCGTCGTCCCTTGGAGTTCAAAGAGGGCGATCATGTCTTCTTGAGGATATCACCTACCAGAGGTACCATTCGATTCGGAGGGTGCGACAAGTTGAGTCCAAGGTATATTGGACCATTTGACGTGCTCGAGAGAGTGGGAGAAGTGGCATATCGACTTGCGCTACCACCTTCACTTGAGGGAGTACATGATGTATTCCATGTGTCGTAGCTCAGGCGATATGTGGCAGACAGCAGTCATATTCTCAACCATTCGGAGATCACCATTGGGCCGAGCTTGTCATACCAAAAGCAACCCATGGGAATCCTTGATCGTCGAGAAAGAGTGTTGAGGAACCAGTCTATTCCCTTGGTTCGCGTAGCATGGAGGCATGGCGCGCCAGGAGAATCAACTTGAGAGCGCGAGGACGACATGCGCAAGCGTTTTCCGAACCTATTCGCAGACCAAGGTATGAATTTACATTGTTAATTTATATCTTATACCACCCTTGACATTCTATCGTGGCTTAATTTTAATTTTGAGGACAAAATTTTTATAAGTTGGGTAGAATGTAAAACTTCTATTCCTAGAAATCGTATATACCCTTTTTAATTATTAATTAATAATTTAATTATAGCAATTAGTGGCTAATTAGGAGAAATATATTTTTATTAATTTTTATTTTAGGTGTTCGTGCACTTAGGAGATTTATGGGACCATTAGGAATTTTTTTGAATTTATTTCATGTAGGAGACCCCTTGAGCAGTTGCTAGCTTAATGGTATGTATTACCGTAATTCTAGATTTTTTCTATGAGTATATACGTATATATAAATATATATATACATATATATTTTAAAGGAAAAAAATATATAAAAGGAAAAGAATTGAAATGAAATGAAAAAAAAGAAAAAAAAAAATCTATTAATAACCATTACTTACTTAACTACCCAAACCATTATTAACTATGCTCCTATTCACATAGCCGCTGGCCCTTGCCAGCAAACCATCCGTCTACTTCCCTTCATGAAGCAGCCACCCGCCCTATTCACAGCAAGTCACCAAACACCCCTTCCTTTAGTAGCCCGCGAACGTGCACACCCCCTTCTCTCTCTTATACACATATATATATATTATTTCAATAAAACCCTAACCCTAGAATCATCAAAACTCTTCATATTCCCATCTAGACCTAGAGAGCGCCGCCACCGCAGCCGGAGAACCCCGCCAGGCCGTCCAAACCAATCCCGACGACCGCGACCCCGCGCACCCCGCGCACTGCAGAATTCCGCAGTGAGGTACCTGTGTTCCAGAGTTATTTTACGTCGCCTCGCTCAACCAAACGCCACCCCGTCTTCACAGGTATGCTCCTCCCTTAACCCTCTTCCATATCTGTATGATAGTAGACCTCGAACAACGCATAACCATAGGCGAAAAAAGAGCCAAAGTTGGCAGAAATAGACCAAATTCTGGGATCGCAGAAAACTGTGGTGATCACCCATGTTTTCGAGTTCGTATCTCCCACCACAGAGATCCGAATTCGATAATTCTTTTTGGTATGCGTAGACCACTTGACCTAGTTTATTTTTTATTAAATAATCCTAGATTATTAACTTCTGTAGGCAGAATTAAATTCGTTGGAAAATCTCGCGAACACACTTTTCCAGATTTCCAAAAGTTGTGAAACATACCACGTCCCACCAAACGGGACCGCCCCACCATGTACCAAGTGTACCGAACGGTGTGCGTAGCATAATCGGACACGTGAGAGTTCGCAAAAACTGATTCGGACGCGTGTGCGCGTCGGAATCAGCCCGTATCTGTGGATAAACTCCGTGTCACAACTTTTGCGAAAGTCGTGCGCATTTTGTGCACGCTCGTCAGATTGCGACGAAACTTGCCCCACTGGACTCGTGGTAATGCGCTGCTCCTGTGACCCAATTTTCACGCAATTCTGAGACAGTTGACCAAGTCACCAATTGGCGGGCCCCACGGTTGACTTTTTGGGCGAAACTGTGTTCGGCCCATCGGAATCCATATTTGGACATACCGTTGGGTTCGTATTGACATCTAAAGTTTGTTTGACCTATAATTTGTCCCATTTAGAGACTGTTACCCTTGGCACGTTTTTTGGTGCAAAGTGGGCCACACGTGGACCCCACTTTTATCCAAAATTACCGTTTTTCCCCTGTGTCCAAATTGGACGAAAGGGAAGTACTTTTTAGCTATTTTGCTTATTCCGGAAATGTTGGTGATGTCTATTTCAGCATCCGGAGACGTTTGTTCGGAGGTCTTAGTTCCAGATCCCGTGTCCTTGATATTGGACGCTTACACTTTACAGATTTTTTGCCAGGCAAGTATACCTTATCATTGTACTGTATTTACATTCCATATGAGGCATGCATGTTTATTTCTGCTTATTTTAGTTCATTTATTTTAACTTCTATATAAATTGTGCGTCCAAGGAAACTTGGGTGCAACGACGGTATCGTCGTACTATGTTTTTATTTATGTATATGCATTGGACCTACTTTATGAGACTACCCCATCTTCAGGAGATATTTATGTTTCATTGGCCATGACACTATTCTTACACGTGTGTGAGTCACATATAGGACATGGACTTAAGTACTCGACTGACCACTGGTACGTATAGGTCGTACGACGGATAGGGATAACTGCCGATAAAAACTTTGCATGCTAGTAGACCTGGCGGTTATTAGAGGTTTTATCGTGTCATGGACATGACATGCTTAGAGCATTGGGTGGAGAGAACAACAAGTAAGGTATTTGGGCTCCTTTACACTTTTTCCTTCTGTAACCCGGAAGCTCCACTGGAGATACGGACGGTGATGACCCCTATACTACTTGGCGGCCTCTGCCGTTCAAAAGACGACATGGTTTGAGGCCCCTGATTCTCCGAGAGAATCATGTCAATCCCAGTTTTCAGCCAGATAGCCCACTTGGTGGAAAGTTGTTCTCAAACTGCATTCACATAGATGGTTAGGCGACCCCAATGGATGTTTACATCTCAGTACTTTATTGGCATGTTTATATGTATCTTGTTACGTCCCTCTGAGGACCTGGTCCCTTTTCAGGCATAGATGAGCAGGAGTATCCTCGGGAGTATGGACCTGGACCTGACGCTACCTATCAGTCTGAGGAGATCTTACCTTCGGATTATATGTGATTCATTGCAGCTGTTTAGAGATTCTAGTTGCTATTTTTTTGAGACATTTATTCTTATATTAGAGTTTATTCTCTTCTCTCTTTAGTAGCTTTGCTTTGGTCGATTTGCAGTGGATTTGTTTCCACCCGACTATCACACTTTGAGACTGCTTATTTGATATTCAGTTATTGATTTCCATTTATTCATTTATTTGTACTGTGGATGAGATATAGATTTGCGTGTGACTTATTGTGACAGGATATTACCACTGTGGATTGGATATTCATGTACAGCGTACGTGTGTGTATGGTTTCCATATATTGGAGTTCGTATACATACGGCTGGCGTATTACGTATTTCTAGTCCTACGTATTTTGGGACTGGGGCGTGACACCACCAAGCCGAGATTCAGTTCTAAACCTTTTTGTTTAACTCCAAGTCGTCCAACCTGATTTGTGCATCCGTTCATAAAACCATCAAGCGTGATTTACTCCAGATTCTAGACTAACTTATCCTGAAACATATTCGATTCAATTTGCATTTCCAAATTTGTCTTATCGTGTCGAACCAAAAGTCAAGACGATCTATTAGTTGTCACGCTCCGACCTCCTACAAGTTCGATCATGTCACGCCCCAGTCCCAAAATATCGAGGGACTAGACACGTGACAATGGCCAGCAGCACACACCGATGGGCAAACCCAATTTAATGGACCCATCAGGGTGTACTTAAGCGGTAATACAACAATAAGGGTCTATGCTACTAATCTCATCCACATAAATAAATATAATCAATATGAAATATAAAGCAACATCAAGTCTCAATAGAATATATCTCGGGGAACAACCCGATAATGAGTTTGATACATCAATTCATTAGACATAAAATAAGATTCTAACAATAGAAATAACTGAGTATAATAACCAGATACTCAGGAAAAATCCTCGGCGATCACCTCGTCCTCGGGTTCTGGTATTTCTCCAATGTATGCTCCTGTCCCGTACACCTCGGTGTAGATCTCTTCTGCTAAACCTGGGGACATAATCCGGATCCAGATCCTCAGGGGACATAGCAAGATACAAGAATAACTCAAGCCAAATAAATGCAGTATATAAAATGTATCAACAGGGCAAACTATGTAACCATCTAAGTGATATGCAAAATGAGAGCAACACTAGACTCAGACTGAGACTACTACAAGCTCTGTGTCGGGGAGCCTGTAGCAGTTATACTATGTAGTTATACTATGTAATTATACTATGTAGTGGGCTTATGGCACCGTAATATAAAATCAGCATGCAGCCTGTGTGTCTCTCCCCCACCCAATATAATCACATGTCTCATGTCCGTGACACGCAAGATCATATCTAATGCAGCAAGTCATAATGATAGCTAAACACATGCAATATCTATGTCACGAATCATGTAACCTATACAAAATTACCATGAATATCTCAAAAAGATTCTGTCTCATGAATAGTGTCAGGTGTCTTGTGGTATGACGTACTTGATAATGCCAGCACGAAGATATATAGGGTCGCAATATCAATCTCTAGTGACGTTACATGACTCCGCGTACGGCATCGACATCCGAATATTATTCGGACGTTAAGTAATGTCACACGGTCCTAGGTTGAACATATATATCACAACAATAGATCAAGAGAATAATATGAAACAAATTACTGCAAGTATGGCAAGGTACACTTGCCTAAAAATTGGTTTCCAACTGCTGCTCTGGTATCAGCGGGATCTGCAGGTACTCCTCCGGTTGCTGAAATAAATATTACCATCATGCTCAGAAGACATCAAATAGCTAGAATTGCATGTCCATAACTCCAATTTGGACACAGGGGCAAAATTGACAGTTTCTGGTCAAAGTAGGGTCCACATGTGGCCCACTTCGCACCGAAAAATATGCCAGAGATAATATTCTCCAAATTCGTCAAACTTAGTGTCTACAAGTCCAGAACGATAATACGAACCCAACGAAATATCCAGAACTGGATTCGGATGAGCCGATCACAAAATTGCCCGTCAAGTGGAGCCGTAGGGCCCACGATATGGGATTTTGTCAAAGTTCTCAGAATCGAACCAAACTTGGTTCACAGGACCAGCATATTGCTACGATTCTGATGGCGTAAGTTTCATTTTGAAACGACGAGCACACAGAAAGTTACCACAAGTTTTAGAATAGGGCCGATACGGGGTATTGTCGACGGATACGCGTTGATTCCGGTATGCATGCACATCCAAATCAACTTTCGCAAAATTCTACACATCCATATTGACAATACGCACCTTTCGGTGAAGTTCACACACAACCAAGTCGCCTCGTTTAGTGGGGCACACCCAGTTCCGGGAAAATCAGGATTTTTAAATAACCAATATTTTGGTCATTTTTACCCTCAAATAACATGCAAATTATAGCTCAATATATTGAACTAAAATAGGGTTTTAAAACATGGTCATATGGTCTAAATAACTGTTCAGGTGAACTTTAGAATTAATTAACATGTTGCACGCAAAACGGTCGTGAACTGGGGAGTTCGGGTCAAATTCTAATTTTTAGAAATTAGAATTTATTTTCCTGATTTTGCGTCGCGATTTGCGACCGACACAGGTTGCGATATCCCAAACTATTTGCACGAATTTCGAGGGGGTCATGTAGGGAATGCGTCACAACAGACCGATCAGAAATTGGCGCGATGAGGAGAGAGAACAACTCACCGAAAAAAGGTCAGAAATGATTGAAATTACGCGTATGCGAGGGCGCGGCACGGCGGAGCTCGCTGGCGGCGGAGCTGTGGTGGCGGCTGCTGGTCTTCAGGGCTGCCGGAGACATCGCCGGGGAGCTCGGGTCACGGCGAGGGTCGCCTGGGAATTGGGTGGATGGCGGTGGCCAGGGAGCTAGGGATCGGGTGGCAGCTGAGAGTGGCAAAGTCGTCGGCCGGAGGCTCGATGTGGCGGTGGTGGATGATGACTGGCGGTGGGGCGATCGGGTTTTATAGGGGAGGTTGCCGTCGGCGGTTACAGGGAGGGGAACCGGAGGGTCGGGGCTACTCTGGGAAGGTGAGAGGTTGCAGCGGTAGCCGGAGCGGCAGGCGGTTAACGGCGGAGATGGAAGGCTGAGGGTCGGGGTTAGGGATTTACTGTAGCGAGCTGATAGGCGGGTTCGGGTCGGGTCGGGCGTTGGATTCGGATCCGACCCGATCCGATAGGGTAATGGGTTCAGGTACGGGTTACGAGTCAGCGGGTCTGGTTCAGATCCGACTCATTAGGGTTTGTGTTGGTTTGGTTCAGGATTAAACCGGTTCAGCATAGGTTCGGTTTGGTTCAGGTTGGTTTACTATGGTTTATTTTGGTTTATTTAAAAATATTATTTTTAGGTCTTTAAAACTAGTTTTTTGGTCCAATAAATTCCATAAAAATTGCAGTAAGTCTAATTATTTATTTTACATCCAAAAATATTATTTTTATAATATTTTAACATTTAATAAAATCACAAAAATTATTTAATACCAGAAAATATTTATTTTAATTATTTAAAAATCACTAAAATTTCTCGAAAATTTATTTTTAAATTCTCAAAAATCTGGGGGTTTACAATCTACCTCCCTTAAGAGGATTGCGTCCTCGCAATCAAAGAATAACGCATAACCTGTCAGAAGAGATGACACGGTTGCAAATTATGTTCGAAGCACGACACACAAACAAAGAATTTTGATCAAGGAGAAATCGAAGGATGAGTGTTAAGCAAAACACCTAGGGAAGGAATAAAGTATTTCCCTAGACAATGAAAGTTAGGTAATTCAAGAGTGAAGGAAATCTGGTTAGAGCAAAAAAAACTACAACTTAGAAAAACTAGGTTATCAATTATTAACAAGTTCAAAATTACTAGGTTTAGGGATAAGGTCATGAACTAACAGCACGTGCTAAAGCATTACTAAAAATAGACATCTACGAATAACTTAAATCTTACGCGCATTTGCTACTCCACGAGTCTGCGCGTCCTCCATGGTCATCCCAAAAGCTTGTCCGCATCCTTGCGGTAGATTCCTCCGCTGTTGCTGGGCCTGCTGGAAGAGTGCTGCTTGGGGTGCCAAAGGTGGCCTCAGTTGATATCCTCCTGGAGCTGGTGGTCTGACTCCTCCAACTCCCATCTGTGGTACTCCCAATGCTGGACAAACTGGCCTCGGTGCAGGTAAAGCTTGTCGGTTTAACATTAGTGCTCCCTCTCAATGCTCAGGACAATCCTCGGCTAAATATTGGTTGGATCAGCAAATCAAGCATAATCCCAACTTGCGTCTGCACTCGCTCTCATAATGGCCTCGCTTGCCATAATATTGACATGTAGATAGTATCTGCGGAGATGCTCTGAGTGGCTGGTGCATGTGAGATCTCTTTGCAGCTTCTTCCTGTGGTGCTCTGGCTAGTGTTGATGTGAAAGGCCGCTTCAGACTAGAATCTCTCCTGGTAACACGCTTCATGCGTCGGGCTGCAGCAAGGACGTCCGAGTAAGAAGTAGGTGCAACAGAGTCAATCTGTCTTTGTAGCTCAAAGTTAAGTCTGTCGAAGAACTTCTCAGCCTTCTCTTCTTCTGTCGGAATCAAGGTAGGGGCAAAGCAACTCAGACGGATGAACTCCGCATTGTACTCCTCCACTGTCATACTGTCTTGAGTGAGGCGATTGAACTTGTCCCGAAGTTCTGATCGAGCAATAGTTGGAATATACATCTCCTGAAAGAGTCTAGAGAATTCTTTCCAAGTGACTAGGTCTGGTCCGAGTCGTGACTCCTTAATTAACCACCAGTGATGTGCATTGCCCGTCAACTGCATCCGGACGGCAATCATCCAACGCTCTCTTGGAAGCTCAGCTGCCTCTAGTTGATGTTGAGTGTTTGTGAGCCACTCATGAACTTCAGTGGGCTCCTCCTTGCCTGAAAAGGTGCGGGGTTTCAGCTGGCAAAAATTGGTGATAGAGCCCATCGTTGGCCGTCATGCTGGTAGATTCGCCTGCTCCAGTGCGATCACTATACTATTTCATAAATTCTCTGCCTCGTGATGCTGAGCCTCTTGTTGAATCTGCTGTTGAGCTTGCATCATTGCGTAGGTTATTTAAAATATCTATTTTCCGTCCATAGTCTGCCCTTGTGGGAATATGGGCATTGGTGGAGTAAACTGTGGCGAAGGTGGAATACCGTCTCACCGGAATCTTGAGGTATGCTGATTGGCTTGACTGCTTTCATGTGCCGATTGACCTCCATCCACTAGTGTTACTTCATCTTCGTTGGTTACCACAACACCTCATGGTGATCCTGTAGGAGTCTCGTCGTTTTCTCGTGGATCCATTACTCTGCATCCAAAATAAACTATAAGAGGCGCACAGAGGAATCAAGGCAGGATGCATGTCAAAAAATTAATTCGAATCCGATATAGATATCAAGAACGATTCAATCAAGTGGATGAAATCCTAAAACTTATCCTATCCTTGTCGCAGGCTTGCTCAGTTCCTAAGTTGAAACCGAAACAATTTAGTCGTAGTCCTGCATGGGCCACCACAAAAACAATGTCACGCCCCAGTCCCAAAATATCGAGGGACTAGACACGTGGCAATGGCCAGCAGCACACACCGATGGACAAATCTAATTTAATGGATCCATCAGGGTGTACTTAAGCTGTAATACAATAATAAGGGTCTATGCTACTAATCTCATCCACAAAAATAAATAAAATCAATATAAAATATAAAGCAACATCAAGTCTCAATAGAATATATCTCGGAGAATAACCCGATAATGAGTTTGATACATCAATTCATTAGACAGAAAATAAGAGTCTAACAATAGAAATAACTGAGTATAATAACCAGATACTCAGGAGAAATCCTCGGCGATCACCTCGTCCTCGTGTTCTGGTAGTGCTCCAATGTATGCTCCTGTCCCATACACCTCGGGGTAGATCTCTTCTGCTAAACCTGGGGACATAATCCGGATCCAGGTCCTCAGGGGACATAGCAAGGTACAAGAATAACTCAAGCCAAATAAATGCAGTATATGAAATGTATCAATATGGCAAACTATGTAATCATCTAAATGATATACAAAATGAGAGCAACACTAGACTCAGGCTGAGACTACTACAAGCTCTGTGTCGGGGAGCCTGTAGCAGTTATACTATGTAGTTATAATATGTAGTGGGCCTATGGCACCGTAATATAAAATCAGTCTGTAGCCTGTGTGTCTCTCCCTCACCCAATGTAATCACACGTCTCATGTCCATGACATGCAAGATCATATCTAATACAGCAAGTCATAATGATAGCTAAACACATACAATATCTATGTCACGAATCATGTAACCTATACAGAATTACCATAAATATCTCAGGAAGATTCTGTCTTATGAATAGTATCAGGTGTCCTGTGGTATGACGTACTTGATAATGCAAGCACGAAGATATATAGGGTCGTGATATCAATCTCTAGTGACGTTACACGACTCCGCGTACGGCGTCGACACCCGAATATTATTCGGACGTTAAGTAATGTCACACGGTCCTAGGTTTAACATATATATCACAACAATAGATCAAGAGAATAATATAAAATAAATTACTGCAAGTATGGGAAGGTACACTTGCCTAGAAATTGGTTTCCAACTGTTGCTCTAGTATCAGCGGGATCTGCAGGTACTCCTCCGGTTGCTGAAATAAACATTACCATCATACTCAGAAGACATCAAATAGCTAGAATTGCCTATCCATAAGTCCAATTTGGACACAGGGGCAAAATTGACAGTTTCTGGTCAAAGTGGGGTCCACAAGTGGCCCACTTCGCACCAAAAATGTCCAGAGATAATGTTCTCAAAATTGGTCAAACTTAGTGTCTACAAGTCCAGAACGACGATACGAACCCAACGGAATGTCCAGAACTGGATTTCGATGAGCCAATCACAAAATCGTCCGTCAAGTAGAGCCGTAGGGTCCATGATACGGAATTTTGTCAACGTTCTCAGAATCGAACCAAACTTGGGTCACAGGACCAGCATATTGCTACGAGTCCGATGGAACAAGTTTTGTTTCGAAACGACGAGCACACACAAAGTTACCACAAGTTTCAGAATAGGGCCGATACGGGGTGTTGTCGACGGATACGCGTTGATTCCGGTGTGCACGCACGTCCAAATCAATTTTTGCGAAATCTCACACGTCCATATTGACAGTGTGCACCTTTCGATGAAGTTCACACACAACCAAGTCGTCTCGTTTAGCGGGGCGTACCCAGTTCCAAGAAAATCAGAGTTTTTAAATAATCAATATTTTGGTCATTTTTACCCTCAAATAACATGCTAATTACAGCTCAATAAATTGAACTAAAATAGGGTTTTAAAACTTGGTCATACGGTCTAAATAACTGTTCAGGTGAATTTTAGAATTAATTAATAGGTTGCACGCAAAACGGTCGTGAACCGGAGAGTTTGGGTCAAATTCTAATTTTCAGAAATTGGGGATTTATTTTCCTGATTTTGCGTCGCGATTTGCGACCGACACAGGACGCGATACCCAAAACTATTTGCACGGGTTTCGAGGGGGTCATGCAGGGAACGCGTAACAACAGACCGATTAGAAATTGGCGCGATGAGGAGAGAGAACAACTCACCGAAAAAATGTCAAAAATGATTAAAATTACGTGTACGCGAAGGCGCGGAGCGGTGGAGCTCGCTGGCGGCGGAGCTGTGGTGGCGGCTGCTGGTCTTCAGGGATGCCGGAGACGTCGCCGGGGAGCTCGGGTCACGGCGAGGGTCGCCTGGAAATTGGGTGGATAGCGGTGGCCTGGGAGCTAGGGATCGGGTGGCGGCTGAGAGTGGCGAAGTCGTCGGCCGGAGGCTCGATGTGGCGGTGGTGGATGATGACTGGCGGTGTGGCGATCGGGTTTTATAGGGGAGGTTGCCGTCGGCGGTTACAGGGAGGGGAACCGGAGGGTCGGGGTAATTCTGGGAAGGTGAGCGATCGCGGCGAAAGCCGGAGCGGCAGGCGGTTAACGGCGGAGAGGGGAGGCTGAGGGTCGGGGTTAGGGATTTACTGTAGCGGGCGGGTAGGCGGGTTCGGGTCGGGTCGGGCGTTGGATTCGGATCTGACCCGATCCGATAGGGTAATGGGTTCGGGTATGGGTTGTGGGTCAGCGGGTCGGGTTCAGATCCGACCCGTTAGGGTTTGGGTTGGTTTGGTTCAGGATTAAACCGGTTCAGCATGGGTTCGGTTTGGTTCAGGTTGGTTTACTATGGTTTATTTTGGTTTATTTAAAAATATTATTTTTAGGTCTTTAAAAGTAGTTTTTTGGTCCAATAAATTTCAAAAAAATTACAGTAAGTCTAATTATTTATTTTACATCCAAAAATATTATTTTTATAATATTTTAATATTTATTAAAATCACAAAAATTATTTAATACCAGAAAATATTTATTTTAATTATTTAAAAATTACTAAAATTTCTCAAAAATTTATTTTTAAATTCTCAAAAATCTGGGGGTTTACAGATCACCCTCGTTGGACGTGAGATCACCACACCAATGCCCTCGCTGGATAATCGTCCTAATCCGGATGTGATGCATGTACGGGCATAGAGTTACGCTCGCACAAGACAAGAACGTTTGAATGTTATGGTTATTTTTGGCACGATCGAGACACCTTAATATTTTCCTTGCTCCACCCAAGTTTTATATTCGTTCATGTAGTGATTATAATTCGTCTAGCAAAATCATCCAACTTTAATATTATCATTCGATAAATCCATAGTCTACTTCACGCGTTCCTCAAGAACTAAGTTTCAAATATTCAGGCCCAAGTCTATTTTATTTTATTTTTGATACATTCTATTCATCGAGTTTGTTTGGAATAATCACCGAACAGGTTCCCGTGAGTTCGATCATCCCCGCCGTACGTAAAATCACCACGCCGACGCTCCCGCGGTACAATCGTTCTCGTTGGGACTGATTTTGAATGTTATCGTTCCGAACTAGATTTCAAGATCGTTCTTCCAAACTCCAAGCCAAATCCATTTTCGCTCATCTCTTTCATCGAATCAAGATATTTATTTCCGGGCTAACTTATATTCGAGCGATATTATATTCAAGTTTATTTCGTTTGTTTCAATCCAAAATCACTCGCACAATTTTTCCAAGTTTTCAACAAGTTTTCTTAACCAAGGAATCGTTATTTCCCAAATTTGATATAAGGCTTATCGTTTATTCAAGACATTCTTAATCGTTCAATCTGACTATCGCACGAGACCTATGAATCTGTTCGGACATTTCTAAATGATCCATACACCACTGGAAATTAAGTTATCCAATTAAATTCTCAATCAATTTGTATCTTCCGACACGAAATACCATTCGAGCTATTTTCCAAATTTTAAGCACGATTCTCTATATTCGCCTAAGCGATAAATCCGAGAATGTTCTATCGGTTGGCATTCTAAGTCTGACTTGTCTTATTCCTGAGCGATATCCCAAATTTTGTTGCAAATAGCTTGCACCAAGGGTCTTGGCGCGCAATACTTACACAACTTAGCCGAAAGGCTGTGTGCAAAGCTAACCGTTTGGGCGACATTCGCTTTCGCACTAACCAGTTGGGCAAACAAGTATGGGCATTTCAGGCTCGCACATAAGTCACGATTCTAGCACGAGTCTATTCCCAAAGGTCTAGCACAGGTCGGCACAAAGGCCTTAGCATTTCAATTTTGTACAAGCAATCACATTATTCACATGCACTTTTCGAAAGTATTTAGACTCATTGTTGAAAAATTCCGATGGGACATTGAGAGAGAGTGTGCACATAACCCACGAACGAGATTTCAAAACTGAGAGAATCGAAACAAAATCCAAAGACGTATAGCCAAGCTCTGATACCAATTTGTCATGTCCCGATCTCCCGCAGGCTAATCGGTCGTCCCCGCTAGGCGAGAATCACCGCGCCAGCGCTCCCGCCGGACGATCGCTTGACCCATATAAGCATAATGTCGCACAAGCGTGAACCGCGTCCGTGCAAGGTCGTGGTTCATTAGCTGGCGGTAAGAGGTCAAGCCACAGAGTCGTATAGATTGTCCGAGTGCAGCAGAATTATAAACACATAGGCGATTGGTAACAAGTTCACTAAGTCGTCAATAGCGGAAGCATTGAATAACACAAGTTGAAGTAAAACAAACTCTTTTATTGATATAAACAAGTGTTACAGGCGGCGTATAGCCGAGATTACAAGTCGCTCAAGCCTCTCTATTTGTAACAGTAAAAGCGTGCCAAGTGGCGACATTTATGGAATGATAGATAGGCGATGTTCCAACATTATGTCTTGTATATGTGCTTCAGTTTCGGACGCAATGCTCCAAGGCTCCAGAGTGAACTCCACGCCTTAGCACGCACGAAGAAGGTATCCTCACCGAACAAGGTTCTTCCGCATCCTGCAAGCAATCTGGTGGATTATCAGTACATGAATGAACTGGTGGGGAGGCTACTCGCCCACTCGTCAAATCCAAACACATAATATAGGTTCTGTGCACCAACTATTATGTTGTCTTTCTAGTTGCCTTAGGATCAATTTCATGGAAAAGATTGAATAGCCTAACTCGTGTGACAGTGCGCCGTGCGACATAAGAGAAAATACGACGAGACTTACCAACTTACCATTTGTCCTTCCCTGTCCAAGGCAAACCAAGTTGATTCAAGAATAAGCATATAAATATTCAGGGGTAATAGCATATGCAAACACTATGTTATGAACGAGACTATATTTCGGATGCACGAGTTACTCGGATGATTATGTATTTCGCGTAAGATGTTCAAGTGCTCCATATGTACAAGTGTGTTATGATCGTTCAGGTGTTCAGTTATTCTCAATGCGATACAATGCCTCGCACGCGAATTGCCGCTAAGCGAGGATGACTTATCTATATGAACAATTGTCGTTGGCATAGACATAAAGGACCAATTAATAGTCTCGGGGCGCAGATGACGAAGGTGCACGTGTCGCTTCCATCATGCCACCCAGTCAGAGACTATTCGATAGTTCCATCCGGATCGGATCGGTCCCGGTGCCCCGGAGATCGCCCGTGGAACGAGATCTGAAGATCCCCCTTGATTCTAAGTTGTCTGCGACACACAGTCTTGGGTCTTCCAAATCCACAACTTGACATGATAATCCATAGTTCTTGTTCTGAATGAGAATGAGACAATCACATGGCATAATTTGTCTTGCATAGTCTCCCTGATCAACGAGCATGAGACAATCATATAGCATGATTTGTCTTGCTTAGTCTCCTTGATCAACGAGCATTATTCTACGAACTGTGATTCTTTTTTGGCTTGACACGATTCTCTTCAGATGTAAACTTGATATGATTATCATTCAGATGTAAACTTGACATGATTCCAGTTTAGTATTCAACTTGCCTAGATGCATACCCCTGGTGCGGGGACTGTCTTGGCGACCAAACGGTCCCGGATACTTGTAGGTTCATTTGCACAAAAGAGCTATTTGATAGTCTTCTGGTTAACTCGGATGCATGCACGATACGCGATAGTATTACTTGATTGTGGCATACGTTTCATGTGGTAAACATTGAGTCGAGGCAACATTATAAGTTAACATATAACAGGCAAGCATGCATTCATAAGGAACTCAAGAAATTACGTTAGCTCGGGCCCGAAGGTAAGCCGAGGAGTAAAACCGTAAAGGGACTTACCGAGTGACATAATCTAGGGTCATGTTGTGTAGCAAGTAAGGAAGTACACTACAAAAAGTGTGATGTTCATATCGATCTACTCGAGGCATAGCGGGGTCTTGTTGCACAAGGCAAGTGTAGCATGCGAGGGTCTGTATATAAGCAAAGTTTTATTTCCATGTTCTAACACAAGCAATACAAGTTAGGATTATTTCCTTAGCTAGGTGCATTGTATTCTTATTAGGATGCAGGGGTGATTCACTTAGCGACTAGCATGTATCGTTCCATATTTTAGTTGTGCTAGCTAAGCAAAGACAAGTTTACCGTAGCCATCCACCTTAGCGATGATTTGCCTCGGTCGAGCGATACTCCGAGCGAGCCTCTGAAAGCCTAAGCCGAAATCCTGTAGGGCCAAGTCTGGAAATCCTCTTGCCTCAAACGAGTATTCTCGCTGAAGTAAACCGGGTCGGGACGTTACACTTTTGCCGTTTGAATCGGTCGTCCGCTTGAGCGGAACGGGGTGTTATAATCTGCGTCAGTATTCCTTGGTAAGATGGCCTACCTTGCCACAATAATGACAAGTAGGGAATACTAGTGCTGGTGCTGGTAGGGCTGTTTGATGAATCATCAGTGCTTTCTCTCGACGCTCAAGGCAATCCCTTACTGAATGCTGACTGGATCCGCAAGCTAAACATAATCCAAATTTCAGTCTATACTCCCTCTCAATATGGCCTAACTTCCAACAGTAGTGACAAGTAGGAAGGGTTAGGGATTGTGATACTGCTCTGTGTGGTGGATTCATCTGTGGTTGCTTTGCAGCTCTCTGTTGTGCTCGGTCTGGTGCTAATGCATGCGGCCGCTTCTGGCTGGACTCTCTCCTGGTGACGCAATCCATAGGTCGGGCTGCAGCAAGGACATCCATGTAAGAAGTAGTTACAACAGAGCTGATTAATTTTTGTAGCTCAGAGCTAAGTCCGTCAAAGAACTTCTTCGCCTGGCTTTGTTGGGCCTCTTGATGAACTTGCTGTTGGGCTTGCATCATTGCATAGAATATTTGCAATATCTGTTGATCATCCATAGGCTATCCTGGTGAAAAAATAGGCATCGGTGGAGTAAACTGCGGTGGTGGTGGAATGTCGTCTCGCCGGAACCTTAAGGCGTGCTAATCTGCTCGATTATTTTGTTGTGCTGATGGACCTCCATCTACTGGTGTCACTCCATCATCGTAGGTGATAACTGCAACTTGTGGTGTTCCTGCGGGAGTCTCGTCGCTTGATTGTGGATCCATTACTCTGCATCCAAAATAAACTATGAGAGACGCACAGAGGAATCAAGGCAGGATGCAAGTAAAAAAATTATTTTGAAGTCGATATAGAGGTCAAGAACGAATCAATCAAGTCGATAAGATCCTATAATTTATCCTATCATAATTTGCAGGCTTGCTCGGTCCCTTACTTGAAATCAAAGCAATATAGTCGTAGACCTGCATGGGCCACCACAAAAACCATGTCATGCCCCAGTCCCAAAATACCGAGGGACTAGCCACGTGGCAATGGCTAGCAGCACACTCCAATGGGCAAACCCAATTTAATGGACCCGTTAGAGTGTACTTAAGATGTAAAACAAATATAATGGTCTACGATACATGTCACAGTCTATTTCTAATCTCATCCACAGAAGGTAAACATAGATATCAATTGTCAAACTAATCAAAGAGAAAACCAACAAGTCTCAATAAAAATATTTTTGGTGAACAACCCGAATATAAGTTTAGTACAGTAATTTAAGAGACAGGAAATAGAGTATCTAGAAACAGAAATAACTGAGTATATAACAAAATACTCAGGATAAATCCTCTGGCACCACCTCATCCTCTGGTGCTGGTACTACTCCAGTGTTTGCTCCTGTCCCGTATACCTCGGGGTAGATCTCCTCTGCTATACCTGAGGACATAATCCGGATCCAGGTCCTCAGGAGACATAGCAAGGTATAAGAATAACTCAAGCCAAATAAAATACAGTATATAAAAATATATCAACATGACAAACTATATAACCAGCTATGTGATATACAATTGAGAGCATCACTAGTACTCAGGCTGAGACCACTACAAGCTCTGTGTCGGGGAGCCTGTAGTAGTAATATCACGTAGTGGGCCAAGTTCTGGAACAGAGACTAAAGCACCACAATAATAAATATATATATATATATATATGTAATCAGCCTGTAGCCTGTGTGTGTCTCCCCACCCAATGTAATCACATGTCTCATGTCCACGATGTCTCATGTCCATAACACGCAAGATCATGACCTCTAGCTAGTACAGTGAGTCATAATAATATCTATGTATATGCAAGATCTATGTCACGAATCCTGTAAGCCTATACAGAATCACTATAAATAACTTAGGAAAGATTCTGTCTCATGAATAGTATCAAGTGTCCTGTGGTATGACGTACTTGAATAAGCAAGCACGAAAATATAGGATCGGGTTATCAGCTCTCTAAGTGACGTTACACGACTCCGCGTACGGCGTCGACACCCGAATCTTGTTCGGACGCTAAGCAACGTCTCGCGGTCCTAGGTTGAATATATACATCTCAAGAGTATATATATATAAAAAGAAATCAAGCAAATAATATAATAGGAACTACTACAAGTTGGCAATGTACACTTGCCTAGGGTTTGAACTCCTTCAGTTGCTCTGATAATAGCAAAATCTCCAGGAATGCCTCCTAATGCTGAAATAAACATTACCATCAAAATACATGAAATAGCTAGGATTGACTACCCATAAGTCCAATTTGGACACAGGGCAGAATTGACAGTTTCTGGTCAAAATGGGATCCACATGTGGCCCACTTCGCACCGAAAAATGTGCCAGAGACAAAGTTCTCCAAATTTGTCACACTTAGTGTCTACGAGTCTAGAACGATGATACGAATCCAACGGAATATCCATAACTGAATTCCGATGAGTCGATCATAAAATCGTCCGTCAAGTGGAGCCGTGGGGCCCACAAAATAGGGTTTCGTCAACGTTCTCAGAATCGAACCAAACTTGGGTCATAGGACCAGCATAACCCTACGAATCCGATGGCATAAGTTACATTGTGAAATGACAAGCACACACGAAATTATGACAAGTGTCAGAACAGGTCCGATACGGAACTTTTTAATGGATACGCGTTGATTTCGGTGTACACGCACATCCAAATCAACCTTCGCAAAATTCTATACGTCTGCATTGATGATACGCGCCTTTCAATGCAAATCATACACGACGAAGTCTCCTCGTTTAGCGGGACGCACCCAGTTTCAAAAAAAATTCGGGTTTTAAATACCAAATTTTTGGTCAACATCACCCGTGAATAAAACACAACATACAGCAAATTAAAATAAACTAATTACAGAGTTTTAATCTCGATTATGTTGTATAATTTACTATTCAAGCATAATTTAGAAATATTAACTAGGTTGAGAGAAAAATGGCCATGAACATAGGGGTTCGGGACAGTTTCCAGAACCAGAAATATTTTTTTTCCTGTTTTGCGTCGCGATTTGCTACCGACACAGGACACGATATCCCGAACTAATTATACAGGGTTTGAGAGGGTCACGTGGTCTTCGCATAGGATTCGACATATCGAAATTTGGATCAATATACAGGGAGATACGTGAGTGGAAAGATGGATACCTTGCTGTTGTCTGCTGGTCATGAATTGGGGCGAGTCCGCGACGGTGTTCGTCGACGGCGTGCGGCGGTCGTCGGAGGCCGTCCGAGATCGTGGAGAGCTTGGGGATATGCGGGGGGTGGTCGTGCAGTGTATAAATGTAGGGATGGGGTAGTTTTGTAAGGGAAGAGGGGGTCGAGGTTGCTGCAGGAACGGGGGGGTCGTGGGTGCTGTGGGGAGAGTGGGTCGGGTCGGGTCGGGTATGGTAGGATCTAGATCCATTAGAGTTGGGTTGGGTTGGTTGGGTTCAGTTTGGTTTGGTTCGGTTCAAGCCGGTTCAGTCTGGTTTATCTAAAATAATGCTTTTAGCTATAAAAATAGTTTTTGAGCCCAATAAATTTCAAAAAAATTACACAACATCATATTATTAATTATATACTCAAAAATATAATTTTTATCATATTTTAATACTTAATTTAATACACAAAAATATTAATCTCCGAAGGACATTTATTATAATTAATAAAAAATTACAGAAAAAAATCTCGATAATTCATAATTAAAATTCTAAAAATCTGGGTGTTTACAATAATCCAGTCTAGATTATAAGTCATCTGAGATCTAGGATATCTATGCCAGCAAATATTTATTTGTACAGCAAAAATACTGAGGGAGAGACCCTCAAAGATATGCCGATTTTGTTTTCTCCACACATGCCAAACCACCGCCCCCAAAATGAGTCTGAGACAACGGTATTCTCTTGTTCCTTTGCATGTATGAGATTACAACTATGATCCAGTACAGATTAAAAAATAAGTTATATGAGATTTATGATATCTTTGTCAGCATCTATATATTTCTTTGTATAACAAACATACTCAGGGAGAGACCCTCAAAGATACGTCAATTTTGTTTTCTCCACACGTGCCAAACCACCGCCCCCAAAATAAGTCTGAGACGACGGTATTCTTTCTCTCCTTTGCATTTTTGAGCTTTAACTTCATTCAAAACATAAGAAAGATCTCTACTATACGCGATGAGAAGTCCAAACTTATCTCTCTCTCTCTCTCTCTCTCTCTCTCTCTCTCTCTCTATATATATATATATATATATATATATGCTACAAAATCAGGCGGTTGGTTTTATATTATGGAAATAACCTATGTTATAACAATTGGATTTGGATTGAAAGGTTGAGATTACTATTAGATTTATTGTTAGATTTATCTAAACTATATGATTCAACAAAGCACTGCTATCTTTTAGTCCCACATGGGAAAGGAGAAGTCATTCTCCTTTCCATATATTGCTTTACCCCTCTTAGTGGGTAAGTGGGCTTTATAGGGGATGGGCTTGATTTCATCCAACCCGCGAGCGGGTGCGCGATTTAATGTGCGTTTTTACGCGTTTATTATTCGCGCACTTAGCACTTTGTACGCTTGCGCGCCGCGGAACGGACACGGGTACAAAGGTAATTTCATAAATTATTTTATTTTTTATTTCCGTTGATTTGGTCTGGTGGGTTGCTGGTCTTCCGCGGAACTGTTCTCACGTAATCCCGTTACTGGAAAAGTGGGAAAGGTTACGTGAGAGATATATCCAAGACACGATCCTGAGATCTGAAAAATAGAAATCGGTTTTTCTTTTCTCTTTCTCGCTTTCTGTTCGGACAGAAGAACAATCTCACAGAGACAAAAAAGAAAAGAAAAACACCAGAACCAAAATTCCTCCAAAACTTCTCCGTCCAATTTCTACTTGTCGGGCAAGGTTGTGATCGTTCGTGGGATTCACCACCGGGTGCATGGTGAAGTAAATCGAAGGATTCGTTGTATCTCGGGGATAGATCGCCAGGAACCCACTGCAGTTTGTGGGGCAAAATTCTATTCTAAGGACAGCGTGTAACGTGCCTCGAATCCTATACTATTTCTTGTTTTAATTTTACATCTTCCTATTTGTATTTTTAGGAATTTATCCAACAATCTTAGAATAGAAGTTTCGTAGCTTCTGTCCACTTTCTATTTTCTGGTTGAAAAATTCCTATCTATATGATGAACACCGTAGAAGAACTGACCACGAACATTCATAACTCCTCCAAACCGGAGAAGTTTGATGGCCTGAATTTTAAGAGATGGCAACGTAGGATGACCTACTGGCTGACTTGCTTGAAACTGGTTAAGGTTCTCAAAGAACCGGAAATCCAACCTGACTTACACGAACCTGTCAGGACCTATGAATTAGAGTCCTACAACGAGACAGACTTTATCTGTCACGGTAAAATTCTCAGTTGTCTTTCTGACACCCTTTATGATATATACTGCACTACCTCTACGTCCAGAGAGCTTTGGGAAGCTCTCGATAAAAAATACTCCAATGAAGGAGCGGGTTCTGAGATTTACATTATTGACAGATTTTTAGAGTTTAAAATGGTAGATGAGAAGTCTGTTGTTGAACAGACTAATACCCTTCAAACAATCATACACGAGATGTCTCAGAAAGACATGCCATTTGCTGATAAGTTTCTAATTGCTGCCTTCATTAATAAACTTCCCCCTTCTTGGAAGGAATTTGGTTTAAAACTAAAACATAATAAGGAACCCATGTCTTTAGATGACCTGTTTGTGTCCTTCCGCATTGAGGAAGAAGGTAGAACTAGAGACAAGGAACCTCTTAGTACTGAATTCGAGGCAAAGTTACACATTTTTGAAACCAAGGGAAAGCCTAAGGGCCAACCCTATCAAGAGAGGAACAACCCCTATAATAGAAACCCTGCAAAGAAACAGTTTCTTAAGCCAAGAGCTGCGATTGGGAAAGACAACAGACCTAAGCGGGAATGTTACAACTGTGGTAAGCCTGGTCACTTTGCTAGGCAATGCCGCCACAGGAAGAAGGGTCAGGGATTTCAGAATCCTGATCGTCGAACTCCTGTAGACTCTACTATTGTTCCACAGGCTCATGTTATCATAGCCGGGACCGAATCTATCGGTACCGATGATCAGAGGTTTGTAACCGTATGTTCTATTTTTGAGTCATCGTATCAGCCTACTGACTGGTGGGTTGATACAGGGGCAAATGTCCATGTATGCCCTAATATTGATTCTTTTTCCTCCTACCGACAGGTTGAGGAAGGCGAATCAGTAGCTATGGGAAACTCGAGTGCTGCCAGAGTGCATGGAAAGGGAAGAGTGAACCTCAAGTTGTCTTCGGGCAAGATTCTTCCTTTGCATAATGTGCAGCACGTACTGGACGTAAACAAGAACTTAATTTCTGGTTATTTACTAAATAAACATGGTTACAAACTGGTATTTGAGTCTGATCGAGTTGTAATCTCCCTGAATGGTAACTTTATTGGGAAAGGCTATGTATGTGGGGGTCTGTTTAAACTTTTTGTGGACATGCCTTGCAGTACATTAAATTCATGTTTAAATAATATTGCATCTACTTCTACTTCTGATTTAAATGCTCTCTTTTATAATACTGATAGTTGTGATATTTGGCATGGTCGTTTGGCACATGTCAATTTTAACTCTTTCAAGAGAATGTCTAAGTTACAATTGATTCCTAAGATTGACATGAGCAAAAAATGGAAAATGTGAGATTTGTACACAAGCCAAACAGCCCAGAAAATTCTTTCATTCCGTTGAAAGGAGTTCTCAGCTATTGGAGCTTATTCACAGCGATATCTGTGAATTGAACGGTATTCTTACTCGTGGTGGTAAACGATATTTTATTACATTTATAGATGATTATTCAAAATACTGCCATGTTTACTTGCTTAGAACTAAAGATGAAGCTTTCAGTAAGTTTTTATCTTTTAAAGCTGAAATTGAAAACCAACTTGAGAAGAAAATTAAAATTCTTAGGTCTGATCGTGGGGGTGAATACACCTCTGCCGAGTTTGACTCCTTTTGTGAATTGTATGGCATTATACATGAGGTAACTGCTCCTTATGCTCCTCAACAGAATGGGGTAGCAGAAATAAAAAATAGAACATTTCTTGATATGATTAATGCTATGTTAGGTAGCTCTGGTTTATCTGATTATTTGTGGGGGGAAGCTCTTCTTTCTGCATATCATATCTTAAATAAAGTTCCTTTCAAAAAGACTGATAAGACCCCTTATGAACTTTGGAGAGGTAGAAATCCATCTTTGAAATATTTTAAAGTGTGGGGGTGCCTTGCTAAAGTTTCTGTCCCTCCTACCAAGAAAAGAAAATTGGGACCAAAGACCGTAGACTGTGTATTTTTGGGATATGCCAAAAATAGTACTGCTTATAGATTTCTTGTAATTAAGAGTGAGGTAAATGGTATTGATGCTAACACGGTTATGGAATCTAGGGATGCTACATTTTTTGAAAATGTTTTTCCATTAAAAAATAGAATATCTAGTTCTTCTATTTCTACACAAGTCCCTGTAGTAACCTCTAGTTCACAACCAGAGGAGATTACCCTAGTAGAACCAAGGAGAAGTAAAAGAACAAGACGAGAACCAAACCTAGGTGAAGGTTTTTTCACCTACCTCGTTGAAGAGGATCCTATATCTTATCAAGGGGCTATGTCCTCAGTCGATTCCTTATTTTGGAAAGAGGCCATAAATAGTGAAATGGATTCTATTATATCAAATAGAACTTGGGATTTGGTTAACCTTCCTGCAGGTTGCAAACCAATAGGTTGCAAATGGATCTTCAGAAAGAAGTTAAGACCTGATGGGTCTATTGAGAAATTCAAAGCCAGGTTAGTGGCTAAAGGGTTCAAACAAAGAGAAGGGGTAGACTTTTTTGACACTTACTCTCCTGTTACAAGAATTGCTACAATTAGAATGTTAATAGCCATTGCATCTGTTCATAAACTGTTTATTCATCAAATGGATGTAAAAACTGTATTTCTGAATGGAGATTTACAGGAAGAGATCTATATGGAATAACCTGAAGGGTTTGTTGTTCCAGGTCGAGAACACAAGGTATGCAAATTAATTAAATCTCTCTATGGGCTGAAATAAGCTCCAAAGCAATGGCATGATAAATTTGACAAGGTAATTCTATCATATGGTTTTGCTATTAATGATTCTGATAAATGTGTATATAGCAAAACTATTGGTAGCTCTTGTGTAATATTATGCCTGTATGTTGATGACATTCTTATTCTTGGTACTGACATGGATATTATTTATGATATCAAATTATTTCTGTCTCAAAATTTTGATATGAAAGATTTAGGACCTGCTGATATAATTTTAGGACTTAAATTAAGTCGCACTTCAGAGGGAATTGGTATCTCCCAATCTCACTATATAGAAATGGTTCTAAAAAGATTTAACTATTTTGATTCTAAACCTGTAAGTACTCAATATGATGCA
Organism: Iris macrosiphon; assembly: GCA_036927795.1. Taxonomy (NCBI): domain Eukaryota; kingdom Viridiplantae; phylum Streptophyta; class Magnoliopsida; order Asparagales; family Iridaceae; genus Iris; species Iris macrosiphon. Next base: position 102,639,417 of record JAYESA010000003.1, on the reverse strand, counting down.
AGTATCAGGTTGAAGAAGAATAAAGGAGACAGTGTGGCTCAGTTGAAGTATTCTCAACAAATCGAATGCCTGAACTATATTGCTAATCGTACCAGACCTGATATTTCCTACGCAGTAGGAAAGCTTAGTCGGTATACTAGCAATCCGAATAGTTCACATTGGACTGCCTTGGAACGGGTAATGAGATACCTAAAGGGCACGATATCCCATGGATTATTCTATGGAGGATACCCATCTGTATTAGAAGGGTATACTAATGCGAACTGGATCTCCGATACAGATGAGACCAAAGCCACAAGTGGATATGTATTCACATTGGGTGGAGCTGCTGTTGCGTGGAACTCTACCAGGCAGACCTGTATTTCTAGATCTACTATGGAGGCAGAATTTATAGCTCTTGACCTCACCAGTGAGGAAGCTGACTGGCTTAGGAATCTGGTAACAGATATTCCTCTGTGGAGCAAACCAGTTCATGCTATCCCTGTACACTGTGACAGCCAAGCTGCAATAGCAAAGGCTCAAAGGACAAGTTATAATGGAAAATCCAGACATATACGTCTGAGGTACAATCGGGTGAAGCAATTGCGATCCAGTGGAGTAATTGCAATTGACTTCGTCAGATCAAAGAACAATCTAGCAGATCCTCTAACTAAAGGGCTCTCAAGGAGACTTGTGTTGGAGACGGCAAGAGGAATGGGGTTAAAGCCCATAGATTGAGTCACCTCAAAGGCAACCCAACCTTTGATTGGAAGCACCAAGAAAAGGTTCAATGGGTAACAACAAAATTGATGTGTGACTGGAAACACTATATGATAGTAATTGTAAAGAACCATTCCTCTAATGTATAGTGTTGATCTGCAATAAATAAAATGGTGATTGTAAAATCTCAATGAATCTGTGGCTTGTAAAGCAGGGTATATAAATTGCAGAATACCTAGAAAGATTCACCTATTTAAGAGTGAAAGTGGGGCCGCTTTCTATGGGAACTCGAGCTGTTCTCTAGAGCTCTTAAGAAAACGAGATAGCACATGGCCGAAAAGTGCACAACTGTTGATACGATCAAATGCCTACAATGTGTTTGTGTGTATGTTGAGTCTGTACAAGTAAGATCCTAAGTTCAAGACTTAAGTCACTTTGGGTCTGTATAGATGAGATGTATAACACTAAGGGGAGGTTCAAGTCCGGAAGACACCCTCCCCTGATATACAGTGTGATTGCCCATATCTTGTTTTCCTTCCTATATGTCCTATCGTGCTATACCTTCCTTTATTCTTTTGTTGAATCATGTGGGGGATTGTTAGATTTATTGTTAGATTTATCTAAACTATATGATTCAAAAAAGCACTCCTTTCTTTTAGTCCCACATGGGAAAGGAGAAGTCATTCTCCTTTCCATATATTGCTTTACCCCTCTTAGTGGGTAAGTGGGCTTTATAGGGGATGGGCTTGATCTCATCCAACCCGCGAGCGGGTGCACGATTTAATGCGCATTTTTACGCGTTTATTATTCGCGCACTTTGCACGCTTGCGCGCCGCGGAACGGACACGGGTACAAAGGTAATTTCATAACTTATTTTATTTTATTTTTTATTTCCGTTGATTTGGTCTGGTGGGTTGCTGGTCTTCCGCGGAACTGTTCTCACGTAATCCCGTTACTGGAAAAGTGGAAAAGGTTACGTGAGAGATATATCCAGGACACGATCCTGAGATCTGAAAAACAGAAATCGATTTTTCTTTTCTCTCTCTCTCTCTCGCTCTCTGTTCGGACGGAAGAACAATCTCACAGAGACAAAAAAGAAAAGAAAAACACCAGAACCAAAATTCCTCCAAAACTCCTCCGTCCAATTTCTACTTGCCGGGCAAGGTTGTGATCGTTCGTGGGATTCGCCACCGGGTGCACGGTGAAGTGAATCGAAGGATTCGTTGTATCTCGGAGATAGATCGCCAGGAACCCACTGCACTGTTCGTGGGGCGAAATTCTATTCTAAGGACAGCGTGTAACGTACCTCGAATCCTATACTATTTCTTGTTTTAATTTTACATCTTCCTATTTGCATTTTTAGGAATTTATCCAACAATTACAACTGTATCTTTTAAGTAGATACTTTCACATTTTAATCTCAGCATTGCAATTCAAATTCAATAGTTGTAACATAGATTGATTACATAATATGAAATCACGTAGCTGATTTTAGAGCATATATATATATATATATATATATATATATATATATATATATATATATATGGACGAAATATTGTATCAAATTATTACAACAAACAATCTCAACCACACATTCATTTCAATCGTGTGGTTATAAATTATCCCATAAATGGTTATAAATCATCCCATAAAGTAGTGCCACGTCAGCATCATTCTCAGCCACACATTTAAAAAAAAATTATGGTTGAGAATAAATGGTACAATAATTATTACAATAATCATTGGTCCAATATTATATATATATATATATATATATATATATATATATATATATTTTCTCACATGAACAATTGAGTACCTCCATATTAGGTAGTAACAGAAAGTTGGAAAGAAACCAAAAAAAAAAGCAACCAACAAAGGAACGAGTGACAAATCAAGTGAGGGTCACTACACAAGAACTTTGTCCTTGTAACAAGATATTTGGAAAAAAAGATGGATAAGCACAAATGTATGTCAAGCTTTTCATTGCTTTCATTTTCATCTTTCATGAGCACAAATGTTTCCAGTCACTACATAAGAACTTGTCCTTATCACAATATATTTGGAAGATACGGAAGAGAACAAATGTATGCAAGCCCTTCCTTTTTCTTTTACGAAAATCTTTCTACTCTTTTTTCCAGTTCAAAGGCCCAACAAATGGATTATAGCTTCACTTTCATGATTTCATTTGATGTACACCCGCACAAGCTCGTCTCCTTTAATCAGAGGTGAGCATTATTCAGTTTTGGACCGAAAATTAATTCGAACCGAATCGAATAAGAGATTCGGTTCGATTTAAAAAAATTCGATCTGATTTCGGTTTTGAAAATAAAATAAAAAATTATTCGATTTCGATCCAAAATCGAAAACCGAATAAAATTTATATAATTATGTAAATACCATAATTCTTCGCATATTTTATGATTAAAATATGTATATTTTAAAAACAACAATTATATGTATATATTTTGAAGTCTAACTTTGAACACAACTTTGTAATACAACAAATGTGTGTATAAAATTATAATATCTACGATATCAACTTTGGGTCTGATTCATTAAACAATAACAATAGTACAACCGAACAAACTGATTAAACCGAATAGCATTTTCGGTTTATTTCGGTTTTGGCTAATTTCGACTCGATTTTGATTTTGATTTTTTTTAGAATTTTGGTTGATTCGGTTTTGACTACTTCGGTTTGGTTGAAACCGAATAAACTGAATGCTTACGCCTACCTTTAATTACTATCGGTATGTGATTGAAGAAGGCGGTTACCTAGTTATTGAGTTGACTTATAATAAATTAGTATTGTGCACCTGAATTGCACCCACGTAGAAAAATTTATTGAAAAAAATTAAATATAAATTTATTATAGATATTGTTGTCCATAAGAATCGAACTCGAAAAACCAAGAAAAATGTCTCTCACATTAACCACTTGAGAGTTAGAGTTGCGTAATTATAATTTTTTTATGGTGCCCAGCGTAACGTTAGGAACTTTCTTTTTTACACATTATAATGTATGTCTTTTGGGCCCACTACTCCCAACTTCCACCATAAATGGAAGAAATAATACGTCCATGTGGCTCGATCCACTGATCTTCCGCCACGCAGGCAAAACTTTTATGCCTCTTCCTGCTGACCACCATATTAGCTAGTCAAATAATTAATTTTTTAATAATTAATAGAGTTACAAACGGCTTAAACGGCTCAATTTTGAACTATTTTCAAGCCACATTATATATACTAGTTATCTATAAGTGCGTTGCACGTAAAAAAAAAAATTTTAATTATATAAAAATTAAATTATTTAAAAATATTTTGATTAGAATTTGTTATACGTATATTTTTACAGTTTGGATATGTGAGTTAAATAATACCATGTATTTAGTTCAAATATTTAAGTATATTTGAATTAACAATTTTAATATTTTTGATATTTTTCTTTTAAATTAATTTTCAAACGTATTTAAACGATTTTAAATTTAGTATTTAGGTTTGGTGGAAGAAAAGAGTGGGTTACGGAAGTTTGTTTTAGATTTATTTTTTAAATCTCTCGTTAGTTTTTCTTTGTTAATTAAATTGGTTGAGTATTTATTAAGAATTTGGACAGATAAGATAAAAGTTTGTTTAAGATTTTATTTCTATCGTAATTAATTTTTTAAAATTTAATTGGTTGAGTATTTACTTACAGCTTAAACGACTCACTTTTAAACCGTTTTGAAATCACTTTATATAATAAAAGATAATAATAAATAACTCCAATTACTACCAAAAAAATAATTAAAATAAGTGCAACACCATTTGTAACAACAAAAATCTTAGAGGAATTCATAAGTTCTTAATTTTTTAAACTCGAGAATAAATAGTCGTCGGATCGATTACATCAATCTCCTCCCTTTTTCTTCTTTTTTCCTAAGAACATAAACATAAAAATACAAGAAACTAAATAGGAAGAAAAAAAATGTATCCGTATTCCTATTTTTCAAAGGTTTATTTATTTATTTATATATTTATTTATTTTGAAAGGTTTGTTTTCTATTGCAATTCTTATTTTGAGTTCTTTTGAGTTTGTATAGTCGAACTGTTATAACATCATCTACCAAATAATCGATATATGAAACAAATGTGGCGCGGAGCCCAAACATGCATTGAGTGATTGTGAAAATTATTGGTGGTGGAGGTGACAGATATGACGGAACAAAACTCGGAATACAACGGAAGTTTCCGGTCGAAAATATGTATATGAGAAATGGATTAAATCGTATAAATCTTTAAAGGCATAATAATATTACTGACACAATCAAAAAAAAAATTTAAGTGAAAAATTCAGGAAGAAAAAAACTACAGAAAATTCACTGTACCGATAATAAAATTATATTAATTAAATATAACGATAGAAGTTTGATAAATTTAGAAATTACGATAGGAATCGCCAGTTGGATTGGCGAAAATTTGAAAAACTTGATTTTCGTCAACGGAGTTGGCGAAAATTTGGTTTCTGTTGGCGAAAATTGGAATAGTTTGATTTTTTTTTCGGTTCGGTTTGGCCTCTGTTTATTGCTTGGTTCGGTTCGATTTAGCCTTAGTTACTTGGTTTTGCTTTGTTCAACATGGCAAACCAATGGGTTCACCATATTTTCGCCAACTCTGTTGGCGAAAATTTGGTGCTCTCTTGTTGGGTCGGATTGGTTCATAGGGTCTGGTTCGGGTGGGGTTGTTGATAGGGATTAAATGATTGTAGGTGTGGGTTTAAATGGGTTCGAGTGGATGGGTTGGTATGATTTAATTGATGTTAGGTGGTTAAATATTTAGGTGGGTGTTGGTGGGAGTTGTGTATTATAAGTAGAGGGTGGGAGACTGTTGCAAGATCATCTTAGAAGAGTTGCAAGATAAAATAGAAGAGAATAGGAGGAGGAATTAGAGAATAGAAGAGAAGAGCAGAGAAGAGAAGAGCAGAGCAGCAGAAGAGTAGGAGGAAGTAAGCAGAGAAGAAGAGAAGAGAAGAACATAAGAAAAACAGGTTTGTAATTTTTTGATTATAATTATAATTATAATTATAATTATGTAATTGTAGTTACTATTTTAATTATTATAAATGTAATGTTCGTGATAGTAGTCATACTAACACTAAATTAAATTAAAATATTGCAGATGGGTACCCAAAACGATGGACGTATTCTAGGAGGACCTACCACAGATACGATTATCCAGCTACCTGAATCGCACATTTCTAGTCTAGTATTTTCTGGACATGTATATTAAAATTAAATTATTTTAGTAAATATAATTTATATTTTTTTACATGTCATCTCGAGCAATCATAGCGTCCTCATTCTGGGCCGACAGATCGTGAAAAATTGCGTCGTGGCCCACTTCAAGCAGTGGAAACAACAAAAGATGTGCTCCAAGTCCTTGGGCTGTTGAACAGAATCCAGCCACACTTGAATGGATGGTACAGACCAGAAAGAGAAAAAAGAGAAGAATGCGACCATAGATAATCTTCAACGAACCCCACCCCCGGGGTGCTACCTTGAACCCAAAACATTTCCAAATTAGGTTTCGTAATAATAATATTTTTTATATATGTCATATATAGCAAGACGATTATCCTGATACGTTTCGAGTACGAGAGCATGTCGCATGGCGTTATGAGGACGACGTTGGGTACTGGATGTTGACTGAAGAACAACATGGTATAGTGAACGTATTTTGTTTTGATCATATTGATCAGATACATTTTCTACGTCACGACCGAGACTTGATCTTCAGTTTAGTTGAGCGGTGGTGGCCAGAAAGAAATATCTTTCAGTTACCGTTCGAAGAAATGACAAATTTGTTAGTAGATGTGGCAAATATCTTAGGATTACCTATTACGGGTGAACCTATAATATTTGAAAATGATGAAACATGTTGCGCCAAAAGTGTGATAAGGAAGTATTTAGGCGTGAAGCCGCCTACCATACATGGTAAAAGTTTTATGACGCTTTCGTGGCCCAGCTACAACTTTATGCACCTAGATCGTATTGGTGAGAAAGAAATTTTAGTGGATGCGGAACGAGTAAGTATAACATTTAATATTTTTATTTATGTAACATATATTTTATTTAGTTTAACTAATATACTTTTTTTATTATATGTTCAGGTTACTGCTTGCACCAGGGCCTACTTACTATGTCTAATCAACGGAATTTTATTTCCAAACTCCGAATTTAGGACAAATTTACGTTTTTTACCTTTTCTGGAAAATCTGATAGAACCTACCCGTCATGCATGGAGAGCTTCTGTATTGGCATATTTGTACAACTCCATGTCAAATTTTGTGTATTTTATTTCAGCTGATAAAAGACAGAAAAATTTGAATGGATGTATGACATTATTACAGGTATAAAATTTTCATATAATTTTATTTACTAAAGAAATATGTATACTTACATGATATATTTTTTGTAGGTTTGGTCCTACGAGCACTTCAGTATCGGTAGGCCAGTCTCTCGTATTGATACTGAAGATGGTGTCTTCCCATCAGTTTTATGCTGGATGACGGCTGCAGCTGATCTAAATCGATGTGCTTACAAGGATATTGCAGTATATCGGGCCCAATTCGATTCACTTAGGTTTAACGAGGTAAATTTTTTATAGTGTCTTATATATTTTTTTGTATTTCATACAATTAATATGTTTTACAATTTTATAGTGTCTTACAATATTGTTGACATGAAATAGATAATTTTTTTACCGTACCGGCTTGGGCAGAATCCTCTTGAGTTACAAACAACGGCCTATGGATTGAGTCTACATAGATTTTTTATAATATTCCACGATAACATCATATATCATCCAGCTGATCGTGCTATGCGACAGTTTTGGATAATACAACACATTCCTGATGAGCCACCATGTTTCAATCGTGGTAAAGGCAATGCAACTACCAAAGCACGCAGATTGATTCCTGGGTGGAATTCTAGATTTGAGACACATAAGGTAGAACATTTGTCTCAAATGATGTCCTCTATTGATGATGGTAAGTTGTTCCAAAAGTTTAACAAAATTTAATGTAAAAATTATAAGAAATCATATGGTCATAATTTGTAATGGTGCAGCCTACGGTGATCATGCATATAGAGCTTGGTGGGGAGCTCATCTTATCAGCAACAGAGCCTACCAATTCCAGGAGTTTCGATTCCAACATCGAGCCATAGATGATTATAGTCTCCGCTGCTATTATGATTATGTAGAAGGGATTGTACGTTATTTTTATATGAAAATGTCTATCACCGTAGTACTTATTTATGTCCTCTATTGAATTCTATTTAATATTTCAGCTTCCAGATTTAAATACCGCATACCAAAATCATCCAGTGGGGGACCCATTGCGCACAGCGGTTGGCAAAATTTTGGCTTCTATGCAACGAGGATCGACTCCTCCGAACCCTCCCTTATTTATTCCAGGAGATATCCTCAGGGTATTGTTGCACAACGACAAGCACGTCCCCTAGGAAGTATACCTCAGTTTAGTATCAAGATGATAGTCTGCCACTGCAAGATGACGATGTCCCTTCCGAGCACTTCTCAGTGGGATGGTGCGGGCACTTCTCAGTAGACTGGTGCAGGCACTTCTCATTGGCCTTAGTGGGGCACTTCTCAGGCGATGGCCGGTTCGAGCACTTCTTAGTGGGCCCCCGAGGGAGATTCTCAGTGGGATAGCCTATTCGCCCCCGGCGTTACCACCTATTCGCATATCTTGACAACTCCATCAGCACCGATGTCATCTCAAGTGGAGGACAGTCAAGGAGGTGGTATAAAACCCCTAAATTCTGAAAACCGTATTTCTCTATTATTAATTATTTAATTGAATTATAGTAATTATGAGTTAAATAGTGGAAATAGATTTTATTTAATTTTTATTAGAGATGTTTATGCACTTAGGGGATTTATGGAGCCATTATAAATTTTTTCTAATTTATTTCATGTAGGGGACCCTTTGGACAGTAGCTAGCTTAACCGTATACACTAATATTTTTTTTTAGAATTTTCTATATATATATAAAAATAACTAGAATAGAATTCCTATTGGATCTCTACCCGAAACCCAAACTCCTAAACCCACTACCCGCTTGCACCCAAACCCGCGTAAAGTAAGAACTCAACAGCAGTAGTAACAAAACCCAACTTCTCTTCCTTTCCTTCTCCACGCATAAAGTTTAAACCCCACGCGTAAAATAACTCCGCGCGTAAAGTGGAACTCCACCGCTTAAATTCCTACACCGCGCGTAAAACAAACACCACCGCCTCATTCCACCGCCTCTTTACCTATTATTACTAAAACTCTCCTCAGCCGAAACATAAACCAATGAAAGGAAGAAACAACAGCGGCAGTAGTTTCTTAAACACTAAGTTTCCCCACCGCCTTTGATCTCTATATATATCACAACTCTCCCAAACCCTAGTTACAATTCTTCTTTTCACTAAAATTTATACTACTTTGAACGTGCACTATACATAACTTTTGCTCGGCAACTATACCTTGCCATTGTACTATTACTTACATTCCAGCTAATACATGCATGTTTAATTCTGCTTATATATATAATTTATTTATGTAGATTTTGGACCAATTTTATGAGACCACCCCAGTATTATGGAGCATCATTAGATTCATTGGCTGTGACACAATTATTACACGAGTTGTGAGTCTCATATAGATCACGGACTGCGTGATAGGTCTGGTCTCCTGTACGTATGAGCCGTGCGTTAAGGGATGACTGCTGATAGAAACTTTGTATGCTGGTAGACCTGGCAGTTATTTAGAGGTTTAATCGTGTCATGGACGTGGCATGTTTAGAGCATAGGATTGGGAGAACAACAAGTAAGATATTTGGGCTCATTTGCACTCTCCTTATATGTAACCCTTACGCTCCACCGAAGATACGCGAGATAACCCCTATACTACTTAGCGGCCTCTGTCGTTCAAAAGACGACATGCTTTATAGGCCTCAGATTCTCCGAGAGAATCATGCCAATCCCATTTATGGCCAGATAGCCCACATGTTGGAAAGTTGTTCTCAAATTGCAATCACATAGATGGTTAGGCGACCCATTGGATGTTTACTTTTCAGTACTTTATTGGCATGTTATTATGTATCTTGTTACGTCCCTCTGAGGACCTGGTCCCTTTTCAGATATGGACGAGCAGGAGTATCCCCAGGAGTATGGACCTGGACCTGACTCTACTTACCAGGCTGAGGAGATCTTACCCTCAGAGTATCTGTGATATATTTCCACTATTTTGAGATTTTGTGCTACTTCAGTATAGTCGTTTTGTAGTGGATTTGTTTTCATCCGACTATCAGACTTGATACTCATTTTGGATATCCAGCTATTATTCAGCTCTTTATTCCTACTGATTATTTGTGTTGTGGATGAGATATAGATTCTGTGTGACTTATTGTGACAATATATTACCACTTGTGGATTTGATATTCATATTACGGCGTATGTGTGTATATGGTTTTCATATATTGGAGTTCATATACATACGGCTGGACGTGTTACGTATTCCTAGTCCTACGTACTTTGGGACTGGGGCGTGACATGTGGCGATGATGCGGCCCCAGAGAATACACGAGAAAAGAGCGACCAACTCAATCTAAGAGCGATTGATCGTCCGAACTATCGAGAATTAGCTAAGAGAGGTCGATGAAATTGTTATATCAGTACGAACTTTATTTGAATATAACTTTGTTCTATTTCAATAAAATTACATATTGTTCTCATAAAATGAAACTATTTGAAACTATCGGCAATGCCTTTATTCTCTTGGTTGGTTTGTACATCTCATTCTATTGTGTCCTAAACTATTGCAGTTACTACATCGAAGATTTCTTGAAGCTTGATCATTCGCTTTGATCCGGTTCTTCTTTGGTCTTCCCGCCTTGCGTCGTACATCTGATACTCCAATGTGTCCTGTAACCAATGTATTTTGGAGGTTGTAGGGGACTGGAATTGGCTCCAGGTGCAACTCATATACGCTTCTTAATGCTTGCTTAGAGAAAATACCTGGATAAAAACTCTCGATGTTAATATTTTTAGACTTACACGCATATCATGCATGTACACATGAAAGTAAAATATGATACCACTTTAAACATGAACAAGATTTTTCATCTAAGTCTACAACATATGTTCTATTTGTTTTACAATATAATATTTCAAACAAATATCTAACTATATTCAACGTTTGCAGCCGATGTTTTTCTTTTATGATAAGAGCCATTGTAACATCTTAGGACAAAAATCAGTTTGAAGATTTTTCAGCTTTTTGCTTGTTCTTGTCCTGAAGTATTATAATTTTGGCTCGAATTCCATCAAGTAGTGTCGTTATTGGTTTATCATGTAAATTTTTTACCCAGTTATTGAAGCATTCAGTAAGATTCGACGTGTGAATACCTAATCTGGGACAAGGAGAATACACTGTTATCCAGTGTGAAAAATACGGGTTTTATCATTTACTCTAACGAGCCAGTTGTAAACATCTATGTTTTCAGATTTTATTTTTTCCAAACAATAGTTCGCATCTGTTTCATTATAGCATCAAGCAAGATAGTCAAAACTATGTTGAAAATGTGAAAATCCGAATTTTTTTTTTAATTTTGTTTAAAATATTGAATACAAAAAAATGAGGCAATTCTGGAAATATATCATGCATAGCCCTTATCAATCCTTTTTTTTATCTGATAAAAAAGAAATTATATTTCATGCATCAAAATATTTTTCAAAAGATGTTCTCAAACCGTTTAAAAACCAAGTCCAAGAATCAGTATTTTCACTCTCAGCAACAACATAAGCAATTGGATATAATTGATAATTTGGATCATGAGCACAAGAAATAAATAAAATACCTTGATATCTAGAAGAAATAAAAGTAACATCAATACTAATCACAGGTAAACATCCCCTTAAAAATCCATCAATGCATGCCTTAAAACAAATAAAAATTCTTTTAAATCTATTGTTTTCTGTAGTCTGTATAAAATATTGGCTACCTGGATTTGTCTCAATAATTCTAAAACCATACTCTTCAAGACTACTATATGCATCAATATAACTACCATTATTTCGGATAGAGCAAGTTTCCTAGCTTTCTAAGCTTTACAATATTTAATATATATTTCGTGTTCTCTAAATATATCATTTACAACATGCGATGGACTATACGACTGATTATCTTGAATTCTATCAATAATCTTATTTTTAACCCATACAGTAGTAGCTAATGGATGAGAACCTGTTATAAGTTCCCCTAAACAAGAATGTACGTTTTCTAGCGTTGTTATAACAAAACTTTCACCTTTACCACTTGCTTTAGCGTATACTCTCCAATTAGAACTTGAATCGTTACATTTATATATAATTTCACTAGCATTGTTTAAAGTAGCATGACAAGTAAAATTATGTGCAATTGCTATATCACTAATAAAACATCTAAATTCAGAACAATTATCAAATTTTCTTCCAATGATTAATCCTGAAATGCTAACACTATCAACATTGCCATCAAATTCATCATCTAAATTTTTAATTAAATCATCACTGTTTTTATCGTCTTTATTACCATCATCTACTATATGTTCTTGTTCAGTAAATGAAATAACTTGATGAGAAGAACCAAGAACAGTATTAACTTCATTAGAAGCACGTATACTACTTACAATATTATTTCTAGGTGGTGGTGAAGTTACATAAATATTAATATACGTTGCTTGTACATTAATTTCTAGAATAAATTTTCATGCTTGTTCACTAACTAACTTTATACAATTAGTTAAATAAACATGAACCAATATAAATTCATAATCAATAGAACATTGCTCAACAATTTGATTATGTAAACTATCAAACAAAATATTTCGATCAATTAAAAAAATTTAGTTAAACCTCCTTCATAAACTAACCCATTAAGCACACCTCTAACCGAACATAATATTGTTAAACTTTGATCCATCACAGAATGAGCTTCTAAATACAGAGTGATTGAGCTTTTGTTTGAAAGTAGAATAAGTGGATTGAGTAAGAAATGAATAGCAGAAGGAATGAATTTATACAAATGAAAAAAATTTAGCCGTTGTAAAAATTTATACGTTAAAATATGAACGTTACTATGATAGAGTTACTATTAACATACCTGTACCTATGACAGAGTGAAAAAAATAACACAAATAAAACCCACAAAAAACCAAAACAAATAAACCCCTAAAAAACCCAAAAAAAACCCACAAAAAAAATCCAAAAAAAACCCCTAAAAAAAGCCCAAAAAGACCCAAAAAAAACCAACAATCCAATTTTCGCCAACTGAGTTGGCAAAAATTTGGAAATCCAAATTTTCGCAAACTCTGTTGACGAAAATGTCATTTTATTTTTATTTTTTATACACGTCGGATTTTGGTCGGATTTTCGCCAAGCGAAAATCAAGTTTTTCAAATTTTTGCCAACCCAACTGACGATTCCTATCGTAATTTCTAAATTTATCAAACTTCTATCGCTATATTTAATTATTATAAATTTATTATCAGTACAGTAAATTTTCTGAAAAAACTAAGGCTAATTAGAGGTTAGGCCCTGAATTTTATATTAGCTTAGAGTTTTAAGTCCTAACTAGTCCAATTTAAAAGTTTAGACACTGAACTTTTATTATATGATTCATTTTTCCTATTTTACCCTCCCTAGTATATATAAGAAGATTTTATTGTCAAGCATGGAAGGGAGGGTATAATGAAAAAAATAAATCAAATAATAAAAATTCAAAGTCTAAACTCTCCAATAGGACAAGTCAGGACTCAAACTCTAAGCTGGTATAAAATCCAGGATCAAAACTCTAATTAGTCCAAAAAACTATGGACAATCAGAGTCCAACTCCGAAAAGCTGCACTACTAGAGTAAAGAAATATATTAACTCGCCCAACTTTTTCCACCGATACACCAATAGATCACCACATCTCACAAAAAATAAAAATGAATACAACAATGAAAATACCAATTTCGTTAGAAATCACCCCTCTATATTCGGTTTCACCATCCTTCGGTCATTCTCCACCATATTTCGATTAGAATTACTTATCTATACTCGTTTTCACTATTCTACGCCTTTTCGAGATAACAAACCAGTCCGATGCACCGCATGGAGCCGGACATTAAAGACTAGGTCCAGGCTGAGCCAATCCGGATTTGACCGACCCGATCTAGATTGATTTAAACATATCCAACTGACAATTGTATATTATTATTATTAGTATTATTATTAATTCTTAATATATATATATATATATATATATATATATATATATATATATATATATATATATATATATATATATTATTATTATTATTGTATCCACCGCCCCCAGGATCAATTTCCTCCAAGCCTATATATATATATATATATATATATATATATATATATATATGTGTGTGTGTGTGTGTGTGCGCGCGCGCGCGCGTTTTGAAAACGGTTTAAAATTAAATCATCCAAGTCGTGTGTAAATACTCCACTAACTATTTTTTAAAAATAACTGATTATTAAACTACCTAATATTATTTGTTTACAACAAAACAATTTTAACTCAAGTGCTTAAGGTATAAGGTATTTTTATTAGTTGCTTGAGTTCGATTTCTAAGAACAACAATATTTATAATAATTTTATATTCAAATTTTTTTACGCACATATAATGCACGTGTACGTTACTAGTATATATGTGTGTATGTTTGTGTAAACGGGATATGAGCCATACTCTCATTATCCTACATGATCTAGTGTACATGTTGACCAATATGAATGTAATGTACTAGTACACATGGAATGTATCAGTCTTTTTTTATTGGTCCACTTGTGCATGGCTCATATAGAAATATGAGTCTATATATGAAAAAGGGACTAAATTTCAACTTAATACCCTCAACTATCCAAATTGTTCAACTTAATACCATAAACTTTTTGTTCTCAACAATTTAATACCATAAACTATTAAAAAAAATTAACTTCATACCCAAAAAAAATTAAAACCTTAAACTACCCCTCCCCCTCCTTCTCCGGCCCCTCTCCCCCCCCTTCTCCTCTCTCCAGCCGGCCATGAACCCCCATCCGGCGGCGATGACCCCCTCACTTTCCCCCTCCTCTCTACGGCGGCACGCGGCAACAACAACGACAACGAAGGCAGCAGCGGCGGGACAGTGCTGGAGGAGACGGCGCCGGAAGCAGCGACGAGGTGCGCGAGCAGGCGGACGAGGCGAGAGGGCACGAGCTGCGTGCGGGTGCTGGCGGCACGCGGTCGAGGGCTAGGCGAGCGGGCGCTGGCGGCAAATTGCCGCCGGCGAGGGAGCGCGACCGAGGCGCGCGGGGCGCAGGCTGCACTCGGCCGCGGTCGTTGCCGAGGAGCGCGGGGCGCGGACATCGTGCGGCCGCGGGCGAGGTGGGCGGGGGGTCGGGGGAGGAGGAGAGGCCGGTGGGCAGGTGGGGGTGGGGAGGGGGGTAGGGGCTGGGAAAGAGGAAGAGGAAGGAGGGTGCATTTTGGGTAAAAGAAAAAAATCGGGCATCAAATTATCTATTCTGAAAGTTTAGGGTATCAAGTTGTCAAAATTGGATAGTTGAGGGTATCAAGTTACAATTTAGCAAAAAAAAAAAAAAATATTTGAAAGTAGAAATGTGCCTTAGACCCTAATAACCTTGGATTCTGTTTCTGGAGAATAGAAAAGTTATCGTTGAAATAAGATCTTAAGGAAAAAATAACTTCAAATCGAATTATTTTAATTTATGAATTATCTTTGATTTAATTTTGTATCAAGGCGGGCTGGTAAGAAAGTCGAGATTTTCGATCCAGAAAACTCATTGGGCCTGTTTCTTTGTTATTTTTCAGTCCGAGCCTGCAGCACTTATCTATACTCTAATCTATCCCGGCCCGTCATGTTGGGGCCAGAATTGGTGCTAAACATAAAAAATTCAATTAATTTGAGTTTAATATTACCAAACCTACTCGTTTTTAAAACAGAAAGAAGAATACATATCCTTGTAAGTACCGATCACTCCCAATGGATATTTCTTGTTGATTACAGCCTGCAACTAGTTCGGCTTTCTGGGATATCGACAAAATTCAGATTAGTTTATGCTAGACGAGCATATAAATCCATTAACCTATGATATCTAAAAACAATAAGTGTGTTTTATTACGATGTTGAAAATATATGAAAAATGAATTAATTTTACGGAATTATTTTTTTAGGAAAAAATTGTATAAAATTTTGAAATTAACTCATGAAAAACATAATTTGGTGGTTGATTGTCATTATTTTTCTATAGGTTGAACAAATTTTATTTTCCACTATTTTGAAAAAAATTGATAATTTTAAAAAAAATAATTTTATGAAAAATATAAGCTATCAAACATTACAATAGTTGAAAAAATTATTATAAAAATATTTTTTATATAAAAAAAAGTCCAATCAAATACAGCCTTAACTCAAACACAAAAGTATAAATATATTAGGAAGGTTTTTCATGCAAATTATCGATTTCGGTCTCTATGGCCCAAAGTCCAACACAGCCCACCCGAAATGTAGTAACTGTATATTGGTCCAAAAATGGGTAAAGCGTAAATAAATTTTTCTTAGATTTTCAACTTTTGCAAAATAAGACTCCTAATTTTTTTTGCTCAATTTGACAACAAATGGTTTAATATTTGGATCAAAAGACTCCCTCCCGGTAAAATATAAAGTTATTTATAATTTAAAAATAAAATAGGATAAAATGCAAATAAATTTTTTTTAGATTTTCAACTTTCGCAAAATAAGACTCCTACAAATTTTTGCTCAATTTGACAACAAATGGTTTAATATTTGGATCAAAATACTCCCTCCCGTTAAAAAAAATACTGTTATTTATAATTTAGAAATAAAATAAAATATGAAAATCCTAAACTACCTTTCCCCTCCCCCCTAATCCCCTCCTCCTTCCCATCCCCCTCCTCGCTCCTCCCAGACCCACCCCTCCGGCTCATCCACCCCTCCCCTCCCTCCCCCGTGTCTCCCCCTCCCTCGCCTCCCCACGCTACCTCCCCCGTGCCTCCAGCTTCTCCCCTGCGCCTACCCCGCCTCCCCCCCCTCCGCCTCCCTCCTCAAGTTCCTCTCTCCTCCACCGTCTCCCTCCAACTCCTCCCCTGCGCCTCCTCCTCCTCCTCTGCCTCCCTCCCTCCTCCTCCTTCTGCTCCTCCCCGCCTACACCGCCGCCTCCTCCCCCCCCTCTTCCTTCGCCTCCTCACCACCTCTTCCTCCTCCTCCTCCCCTATCGTCTCCTCCTCCTCCTCCCTCCCCCGCCGTCCCACCCGACCTCCAGCTCCTCCCCCGCCTCCCCGCCTACACCGCCTCCGCCTCCCTCCTCCAGTTCCTCCCTCCTCCCCTTCTCCTCCTCCTCCGCCTCCCTCCAACTCCTCCCCGCATACCCCTCCTCCTCCTCGCCCTCCCTCCTCCTTCTCCTCTTCCTCCTCCTCCCCCATCGTGCCTCCTCCTCCTCCTCCTCCTTCTCCCCCTCCTCCCCATGCTGCCTGTAATGCCCCGCACCGCGTCGGCATTATGTACCAAGGTGAGTGGACAGAACTTCGTTCTCTGATTCTTGTACGCCTTAATAATAACTTGAGTTTTTGCTTGCAATGTTTTCATAAGAGAATGATAGAACCTGCCTTGCATGTTAATGAACGAACTCACCTAGCTTGTCCTTGAAACGATAAATCTGCTTAAACGAGAATCCTAAAACGCTTGTCTATGAGTGCATGAACATGTTCACTATCGTCTATGCTTCGAGAGAACCATATCGTGCCTGAATGTGTTCAAGTGATAAGTCGGATTGCCCCGCAACAAAGATTGTATTCAGATGGTTCGTCTCGTCTGCATACTAGAGTTTATTTGATAGTGTTCCATGCATTCGCACGCGGTCGGACAATGACTATGGTGGAGAGCTGAACTGCATGCGTCCTTAGCCACAATGGGTCACAACTGCCATAGCATCAGATGAAAGAGTCATTGGTATGCTGTACAACCAGCTGCCGATCCTGAGATACTCGGGGACCGCCCTGCATATAGCTAAGTCATCGTATTGGCTTGGATAGATAGACTGCCCCTAAGATGTGCATGTGTGTCTAGCGATGCATTTGACCCTCGAGTCCCATGAGACACGCTGCGCACACCCTGAAACGGAACATCGACTTGTCTTGCTTGCTTATTGCATTTGAAACTCTGTTTTCAAAGATATTTCCAAAATAATGTAATATGACTCTGCTATGAACTGCATGAAATGAACATAGGTAAAACTAGAAATATCACTATTAATGTAATATTTTATAACATGATTACTTAGTGCTTGGTTTTAGTGAATGCTTGTTTATGTTCAGTTGTTTTATCTCACCAGTACTTATAAAAGTGCTGACCCACCAACAGTTCACTTGCTTGCAGGTACTGGATCGTCCGAGGGAGCGATAGGCGTGCCACAGTCCCTAAGACCCAGAATCCTGGTTTCGTGCCCCGAGATGCTATCGTATAAGGGGGCATAATGTATGGAACGAATGCCTTTGCATAAAGGAACCCAAGTCCCTCGATTGTCCCGAATACTCAGTTGGCTAAATGCATTGCATTGCAACAAGTCCCTTTCCGCTGCTTACTCGATTGATGCGATGATAGCCAATAATCAACTTAAACGATAAGGCCTTGTGCGGGGCGCAACCCCAGGCCCGCACGGCATCACGTCCCCAGTAGGCTCGATCAGGCCGGCCACACATCCCCTTCCTCGCACCCGCAGGACGGGCGCGGTGATTCGCATCCGGTGCGCAGAGGCGCGGTGATACGCGTCCGGTTCAATAATCCGACTACGGTGCCGAGCGAGGCGGCGGGGGTCCGTCCGGTCGGGTCCGGGGCGTGACACCTCCGACCTCCTCCTCCCGTCGTCGGCCGGAGAGAGAGGGGGGAGGGTTGCCAACCAGAGAGAGAGAGGTAGGGAGGGTTAGGGTTAGTTAGAATGATTAGGATTAGGACTTTGATTATGATTAGGATTAGTGAGGGGTATATTAATCATTTCACGTCTAAATTAACGTCTGTTAACGAAAAAATAAAAAATGGATGTAAACCGAGTAAAAATAAAAGTGGAAGTTTTTTAAAACATTGGGTCTTTAAATACATAAAGTACAAATATAAGAAGAGTTTATTTGCACTTTACTCGTCCAAAAGTAGCAATTTTGTGCAATAAACAATCGGCTATGCTATGACTACAACCAAATGCCTACAATCCTCTTACAACCGCCATGTGGCATCCACGTGACGGTCATGTGGTGGCCGTCCATTGGAGGAGAGGAAGATGTGACAGAAATGTCATGTGGCAGTCCTTCATTGAAATGAGAGGTGGGACGAGATGTGGCCCATAGCATGAAGGGCCCAGCTGGTTGTAAGAAGGTTGTAAGCATTTGGTAGTAAACTTAGCATTATTGATAAACAATCCTCAAAGAGTCCTACACTTGGTAAACTCTTGTAACTCTCTCCCCACTCCTTTATAAAAGGAAATATTTTGATTCCTATTTTGGCGAAGGAATCGAGAAATGGCTTCTTCTTCGTCTCCATTCAAGGATGATGTACTGAAGGGGAAGGTCGCGCTCATCACCGGAGGAGGCTCCGGCATCGGCTTCGGGATCTCCACCCACCTCGGCGCCCACGGAGCCGCCGTCGCCATCATGGGGCGCCGGCGCCAGGTCCTCGACCACGCCGTCGCCGAGCTCCGATCGAAGGGTATTATGGTAATTATAGCCCAAACCTCTGCAGAGATATGTTTGTAGTCGATGTGTTTGGTTCTCTGACATATTGGATGGTTGGTTGGAGATTTAAATATTGAATTTCTTGAATTCGGTAGGCTTAAAGTTTCGATCTTTATTGAATTCTTTAATTGGGTACTTAGTAAAGTTAGAAAGTTTGATTAGTAATCGATGCGTTTGATGCTGGTCTCACTTGTTGGATGCTTAACTGGAGTTCAATCGCGAATGGGTCCTCGTCAAAATTGAATTTTTTTTCCAGGTGAGACTACTTCTTGGGAATGTTGGAATTGCATTCATTGGACTCAAGGCCAACTATGTACATAGGGGGGGGGGGGGGGGGGGGGGGGGGGGGGGGGGTGTTTGAATATTTAATGGACTAAGCTATTTCCCTTAGGGCTCGTTTGGACGAAGGTTTTGTATTCATAGGAATTTATTTTTTATTCCTTTCCCATGAGAACATTTCATATCCATTGTTTGGTTATATTAGGTCGGTAATATGTGTCAGTCCCGAGACGGATCAAAGATGATAGAACGCGGGTCATAGCAGAGCTACTAACGAGATCCGAAAGTCTGTTCTCTACTGGAACCCAAGTTGTCGTCGAGATCAGAGATTCACACAAAAGTTCCTCATATGATATTTCTCGATTCCAACGAAGCACGAACCAAAAACATGTTACAAACTGACTTCGAAAAAAATGAATATTACAACAAGCAACAAGTAAAACGTTATTCTCTTTACGTTCGTAGTCGCTACAATGAAAAAAAACGAAGCAAAGAAAAAAGCTGAAGAAAAACTCCTTGCTGGGGTGGTCAAAACCACCGTTGCTCAAAACAAGATTCGCCGTACAGACGATTTGTCCCCAGGAACCAACAAGTGTCACGTTCCGATCTCCCGCAGGCTAAATCGGCCGTCCCTGCTAGGCGAGAATGACCACGCCAGCGCTCCCGTGGAACGATCGCTTTGACCCATCCGGGTGTGATGCCGCACGAGCGTGAGCCGCGTCCGTGCAAGGCCGTGGTTCATTGGCTGGCGGTAAGAAGTCTAAGCCACAGGATCGCACAGATTGTCCGAGTGCAGTGAAATTATGAACGCATAGACGATCGGTAACAAGTTCACTGAGTCGACAATAGCGGAAACATTGAATAACACAAGTTGAAGTAAAACAAGCTCTCTTTTATTGATATTGAACATGTATTACAGGCGGCGCATAGCCGAGATTACAAGTCGCTCAAGCCTCTCTCTCTGAAACAATAAAAGCGTGCCAAGTTGCTACAATTGTGGAATGATGTACATGCGATGTTCAGGCGATGTTCCAACATTATGTCTTGTATATGTGCTTCAGTTCAGGACGCATCGTCCCAAGACTTCAGAGTGAAGTCCACGCCTTAGCACGCACGAATGAGGCATCCGTACCGAATGGGGTTCTCCCGCACCCTGCAAACGATCTGGTGGATTATCAGTACATTGAATGCACTGGTGGGGAGGCTGCTCGCCCTCTCGACAAATCCAAACACGTAATATAGGTTCCGTGCACCAACTATTATGTTGTCTTTCTAGTTGTCTTAGGATCAGTTTCATGGCATATTGAATAATCCAACTCGTGTGGCAGTGCGCCATGCGATATAAGAGGAAACACGGCGAGACTTACCAACTTACCGATTTGTCCTTCCCTGTCCAAGGCAAACCAAGTTAATTCAAGCACGAGCATTCGTAATGAAAATCAAGACAGCAACATATGTAAACACGATTGTTGTTGTATCATGATCGTTCAGATGTTCAGTTATTCTTTGATGCTATGCAATAACTCGCACGCGGATAGCCGCTAAACGAGGATGACTTATCTATATGAACAATTGTCGCTGGCATAGCCATAAGGGACCCAGCCACTGGAGAGAATGGTATGCAGTGAAAGAACAATGAGCGCTACACGCCATCTCGTCCAACACAATAGACTGTACAATAGAGTTCCATCCGGATCGGATCGGTCCCAGTGCCCCGGTGACCGTCCGTGGAACTATACCTCGTTTCCGAGTTGTCCACGACATGCTGGTCTCTAGGGTTGTCCAATTTCACAACTTTAACAAGACAATCCATAACACGATTACAATCTTTAATTTTTGCTTTAAACGAGCATTTGACAGGATTCTCGTTCAGAGGTAAACTTGATGTGATTTTGAGTTCAGTATTCACTTGCCTTGATACATGTCCCTGGTTCGGGGATTGTCCTGGTGACCTAACGGTCCCGGTTACTTGCAGGTTCAATTGCACAAAAGAGCTATTTGATAGTCTCCTGGCTTAACTAGAATGCATGCACGATACGAATAACGTTAGACATTTGTAGCAAGCAAGCATGCGTTTCTAAGGAACTCAAGCAAACACGTTGGCTCGGACCCGAAGGTAAGCCGAGAGGTGAAACCGTAAGGGACTTTCCGAGCGACAAGTTCTAGGATAGCATGCGAGGGTCTGAATATAATCAATATTTCAATTTCCATGTTCTAGCACAAGCAATATGAGTTGGGATTATTTCCATAGCTAGGTGCGTTGTATTCTTATTAGCATGCAGGGGGTGATTCACCTAGCGACTAGCATGTATCGTTCCGTATTTAAGTGTGCTGGCTAAGCAAAGACAAGTTTATCGTAGCCACTCACCTTAGCGATGATTCGCCTCGGTTGAGCGATACGTCAAGCGAGCCTCTGAAAGCCTAAGCCGAACTCCTGTAGGGACAAGTCTGGATATCCTTTGCCTCAAACGAGTATTCTCTCATGAGCAAAGAGGGTCGGGACATTGCACTTGTAAACCCCCTGAATTTCAAAATTTTCAAAACTGGATTTTTCACAATTTTCTGGAATTTTCTGGGAATTTTCTGTAATTTAAAAACAGGGTTTTAATTATTCAATGATTTTTAATTGATATTAAATGATATTAAAATATTATGAAAATAACATTTTTGGATGTAAAATGAAAAACTGGACTTAGGGCAATTTTTCTGGAATTTATCGGACCCCGGACCTATTTTTAAAGGCCTGAAAACTATTTATTAATTAATTAATTATTTAATTAATTATTTTACTGATTATTAATATTATTATTAATATTAATATTATTATTATTTTTATTATATAATAAAACCTAGCCCAGCCCGTTGGGCCGGCCCAGCCCGGCCCAACAGAGCCAGCCCAACTCGAGCCCTAGCGGGTCGGGTCGGATCCAACAGACCCGACCCGGACCCGCAAAACCCGACCCGCCACGATCCCTCTCCCCCGCTCGGCCCGCAACCGCCCCGCGTCGCGCGCCGCCTCCGCCGCGCCCGCGCTGCGCTGCCCGCCACGACCCGCCCCACGTCGACCCAGCCCTCCGCCTCGCCCGGCCATCCCCCAGCCTATAAATACCCCGCTCCTCCCCTCTCCGGCCAGCCATCTTCCCCTCCACCGCCTCGAGCCGCCACCGCCACTACGCCGCCCATGCCGCCTCGCCGACGACGCGCCGCCCGCCGCAGTCCCCTCCTCCGCTTCCCCCACCGCCGGCAGCAACAGCAGCGAGCACAGCAGCGGCCCGCAGCGCCGCTCCGGCCGCCGGCGAGTCCCCAGCCACCGTGAGCCCCGGCCGCCCCTGCCCCGGCCGACCAGCCGCCGCCCCTCCGGCCAGCCCCGAGCCGCCCAGCCGCCGTCCCCGCCGCCTGAGTCCAAACCCTAACCCTAACCCTAATTTTGAATCCCCTGTGTCCGACACGAGTCGGACACGTGTCGGACACGACTCGACCCTGTTTTTCGGGTCCCCTTCAGGTGCGTGTAACTTTTTGCTCGTTGCTCCGTTTTCGATTCCGCAAATTGCGTTGCGAAGCCTGTATGACCCTCTCGGTGTCCGGACAAACTGTTCGGGGCATCGCGTCCTGTGGTGATCGCACACCGCGATCCAAAAACAGGAAAAACCAGACCCCGTGTCACCCTAACTTGGTGTACACACGTCGGATCGAGACGAAACTTGCGCCATCGGACTCGTAGCAATACGCTGGTCCTGTGAGCCAAGTTTGGTTCGATTCTGAGAACGTTGACGAAATCGCGTGTCGTGGGCCCCACAGGCCCCGCTCGACGGACGATTTTGTGTTCGGCTCATCGGAATCCAATTCTGGAAGTTCCGTTGGGTTCGTATCAGCGTTCCTGACCTGTTGACACTAAGTTTGGTGAATTTGGAGACCTTTGACCCTGACGCATTTTTCGGTGCAAAGCGGGCCCACATGTGGACCCCGTTTTGACCCGAAACTGCCGTTTCTGCCCTTGTCTCCAAATTGGACCCAAGGACAGGCGTTTCTAGCTGATTGATATTTTCTGGATCTGATGGTGATGTTTGTTTCAGCAACCGGAGTCCCGCCTGCAATTCCCGCCGAGGTCAGAACTGCAAACATAGCCAGAACCACAGGCAAGTGTACCTCGCCAAAACTTGCAGTCTTGCTAAATAATTCCTGGACTTAGTTATACATCAGAGGGCAAGTATACATTGCCAAACCCTGCAGCTTGCTATATATTTTCTTGGTTTAAATTTTGCAACAGTAGGAACATAAAGTCTGTCAATCCTCAGATATTTCTGGTTATAGTGTTTTACTTGATTTCTGGTAGACTCCCATGTAACTTGTTTAACTGCTTAACCCAGGACACCTGACACTGTTCATGTGACGGAATTACCTGACATATACATGGTGATTCCGTATAGGTTGCATTTTCATGTCATTTCCCGTTTAAATGCGTAGATTCTAGCCTGACTCGTTGCATTAGTTCAAACTTGCGTGACTGGTACCTGATATATTCTGGAACTGTGACGTGAGATTTCATGGGGTGGGGAGAGTATTGTCATATCAAGGCTGAATATAATATAATATAAATACTTATATCTGGCGGTGCCTTAGACTCTGATACAGAGCTTTGGTTCCTTACTGGCTCCTCGAGATAATACTGCTATGGTTTCTTCGACACTGATCCTGTAGTAGTCAGCCTGAGTATGACTAAACTCTCACAAGCATATCACTAGCTGGTTTATATATTTACCCTGCTGTCTATTTTATTGCTGCACTGCACATGTTTTGGCTTGTATTTTCTGTACCTTGTTATGTCCCCTGAGGACCTGGAATGGACTATGTCCCCAGGTATAGCCGAGGAGAACTTCCCCGAGGTGTACGGTACAGGAGCACTCCTTGGAACAGAACCCGGAACCGAGGACGAGATAGTTGCAGAAGACTTCTCCTGAGCATTGCCTTCAGCTACACAGTATTTCCTTTTCAGCATTTTATTTCCATTCTATGTTTCCTTTATTGTAACAGACTAATTCTCGGAGTTGTTCCCGAGATAATCTTATTTATTGCTTATTTATTTTCATTGCAATATTTCTGGCATTACTCTGTGTTTATTCTGTGGATGAGATTAGAAATACCTGAGACTTGCAACATATTACTGATAGACTACAGCTTAAGCATGCCCTGATGGATCCATTAAATTGGGTTGTCCATCGGTGCGTGCTGCTGGCCATTGCTCACGTGCTCAGTCCCTCGTCATTTTGGGACTGGGGCGTGACATGGTTTTTGTGGTGGCCCATGCAGGTCAACGACTAAATTGTTTGGTTTCAACTTAGGGACCGAACAGGCCTGCAATAAGATAGGATAAATTTTAGAATCTCATCCACTTGCTTGAATCGTTTTTGATATCTGTATCGTATTCGAACTAACTTGAACTTACATCTTGCCTTGTTTCCTGTGCGCCTCTTATTGGTTATTTTGGATACAGGGAAAATGGACCCACAAGAATGCAACGAGACTCCCGTCAGAACGCCACAAGCTACAGGTGTCACCTACGACGACGACGTGACACCAGTCGGAGGAATCCCCACAACTCAACAGAGCCAGCAGACAGGTCAACCTACCTCCCGATTCCGGCGCGACGACATCCCACCTCCGCCGCAGTTCGTCCCACCAATGCCCGTGTTCCCACCAGGACAGCCAATCGACGGGCAGCAAATATTCCAAATGATCTACGCGATGATGCAAGCACAGCAACAAGTCCAACACGAGGCTCAGCGTCGTGAAGCTAATTTCTTGAGGGACAGCATTGTAACTGCACTGGAGCAGGCCAACCTACCAGCTCGACGGCCAACTACAGGCTCAATCACTGACTTCCGCCAACTGAAGCCCCGCACTTTTTCTGGCAAAGAGGAGCCCACAGAAGTTCATGAGTGGCTCACCAACATACGACATCAACTTGAAGCAGCTGAACTTCCACGGGAACGCTGGATGACTGCCGTTCGAATGCAATTAACGGACAATGCCCATCACTGGTGGCTATCCGAGGAGACGCGACTCGGACCAGACCGAGTCACTTGGGAGGAGTTCTCCAGACTCTTCCAGGAGATGTACATTCCTGCTATCGCTCGATCAGAACTGCGGGACAAATTCAATCGCCTCACCCAGGACTCTATGACGGTGGAAGAGTACAACGCAGAATTCATCCGTCTGAGCCGCTTCGCCCCCACACTGATCCCGACTGAGGAAGAGAAGGCCGATAAATTCTTCGACGGACTGAACGTTGAGCTGCAGAAACTAATTGGGTCCGTCGCACCAACATCATACTCGGACGTTCTTGCTGCGGCTCGACGCATAGAGCGCGTCACTAAGAGAGAGACCAGACTGAAGCGGCCGTCCCCATCCGCACCAACCAGAGCAGCACAAGAGGAGTCTGCAAAGCGTCAACAAATAAGCTCGCCACCAGCAGCACCAAAAGCCTTCTACCTTCCTACCTGTTACCACTGCGGCAAGATCGGCCATGTCGAGAAGGAATGTAGACGTAAACTCGGACTATGCTTAGGCTGCGGATCCAGACAGCATGCAGTAAGAGACTGCCCTGAGCGAAGAGAAGGAGCACCAAGGGCGAACCAGCAAACTCCACCAGCGCCTCGAGCAGCACCCTACCAGCAAGCTCAGCAACAGCAGAGAAATCTACCTCAAGGACGAGAGCAAGCTTACGCGATGACTGTGCAGGACGCTGATGCGAGTAAGTGATTCGTAGTTATCCGTTTTTAGTCTTGTGTAGTTCGTGTCTCTTGGTTCGTGACCTCAGCCCCAACCTAGTAATTTGCAACTTGTTAATAATAACCTGGTTTTCATAAAAGTTACAGTTTTAACTAGATTTTCCTGGAAAGTGTATAACTTTCGAATTTTAGGGAAACGGTATTTCCCTAAGCCTCTTGTGATGTGTTTTCAAAACGATGCTTGCGACCGTGTCATCTCTGCTGACCGGTTATTCTTTGATTGCGAGGACGCAATCCCCTAAAGGGGGGTATATTGTAAACCCCCTGAATTTTCAAAATTTTCAAAACTGGATTTTGCACAATTTTCTGGAATTTTCTGGGAATTTTCTGTAATTTAAAAACAGGGTTTTAATTATTCAATAATTTTTAATTGATATTAAATGATATTAAAATATTATGAAAATAACATTTTTGGATGTAAAATGAAAAACTGGACTTAGGGCAATTTTTCTGGAATTTATCGGACCCCGGACCTATTTTTAAAGGCCTGAAAACTATTTATTAATTAATTAATTATTTAATTAATTATTTTACTGATTATTAATATTATTATTAATATTAATATTATTATTATTTTTATTATATAATAAAACCTAGCCCAGCCCGTTGGGCCGGCCCAGCCCGGCCCAACAGAGCCAGCCCAACCCGAGCCCTAGCGGGTCGGGTCGGATCCAACAGACCCGACCCGGACCCGCAAAACCCGACCCGCCACGATCCCTCTCCCCCGCTCGGCCCGCAACCGCCCCGCGTCGCGCGCCGCCTCCGCCGCGCCCGCGCCGCGCTGCCCGCCACGACCCGCCCCACGTCGACCCAGCCCTCCGCCTCGCCCGGCCATCCCCCAGCCTATAAATACCCCGCTCCTCCCCTCTCCGGCCAGCCATCTTCCCCTCCACCGCCTCGAGCCGCCACCGCCACTACGCCGCCCGCGCCGCCTCGCCGACGACGCGCCGCCCGCCGCAGTCCCCTCCTCCGCTTCCCCCACCGCCGGCAGCAACAGCAGCGAGCACAGCAGCGGCCCGCAGCGCCGCTCCGGCCGCCGGCGAGTCCCCAGCCACCGTGAGCCCGGCCGCCCCTGCCCCGGCCGACCAGCCGCCGCCCCTCCGGCCAGCCCCGAGCCGCCCAGCCGCCGTCCCCGCCGCCTGAGTCCAAACCCTAACCCTAACCCTAATTTTGAATCCCCTGTGTCCGACACGAGTCGGACACGTGTCGGACACGACTCGACCCTGTTTTTCGGGTCCCCTTCAGGTGCGTGTAACTTTTTGTTCGTTGCTCCGTTTTCGATTCCGCAAATTGCGTTGCGAAGCCTGTATGACCCTCTCGGTGTCCGGACAAACTGTTCGGGGCATCGCGTCCTGTGGTGACCGCACACCGCGATCCAAAAACAGGAAAAACCAGACCCCGTGTCACCCTAACTTGGTGTACACACGTCGGATCGAGACGAAACTTGCGCCATCGGACTCGTAGCAATACGCTGGTCCTGTGAGCCAAGTTTGGTTCGATTCTGAGAACGTTGACGAAATCGCGTGTCGTGGGCCCCACAGGCCCCGCTCGACGGACGATTTTGTGTTCGGCTCATCGGAATCCAATTCTGGAAGTTCCGTTGGGTTCGTATCAGCGTTCCTGACCTGTTGACACTAAGTTTGGTGAATTTGGAGACCTTTGACCCTGACGCGTTTTTCGGTGCAAAGCGGGCCCACATGTGGACCCCGTTTTGACCCGAAACTGCCGTTTCTGCCCTTGTCTCAAAATTGGACCCAAGGACAGGCGTTTCTAGCTGATTGATATTTTCTGGATCTGATGGTGATGTTTGTTTCAGCAACCGGAGTCCCGCCTGCAATTCCCGTCGAGGTCAGAACTGCAAACATAGCCAGAACCACAGGCAAGTGTACCTCGCCAAAACTTGCAGTCTTGCTAAATAATTCCTGGACTTAGTTATACATCAGAGGGCAAGTATACATTGCCAAACCCTGCAGCTTGCTATATATTTTCTTGGTTTAAATTTTGCAACAGTAGGAACATAAAGTCTGTCAATCCTCAGATATTTCTGGTTATAGTGTTTTACTTGATTTCTGGTAGACTCCCATGTAACTTGTTTAACTGCTTAACCCAGGACACCTGACACTGTTCATGTGACGGAATTACCTGACATATACATGGTGATTCCGTATAGGTTGCATTTTCATGTCATTTCCCGTTTAAATGCGTAGATTCTAGCCTGACTCGTTGCATTAGTTCAAACTTGCGTGACTGGTACCTGATATATTCTGGAACTGTGACGTGAGATTTCATGGGGTGGGGAGAGTATTGTCATATCAAGGCTGAATATAATATAATATAAATACTTATATCTGGCGGTGCCTTAGACTCTGATACAGAGCTTTGGTTCCTTACTGGCTCCTCGAGATAATACTGCTATGGTTTCTTCGACACTGATCCTGTAGTAGTCAGCCTGAGTATGACTAAACTCTCACAAGCATATCACTAGCTGGTTTATATATTTACCCTGCTGTCTATTTTATTGCTGCACTGCACATGTTTTGGCTTGTATTTTCTGTACCTTGTTATGTCCCCTGAGGACCTGGAATGGACTATGTCCCCAGGTATAGCCGAGGAGAACTTCCCCGAGGTGTACGGTACAGGAGCACTCCTTGGAACAGAACCCGGAACCGAGGACGAGATAGTTGCAGAAGACTTCTCCTGAGCATTGCCTTCAGCTACACAGTATTTCCTTTTCAGCATTTTATTTCCATTCTATGTTTCCTTTATTGTAACAGACTAATTCTCGGAGTTGTTCCCGAGATAATCTTATTTATTGCTTATTTATTTCCATTGCAATATTTCTGGCATTACTCTGTGTTTATTCTGTGGATGAGATTAGAAATACCTGAGACTTGCAACATATTACTGATAGACTACAGCTTAAGCATGCCCTGATGGATCCATTAAATTGGGTTGTCCATCTGTGCGTGCTGCTGGCCATTGCTCACGTGCTCAGTCCCTCGTCATTTTGGGACTGGGGCGTGACAGCACTTTCGCCGTTTGAATCGGCAGTCCGCTTGAGCGGAACGGGGTGTTACATCATATCCAACTCAGAAAAAGTCTCGTCCTCGAGACTTACTGAGGGCAAGCCGTACTATCGCATTATGGAATCTATCCCAAGTGTAGCAATCGGTACCACTAAATCCAATTGAACATAATCTCCTACTCGGTTCTTACGTTGTGCCGTGTGTATGTTGAGTCAGTCTCATTTGCACCTTAGCGCAGGACATATTTCTTAACTTGGAGTACGTTTCAATCAATCTTGATTAACGATCTAAGGCTGAGTCAAACTTACACAAGTCGTTATACTTGTTCATTTGGATATTCACTTGCACTAGCATCGAGATCAGTCTATCGCGAGTTTGGATCGTGCACATATTCGAAGTGCCCCTCAAACATATGCATGTCAACCAACTCGGCGATAGCGAAGTCTTAGCACTCGAGTTTCATATCTTCTTGAGTCTTGGATCGTGCACACGTTCAAGGCGTCCCTCAAACATATGCATTCAACCAAACTTAGAGATAGTGAAATCGGACAAGCTACTTGCGAAAATCTCAAGGGTTTTGCACAGGTCGGCACAAAGGCCTTAGCATCACGATTTCATACAAGCAATCACATCATTTTAATGCGCTTTTTGAAAGTATTTAGACTCATTGTTGGAACATTCCATTTGGGACATTGAGAGAGAGCGTGCATATAACCCACGAACGAGCTTTCGAAACTGAGATAATCGAAATGAAGTCCAAAGGCGTATAGCCAAGCTCTGATACCAATCTGTCACGCCCCGATCTCCCGCAGGCTAAATCGGTCGTCCCTACTAGGCGAGAATGACCACGCCAGCGCTCCCGTGGAACTATCGCTTTGACCCATCCGGACGTGATGCCGCATGAGCATGAGCCGCGCCCGTGCAAGGCCGTGGTTTATTGGCTGGCGGTAAGAAGTCTAAGCAACAGGATCACACAGATTGTCTGAGTGCAGCGGAATTATGAACGCATAAACGATCGGTAACAAGTTCACTGAGTCGACAATAGCGGAAGCATTGAATAACACAAGTTGAAGTAAAACAAGCTCTCTTTTATTAATATTGAACATGTGTTACAGGTGGCGCATAGCCGAGATTACAAGTCGCTCAAGCCTCTCTCTCTGAAACAATAAAAGCGTGCCAAGTGGCTACAATTGTGGAATGATATACAGGCGATGTTCCAACATTATGTCTTGTATATGTGTTTCAGTTCCGGACGCAGCGCCCCAAGGCTCCAGAGTGAACTCCACGCCTTAGCACGCACGAAGGAGGCATCCGCACCGAACAAGGTTCTCCCGCACCCTGCAAACGATCCGGTGGATTATCAGTACATTGAATGCACTGGTGGGGAGACTACTCGCCCGCTCGACAAATCCAAACACGTAATATAGGTTCCGTGCACCAACTATTATGTTGTCTTTCTAGTTGTCTTAGGATCAGTTTCATGGCATATTGAATAACCTAACTCGTGTGGCAGTGCGCCGTGCGATGTAAGAGAAAACACGGCGAGACTTACCAACTTACCGATTTGTCCTTCCCTGTCCAAGGCAAACCAAGTTAATTCAAGCACGAGCATTCGTAATAAAAATCAAGGCAGCAACATATGTAAACACGATTGTTGTTGTATCATGATCGTTCAGGTGTTCAGCTGTTCTTTGATGCTATGCAATGACTCGCACGCGGATAGCCGCTAAACGGGGATGACTTATCTATATGAACAATTGTCGCTGGCATAGCCATAAGGGACCCAGCCACTGGAGAGAATGATATGCAGCGAAAGAACAATGAGCGCTACACGTCATCTCATCCAGCACAATAGACTGTACAATAGAGTTCCATCCGGATTAGATCGGTCCCAGTGCCCCGGTGACCGTCCGTGGAACTATACCTCGTTTCCGAGTTGTCCACGACATGCTGGTCTCTAGGGTTGTCCAATTTCACATCTTTACCAAGACAATCCATAACACAAGTACAATCTTTAATTTCTGCTTTGAACGAGCATTGACAGGATTCTCGTTCAGAGGTAAACTTGATGTGATTTTGAGTTCAGTATTTACTTGTCTTTGTCACGCCTCGATTCCGTAGAATCGTTGGGGCGTCCCCTGGGCGTGATCGCCGTGCGGGCCTGGGGTTGCGTCCGTACAAAGCTAGAGTATTTTGCATAACTAACACATATTCAGAGTACGCAGATAAATTGAAACGCAAGTTGTAGATAAAAAAGTTCTCTTTATTGATAATGAACATCTATTACAAACTCTTGAACGAGTCAGCTAATTGCCGCACGGGCTTACAAAAGTGTTGACACAAAATGAGATGGCAGTCCTGTACATTACATCTCTTTACTAAACTTCAAAATGATAAAGACCTCCGGACGGGATGACGGCCTTCCCACGGAGCTGCATTGAGTATTGAGTTGCTAGCTTCTTTCTTCAAGTACTTCAAAATGTGGCGCGATCAGAATGCGCCTACAGCTGGACTGGATCGGGAAGACGACTTCGGCTCCTCGCTCGGTTCTCCTTAGTACGAGAAACCTGTTTCAATGAGGGTCAGTACATCGAAATGTACTGGTGAAGGCGAGCTAACCCAACTATACCAATCAACACGTTGTTTATATGAAGCATGCATATTATTTGTGGTCTTTCTATCTTGCCTTAGTTCATTTTATCAAGCATCAGTATATATATAAACTACTGAAATGAACTTGCCATCGTTGGGTGACCTTTACCTGCCCGTCTGAACCACCTGCACAATACTTACCATGTCTTCCTGCCACGAAGACACGAGTTAGCTTGCAACAGGTTTAAATATACGTGGTGATCACTGGCTTGATTGCCATAAAGGACACTAGCCACTGGCGAGAATGGTATGCAGCGAAAGTACAATAGGCGCTACAAACCATCTCGTCCAGCACAATAGACTATACAATAGAGTTCCGTCCGACCGGATCGGTGCCAGTGCCCCAGCGACCGTCCGCAGGAACCAATGACCTTGTGCACAAGTTGTCCGTGATCGAACGGTATGTTTACTAAGTTAACAATTCATGCAGTTGAGGCAACACGAGTACAAGACAAGCAGTATTGCATGATTCATTTTTGCATAGCCTCCCTGAACAATTATTCGCATACAAGGTATGATCCATACTTAGCACAATTTATAGAAGAAGATGCATTCTAACTAAAATTGAAGCATGTATAGAACATTTGAAACGAACTAGCATACAATAAGATAACAGTTCACATGTTTGGTTGGCAAGTAATATAATCCAAGTCTATTCCCTTATTATCTTGACATCTTTTAGTTATTACTTGGTATCGTCTGATCGGGACAACAAGAATGCACAATTTTTAGGTGTGAAGACTTGGAAGACGGGCTAGCTAATCGGGATGGTAGCCACTCAGTTGGTTGGAAGGGAGAAGGAAAGAGGCGCTTCAAGACTCCGCTTGTACGCCGCCTACTGCTCGTTCACCTACATTGCCACGAACAACTGATTAATACCTCTTCCTCTCTTTCCAAACTCGGAATTGAAATGCAGTTCAACGAACGAAAACAATGAAATCCATCGAAACCGTTCAAGAAAATACAAGCAAATCCGAAAACCAACTCAAAGCACGAAAGCAATAAGCGACATCGAAATCTGAGGCAACAATGATGCAGCGGAGAGATCCCTCCTGACTTTGCCGCTAAGTCGATCCCGGGGGCACAGTCCACTGAATATGGGAATCGATTCCGAAGAAGCAAATCCATAACGAGGACGAGTTCTTGTTTCAATCTATCCCAATCGAACGATACCATATTGTATTTCTTAGCCGCGCTCCCCGAATAGGAGGAACGGGGCGCCACATCCTACCCAACTAATTGGAAGTTTCGTCCACGAAACTTAGGAATAGAACCTACCGTTAGGAAGCATTATGTTCGGGACGGCGATCATGGCGCAACGGACAGTCACGAACTGCATGGTTTGATTCGCCACAAGCTAGGCATAATCCAAGTTTTAGACGACATTTATCCTTCGTGTGCCCCGGCCGCCTGCAGAAGTGACACAGTCTATCTAAATTTTCTCTTTGCTTGCCACCATTGTTTGGACGCTTTACAGCGGTGTTTCCTTTTTCATTGCTATTGCGTTTGTGATTGTAGGTATGCACAGCGCCGACAGCAACATGAGGATACTGCGGTTCAAGAGATAGAGCGTTATTCATGACTCCCCGCATAGTCTCGTACTGATGAAAGACTATGTGCGCATGGATGGCAGGACGTAGTCCACCTTCAAACCTTCTAGTTCGGCTCGTTGCATCAGGTAAATAGGCGCTAGCGAATTTGGAGAGTCGGTTGAATTCCGCGGAATACTGTTTAACTGTCATGCTGCCTTGCCTTAGTTGCACGAACTCATTCTCCTTCTAACGTCGTACTGGAGGGGGTATAAACTCCTCTTCAAACGCGGCACGAAAAGTCGCCAACGCGATCGCCTCCTCTCCATGGTCAACTTGAAGAGATCGTCGATGCACGTCCCACCAATCGTGCGCGTTGAGGCGGAGCTGTAGTTGCGAGCATGCGACGCCCTTCTCTTCGGGGACCTCTAGCAGAGCGAAGTGGTCTTCAAGTTCCGCCAACCAATCTAGAGCAACGATTGGGTCCTCAGTCCCTTTGAATGGAGTATTGCAGACTTTCTTGAAGTCGCCAAAGTCGAAGGCAGTCACTTCCCTCGTCCTTGGAATTGGCGGCGTCTTGACTTCAAGCACGGGCTGCTCCACCGGAGTCGCCGCTGTCGCCGCGGAATGGTTGGAGGCCAAAGTCTGCACGATCTGTTGCAGGGTATCTACCTGCTTCTGTTGGACTGAGAATCAAGCTTCTATATTGTCTTGAAACTTGAGTTGCCTATCCTCCGCTCGCTTCTCGGCCCGTTCGTAGCGAGGCTCGTCCCTCTGTTGGTTTGCCTCCAACATCCGCAACATTTGCTGGATGGGATCGACGTGAGACATGGCTCGCTGGCTTCGCGAACTTCCCGAAGTACCCGAACTACTTTCTTGGCCTTGCGTCTCGTCCGGTGCTTGCGCTGATGATTGCGCTTGCGCCATTCCTTCAAAAGAAGGTAAATTACATCAGATCATAATGTATTATGGACTTATTGCATGAACGTATCTCATTTTGGCCTAACGAGTTCAAGAGTTCGTACAGGGATTTGTTAAAGGAACTTTTCCTATAAGAGGGTCAAAGGAACTTTGAAGCTGTGCTCTGATACCAACATGTCACGCCCCGATTCCGTGGAATCGTTGGGGCGTCCCCCGGGTGTGACCGCCGTGCGGGCCTGGGGTTGCGCCCGCACAAGGCTAGAGTATTTTGCATAACGAGCACATATTCAGAGTACGCAGATAAATTGAAACGCAAGTTGTAGATGGAAAAGTTCTCTTTATTGATAATGAACATATATTACAAACTCTTGAACGAGTCAGCTAATTGCCGCACGGGCTTACAAAAGTGTTGACACAAAATGAGATGGCAGTCATGTACATTACATCCCTTTACTAAACTTCAAAATGATAAAGACTTCCGGGCGGGATGACGGCCTTCCCACGGAGCTGCATTGAGTATTGAGTTGCTAGCTCCTTTCTTCAAGTACTTCAAAATGTGGCGCGATCAGGATGCGCCTACAGCTGGACTGGATCGGGAAGACGACTTCGGCTCCTCGCTTGGTTCTCCTTAGTACGGGAAACCTGTTTCAACGAGGGTCAGTACATCGAAATGTACTGGTGAAGGCGAGCTAACCCAACTATACCAATCAACATGTTGTTTATATGAAGCATGCATATTATTTGTGGTCTTTCTATCTTGCCTTAGTTCATTTTATCAAGCAGCAGTATATATATAAACTACTGAAATGAACTTGCCACCGTTCGGTGACCTTTACCTGCCCGTCTGAACCACCTGAACAATACTTACCATGTCTTCCCTGCCACGAAGACACAAGTTAGCTTGCAACAGGTTTAAATATACGTGGTGATCACTGGCTTGATTGCCATAAATGACACTAGCCACTGGCAAGAATGGTATGCAGCGAAAGTACAATAGGCGCTACAAACCATCTCGTCCAGCACAATAGACTATACAATAGAGTTCCGTCCGGACCGGATCGGTGCCAATGCCCCAGCGACCGTCCGCAGGAACCAATGACCTTGTGCACAAGTTGTCCGTGATCGAACGGTATGTTTACTAAGTTAACAATTCATGCAGTTGAGGCAACACGAGTACAAGACAAGCAGTATTGCATGATTCATTTTTGCATAGCCTCCCTGAACAATTATTCGCATACAAGATATGATCCATACTTAGCACAATTTATAGAAGAAGATGCATTCTAACTAAAATTGAAGCATGTATAGAACATTTGAAAC
This sequence comes from Iris macrosiphon, assembly GCA_036927795.1. Classification (NCBI taxonomy): domain Eukaryota; kingdom Viridiplantae; phylum Streptophyta; class Magnoliopsida; order Asparagales; family Iridaceae; genus Iris; species Iris macrosiphon. The sequence goes on along the minus strand of JAYESA010000003.1, from coordinate 102,603,358 downwards.
GAACTAGCATACAATAAGATAACAGTTCACATGTTTGGTTGACAAGCAATATAATCCAAGTCTATTGCCTTATTATCTTGACATCTTTTAGTTATTACTTGGTATCGTCTGATCGGGACAACAAGAATGTAAGATTTTTATGTGTGAAGACTTGGAAGAAGGGCTAGCAAATCGGGATGGTAGCCACTCACTTAGTTGGTTGGAAGGGAGAAGGAAAGAGGCGCTTCAAGACTCCGCTTGTATGCCGCCTATTGCTCGATCACCTACATTGCCACGAACAACTGATTAATACCTCTTCCTCTCTTTCCAAACTCAAAATTGAAATGCAGTTCAATGAACGAAAACAATGAAATCCATCGAAACCGTTCATGAAAATACAAGCAAATCCGAAAACCAACTCAAAGCACGAAAGCAACAAGCGACATCGAAATCTGAGGCAACAATGATGCAGCGGAGAGGTCCCTCCTGACTCTGCCGCTAAGTCGATCCCGGGAGCACGGTCCACTGAATATGAGAATCGATTCCGAAGAAGCAAATCCATAACGAGGACGAGTTCTTGTTTCAATCTATCCCGATCGAACGATACCATCTTGTATTTCTTAGCCGCGCTCCCCGAATAGGAGGAACGGGGCGCCACAGCCTTGATGCATGCCCCTGGTTCGGGGATTGCCCTGGTGACCTAACGGCCCCGGTTACTTGCAGGTTCAATTGCACAGAAGAGCTATTTGATAGTCTCCTGGCTTAACTAGAATGCATGCACGATACGAATAACGTTAGACATTTGTAGCAAGCAAGCATGCGTTTCTAAGGAACTCAAGCAAACACGTTGGCTCGGACCCGAAGGTAAGCCGAGAGGTGAAACCGTAAGGGACTTTCCGAGCGACAACTTCTAGGGTAGCATGCGAGGGTCTGAATATAATCAATATTTCAATTTTTATGTTCTAGCACAAGCAATATGAGTTGGGATTATTTCCTTAGGTAGGTGTGTTTTATTCTTATTAGTATGCAGGGGGTGATTCACCTAGCGACTAGCATGTATCGTTCCGTATTTTAAGTGTGCTGGCTAAGCAAAGACAAGTTCACCGTAGCCACCTACCTTAGCGATGATTCGCCTCGGTTGAGCGATACGTCAAGCGAGCCTCTGAAAGCCTAAGCCGAACTCCTGTAGGGACAAGTCTGGATATCCTTTGCCTCAAACGAGTATTCTCGCCTGAGCAAAACGGGTCGGGATATTGCACTTTCGCCGTTTGAATCGGCAGTCCGCTTGAGCGGAACGGGGTGTTACAGCAAGTTCACAAATGAACTTCTGGAACGCTCTTGTCACCTACGAAAACACTCGGAAACACCATGTGGGAGGGGGACACACATGGCCGCATATGATCTGGTATTCTCGATTTTTCTATTTGTTTTCTCTCTCCTCAAATGAAAGAGGAGGTCCTCTATATAAAGAGGATTTCAGCACTTATACGGCCTTAGGAAACACCAGGTTGCATATGCGTTGACCGACCATATCCCCCAAAATCGGGTGTCAAAGCCGCAGGCGCCGCCCACGCCGCATGCGCCTCATCCGCCGCCGGTCACGATGTACTTGCACGAGACAGACAGCGCCGCCAAATGCCAAAAGCAACCACTCGCGCCGCATGTGTAGTGCCCCGCTCCACGTTCACACTATGTACAAGAGATATCGGTTTGCTGACTCAAACATGATATCTTCCTTAAGAGCTCCTTGTTGAACCAGAAGATGACTGATCTAGGTGAGTGGGCAGAACATCGTTCTCTGATTCTTGCACACCTTAATAATGAATCTGAGTTTTTGAAATTCTTGTTTGCTTAATAAGATAATGCTCGCATTGAGAATGATAGAACGAGAACATGCTTGTCTAAAAAGAGATAGAACCATTGCCATGCTAAGTATAAGAAAGAAATGTTGCATGCTAGTTACACTGACACAACTATCGAACGAACCTTGCCATGCTAAAGAAATAGTAGAACTGCATGCTAACTTGAAGAGAGATAAATAGACCCATGCCATGCTTGCTTAAATTAAAGATCGTTCATATGTTTGCTTGTCGTATTTATAATTGCTTGTCTTTGATGCAAAAGGTAGACTGAATGTATGCTTGTTTTGTTATAAGAGTGAATGACTTGTCTTGTTAGAGAAGAGACTAGTAGCCCGTCCCGATGTTCCGGTCCTAGAATGGTGGATGGAGATTGATGGTGTGAGACTAATAGTGCGTCCTGATGTTCCGGTCCTACGGGATCTAGGGGGACGTGGCTATTAGATGGGAGGCGGTAATTCTGTTGGGAAGAGTTTGAGTTTGTGTTAGAGAAGTTAGCTTGTTCATGAAGATAACTGTATTCAGGTAGTTAGGGCGCATGCTAGGCTAGCCTTCTTGCATACCTAACTGTTTAATACAGAAACGGACAGGAAAAAAGAACCTTATATATGTATGCAAAGTGTTGCTAACTTGTATGTCTGCTGCAGGGATAGCCATTCGACAAGGGGTAAGAATCACTACATAAGTGATATCGTTTTGTTTATTGTTTTGCACTCAGAGATGGATGAGTATATATATATATATAGCCTGCCTGTTCATGATCATGTGCATCTTAGAGTTTATCTGATAGTGTTTCATGCATTTGCATCGGTCGGACAATGGCTATTAGTGCAGAGCTGAACCTTGGCCACGACTGCTATTTTGAGCGTATTTTAGTGAAGAGCAACCATGAGTCACAGCTGCTAATAACATCAGATAAAAGAGTCATTAGTTAGCTGGATTACCGCTACTGATCCTGAGTTTCTCGGGGACCGACATCTTATAGATAGTTCATCTTGTTTGCTTGATTGAATGATAGTTCATTGATGCTGCATTGTCCCTAGAGTCTTTGAGTATAACTCACGAGACATGCCGCCCATACCCTGATTTGGTACATCGTGCTTGAACCGTTTGCCTTGTATGCTTGGTTGTATTGAACTGAATTCTGATTTCAAAGATGTTTCCAAAAGAAGTAATATGACTCCGTTCATGTACTGCATGTAACGAACGTAGGTAAAACTAGAAAGATAACTAGTAATGTAATATTTTATAACATAATTACTTAGTGTTGGTTTTAGTGAATATTGCTTCTGTTCGTTGATTTTATACTCACTAGTACTTTCTCCAAAGTGCTGACCCACCAACAGTTTTGCTTGTTCGCAGGTGCTGGATCGTCCGAGGAAGCGATAGTCGTGCCTCATCCCCAGGAACCGGAAATTTGGTTTCGATGCCTTGCCGTATCGAGATGTTTTGAGCTGCTTTTGTATAGAGGGACATAATGTATGAAACGATGCCATTGAATTCAGAGAACCTCGTGCCTTGATCTTTGTCCTGTATACTCAGATGGATTATTATTTGTAACACTGTCCCTCCGCTGCGTACTCGATCGGTTCGATGATAGCCAAACTTTAACGATGTTGCCTTGTGCGGGCGCAACCCCAGGCTCGCACGTCATCACGCCTCGATGACAAACGACAATACGTCCCGCGGGAGTGCCGAGGCGGGGTGATTCGCGCCTGGCGGGGATGTCGTAGGGACCTTCGGGATCGGGGCTTGACAGCATGCGCCGCATATTCCGGAAGGCACAAAAAATCATGTGCCGCCTAAAGCAAACCCTGTCACCTCCACAGATAACTCGCTCATCCAATCCTGGCCGCATAGCCCCTGGCCGCATAGTGCCTGGCCACAAAGACCGTGGCCGCATAACCTCTGGTCGCATAATGCCTGTACGCATAGTACCTTGGCCGCATAGTGCCGGGACGCATAGCGCTTTGGCCTCATAGTGCCAGGCCGCATGCGCCACGAAGCATGCTCCCGAGCTATCAACCGTGCATGCAACTCGCGCATAAAAGGAGCCCACGAGCGTCATGCGACGATGCTGATGTGCTAAGTGCAAAGTACCCCACTTTGCGCCCTTGAGCCCGATTCCGAGTCGCTAAGCCCCTGCGAGGCTTAGCTCCTAAGGGAAACTTCCCAGAGGTTGTGACAAAATAAAGATTGTTATAATGGAGTTCACACTTAAACCCTCTAGGAAAGTCAACCCACATGGGCTACCACCCCATCTGCATATACCAATACTAAACATAGCTATATATTGAGATATACACATTGGTGGTTTTTCAATGTGGGACTAAAACTCTCAAAGCTAAGTGGAAAACACCAACAATCTTCCACATATATCACAATATATGGTCGAACGTTCCTCGTAGTGGCTGCCATTATGCATTAGGATAGATATTACTGACGACTTGAATCTTCCCGCATGGGTCAAACAACAGTACGATACAAGAATGGACTAGGCCTTGAATTCTGTACCATTACTGCTATCCTCCCCACTCACAAAATGACCTCAGCTGTGCCATCCGGTTGCACGTTAAAGGCAACGTGCTGACCTGGTCTCAGTGTATGTATCTTGGGCGTCTACAAGCTTTCCCTCAAGAGACGGCCTGCATCTCTATCCATACACTTAGGTGAGTTCTTCCACTATAAAGAGTTTATTATCCGGCATGAAGCCTTGCGCTTATGTGTGGTGTTATGCCTCTATGACATGGTCGCCCAAAGCCGAGGATCCCCCTCTTGTGGTGTCATACTACTGTAGCATGAGGACACATACCTCTTAGTAGTGCCGTTACTACACACAACATGGAGCCTTGCGCTCCTGTGCGGTGCTACGCCGCTGTGACATGGCTCAAAGTCGAGGTTCACTCCTTCATGTGGTTTCACCCACTGTAGCATGTCACCAGCCTCTTAGTAGTGTTGTACTACATCTCAGCATGAAGCGTTGCGCTTCCGTGCGGTGCTACGCCGCTGTGACATGGCTCGAAGCCGAGGTTCACTCTCTCATGTGGTGTCACCCACTATAGCATGAGGTCACATGCCTCTTTGTAGTGTTGTACTACCACTCTATATCTCCTTTCAGCATTAGGCTACCTACCTATGTGCGGTGCTACCGCCGCTGTGACATGGCCCGAAGTCGAGGTTCACTCCCTCGTGTGGTGTCACGCCACTATAACTTGGGATACGAGTCCCTTGTAGTGCTGAAACTATTCGTGCTTCCTGTAACGCACGTCAGACATTTACTCTGTCCGAGAACTCATTAAGGCGTCAAAGCCATCATCCCATAGGAAATGTTCTGATCAAGAACAAATTGTAGACCACAGTAGTTCCGGGTACGTATCCCACAATGTCCCTGAGGACTACCCACTGTACCTGATATTCTCTTGGTCAATGGTCTTCCCTTGAACCAATAGCTAGATGTCTGGTAAATTTCTCTTTGAACCAATAGCATAAAACTAAATGGTAGGATTGCAGAGACGCAATAACAGAGGTCCTCCAAGCCCATATCTGCTGTCCTTGACTATGTGCGGTGTTACCGCCGCTATGACATGACCCGCAGCCGAGACTTTACCCTGTCGAGGTACCTCATAGTGGTGTCACCCCACAGTAACATGGAGTACTACGCTCCTTTATAGTGCTTGACTCTGACTATATGCGGTGCTACTGCCGCTGTGACATGGCCCGAAGCCGAGGCTTTACCCTGTCGAGGTACCTCATGGTGGTTTCACCCCATGGTAGCATGGAGTACTACGCTCCTCTATAGTGCTTACGATCAGCTGGCACTTGAGGCCTATAATGAACGGATCCGCCAGATTTACCTGACTCCGATCTTTTAGCCACTGTAATGATCCACGCTAGCTGCGCTCATTCAGTGTTTTATTCTGGCCCTTGAGGCCTATAATGATCGGATCCGCCAGAATCACCTGGCTCCGAACATTAACTACTGTAATGATCCACGCTAGCAGCGCTCATACAATGTCCTGTGTTTTATCCACACAGTTCTTTTCAAACCTTTGAAGAGATGAATAGATGCCACTGCTGCAGCTTCCTGGTTTTCACAGTATGTCGGTATCACCCGAATCTGTGTACTAACCAAAGGAAGATCATCTGCGAGCTTACAGAGCCATCCTGCTTTATATGTTGCAGCTGATAGTGCAAAGAACTCTGAGAGTAAAGACAACTTCTTCGACTTCCACGATATAACAACACCACTTCTGGAGAAGTCACGTCCTCCTGTGGATCTTTCACTCTCCTTTTCTGAGCACCAACTGGCATCACAGAGCCTTCAATCATATCTGGATAGCTGCTGTAGTGCAGGATATACCACTGAGTCCACTTGAGAATTCTGACGACTCTCTTCACAGTTTTCAGTGTTCAACAACACACATACTGCTCGTGAACTGATTCAGCATCCCTACAACGAGAGCTATATCAGGCCTTGTGGTACTCACAGCTTGAATCATGCACCTGATGATGCTCGAGTACACCAACTGTCTGATGCTTTCCCTTGGATAAGGCTTCATCTCCATGTCACACTTGAGGAGTATCGTCCTTGATACCCAAAGCGTGTGATCAGCTCTTCATGCACAACGCTTGTGACTGAGCAAGCCCTCCTGGCATCCGGATTATCTTATATCCTTAAGGATGATATCCGCAATCTCATGTCCTGAGACTGGACAAAAGGACATCTTTGTTCTAGTGACACTTCTATATCCGCAGCTGGGATTAACTAGTCGTCCACACAGATACAAAAGATGACTCCTTTATTATCAGCGAACTTTGTGTACACACACTTGTCTGTCTCGCTTATCCTGCGACAACTTTGACTAGATGACTTGTCAAACTTCTGCTGCCACATCCTGGGATTTGCTTCAGACCGTATTTGAGATATCACCAACCGGCAGACTGTCTTCAAACCTGAATGACAATAATTCTGACTGTTGTCCGTGAATCTCTCATAACTGTCTTCATCCAAGACTTGTCTTCTTTCCTTCATCTGATAAACAATCAGATTATGAATAGCAGTAACGGCAATCATCATCCTGATATATGACACCCTCAACGAGGTGCCTAAGAACTCAATTCCTTGTTTTCTGAGAAAACCCCTAGGCTACAAGTTTAGTCTTGAACTCAACTATTATGGCTGCTTCCATTTACTTCTACTGAAGATATATAAGCATCATATATGTTTAGTTCCTTCAGGCAGATTGATCAACATCCAAGTGTTGTTATGGAGTCAATCTCTTCATGGATTGCCTCCTCTTAGCAGATTAAGTCTCTGGTCTTTATCGCCTCATCATTGGTAAGTGACATGACCTCCATATGATATGTGATAAGATCATCTTTGGTCTTTCGACCTCCTGACTCTTCTTGCTGACTGCTCTTCGAGTTTCTGGTTCAAATGTTGTCTCGTTAAAGACAACTCCTTCTGGGACTACAACTTCTTCTACAGAAGTGTCAACAACTCTGGCTGGTAAGGTCCTCCGGAAACTACTCATACGCCTGAAACCCCCACATACGAATGATATTCATGTGGATCTGACTTTGAACCAGAGTTACCTCAGAAGTGACGAACGGTACTAAGGACATGATCGTAAGTGCAACCTTCTCCCACAGACAATCTGGAAGGCCCTTTGAACAACAATATATAAATCATCATTACTGTCAACTGCTCGTCCTTCCTATCTGCACCTTCAATGGACTGGGAGAGGACGAAGATATCGTTCCATAGTCAATTCCATGTTCTAGGCTGAACGATGCGAATCCAAAGAACGATGCATGTTCCATAGTCAATTCCTGTTCTAGGTTGAACGATGCATGTTCCATAGTCAATTCCATGTTCTAGGCTGAACGATGCATGTTCCATAGTCAATTTCATGTTCTAGGTTGAACGATGCGAATCCAAAGAATGATACGAATCCAAAGAACGATGCATGTTCCATAGTCAATTCCATATTCTAGGCTGAACGATGCGAATCCAAAGAACAATGTCCTTCGTCTTGATAACTTTTGAGCCTATTGAGTTGTAGACCGGTATGACGCTCAGCTCCAAACTTGAAGTCCTTGAGGTTCTCGAACGCTTCATCCTTCGAATATGAGAAGATACGCGAACGCGTTTTTTGAGAAATCGTCGAAGAAAGAAGTGATAAACTTCATCCTGGCCCTTTGTGGAGAATAGAAGTCAGGTATCTGAGCGCACCAGCTCCAAAGGATATGTACTTGTAGCCACCCGTCTAAATGACTTTCTGACTACCTGTGTCTGAACATATTCATCACGTCTCTCCACCTCATTACCCCTACATCTTGGAGATATCCCTGAACTCGACATCTTTGTTGAAAAAGACGTGTCTCAGTCAGATGAGACACAACTCAATAAGAACAATCCCTTCCTCAAGCCGGAAGTCCAGAATCAAAATTTCGATCCCTAGATCTTCTGCTTGACACTTATTCGCCATAGAGACCTTCTTTTAAGATAGTGCTCTTCCTTGGTGAACAGCTCTTTCACAGAGCATGCGTGGCCTAATGCACCCGTGTCTACCCACCAGTCAGTAACCACGCTTGATAACTCAACCCGGGCAATCATAGCAACCAAATTAAGTAATCAAAGGAACCAAGTTTAGCTATATCTTGCTATATTGGTTTGAATTGGTTCTGCTTTCAAGCTCCAATTCCAGCCATGCGCCAAGTCCTGTCTAGAGTAGTGACCTTTATGCACCTAGGCCACCATGCGCCAATCTTGCCATGCGCAGAGACGACCATGCGCATAAGAAACTATGCGACCAGCTCTACCATGCGCCAAGACCTTCAATGCGCTAAGATTCTGCCATCTGCCAAGAGTCTTCCATGCGGCAGGAGTCTTCCATGCGGCGAGAATCTTCCATGCGGCAAAAGTCTTTCATGCGTCAAGAATCTCCCATGCATCAAGAATCTCCCAACCGCCAAGGCGAGTCTTGTCATGCGCATACTCTGCAATCCTTGGTTAACTTGTAATCTTCCTTCCAACTGGAATGCGCGTCATTCAAACGCTAACTCCTCTATCCTGGGAAATGGTAGGTTCCGACAACTCACTTTCAACATTTGACAAATGACTCCTTCCCTCATCCAAATGTTCGAAGTGTATCCCGTCAATCTTCTCAAGTTTTGTGAAAACTTGTTGCCGAGAAGATTTGATCGGATGTTCTATATCTTTCTTAAGATCTTGCTTGGAGATTGTCAGTCCCGAGGCGGATCAATGATGGTAGAATGCAGGCCATAGCAGAGCTACTAGCGAGACCCGAAGGTCCGCTCTCTAATGGAACCCAAGTTGTCGTCGAGATCAGAGATTCACATAAGAGTTCCTCATCTGATATTTTTCGGTTCCAACGAAGCACGAATCAAGAACATGTTACAAACTGACTTCGAGAAAAATGAAGATTACAACAAGCAACAAGTAAAACGTTCTTCTCTTTACGTTCACAGACGCTACAATTAGAAAGAACGAAGCAAAAGAAAAAGCTGAAGAAAAGCTCCTTGCAAGGGTGGTCAAAACCATCGTTGCTCAAAGCAAGATTCGTCGTATAGACGATCTGCCACCAGGAACCAACAAGTTCACAAATGAACTTCTGGAACGCTCTTGTCACCTACGAAAATACTCGGAAACACCATGTGGGAGGGGGACACATATGGCACATATGATCTGGTGTTCTCGGTTTTTCCATCTGTTCTCTCTCCTCAAATGAAAGAGGATGTCCTCTATATAAAGAGGATTTCAACACCTATGCGTCATGAGGAAACACCAGGACGCATACGTGCTGACCGACCAGATCTCCCAAAACCGGGTGTCAAAGCAGCAAGCGCCGCCCGCGCCGCCTCCGCCGCCGGTCACGCTGTACTGCACGAGACAGACAACGCCGTCAAACGCCGAAAGCAACCACTCGTGCCACATGCGCCGCATATTCCTGAAGGCACAAAAAACCATGCGCCGCCTAAAGCAAACCATGTCCCCTCCACAGACAACTCGCTCATCCAATCCTGACCGCATAGTGCTAGGTCGCATAGCCCCTGGCCGCATAGCGCCTGGCCATAAAGCCCCTGTCCGTATAGCGCCATGCCGCATAACCTCTGGCCGCATGCGCTACGAACCATGTGCCCAAACTAGCAACCGTGCATGCAACTCGCGCATAAAAAGAGCGCACGAGCGTCATGCGACGATGCTGACGTGCTAAGTGCAAAGTGTGCAAATAAAGCGCCACTTTGCGCTCTTGAGTCCGAGTCGTTAAGCCCTTGCGGGACTTAGCTCATAAGGAAAACTTTCCAGAGGTAATGACAAAATAAAGATTGTCATAATGAAGTTCACACTTAAACCCTCTAGGAAAGTCAATCCACATGGGCCACCACCCCATGTGCATATACCAATACTAAGCATAGCTATATATTGAGATATACACATTGGTGGTTTTTCAATGTGGGACTAAAACTCCCAAAACTAAGTAAAAAACACTAACAATATGAAAAATAAATTTTAATTTATTTAGTTTTCCATAAATATTCTTTCATGCTTCTATTATCTAAATTTACATATTTGGGATATTAGTTAAAATTTTGAAAGTAAAGTGAGGGTGTTATTATCCAAACAAAATATTCAAACAATATTCCTAGGAAAACGAAACTATTCCCAAGAGGGTCCTTGGGAATTACTTTCCCACAACCATGGGAATATGAAGCCCCTTCTATTCCCCCATAATTCTCAATCCTACACATACCAAATAAGGGTAAGGAATCTAAAACCCATTCCCAAGCTTAAAAAACTTGAACCAAACGCCACCTTAGTTTGGCTATTCCCGGATTTGAGAATTTAAGTGGATCGAGTCTAAGCTCATTTTACTATGAAGTGATGTATTGGTCTTCGTTGCACAACTCCAAACCCACCCGACCCACCCACACCGCAACACACACACCACCCGACATGCACCACCTCCAACTCTCCACTTCTTTTAGAATATGTACACTCATTTCTTCTTCTTTTTATTTCAAAATTTGAAATATTGTTGTATACATTAGTGTTTTAACCTGGGTTGCACGAATGCAGAAACATATACAGATTAGGACACGATACAAATACTGGATACAAATACTTCACGATATGAATAAGGGATACAAACATTTTAAGAGGAGCATATGTAGTCCTTAAGGATGGCAATTTCCTCATAACCCGACGGGGACTCGATTTTTTTTTTCTGATAGGGACGGATTTGAAAATTTAAAAATGGAGATGGGGTGGGGACGGAGATTAAAAAAAAAATTGGTCGGATTCGGGGTTGGATATGGGTATAGTACTCCCCTCTCCGGTAAATTTTCGACCCCGATTACTTGTACCCATATATTTTGTTGTATGAAAATGTAGACCTCTATTTCAAATAGGTTTTTGTGGAATGAACATTCTCTTTGTTGTTTTGTATTATAGACTTCTATTTAGTACTTTTATATTTTTTGTTGGATTAATATTCTCTTTTTGTTGTATTGTATTATTTTTTCTATCTAGTAGTATATGTTTTTTTTTGGAAACCAGATTTTATTAACATATTTTGTATATATTTTTGGAATCAAAATAGTTTTTTAAGCTTATAATGTACAAAAAAAATTGTTAACGGGTACGGAGGATGGGGACGAAAAAATCAGGCTGCGAAAGTGTTAATGGGACGGGGACGGGGAGTGCATTGTTAAACGGAGATGGGAGTAAAAAAAATTGAACTCGAACGGGGACAGGAACAGAGATTCGAATACTACTCGGTGGCGGGGATGGAGGGTATGGTCAACCCGGGCCCTACCCACCCTGTTGCAATCCTTAGGTCCCCTATGTTGCAAAATTGGTACACTATCTGAATATGTACACTTTCAAATTAGTTACATTCATTGTCCTTATGTTGCGTGAATATGGACACGATTCGAGTACGGATATACAATATACATGCACCATTTTCCGTGCCCGTGCAACATGTGCTTTAACAATATGAAGGTGGTAGGGATAATTTTAGGATGTATTTGGGAATAGCATGAACAAGAATGCATTTAGTAATTTAATTGTATTAGGGTTGTAGTTATCGTCTTGTATGCGCACCAATACCAATGTTTTCAAAACTTTGTATTATCGAGTTTCTATACTCATAGCTCTAAATAATGATGTATCCTGTTAAAGTTCTGTAATATGTAACTGGTTAGCTTGATGCTTGGGTAATACATAAATCTTTTCTGAAGTCAGTGCCTACATGTTATTATTACTAATTATGTTCCACAGGCTATTGGGCTTGAGGGTGATGTGCGCAAGCAGGAGGATGCAGCTAGGGCTGTAGAAACAACCATCAAACATTTTGGGAAGCTAGATATTCTTGTTAACGGTGCAGCAGGCAATTTTCTTGCATCACCGGAGGATTTGTCACCAAAAGGCTTTCGGACAGGTTAGCATACTTTGTTGCATGTTGATATCCTAAAGCATACAACATACTCGCTTTCATGTTCAATATACTTTTGGAATACTTCAATATCATTCATCCCACTATACTTAAGTCATGAAGTACTCGTTGAGTTGTCTTTCTGTGCAACATTAGTTGGTTGCTTATCCTCTCTAAAATACTGTTTGGCGTTTTAAAAAATTGCAAGGTAGTGATTAAGGTGGGGAAGACTACTGGCTAAGGCATTTGTCGTGTCAGGGGGATGTCCCAAGTTCAAGACTGAGAGAGTTCAGTGAATTTCCCTTAAAAATTCAATTAACGTAAAATACAAAGTGATTCATAAAGCTGACTCCATATGTGAAGCCATTGATGAAGATTTATGACTGTTCCTGTTATTTCTGCCCACTGACCAGAGAAGGGCGAGCGGGATCATGTGACTCCACTCAAAAAAACTAATATATATATATATATATATATATATATATATATATATATATATATATATATATATATATATATATATATATAATTTGCCAATGAGCTCTTAGTCTGGTGGTTTTGTCCTAATTGGTTTTGTTCTTATTTGTCCTTACATGTCAAAATTTAATTTGGTCTTAGATGAAATAAAATTGATTATGCCATAATTGATTTTATCCTAATTGATTTGTCCTTATTTGTTCTTAGATGGCAAGCTTTAATTTTGGCCTAATTAATGTTTGTGAATGAAATATTTCTTATCATATAATCTTTGTCTAATTCTATTTTTCTATAGGAAAGAAGAAAAGTTTGGATTTCATATTACTAAAACAATATGTTAATATTTCTTTATCATTTTGGGCTATATTTTTTATAAAACGTTTTCTTAAATTGCCAGATGCGCAAAACACAATTATTAGGATAAGTTTGGTAGAAAATTTTATTGTATTTTCAATAATTATTAAATCAGTTTTTATTTTGCCAAAATGTTGAACTAATGGAATATAATTCTGATGCAGTGTCTCCTGTGCATACTTAAAAAAAAAATGTATAAGCAACTTCATTTCGCCCCCACTGGAGCGAAATCCTGGCTCCGCCGCTGTTTCTGCCCTAAAATTGCTCAGTTTGATGTGTTTGAAGTATTTTAAATTCGTTATGTAAAATTTGCAGACTATGTAATATTTTTTTCTGCTTCTTCCAATTGCCATTTTTCAGTGTTGGATATTGATTCGGTTGGCACATACACGATGTGTTATGAAGCTTTGAAGTATCTAAAGAAAGGAGGGCAAGGAAAAGATCCATCAGCTGCTGGACTTATATTGAACATAAGTGCAACTTTACATTATACTGCATCTTGGTACCAAATTCATGTGTCTGCTGCCAAGGTACAATTACATACTCTATTTGCATACAGAGAGAATAATTGTATATGATAAGGTTATTGTCACCTAGCACAACTTCATAGTATAATTGCGTAAAGAGACGATCACTATATAAGCTAATGTATTGTCACTTGGCAGGCAGCAGTTGATAGCATCACGAGATCCTTAGCTCTCGAATGGGGAACTGATTATGATATTAGGGTCAATGGAATTGCACCAGGACCTATTGAAGGCACTCCTGGACATAGAAAACTAAACCCAGAGGAGATGAAGAGCAAAGCACGAGAGTACATGCCTCTCTACAAAACAGGGGAAATATGGGATATTGCAATGGCTGCCCTCTACTTGGCTTCTGATGCAGGTTCACTACCCTCTTTAAAGCATTATTATCACTGAAATATCATAGCCTAGTGTTTTGAAATTTTGGTGCTTTTACTGCCTTCTGCATATAATCATCATCATCATCAACCAACGAAACCACTTCTTAGCAAAGACAGCTACCTCAATTTGGGCTTGTATTATCTAAATGGTAAAGAAATGTTAAGTTATCAAACATATTGAAAATTGTGGCAGGAAAGGTCTTATTTATTAATCCTTTATGACGATTAGGAGAGATGGAAAGTTAGCAACATTTACTAACTGAACTATGGGCTTTGCCTCCATGAAGTGTTGGGATGACTTAGCTATAAGAGTAGGACAGCTGCCAGCTGGTATGCCTGACTATTTTAATTCCTATCGTAAAAGAGGTCGGTGTGTTGGGCCTGTTTTCTGTGTTCTAACATCCAAAGAATAGGTATATGAAAATAATCGAGTCTAGGAGAATGGATCCATCTCAATTGTGGTCGAATAGGGGCATTACTTTTCCTTTTACATGTATAATGTTCTGAAGCTGCGGTAAGAAACCTGGAAAGTATTGCATGTGTGATATTTATTAAACATGTATTTTACTTCTAACTGGCATTAACTTTCCTTTACCATAACTTGGTGTAGATGAGTTACAATGTTGATTTGCTGAAGTATATAGAAATCAGAAATACAATAAAAGAAATTTGGTAACTGAAATCATAGTGGCAAACTGGTAACTGTATGAAAGGAAAATGCAGCTGTATTTTTCAGAAGAGCTCTACTGCAATGTGATGCAACCGGGACTATAGCAGTTAATTGGAAGCACAATTAAGACAAAAGAGTAGAAGGCTTGAAAGATAAAATAAAAAAGATAAGAAATGGTGGTGAAAAAAAAAGAAGACGACAAGAAATGGGATCTAAACTTACAAATTTATCTGCACTAACAAATTTAACCATGACTAGATAATACATAACTCAAACTACATGAGAACATGTCCCAAACAAGAACCCAAAACGCTACCTTTTAAAACTCCCCATTTTTTTTCTTTAACGCCCATAGGTTCTCTCTCTCTCTCTCTCTCTCTCTCTCTCTCTCTCTATATATATATATATATATATATATATATATGTCAACAGGCTTTCTGTACCGGGATTCACTTTACTAAAAACTTACGGGAGCTGGGAACATTCATATGTTACTTTTCCAAATTTCTCTCTTTTAAAAAATTAACTCTCCTTTTAAAAAAACAAATCTATCTCTATCTTAAACAAAAAAATAATCCATCAATTTAATTTTTAAAATAGAGATAGATATATATTTTTAAAATTAGAGATAGATTTATTTAAAAAAATATATATAAAAAAATCTATCTTTCAAAACAAATATAAAAAACAACTATCTTTACAAATAAATATATCTTTAAAAACAAATATATATTTAAAAATATTAATATTAATTTAAATGTTAATTTTAGTTTTAGTTTTAATATTAATTTTAATGTTAATTTTTTTAATGTTAATTTTAGTCTTAATTTTAATATTAATTTTAGTGTTAGTGTTAGTTTTAATTTTAATTTTAATGTTAATTTAGTATTAATTTTAATTTTAGTTTAAACATTAAACTTAATAATTAATAATTAAAATTAAAACTAAAATTACACTAAAATTAACATTGAAATTAAAATTAACACTAACATTAAAATTACCTTAAAATTGACATTAATATTAACATTAACATTAAAAATTAACATTAAAAATTAACATTAACATGAATATTAAAGTTAAAATTAACATTAACATTAAAATTAAAATTAAAATTAAAATTAAAATTAAAATTAAAATTAAAATTAATAAATCAATGGATAGGACCTTAAAAAAATTAATAAATCTTTATTTTGATATGTTTTAAAAATAGAGATAGATTTTTTTAAAATATAGATAGATTTATTTATTATTATTTTAAAATAGTGAAAGATTTGATTTTTAAAAGGAGAGATTTAGATTTTTTTAAACAAAAAGAAATTTGAAAGAGAAACATACGTGTCCCGTAACTTTTCCGTAAAAACTCTCCCATATAAGAAGGGATATATATATATATATATATATATATATATATATATATATATATATATATATATATATATATAAAGAGCCTATTATAGAGTACATAGGGATCTAATGTGGTGGATTATAAAGGCTATTTATTGGGGAGTTCAACTATAAGGCGGACCATTGGAGGAGATATCAGACTATTTCCTATCATCGGTGGTTTACATCAAGGATCATTGTTATTAAGTCCTTGTTTGCTAGTTATGGATGAATAATTAGTAATATTGAAGAAAATTTTCATGATTTTTATGTTCTTTGTTGATGATATTGTATTAGTTGATGAGACTAGTGAAGGATTAAGATTCAAATAGAATTATGAAATGAAACTTTGGAGTCCAAGGGTTTTAGATTAGTAGGACAAAAATAGAATATATGAAATGTAACTTCAACCAAAGTTCCAAAAAGAAGTGAGGGAGTACACCTTCACGGGCAAAAGATACATAGAAGAAAGAGTTTTCGATATTTATGATCTATCCTTCATCATGATGGAGGGATTGAGAAACATGTTCTTCATATAATTAAACATGACAGTTTTCAATGGAAGAGTACTTTTGGGGTGCTTGTGATTGCAAGATATCACTGGAGTTGAAAGAAAAGTATTATAGGACAACTACAAGACCAAGCCATACTTTATGGATCAAAATGTTAGATAATTGAAACATGCCCTAAAAATGAGGGTAGCTGAAATCAGAACGCTAAGATAGATGGGTGGTAATATATTGAAAGATATGGTAAGAGAAGCATATTCTTGAAGAGTTGGAGTTGACACCAATTGAGACTAAAACAAGATAAATCGTCTAAGGTGGTTTGTACATGTTTAGTTCGTATAAGAGCGGTACTGATAGACTAGGCTGGAGCGCCTACTTAGATATGGGCCGTCGTGAGAATGTTAGCTGTATCATTCAGAACGTAAACTGGAATCTGTCGAATAGTGGCATGGGAAGAAGGCTAAAGGTGGTCATAAAACAGGTCTCGATCGAGAATGATTTTTGAACAGGACAGCTGGCTGTGGGCAGGCACTGGATCTGGCAAATTCCAGTTGTCTGAAGCTTACGAGAATTCATTTGACGTCCTGCTTTTTGTAAAGCAGCAGCAACCCAAACCAAGCCTAACTCTACCTGCAAACTCAGATTTCAGATTAATGGCAAGTAGCAACTTATTCCAAGTTAACCCAACCTACTTATTTCCTAACTGTCCTGAAGCAAATTGACAGGTGGGTAGGTTTAGCATTTTTGCTCATGCAGTTGAATGCTTTGTTATATTCAACTGATTAAGAAGGAGTTCTGTTTTCAGCATGTTGTGACATTCATATTTACAGAACATATCACCACAGATTTTCGCATGTTAGCTTTAGCGTATGTTCTTACCTCGGTTTCTTTTGAAGGTAAATATGTTAATGGAACTACCATGGTTGTTGATGGAGGGCTGTGGCTGAGCCGCCCTCGGCACATCCCAAAGCAGGACGTCAAAGCACTATCTCGGGCTGTAGAGACGAAGTCAAGAGCGGTCGGCCTCCCAACCAGCAAACTATGATTATTTTTAATTAGACCGTCATGACTTTGTTGTCTTCATAAACGACGTACACGCATTGTATAAACTTGATTCGTTAAAGTTCTTGAAAGGAACTGATACGGTAATACCTTAAATATTTTTGAAAAGAAAAAGTTGCCAGCTAAATTGTGGGTGCATAGATTGATACAAGATAGATTTTCTTCATGTGGATGATTGTTTGAAGCTAGCTGTGTTGTAGGTACAATTACTTAATGATCCTATAATTAACATATTGTTCCCTAGTTAACCTAAAACTTTAAAGATGTATAGAAAAATTGTGGACCAGATGGTTTATATTTTGATCCTATAGATCTGGACATCTTGAAGAATTGAAGTTACCGATCATCTTTTGGATACTGTTGCAAGGCGTCCAAGTATTCTGTTCCATAAAAGAAGATGAAACAATTGAAGAATGTGAACCCTAAACTTCGATGTTTCCCAAGAGCTGGTAGACAAACGGAAGCTCAAGACTGAGAAGCATCCTAGCCCGTACCATATTGCATGGGTCAACGATGAGTCCTAAATGCTGAACTATTGACCCTACTTGTTCGGACAGACATGACCAAGATCCCCAGGGGAAAAGCCATGACTACCGCAACATAGGTTTTTCAAAGCGCTTTCGGGTTAGAAAATCTCCCTGTTGCTGCTTTCCGTCCAGTTGTTCCAACTGTCCTGTTGCAAGTGGAAAGAGGGAAGGTCCCTCCCGGGCTGGCTGGCGGACCACTTACCCCACTTGATGGAAAGCCTATGGTGTTCTAATGGGATACATCGAAGAGCTGCTTAAGTTTCAACGTTTTAGAGCTAAATGTTGCTATACACTAATTGTATTATTCATCTATAAATGCAATTGCAACAGAGCATCAGGAGCATTGATTAGCAAGTGTAATTTTTTCTGAAGGAGACACGAAACTTTAGTAGACTGAATTATTGAAATCTGGTGTTGGTGAACTTAGCAACCAGAAATCAGGCACAAAATGTATATGCAAGGAGAAGAAATTTCCTTTCAAAGTAATAAGCAAGTTATATTGATAAACCATATGTAAACAGGATCATTGCGAAGTTGGGGAGCAGATGAAACAAATAATGGGAGCCAATTTTAAGTCATTAGTTCTAATAAGTAATATCAAAAGGATGAAGTATAAGTTGTTCTTGTTCCTGGTATATTTGATTCAAGTGTGAAGTAAACATCAGTAATGAGTATCAGCCATGAAGCAAATTATATATGCTAATTCCTGAGCCATTTTAGCAACAACAACAAAAAATACACTTGGCTATAGAAAGTTTGTCACAATACACACATTTCGAGTCCGGGGGTGCCATTTAATTCTCCTTTGGGAGAATTAAAGTGGCGGGTGGTGGTTTGGTGCATTGCAGGTGCGGTGCAAAACGGGCAGTGCGCGGATGAGATGCGGGTGCAAGTGTGGTGCTGGTGCGGCGCGGTGCGGTTACGGCTGCGTGAGGCCTTCGGGCCGGATGGGAGCCTTCGGACGTGGTGCCTTCGGGTTGGGTTGGTGCCTTCGGGCCGGGATGTAGCCTTCGGGCAGGGATGGACCTTCGTGTTGGAGTAGTTGTTTTAGGTATAATATGATTTCTATTTTAGGGCTTCATATTTAGGAAATCATATTATGACTTATTGTTGGAGTCCAATTTAGAATTTGAATAGCTATTTTAGGTATAAGAGGATTACTATTTTAGGGTTTCCTATTTAGGAAATCCTATTATGACCTAGAATATGATTTTCACATCCTATATATATAGGTTGAGGGTGGAGGCATAAAGAATATAGCACAAGTTGGAGATTCAGGATGCTCGTCCATAGGAAATCTAAGAGAAAGTCCATGCTTTGCTCTTAGGACTTCGCCATCCAAGACAGAAGGAAGAAGGAGATATGATCGAGGAGTCGTCGTCTTCGCTCAGGAAAATTGCTACGGGGTTGATGAGTGATTTCAATTGTAATCTTCTGTTTTTCTTCTTGAGAGTGGTGAGGGGGTTGAAACTATTAGGACAAAGGGTTCAACATTGGGTTTTGTCAATCTTATAATTTCATCTGAGTTATAAATGTTGAGATTTGTCCAGGTGACGTAGTCACCGCCATATACTTGTCTTCATCTGTGTTTGGTGTTCGTTAGACAGAGATTGGTTATCTCAGGTAGGTTGGCAAAACGCTTCCGTGCGCCCAACACTTCGTACTAGAGATTGTATATATAGACCTTTGGGCTGGATTAGTTATAAGCCTTCGGACTGAGTTGTAGTCTCTCGAAGGGACCTGAATAAAATTTACCTTCACCGAATATATATATATATATATATATATATATATCTCGAAGGGACCTGAATAAAATTTACCTTCACCGAATATATATATATATATATATATATATATATATATATATATATATATTACAAAGTTACAGTAATAGCTAATATTACCAGTGTTAGATTGAAACAATGCATAAAAATGTATGCTTGTTTCTTGTTACTAATGTGGTTCAGATAACCAAGTATTTCTATAATCTTGAAGATACATTTCATTGCTAAAAAGTACTTGTTAGTACTCAAGTTCTAGTAATTTTAATGGGCAAGTCTTTCTATAGGAATCTTTTAGCTAGGGTTATTAGAACATGGTTTTTTTTTCCTTTTAACTATGTCATAACTAGCCTTGCACTTGGTTTTGTTCTAGTTAGGAACCATCTTTCAATTCTAGGGTTTCAAAGGTTTCAAATGCTTCCGGATACATTGAAGATGGACAATGGACTGGTTAGAGAGCCTTTGTTCATGTGCCAAATACCGACATCCTACGTATCTTTCCTGCCCAAGGAAAGTACAGTATTTGATAACTAAGCTTGAACAAACATCTAAGTAATTTGGACCCAATGTATATAATGGTATGCACGTCGTTGTCGTATGACACGACAATAAAGTTTGTTGCTTGCATCATGGAGAATGCATGTTCAACACGGAAACAAACTCGGTCTCAATGTATGTGGGAATAAGACTGCTACAAGACCATGCTTAAGTGTGAGACTGTTACTTTTTTTAATATATAATGCTATGCCAAATGCCAACAGCTGACCCATGATTTGGGTCCCATTTGTTAGTTGGTTTCAAGTCTGGGTCCAATAGCATTGCTAGTAGCTACATATATCAGCTGTATAACATTGAAGAGGTCTTCCAATTTGCCACTATAGCTAGCGTTCTGGTCAAGCACACATGCAGTTCATTTGTGGTAAAAGCTATTGTTTCCTAGCCAGCTCACATGAGTCCATTTGTGGTAAGTGCTACTGTTTCCTAGTTCCATGAAAGGAAATTAGACCATGAAAGTTGCAAGCCCCACTTGATCAGGGGGGCAGTTATCAGTCCACAACAAAACTCTCTTTCCTTGCACTATTCATATGGAGGACATGCAAACTGGACTTAGGGTTTGGAGGAATAACTATAACTGCCACAAACCCATTGGAGTATGGAATATTTGCCTCGTACTACTACACCTCCACTACACAGACTGCAAAACAGCTTGATAACCATATCGATGCCACGTGTCACGTGCGGATTGTCCGATTTTTTTTTGGCCTACTTAAGAGGGAGATGAGGTCATTGTCTTTTAGCCCGTCCAATCACTAGCTGCCATATGGCAGTTCGGTTTGGTTTTCAGTCCAATTTTTCGGACTATATAGAATTTTTGCTCGTACTATCACTTTGTTTTCAAAATAGCATTACACGTACAGAGCAAAGGCATGACAGTAGAAGTCAAATGTTGTAATAAAAGTAGTATACATGGAATTGTTTCGAATTTTCTTTTGGTGAATTGTTAATGTTTCATATAAATTGAAGCATCGGAAAGATAGTAGCTAAAGGAACTGGTAGGACTTGAGGTAGACCAATATGAACATGGATTGAAGTTATATGAAGACATGACCCTTAATAGATACTAGTCATGTTCACACGCATTACACGTATAAAAAAACAATAGTATTATTAAAAAAATTAGATAGAATTTTAAATGATATTAGAATATTTTAAATATAATTTGAATATATTTTAATTATAATTTATTGTAAATATGCTTTTTTTTGAATTTTGAGTATGTGTTTAATTAGATAATACCATGTAGTTAGTTTAAATATAATTTAAAATTTGAATATATTTTATGAATTCTTATATGTTTCAGTGGTTTTTGAAAAAAAATCTCAACTACCAGAAAAGAAAACCCATGTGGTAGTTATTTTTTTATAAATATTTTTTACATTAATATTGATGATATACATATGGCTTAGACGGCTCATTTTTAAACCGTTTCTAAGCCGTAAAGAAAATAATTCAAAGAGACGACCCAAAATTAGTTTTGGGATAAAGTTGTTTTTGTTAATGTTTCATATAGTAATCTCCTTCTCTTTTTCCTAGGAGGGAGTGAATAATACATAATAAAGATGATAAAAAGAAGAAAAAGAAGCAAAGTTCATATATGCATACATATCATTATCAATGTTGGCAAATCCTACAAAATTCTTTGATTAGTGCCTCAAGGCTTGATCTTTCATATACAATGTATATTTATACTACACATTAACATCAAAATTAGAATTACCTATGCTACATGTCTATCCATTTTAGGTGTGATATCTGTTTGCTGGTCCTAGTGTAATAAGTGCATTTTTGGAGTTTCTCTGAAAATATGGCTTACATGGACACTGTAATATTCTCCATACTACTTTATAAGGCTAAGACCTAATAGACTCTTACTTCAAACTCTCTCTTCTCTGCCTTGCTTTCTCTCCTCTTCCAGTAAGTAAAGCTAACCTGGTGATACACTAGTCATTCTTCTCTCTCTCCCCTTCATCTAGCACTTTGGTTTCAACTGACAAGGAATGAAGAAATTTCATTTGTATGTTTTTAGATTTTTTTTTTTAATGTTTTTTCTCTACTTCTGAGAACAACATTCAGTTTCCGCTAATCTCTTTTATAACCAGAGTCTGATCTTTCCAAATTTAATCAAGGTCTCCATGTTAGTCGTCTCCGTCACTTCATTCAATCTACAACTTTGTTTCTATAGGAAGAGAAAAAGAACAATATCATTTTGATGCTATCAATATATGAAGTTATTTTGATAGTTCCTCTACTTCTGGGGACAGAATTCAGAACATAACTATAGTTAAGTCATATTTCAGTATCTGATATTTCCTTTTCTTCGTCTTTTTTTCTTCTTCGTAGACAACTAAAACTACAAGTATCAAGAAAAGGCTACTTTTTTTTGTATTGACTGCACTATGGGCCGAGGGAAGATCGAGATCAAGAAGATCGAGAATCCAACCAACAGGCAGGTTACATTCTCAAAGAGAAGAGGAGGGCTCATGAAGAAAGCTCATGAGCTTAGCATTCTCTGTGATGCTCAGGTCGGGCTCATCGTCTTCTCAAGCACCGGCAAATTGTATGAGAACTGCAATCCTATAAGGTCAGTAATTAATTAATTAATTAGGTCCTAAAACACATTCATATTAGTTTAACCTAATGTGTTCTTGTACTAATCTCAATAAAAGTAATTGAGTAGTGATATGGAAGAGTAGGATGATTCTACTGCAAGTATTGCTACACTGTTCAAACTAAATATTGTAATTTAATTAGCTTTTTATCTGTTACTTTTTGAGAGAAAAAAAGGGAAAAAATCAGAAAAATATTGGAAAAGGTTGAGTCTGGCGCTGATCAGAAAATCATATAAATAGTTGGTAAGATATTAATTGTAGAGTTAGAATAGAAAAGTCTACCTGTGAAAGAAATTTATATTTGAATTGTTTTAAAGATCAGAACTCAAGAAATCCTTCACAACAAGAGTTAGAAAAAGTGTAGCATTCTCATATATCTAATGGCTATATCATGTATAGTCAAATGTATCTTTACAACTGCATAACACAGTTAGGCATGTAAGAAATAATATTTGATTGAAATACATATATAGAAAAAATGTGTTAATTTAATTATTTGAATTCTTTGCTTGATTCATATGATATGTTGCAGTTCTAGCTACCTTTGAGGTAGTGAAAAAAAGTTAAAGAAGACTGCGTGTGCTTATAAACTCATTTAATTTCTCATGTTTTCTTTTTTCAAAGAAGTACTTATTTGTCATTTTTATGTACTTTTAGATCTTGAACAATGTCAATATACTTGCTTACCCCTTCCTCAGTTTCACATATTAGGATTGTTGTTTATTGGTTTTTGTTTCCATTTAAAATTGATTGCAATATGGTTAGTTTTCTCTCTTCCTATTTCATCCCTTTCTTATGATGACTACTCTTTTGTCTTTGATATTCATTACTTGAACTAACTCCTGGCATGGTCATCATGAATTTTTGACTACCAGTCTAGAGTGTCAATAAACATGATCCATGGATCAATGTCAATTATACAAAACTACTGTGTTCCCTCCCCCCCCCCCCCCTTTCATTATCATCAAGTGGGAAAATAGTTTGTGCCATATATTGGAAGAAAACACAAATTGACCTAACAATTACTAGCTTGGCCATGATCTTCAGATTAATTCTTAAATACTGCCTTTTTCCATTGAACTGGTGATGTCGTCCAATATAATTCTCTCAATATAGAACTTCAAAAGGAGCATCCGGGAATAAGCCTCGACTTTTCAAATCAACCAAATCCTTGATGTAAATTTCAGTTAGACCACATTTCAAGTGGGATTTCTAACATATCAACATTCTTAGAGTGACAAGTCAGGATTGTTAAAATTTAGATAAACTACACGCAATTCTGATTTTCTTACCTATCTTCCTAAAAAAAAGAGAATTGTTTTACAGATATCACTATATCAGTTGGATAAATTTTGGAATGGAATTGTTAACATGTCAATTTTCGATTGACATGACTCGAATTGAGTTACAAGAAACACATGCATGTAATTTGAGCTTGATTTTACTTATTATCCTTAACAGTATCTAAATATTTGCTTTGCATTTGAAAAATTGTCTAGTACGCAGTCTTAATTTCTACATTTCCTAATTTGAGGCAATAGAATTTTCGTATGACCTGTTAATAATTTCCTTTGATCACTTTCTAAAGTGAGATAACCGATAGAATTACCATTATTATATGTTATCCCTTGCACTAAAATTGTAATATATATATAAGGTGTTCCACATTATTAATATTTAATTTATCCATCACTTCAAACTTTGTAAAATTCCATGACAAGATTTTGCTTCAATTCATTAATCCCATTTCCTTGCCTTCTCATTGTAGATTTCTTTTGCACCAGTTGTTGCATTATCAATTCATCAAACTAGAAGAACCCTTAATTGCTTTGTTTTTTCACAACTTATTGGTGAAAAGATCACTAGATAATATTCTTGACCTAGTTACCTAGTAAAAATTGATTAAGTGTTAGTTCAACTTTGTTTATAATTATATCTGCAATGAGCTAAGTAATTAATATATATATATATATATATATATATATATATATATATATATATATATATATATATATATATATATTATCCATTACACCTCAATGCAAAAATAATAGGAACTTCAGTCCAAGAGTATAAATATAAGAGTGAAGTTTGGAGATGGAGAAGAGAAGGAAAAAGTAGGAGAAGAGAGAATATGAGAAAGGAGATTGCAAGGACCTTGAACCCTGGGTTGCATCTGATTTCTATTTATATTGATATGCAATACATCCACAATTACTATTATACCCTCATATGATAAATAACAAAATAAAATAACTCTAACACCCTCCCTCAAGCAGGAGCATATAGATCAGACATGTCCAGCTTGCTACATAAATCAGAAAATGGACCACAAGCAAGTAGTTTGGTGAGGATATCACCTAATTGATCCTCTGACCAAACATAAGGAGTGGCAATCTGTTTCTTCAGCAACAAATCACGAACAAAATGACAATCCACCTCGATATGCTTCGTGTGCTCATGAAACACCGGATTACTTGTGATAAACATTGCCGACTGATTATTACAATACATCTCCATCGGAATAGGAATCATAATCCCCATTTCATGAAGAAGAGACTGCACCCATATCATCTCAGAAGCTGTATGAGCCATCGCACGGTACTCGACCTCTGCACTAGAACGAGCCACAACATTCTGCTTCTTACTACGCCACGTGACAAGATTGCCACCCACAAACGTACAATAGCCAGAAGTAGACCTCCTATCACTGTGACTGTCTGCCCAATCAACATCACTGAACCCAGTCACCGTAAGCAACTGGGAAGGTTTGTACAACAAACCCTTTCCAGGTGCACCCTTCAAGTATCGAAGAATGCGAGAGATAGCCTTCCAATGTGGTTGCCGAGGGGCATGCATAAACTGACTAACTACTCAAACTGCATATGTAATGTCTGGTCGAGTAACAGTAAGATATATAAGTTTGCCAACCAAACGTCTATAATATCCAACATCCTCAAATAACTCTCCCCTGTTAGCATCAAGCTTGTCATGATAATCCATAGGAGTCTCAAATGACCGACACTCCAACACCTCAGTCTCGGAGAGCAAGTCTAGAACATACTTGAGTTGTGACAGATACAATCCATTCTTAGATCGAGCAACCTCGATTCCAAGAAAATATCGAAGAAGACCCAAATCCTTAGTATGAAGCTGACGACTAAGGTAGGCCTTCAAGTCCACAATCCCAGCATGATCACTCCCAGATATAATGGTATCATCAACATGAACAATCAACACGATAATACCTGCTGAGGAAGAATGGCAAAATACTGAATGATCTGATGTGGTGCGCCGAAAGCCATACTGAATGGGAACTGAACTGAACTTGTCAAACCAAGCACGAGGTGACTGTTTCAGTCCATATAATGCTTTCTTCAATCGACATACGAGTTTTTCATTTCCTGCTGCAACATATCCCGGTGGTTGATCCATATAAACCTCCTCTTGTAAGTCACCATGCAAGAAAGCATTCTTTATGTCCAGCTGATATATAGGCCATTGGTGATTAACCGCCACAGAAATAAGAATTCGAACTGAATTCAGCCGAGCCATTGGAGAGAAAGTCTCCATATAATCCACGTCATATGTCTTAGTATATCCTTTGGCAACCAACCGTGCCTTGAGGCGCTCAACAGAACCACCAGGGTGATACTTAACAGTGTACATCAATCTACAACCTACTGTCTACTTTCTAACAGGAAGTGATGTAAGCTCCCAAGTCTGATTTTGATGTAAAACATACATCTCCTCATCCATTGCACTTTTTTAACCAGAAGATGACATAGCATGCTTATAAGTTTTGAGAATGGAAATAGAAGACAATGAAACAACAAATGCATAAAAAGATGATGAAGCACGGTGTAATGAAACATAGTTAGCAATGAGATGCTTATTCTTTGTGGTACAAATACGTTTTCTTTTTTTGAGAGCAATAGGAAGATCATCTTGATCTGTGGTGATGGGAGCAGAAATCTCAAGCACGAAAGATAATTTGTTGAGGGCTGAATTCTGCAGAACCACTGGCCTGTCCTTGGATCTCTGATAAACCTGTAAATGGGGATTGGAGACAGAAATTGATTCAGGAATTACCAGAAGTGGTATGGAAGATATCAAATCTGTTATAAAATGAATACAACGGTCTCCTGAAGGAAAGAAAGGGGTAGACTCAAAGAATATAACATATGTACTGACATAATATTTGCGTGACTGTGGACTATAACAACGGTAACCTTTTTGAGTACGGAGATAACTAAGAAAGACACACTTCAGAGATCTAGAAACCAACTTATCTCGATTAGGTTCCAAGTTATGAATAAAAGCGACACACCTAAACACTCGAGGAGATAAGGAAAAAGGTGCGACATCTGTATGTAACATGGTAAATGGAACTTTATTATTTAATACAGATGATGGCATGCGATTAATTAGATAACATGCAGTAAGAACGACATCTGCCCAATACTGTTTAGGGACATGCATATTGAACATGAGAGTTCGAGCCACATCTAAAATGTGTCGATGTTTGTATTCGGCTATACCATTTTGTTGAGAGGTATAGACACAACTGGTTTGATGAATCATTCCACGATCAATACATAAACTGTTCACAGAAGATTGAGTATACTCCAAAGCATTATCAGAACGCGGAATTTTGATACGTTTATCAAACTGAACATAGACTTCACTATAAAAAGCATATAACACATTTGGAAACTCAGATCTTTCTTTCATTAAATAACATCAAGTCATTCTGGAATAATCATCAATAAAAATAATAAAATACTGAAATTCTTTTGGACTTTTGACTCTAGACGGACCCCAAATATCAGAATGAACAAGATCAAAAGACTCTAATTGACGACTCTTACTATGATGAGGGAAGGAACTACGGTGATGCTTGCCTAACTGACAAGCCTCACATTCAAGACTAGAAACATGGCTCAAACTAGGAATAACTTGACGCAACTTAGCCAAAGACGGATGTCCCAAACGATAATGTCACTGCAACGGAGAAGTAGAAACAGAAGTGAAGGCCTTTCCAGGTAGATCCAAGTAGTACAATCCATCTTTTTCATGTCCCAAACCAATCATCTTCTTCTTCCCGAGGTCCTGAAACACACGAATTGAAAAAAATGTCACAGAACATTGAAGAGATTTGGTTAACTGACTCATAGATAACAAATTAAATAAAAAATTAGGCACATATAATGAATCAAATAATGATAGTTATTGAGTAAGGTGAATTGAGTAAGGTGAATGACATCTTTCCCAAGCACATGACGAGTAGACCCATCAACCAAGATAATATTATGTTTCATAGAACTACGATTATGAAAGAGAGATGTTATACCAGACATGTGAGAGCTTGCTCCTGAGTCGATGACCCAAGAGGTGGATGGTGACTGGGTTGCCACAAAAGCAAGATTACCTATATGTGTCATGGTTGCAGTAGGTTGGGAGATGGTACTAGCAAGCGCGTTCAACTTTTGGAGGATCTGTTCAAATAGAGATGAGGTATTGGACGTTGAAGTCTGGTTATAACCCGAAGTATCATCTCTGGGAGCAGAAGTGGTGACCTGGGACTGCATATTTTCATCATGCACTTGATGTGCATATTCTGGTTTGTCCCACTTGTCCCAATAATAGTCTTCCATATGACTGGGCATTCCACAATAGTTACACTTCCGTGGTTGACCACGGCCACCACCGCGGCCACCACCACGACCATTGTCTCTACCACCACGGCCTCCTCCTCGACCAAAACTACGACCACCATCTCTACCGCCACGTCCACTACCACGTCCACCACCATGACCAACAACACTAGAAACTAGGGCAGGAGAGTCAATACTCGGCACCACAGAACTCTGACCCAGAAAGAAACGATTGAGATGGGAGAAAGTATCTGCCACCGTAGGTAACTGCTCTCCAGCAAGGATTTAAGCTTTATAAGGTTCGAGCGCTGCATCCAAGATGGCTAGGTTAAGTGAAACATGAAACTCTTCCTTCTGTCTCAGAGCTTCCTTCAAATCAGTAGTAACAGGATGATATTGAAGCAGTTCCTCCCACAAAGCCTTCTTGGAAGCCAGATATTCATTCACAGTCTTCCCATTTTGCATTGTATTAAACAATAACTAGTACAACTCATAGATACGGACAACGTTTCGCTTCTGGGAATATGATTCTTCCAGAGATGCCCAAATCTGTTTGCTTGATTCACACCACTGAACATTAGCAGCGATATGTTGTTCCATACTATGCCACAACCACGATATAACGTATGCATCTGCACTCATCCAATCTTCATACTCAGCGGAAGTTTCAGGCGGAGGTTCTTCCGTCAAAAACTTCAACTTCTTCCTCGCGCTTAACACCACTTTGATAGATTTGGACCAGGCAAGGTAGTTCGCACCATTGAGTTTCACCGCTGTAATCGACTTTCCCAATTTATCATTATGAATAACAGTAAAAGGAGAACTACCTCCGCTACCATCTCCGCTACCACCACCACTATTAACCTCGCTAGAAGATTCGGTCCCCACCATACTTGCAGATGCAACAGAAAGACGAGGTCTTTGAAACCCTAAATCTCACAACAAACCTCAATCGGCGACGAATAACCAACGAAGATCTGTAGAAACTCTAGATCTCATAAACGAACCACGAACGACCACGAACAACGAACGGCGAATCATAAAAAGTAGACGAAAAATAGCCGAAAGTAGGAGAAGAGAGAATATGAGAAAGGAGATTGCAAGGGAAGCCTATGTTGCATTTCATGTCTATTTATATTGATATACAATACACCCACAATTACTATTATACCCTTATATGATAAATAACAAAATAAAATAACTCTAACAATAAGAATTAATAAAGAAATGATATGAACATTAACCTTTTCTTTTATCTGAACTAGATTAGACTTAATCGTCTCAAAACATCTTGATGTAGGCCGAGCATGCCTCTATTTCTGCAGTTAGTCAGTATATAAGGCTATTTCCAATGGAGATTTCTAAAATTGAGTTTTTATCCTACTTGGCATTGTACTATAAGTAAATTTCTATCCTAGGTGAGTTTCTACATAGAAATTGCACCCAAAAAAATACTCTCCAATATTCTCAATTTCTATACTACGTGGCAGAAAATAAAAGGATTAATTTAATGATTTAGTTTGAAAGTAGGGCCCAATATTAATTTCTATGAGGGCCCTAATAGAAATTTTTCGTCCTACATCAGCATTACGTTGGATGAAAATTGGAATAGAAACCAACATTGGGAGAATTTTTTTTTTTTTTTTTTCCTAGAAAGGATTTCTACCACAGAAATATGTAGAAAACCCCATTGGAGATGCCAAACTATATATGTATGTCAACTAAAACTCTGAGAATGTGTTGCCCTCTTAATTATCTCAGCATAAAATGTAGCTTAGCGCATATAATCTGCTTTGGGACCTTAATTATTATAGTTTGGTAGTCTGAACATATACTCAATAGTTGTCATTTTCCACTGATTTGTCCTTGACAATAACCTTACCTACCTAGTGTTTGTAGCTTTTCTAACTTGAAAATATATCTTTGTTATTTTCTTAAACTTCCATCCACCAACTTAACAAAACAGCTATCAGTATGTTGTGCGTTCTAGGCCTGCATCAGTTATAGATATCCTATCTATTGCACTCCGCGTCTCGCTCATTGATTACAAATCTTTTTTACAGCATGCCTCAAATTATCGAGCGATACCAGAGAGTTACCAACACTCGTTTGGAGGAAATCAACGACCATCAGGTATATATATATATGTGTTATAATTCACCATGTCACTATGAATCAAGTACCAGTTATAATCTACCTTAGGCACTGTTAACTTCTTCTTCTTCTTTTCTTCTTTCTTTTTTTTGCATCTTAGCAACTATTTTGCGAGATAACGAGGATGAGGAGCGAGACGGAGAAGCTTACCTCCGACATGAAGACGTTCACCGGTGAGGATCTGTCCACCCTGACTATGAATGACCTGAACCAGCTCGAGGAACAGTTGGAGTGCTCTGTTAACAAAGTTCGAAACAGAAAGGTGCACGAAAATTAATATATATAGCCTTATAAGCTTATTAATGAATTTTTTTTCCGCTATTTATTCAACTTTAGATTCTGAAATGTGACACTCAATAAATCATCAGTAGTTCTTTTTTATGTTCTTGTACACTTGGTAGCTATAATTAACTAGCTGCATTTGACCAGGAGTAATATTATTTGTTGTAGTTCTCGCATAAATGTTTTCCTGGCTTTGTTTGTAACAGCATCAATTGCTGGATCAACAACTTGAGAACCTGCGCCGGAAAGTAAGAGAACTTTCGACCGAAATATAGTCTTTTGATATCGAATTCACTTCTCAAGACCCCCTAACTCTAATCTTCACTTTGCTCTGTGAAACAGGAGCATCTGTTAGAAGACCAAAACAGCCATCTATACCACATGGTAAGTTATATATATCTTATATATATCTCTACTCTTTAAAGTTTTGAAAAAGACTCAAAATAAGTAATTGAAAATAAATAAATAAATTCTAACTAATTGTTTAACTACTTAATATTATCTAACTATAGTCAAATACCTCCAACTCATGTGGTTCAGATGGGAGACATTCTTTCTACCTGGGTGGGTTCAATCCCAGGGAACATCTATATCTATAACAAATTTAAATTTAAATTATTTTTCAACAATTTTTTTACGGACGTACAAAATATATATATATATATATATATATATATATATATATATATATATATATATAAAGTAACTTGCTATGTATGTCTCAATTAATATGTGAGTCAAGTCGTTGCTCTTTTATATATGATTTTATCTTTGAAAGAATAGGTTGACTGTGAAGGCGGTCGTGTGTGTGTGTGTGTATATAACTATATCAATCTGACGAAAAACTTTTGTTGCGGTGTGACTAGTTTTTGGAGAACCAAGCTGCAATGGAGCAGCAACAGGCTGCAGACGAGCACAAGGTTCAAGTTGCAGCAATGATGGACCAGTGCCAGTTTGGGCATTTCTTTCCCGACGAACCGTCGAGAAACCTGCTACTGCAATTGTCGCCTCAGCTGCATAGTTTTCAGCTGCAGCCGACACAGCCCAACCTGCAGGAAGCCGGCCACAGTGGCAGCGCCCTGCAGCTTATGTAGTAAGCAACCCATTTTACCCCTAGCTCCTTGAGGAGGAAAAATTATTCAGTGGGCCGACCTCACCACGTGACAGTGGTTAAGGGACTTGTTTTGTTACTGTGAATTTGACTTCCATGAATCCATATAATTTCACGAAATCAAAGAAATTTATGAAATTTCAATTTCATGTGTTAGCTTGACTTCTTAATTACTTGGGTTTTGTACACATTTCATTACTCTGATAGATGAAGAGGACGATGGAAGCTGGTGAAGATTGGCTCTGGATTCCTGTTACTTTAGAACTTGCCCAAAATTTATTTATCTATGCAAAACTTGGAGAAATTGTAGCTTTTATATAGTTTTTGGGACTGGTGGGACTTCATTTAATTGGTCTGGTTATTGCAATACTAATTATAGTACATACATCATGATGTGGCAAATCGAGCTTTAATGATGTGTATCCTTAATTTTCTTTAGTTTTTTAGGGGAGGTATTCATATCTATTCACATGCACTTGGTATAACAGGTTTAGTCCCAACAGATTGTCTCTATTCATATTTTACAACGGTAACTCTCAAGAAGATTGAACTTATGATTGGCAATATGTGTTGGTGTTTTCCACTTTGTTTTGGGAGTTTTAGTTCCACATTGAAAAACCACCAATGTGTATATCTCAATATATAGTTTTGCTTAGTATTGATATATGCACATGGGGTGGTAGTCCATGTGGGTTGATTTTCCTAGAGGGATAAAGTGTGAATCTCATTATGACAATTTTATTTTGTCACCACATTTGGAAAGCTTTTCTCAGGAGTTAAGTCCCGAAGGAGCTTAGTGACTCGGACTCAAGGGCGCAAAGTGACGCTTTGTTGGCGCACTTTGCACTTAGCACGTCAGAACTATGCAGCCAGCGAGCTTGTATGAGCGTGTAGCATGTGGAGGGGACAGGGTCAGCTGTTGGCGGTGCACCTTCCTCCTCACTATCTCTCATTGCATTTGCTGACGCGGACTATGCCCGGTCTGTTGATGATCGCCGCTCCAATACGGCGCATGGTTATCCGTGACATCCAGTTTATGCGACGTATGCGGTGCGAGGGTGTCTGTGCACAGTGGCTGTTGCTTTCGGCGATTGACGGCGTTTGACGGGGATGTCCTGTGCAGCGTGACCGACGGTGACGACAACACATACTGCTACGACGACGCATGCGGCCTGATGTTGGATAGCGCATATGCAGCCTTGAGCTTTTTCAGGCCGCATAGGTGCTATTTTTTTTTCTATATATAGAGGGGCTTCTCTTTCTTTTAAAGTGAAAGAAAAACCGAGAGCACCAGAGCAATATGCGGCCACAGTGAGCACCCTTCCATAAAGTATTTTTCGAGTGATACGAAGGTGACCAAGAGCGTTTCAGAAGTTCTCGTGTGAACTTGTTGTGCTTGTCGTATAACGCGAATCAAGCCTTGAACTCAGGTGTTTTTGATCACCCCAGTAAGGAGTTCTCTTCTTTGTATTTCTTTTTTTGTTCCCGTTTTTTCTCGTTGTAGCGTCTACGAACGTAAAGAGAAGAACGATTTTTTGATTCTTGTTGTATTTGTATTTTTCTTGGGTCGTTAGTTTGTAACATGTTCCTGGTTTAGTGCTTCTGTGGAGTTGTGTGTTACTGTAGAGAAACTCTTGTGTGGATCTCAGTGCATCAACTTTTCTAGAGACGAACTTTTGTGTGAGTCTCTACTTTATGGACCTCCTCTACTTTGATTTGGCTTCGGGACTAACAATCTCAAGGCAAAATCCGAGTTAGAATGGACAACCGCTCAAACCTTCTCGATACTAGCTTCCATAAGCTTGAGAATTTAATGGCGAACACTACAACATTTGGAAGAGGAAGATCTCCTTGAATCTTCAACTTGTCAATGTTGCTTATGTGTTCGTTGATCATGAACCTACCATTCCCGAAGATGGATGAGAGATTGTCGTTGGCATGGCACATGATGCGCACTCCAAGTGGAAGAAAGACAACAACCTCTACAGGTTGTTGATTCTTAATGCTATGGACGACTCGATGGCAGAGTCTTACAACAAGAAGGAGAAGGCAAGAGATGTCTGGGAATCTCTTGAGAAGCACTACAAAACTGACGAGAAAATGTCTAAAATCCATCTCGTCAAGAAATTCTTATTCTACAATTTGAGGACTAAAATGTGGTGTTACTACAAGTCAAGAAACTTCTGAAGATGCAGCAGAAACTGGAGGAAGAGGGCATGAAGCAGGAAGACAAGTTCATGGTAGGGGTTGTTGTCACCAAGCTTCCTCCAGGCTGGATCAAGTTCAAGACTGACATGTACCGTAAGAAGATGGAGATCCAGCTCGAAGATCTTCTTCACTAGATTCACATTGAAGATGAAGCCAAGGGGCAACTGAAGTTTGACTCATTGTCCAAACAGTTGGCTAAGGCCAATATGGTACATGCTAGTGACTCTAAAGGGAAGCATAAATTTTCCTACAAAAAGAAAAAGGACTTCAACCAGCTAAAGTTGAAGTCGGCTCAATTCAAGCCAAAGCCGAAAACTTATGTGACGTGCTACAATTGTGGTAAGAAGGGTCACTACAAGAGCGATTGTAGGTCAAAGCCTAAACCGAAATAGCAAGGTGAGCTTAACCTAGTTGTTATGATTGCGCAGATTGAGTCACATGGAGTGGAAACTGACTGGTGGGTGGACACTGATACATCTTGCCACGTGCGCTCTAAGAAGGAGCTGTTCGCCAAGTACGAGCTTACCTCTGAGAAAGTCTCGATGGCGGATAAGTCTCAAGTTGCAGTACTGGGGATCGGGACGGTAGTGCTGAAACTGACCTATGAAAAGTCACTTACACTGGAGAATGTGAAGCACGTACCAATGATCGCCAAGAATCTGATTTCTGGGAGTTTGCTGTGCAAGGCGGGCCTGAGGATGGATGTCAATGCCAGTCAAATGGTGATGTCCTACAAGGGAACATACTTCAGAAAAACTTTTTTTACCGAAGGGATGTTTAAACTACAGCTTGTAACTCCTTCTGTTTGTATCAATGCAGTCTCTAATTCTGGTTATTCTCTTGAGTTGTGGCATAATAGATTAGGACGTGTATTGTAAACGCATTTACAAAATGTCTAGTCTAGGCCTTATCTCCAAATGTGGGGGTAAGGAGGTGGAGAAATGTGAAGTCTGTGCGCAGACGAAGATCATTAGGAAGCTGTTCAGAAGGGTGAACCGAAGCACAGATCTTATGGAGTTGGTATACTCAGATATCTGTGACTTTAAGCAATTTTTCACAAAGGTCGGAATGAAGTATTTTATTACTTTCATTGACGATTTCTCGAAGTACGAGTTTGTATATCTTCTCAAGTCGAAAGATAAAGCGTTCGAAAAGTTCAAGGACTTCAAGGCTGAAGCAGAACGTCAAACCGGTCAACAACTCAAACGACTCAGAAGTGCTCAAGGCGGAGAGTATCGTTCATTGGAATTCGCATCATTCTGCAAAGAACATGAAATTATCAACGAAACGACAGCTCTGTATTCTCTCCAATCTAATGGTATAGCAGAAAGAAAGAACATGACGCTGATAGAGATGATGAACTCAATGTTACTGACAGCAGACTTCCAAAGTGCTTCTGGGGAGTAGCAGCGCTAACAGCTATATTTATTCTAAATAGAGTGTTGTTCGCGACATCTCACATTACTCCTCATGAACTCTGGTTTAAGGTCGGATCCAACTTGAATGTCATTCGAGTGTGGGGGTATATGGCGTATGTGAAGCTTCCAGACCTCAAGATACGGAAGCTGGGAACGAGGACTACGAAGACTATATTTCTGGGTTATGCTGATAAGAGTGATGCTCAACGGTTTCTTGATATCGAATCTAATCATATCATAGAATCTCGCGACGTGGAATTCTTTGAAGACAAGTTTACTAGGCTCAATAATATTGTTCTCGTGGATGTCCCAGAGAGTGCTACTAGCACAGACGAGGCAACTATCTCTCAGAGAGAAGTAGTCCAAGAAGAAGTTATTGATGAGACAATATTTGAACCGTGACCCACTGAGCCGAGGACAAAGCGAGTGAGGAGGCCGAAGGACTTCGAAGAAGACTTTGTTACCTATCACGTGGAAGCTGATCTGCTTACCTATGATGAGGCAATGAAGACCAGAGATGTTAATTTCTAGAAGGAGGCTGTCAATAACGAGTTTGACTCGATAACTTCTAATAATACATGAAAGTTAGTCGATCTGCCTGAAGGAGCTAAACCCATCGGATGCAAGTGTATCTTTAAGAAGAAGATAAAAGCAGACGGAACTGTTGACAAGTTCAAGGCCAGACTAGTTGCCAAGGGATTTTCTCAGATGCAGGAGATTGATTACTTTGACACCTATGCTCTCGTTGCACGGATGACTACTATCAGGATGTTGATTGCTCTAGGTGCTATTCACAGAATGGTGATTCATCAGATGGACGTCAAAACAATATTTCTGAATGGTGAACTGACTGAGAAGATTTATATGCAGCAGCCAGAAGGATTTGTCGTCAAAGGTCTTGAAGACAACGTATACAAACTAGTGAAATCTCTGTATGGTCTGAAGCAAGCTCCCAAATTGTGGCACGAGAAGTTTGACAAAGTTATCAGATCAAATGACTACAAAGTGTCACGTCCTGATCTTCCGCAGGATTGACCCTCCCCGAACGCTCCTGTAGGATGATCGTTCCCTTCAGGACGTGATGTCACGCGAGCCTGGAGTTGCGCCCGCGCAAGGCAAATACCGGAATGGCCGTTGATAACTAGTTCGTAGAGTCGTCATAGCGGAAACATAGAATAAATACAAGTATTGAATCCAAAACACGCTCTTTATTGATATGAAGTAAAGATTATAAGCGATGCTAGACCGAGATTACAAGTTGCCAAGTGCGCCACGCTCCAAGATGCCAAGTGCAGTCAGCGCCTTGATGCATCAAGCTATCTCTGAATTCGTGCGAGTTCTCCCTACACCCTGCATACAATCTGGTTGGATATCAGTACATTGAATGCACTGGTGGGGAGGCATCTTGCCCACGCCACAAAACAAGCACGTTTATTAGTTATGTGCACCGACTAATTGTGTTGTCTTTCTAGTCTCTGCCTTAGGATCAGTTTTATGGCAATATAATGAAAGAAATATCAGTGTCTGAATCAATAGTGTCGTACTGTATAGCTGAGTTCATCTTACCCTTTTTTTTATCATTCGGTCTTCCCTGTTATTCGCAATAATATAATTGATAATTTACTAAGTAATGAAGAACATCTATGCAATTCAAGTGTTATGATTGTGTCTCTGTCTCAGAAATGTTTTAATCGAACTATGTTATATACCGTGCATCCATTCTAAATGTACAATATTTTGTGCATTATGCGCTTCCATGTTACTCCTCTTCTGAATGCGAATCGCCACTATGCATGCATGACTTATCTATATGAAGGTCACTAGCTCTGTTTGTCATGCCCCGATCTCCCACAGGCAATCGACCGTCCCCGCTGGGCGCGAATCACCGCGCCAGCGCTCCCGCGGGACGATCGCTTGACCCATCTGGGGGTGATGCCGCACGAGCGTAAGCTGCGCCCGTACAAGGTCATGATCCGAACAGGCGGTAAGACGTCTAAGCCACAGAGTCGCACAGATTGTCCGAGTGCAGCAGAATTTTAAACGCACAGGCGATTGGTAACAAGTTCACAGAGTCGTCGATAGCGGAAGCATTGAATAACACAAGTATAAAAATAAAACAAGCTCTTTATTGATATAAACAAGTGTTACAGGCGGAGCTAGGTCGAGATTATAAGTCGCTCAAGCCTCTCTCTGAAACAGTAAAAGCGTGCCAAGTGGCTACATTTGTGGAATGATACATAGACGATGTTCCAACATTATGTCTTATATATGTGCTTCTGTTCCGGACGCAGTGCTCTAAGGCTCCAGAGTGAACTCCACGCCTTAGCACGCACGAAGGAGGCATCCGTACCGAACGAGGTTCTCCCGCACCCTACAAGTAATCTGGTGGGTTATCAGTACATGAATGCACTGGTGTGGAGGCTTCTCACCCGCTCGACAAATCCAAACACGTTATATAGGTTCCGCGCACCATCTATTAAGTTATCTTTCTATCTTGCCTTAGGATCATTTCATGGCATTTATGAAAAGCCTAATTCGTGTGGCAGTGTGCTGTGCGATATAAGAAAAATACGGCGAGACTTACCAACTTACCATTTGTCCTTTCCTGTCTAAGAAAAATCAAGTAAAATCAAGCACGGACATATATATAATAAAATCCAGGGGCAATAGCATAAGCAAACACAATTGTTGTGAGCGAGATCGTGTTTCGGGTGCACGATTTATACGGATTATCCAGGCGTGTTGCAATGGATGTTCATGTGTTCAATGGATGTTCAAGTGTATCATATTCGTATCTGTTCAGGAGATTCAGGTTACTCAATGCGATGCAATAACTCGCACACGGATTGCCGCTAAGCGAGTATGACTTATCTATATGAATAAGTGGTCGCTGGCATAGCCATAAATGACGAGTTATAGTCATTGACGAGGATGGAATACAACGAAAGAACAAGGTGCGCTACAAGCCATCCAGCCCAGTACAAGAGACTATTAGTCTTATAGCGAGAATGGTGTAGCGTGAAGCGCACACGCCATACTTCTAAACAAGGTGAGGACTATATGAATTACATCCGGATCGGATCGACCCTAGTGCCCCGGAGACCGTCCGTGGAACGAGATCCAAAAATCTCACTTGTTAACAAGTTGTCCGCGACATGCAAGTCTTGGTCTTCCAAATTCACAACTTGACATGATAATCCATAATTTTTGTTCTGAACGAGCATTGCTCCACGAGCTGTGATTCTTGATTTGCTTGACATGATTCTCGTTCAGTGTTCAACTTGACTTGATGCATTCCCCTAGGGGACTGCCTTGGCGACCTAATGGTCCTGAAAACTTACAGGTTCATATTGCACAGAAGGACTATTTGATAGTCTTCTGGCTAACTGGATGCATGCACGATACGCGTTAGTGTTACTTGATTGTGGCATAATATAAGTGACAAGCATTGAATCGAGGCAACGAGTACAAACTACAGTAAGCAGGCAAGCATGCATTTATATTGAACATAAGTATTTATATTTGGCACGGGTCTAAGGATAAAGCGAGGAGAGAAACCGTAAAGGGACATACCGAGCGACATGATCTAGGGATGTGCAGTGTAAACAAGTGAACAGTGCACCACAAAAAGTATATCTATATCATTCTACTCGAGGCATAGCGAGGTCTAGTTGCACAAGCAAGGGTAACATTTTCATGCGAGGGTCCATTTACAAGCAAAGTTTTATTTCCAGGTTTTAACACAAGCAATACAAGTTGGGATT
Organism: Iris macrosiphon; assembly: GCA_036927795.1. NCBI lineage: Eukaryota > Viridiplantae > Streptophyta > Magnoliopsida > Asparagales > Iridaceae > Iris > Iris macrosiphon. The sequence continues at coordinate 102,563,623 of JAYESA010000003.1, read as the reverse complement.
ATTTCCTTAGCTAGGTGCGTTGTATTCTTTATTAGCATGCATGAGGTGATTCACCTAGCGACTAGCATGTATCATCCATATTTTAAGTGTACTGGCTAAGCAAAGACAAGTTCATCGTAGCCACCCACCTTAGCGATGATTCGTCTAGGTCGAGCGATACTCCGAGCGAGCCTCTGAAAGTCTATGTCTGAACTCCTGAAGGGCAAAGTCTGGAAATTATTTGCCTCAAATGAGTATTCTTGCTGAGCAAAGCGGGTCGGGTCGTTTGCACTTGCGCCGTTTGAATCGGTTGTCCGTTTGAACGGAACGGGTCATCACATTATACACCACTCAGAAAAAGTCTCGTCCTCGAGACTTTCTGAGCGCAATCGGTTCTATCGCACTATCGAATCTATCCCAAGCATAGCAATCGGTACCACTAGATCCGTTCGAACACAATCTCCTACTCGTTCCTTATATTATGTCGTGTGTTTGCTGGGTCGGTCTCATTGAATGACTTTATCATTCAATCCAAGATTTTGACTCAGTCTCTATTGCGCCTTAGCGCGAAACATTTTTCTTAACGCGGGGTACGTTATGATCCATCGTGAATGATGATCTAAGGTTAAGGCAAACTTATACAAGTCGTTATACTTGTCCAGGCGAGTCTAACATTTTTACTTGCACTAGCATTCGAGATCAGCATATCGTGAGTCTGGATCGTGCACATATTCAAAGCGTCCTTCAAACATATGCATGTCAACTAACTTAGCGATAACGAAGTCTCTGCACTCGAGTTTCACATATCATTGAGTCTTGGATCGTGCACACGTTCAAGACGTCCCTCAAATATATGCATTCAACAAAACTTAGTGATAGTAAAATCGGACAAGCTACTTGCGAAAATATCAAGGGTTCTCGTTTTATGAATCACAAGGATACTTCCGACAAGGTCAATCAAAATCCAAGTCATTTTCCATTCTAACTCAAATCAAGCTTTTGCACTACCGTTAAGCACGATCTCTCCGACTTAACCGACTAGCGTCCATTCGTTCGGGTCAAACATAGCGCACACTTACCGTTCCCAGTCTATCACTAAGTCTTGCTTGTCACGCCCCGATCTTCCGCAAGCTAATCGGCCGTCCCCGCTAGGCGAGAATCACAGCGCCAGCGCTCCCGCGGGACGATCTCTTTGGCCCATCTGGACGTGATGTCGCACGAGCGTGAGCCGCACCCGTGCAAGGCCGTGGTTCATTGGCTGGCGGTAAGAGTTCTAAGCCACAGAGTCGCAGAGATTGTCCGAGTGCAGCAGAATTTTAAACGCATAGGCAATTTGGTAACAAGTTCACTGAGTCGACAATAACGGAAGCATTGAATAACACAAGTAGAAGTAAAGTAAACTCTTTATTGATATAAACAAGTGTTACAGGCGGCGCATAGCCGAGATTATAAGTCGCTCAAGCCTCTCTCTCTGAGACAGTAAAAGTGTGCCAAGTGGCAACATTTGTGGAATAATGTACATGCGATGTTCCAATATTATGTCTTGTATATGTGCTTCTATTCCGGACGCAACGCTCTAAGGCTCCATAATGAACTCCACGCCTTAGCACGCATGAAGGAGGCATTCGCACCGAACGAGGTTCTCCCGCACCCTGTAAGCAACCTGGTGGATTATTAGTACATGAATGCACTGGTGGGGAGGCTACTCGTCCGCTCGACAAATCCAAACACGTAATATAGGTTCCGTGCACCAACTATTAAGTTGTCTTTCTAGTTGCCTTAGGATCAGTTTCATGGCAAGGATTGAATAGTCTAACTCGTGTGGCAGTGCGCCGTGCGATATAAGAGGAAACACGGCTAGACTTACCAACTTACCATTTGTCCTTCCCTGTCCAAGGCAAACCAACTTAATTCAGACACAAGCATTACGAAATTCAGGGGCATAGCATATGCAAACACAAATGTTTCAGTACAAGATTACATATCGGGTGCACAATTGTAGAATTATCAGATGTGTTGCATAGGATGTGCACTGTTTCTATTACTTACAAGTATCTCATATTCATATCATTTTGCTTGACTGATTTCTCTTTGATGCGATGCAATGACTCGCACGCGGATTGCCGCTAAGCAATAATGACTTATCTATATGAACATGAGGGTCACTGGCATAGCCAAATGGACGTTTGTCTCACTAGCGGATTGTTTGAAAGGCTTTGAACAGGGCCTTGCAAGCCATCATGTCGAACATATAGAGACCTCTCAATGAGTATGGGGAAATCTGAATGGTGTGAACGATAAAATAATATGGACATTGCGCACCATCCCCATAAACAAGGAGAGAACAACATGGAGTCCGTCTAGACCAGATCGGTTCCAGTGCCCCGAGACCGTCCGTGGAATGGGATGCTGTAATCCCCCTTGTGCACAAGTTTTCCGTGACCATGCGGGTCTTGGATTTCAGGTTCAAAGGATAACTCGATTTTGTTCAATACAAGTATGCTCCACGAGCTGTGATTTTATTGCTTTACATGACATGATTCTTGTTCAGTATTCACTTAACTGGATGCAATATAAGGCAATACGAGCATGAGACAATCACATAGCATGATCTGTCTTGGATAGTCTCCCTGAGCCATTAGATTGAGTACAAGACGAGTATCAATTTTCTCTGAGGCATTGTTATCTTGCTTGACTGTCTATTGATGCAAATCCCTAGTTCAAAAAATGCCTTGGTGACCTAACGGTCCCGAATGCTTTCAATGTTCATATGCTTGGCTCCGAACGACTATTATGGTTTGGATGAAAACAAGGCAAGATAGGGCATTGCATTTATATGACAAGCATTGAATCGAGGCAATATATAAGCAGGCAAGCATGCATTCATAAGAAAACTTAAACATTCACATTCGCTCGGGCCCGAAGGTAAGCCGAGGAGTAAAATCGTAAATGGACTTAACGAGCGACATGATTTAGGGTCGTGCAGTGTAGACAGGTGAACAATGCACTAAGAAGAGCATATAAATATCGTTCTACTCGAGGCATAGCGGGGTCTTGTTGCACAAGGCAAAGGTAGCATACGAGGGTCTGATTATAAGCAAAGTTTTATTTTCATGTTCTAGCATAAGCAATACAAGTTGGAATTATTTCCTTAGCTAGGTGCGTTGTATTCTTATTAGCATGCAGGGGGTGATTCACCTAGCGACTAGCATGTATCGTTCCATATTTTAAATGTGCTGGCTAAGCAAAGACAAGTTCATCGTAGCCACCCACCTTAGCGATGATTCGTCTCGGTTGAGCGATACTCCGAGCGAGCCTCTGAAAGCCTAAGCCAGAACTCCTGTAGGCCAAGTCTGAAAATCCTTTGCCTCAAACGAGTATTCTCGCTGAAACCAAGCGGGTCGGGACGTTGCACTTTTGCCATTTGAATCGGCAATCCGCTTGAGCTGAACGGGGTATTACATCATACACCACTCAGAAAAAGTCTCGTCCTCGAGACTTTCTGAGGGCAGGCAGTACTATTGCATTATCGAATCTATGCCAAGCGTAGCAATCGGTACCACTAGATCCGTTAGAACACAATCTCCTACTCGATTCTTATGTCGTGTTGCGTGTAAGCTGAGTCAGTCTCATTTGCGCCTTAGCGCAGGACATGTTTCTTGACATGAGGTACATTTCAATCGATCTTGATTAACGATCTAAGGCTGAGGCAAACTTATACAAGTCGTTATACTTGTTCATTTGGATATTCACTTGCACTAGCATTGGGATCAGCATATCGTAGGTCTGGATCGTTTACATATTCGAAGCGTCCTTCAAACACATGCATGTCAATCAACTTAGCGATAGTGAAGTCTTAGCACTCGAGTTTCACATATCATTGAGTCTTGGATCGTGCACACGTTCAAGGCGTCCCTCAAACATATGCATTCAACCAAACTTAGAGATAGTGAAATCGGACAAGCTATTTACGAAAATCTCAAGGGTTCTCGTTTAACTTCCAACAGGGTCAATCAAATCCATTCCAACTCAATCAAGTATTTGCACTACCGTTAAGCACGATCTATTCGGTTTAACCGACTAACGTTGATCCGTTCGGGTCAACATAGCGAACGTTATCGTTCCCAAGTCTAACCCTAAGTCTTGCTGCCCCAGTTGTGAAGATTTATTCAAGCAATATAGTAAAGTCGGTAACACAGGTTCATTTACTCGGCACAAGGTCGTCTGCCTAATTGCTAGGTCAGCACACAAGGTCATAGGTACAAGTTCAAGCACGCGATTCATTGTGCAGATTTGTCGCACGATGCTCGCCCCAATTCCTAGGGTCAAACCATTGCTCCTTTGCACGGGATATTCTACCCAAGCTCGTTTCACTCAGATTTCTAAACATCGAGCACTGATTATCCTACTTTCAATAACACGTTCTTTTGCACGGGGGTTCAAGTCCGTTCAGTAAAATCTATAATATATCCAAGTTGCAGGACAAGCCTAGTAATTTGTATAGTCTATCTCTTCAAACATGTTTTGATAGATCCCTATCCATTCCAAGTCTAGTCCACCTATCCAAGATTCGATTCTAAACCTTTATTGATAACTCCAATTCGTCCAACCTGATTCATGTATCCGTTCATGAATCCATCAAGCGTAATTTATTTCAGGTTCTAGGTTAACTTATCCATGAAACATATCTGATCACTTGCATTCCAAATTTGTCTTATCGTGTCGAACCAAAAGTCAAAACGATCCATTAGTTGTCACGCTCCGGTCTCCCGCAAGTTCGATCACCCTCGTTGGACATGAAATCACCACGTCAACGCTCCCGCTGGATAATCGTCCTAAACCGGGCGTAACACATGTACGAGCATAGAGTTACGCTCGCACAAGACAAGATCGTTTGAATGTTATGGTTTCCTTCGCCATGATAAAGACACCTTTATCATCCATCCAAGTTATGTCCGTTCATGCAGTGATTATTATTCGTCTAGCAAAATTATCCAACTTCAATGTTATCGTCCAGTAATTCCATAGTCTACTTCTAGTATTCCTCAAGAAACTAAGTTTCAAATATTCATGCCCAAGTCTATTCCAATTTTGATATGTTCCATTTATCGAGTTTGTTTGGAATAATCACCGAACATATTCCATTGAGTTCGATCATCCCTGTCGTACGTGAAATCTCCACGTCGGCGCTCCCGCAGGATAACCGTTCTCGTTGGGACTGATTTCGAGAGTTATCATTTCGAACTTGATTTCAAGATCGTTCTTCCAAACTCCAAACCAAATCCATTATCGTTCATCTCTTTCATCGAATCGAGATATTTATTTCTGAGCTAACTTTTATTCGAGCGATATTGTATTCAAGTTCAATCCGTTCGTTTCAATCCGAACCGCTCGTATAATCCTCCAAGTTTCCAACAAGTTTCCTTAACCAAGATATTAATTTTCATTCCCGTGAATCCTAATTCGATATAAGCATTATCATTTATTCGAGACATTCCTCAACTCATTCAATCCGACTATCGCACGAGACCTATGAATTCGTTTGGACATTTCTAAATGATCCATACACCACTCGGAATTAAGTCATCCAATTAAATCCACAATCGATTTGTATCGTCCGATACAAAAATATCGTTTGAGCTATTTCCCAAAATCTAAACACGATTCTCAATATTTGCCTAAGTGATAAATCCGAGAATGTTTCTATCGGTTGGCATTCTAAGTCTGACTTGTCTTATTCCTGAACGATATCCAAATCTCGTTTGTAACTTGCTTGCACCAAAGGGTCTTGGCGCACGATACTTAACACAACTTAGCCGAAAGACTATGTACAAAGCTAACCGTTCGGGCAATATTCGATTTCGCACTAACCAGTTGGGCAAACATGTATAGGCATTTCGGGTTTGCACACATGTCGCGGTTCTAGCACGAGTCTATTCCCGAAGGGTCTAGCACAGGTTGGCACAAAGGCCATAGCATCACAATTTCGTACAAGCAATCACATCATTTACATGCACTTTTTGAAAGTATTTAGACTCATTGTTGGAATATTCCGTTTGGGACATTGAGAGAGAGTGTGCACATAACCCACGAACGAGCTTTCGCAACTGAGAAAATCGAAACAAAGTCCAAAGGCGTATAGCCAGGCTCTGATACCAATCTGTCACGCCCCGATCTCCCGCAGGCTAATCGGTCGTCCCCGCTGTCACGCCCCAATATCCCGCAAGCTCAATAGTCCCCGCTGAACGTGAATCACCACGTTGCAGCTCTCCCGCAGGACCATCGTTCTCATCGGGACGTGATGCCGTACGAGCCTAGAGTTGCGCTCGTACAAGGCGATGTTGTCAAACACCAAATATTATCATTGAAACAACCAAGTTGCAGCAGAAATCAAGTATTGTGTTCCAAGCACACATCAGAGTAATACGCAACGAAGCTCACGATAGGGTCCAAATGAAATGCCCCGAGGCAATGCCACAAAGGCGATGCCCCGAAGACGATGAAATGCTCTTGCTCTTTTCTCTAGCCCACAAAGCTACTTACAGTTCATACATCATGTCTCGTATATCCAAGCAGCGCCACTACGCCTGCGTACCTGAAATAATGCCCACAAACGTGGGTCAGTACACAACTGTACTGGTGAGCGGGATAACCCACTCGCCTAAGCCGACACTAAGTAAAATAGTGAATGCAAACAGTTATATGGTGATCTTTCTAGTTGAATCCTAGATTCATTTCATGGCATATTGATGACATGTTAAGGAAAGCTGTAAAGCAGTTTAAGCATGCAAGCATTCAACTCAAACCAAACGACAAGCACATATATAAGCAACTCGAGGGAAACTAGCATGCAAACCGTCCTGCTCAAGTCCAAGCAACACGATAACATGTCGAACCATCAACCAAGCCTCAATATCCATCCTCAACCAACACTTACAATCCAAATCTCACAGTGCACACTCTTGCCGAGGCAAGGTGGCCGCGCCTACACGAAAGCCAAACCAACAAAAGAAAAGCAAGCCAACTTATACTATATGAAGTCACTGGCTAAAAGCCATAAATGACATTGATCGGACCAAGATCAATAGGGCAATCCTACCCGATCCAGGGTTGGGCAGCTACTCCCGCCTGGTGGTATCGGACTACCAGGACTGCGTCCAATCGCGCGATGCCCATTGTTTCCTCCATGGTGGAACAGTCCCGGTGCCCCGGTGCCTCATCCCGTTCCAGGAAACCAAACCCTGTGCCACACAGGTTGTCCGTGACAATGCAGACACAGTAGGTATGACGAGAGGATCGAAACATTCTCGCCCCACCAAGCGATCCTAGACTCGTTCCATAAATTATCCAACCAAAACATCCATAACCATTCTTCCAACATATAGCCCAAGGCACCATTCACAAGTTATTTTCATAGGCACAATGCCTCTTCTCAACACAGTATTTCCAATGGTGCAACACCCTTCTCAAACTATCCCATGGCACAATGCCCCAAAAGAGGCACAATGCCCGCGCCGATGCAGTTGTTCGGTTTCGAACCACAACTGCTCGTTTTGCAAGACAAAGCGACCAAGTGATACCCGTGCACGGATGCACGTTCGCTCGCCCGAATTCTCGATATTCCCAAAGCATCAATGACTCATTCCAACTGTCCAAGCATAATCCCAATTATCCAACCAACTGCCTCAAATGTAATATTCCAACTCTAGCTCCAACTATCCAACGCACAAACCAAATCAAGCCACAATCCTACCAAGCCAATGGCGTAACTCTATGCACGCCTCAGTGTAGTAATTTCTAATGTTTCAGCCCAAGTGTTCAAGCCTTTTACGTATTTTCCATATTATTAGGCATGAAGGAGTAGAGGAGAAGGGAAAGAGCCCACTCACAATGTTTGACTCCGTTAAGCATCCTGTCCTGCCGATACGGCCAATCCCTTGAACCCGTGGTCCGATGCAAGCGCGATCTACTCAACTGGTATGACCGTGCGAGCAGGTCGTGCTCTAAAAATCATCCGACCGATCGGACTAAGGAAGATGGCATTATCATCCAAACTCAGTTATCTCAGTACCGCTCTGAACGAACACCTGATTTCCATCGAACCCGCTAGCCATCTGCACATGAAACAACTCAATCAATACTTCTTCCCAAAATCTAACAAATCAAATAGAACCAGCATTTGTTTCATTCAATCCGACTCAGCGTAACGCACCGTGCGGTTGCGGGGCGTTGCATAATATACCACTTAGAATCAGGTTCGTCCACGAACCGTGCTGGTACTCATTCCTATCACATGCCGTTTGTCCAATTCCATGGATCTGCTATATGCAACTCACATATTCACGATTCTAACTCAACATCTCGCACTGCTGAATGCTCGTACAAATTCTATATTCCCACATCCTCCTTGCAGCTCAATACGAATTCTTCGTATCGCTTAGTTTTGGATCGATACACATATTTAAGGCGTCCCTAAAATATATGCATTTCAGCCGAGCTTTGCGATAGCGAATTTGGACAAGTTACAAGGGTATCTTTATGTCCGAGGCATCCATTAGCTTCACTCCCAAATCGAACCAATCCTGATTTCCATTCCAACATGTTCGCTTGAGCACTATTCTCAATATGATGATTTTCCACCGACTCAATCAGTTCTTGTTCCAACTCAATCCATCCAACTATTTCTGAATCCGCACTAGCAACATCTCCAAATATATCTCATGCACCGAACGATTAACTCAAATGATACTACCCCAGCTAGGCGACTTACCCAAATATCAACTTTGCTTTCATCAGCTCAGTCCAACACCTCTTCCTCAATCTCAATATCTCACAGGGTGAACATCTATATTGAGATTCGTGTGATCCACGAAGATCTCGCCGCCACGCCAAAGGGATAGTGTCGCCACGATTTCAACGTGGACACACTCGCCACAATTTCTAGGTTGCGCATGGAATAGTTCTTCGAGCTGCTTCCACTGCCTCGAAGCATAGAATATCACCTTCACCTTCCGAATGAGCACGCTTCCCAGACTAAGTTCTGATGCATCTTGTAAATCTGAGGCACATCTGTCCCTTCCAGTATTCGCAAAGATTTAATTTGAACGAGCCGCCACAGTCGTCCATTCATATAAATGCTATTCCTTTCCAGAGCAAGATGAGTCAGAGGCGATGCCATCTACAAAAATCTGTGACTCTGAATCTCATCAGTTGACTTAGGCTACTTCCACCATCGCTCCGATCTTCCAGCTGCTTCTTCAGCTGATGGCTATCCCAAGGATCTCTCAAATCCAACACTCAGTCAATAGGCCAAATCTCATTTCTCACATCTGCCCTCGACGCATTCCCAAATACGCCGCCTCAAGGGTCGTTCTATGGGTCTACCATATTCAATCTCTGATTCAGCGGTCAAGTCGCTAGGGTCAGTTGTCCCGAAGCTACGCTCGATAATTGTAATCATCACGATGGACAGTTATTATGAACCATGCTATATCTCATCTGCAAATCCGAATCAAAATCCAACCATTCCATCCGAACGAACTTCCGAATCTGAGAACTACATGCACTCCCTCTGTTGATCTGTCAACTGTAACACCCCGTTCCGCTCAAGCGGACTGCCGACTCAATCGGCAAAAGTGCAACTGTCCCGACCCGCTTTGCCTCAAAAGAGAAGCAAAGGATATCCAGACTTGTCCCTACAGGAATCCGGCTTGGACTTTCAGAGGCTCGCTCAGACGTATCGCTCTACCGAGGCGAATCATCGCTAAGGTGGGTGGCTACGGTTAACTTGTCTTTGCTTAGCCAGCACACATAAAATCTGGAATGTTTATGCTAGTCGCTAGGTGAATCACCCCCTGCATGCTAATAAATCCAACGCACCTAGCTAAGGGAATAATCCCAACTCATATTGCTTGCTAGAACATGAAAAAGGAAATACTGCTTATATTCAGACCCTCGCATGCTAAGTCCCTTAACGGTTTCATCTCTCGGACTACCTTCGGGCCCGAGCAACGTGCCTGCTTATGTTCCTAGAAACGCATGCTTGTCTGCTTGATAGTTACCGTATTTTCATCCAAACTCCGGGAGACTACTCAGTAGTCGTTCCGTGTATGATTGACCCTACAAGTATCCAGGACCGTTAGGTCACCAGGCAGCCCCGAACCAGGGGAATGCATCAAGACAAGATATTCACTGTACAGAATCAGGATTCAAGTATCCCGTGTACTCGTGTACTCGTGTTCCCGTGCACTCGTGTTCTCGTGTTCTCTTGTTCTAGTGCACGCGTGTTCTCGTGTTTTCGTGTATCTCGTGATAATTGGAAAGACCCAATGCTTGTATGTTGCAGACAACTCGGACCCGAGGTAAGTTCCACGGACAGTCACCGGGGCACTGGGGCCGATCCGGTCCGGATGGAGCTCGTGTGTAGTCTTCGTGTTCGGGACTGGGTAGCTTGCAGCTCATCGTGTACTCTTGTAGCAAGCTATCCTTGTCCCCGGCTACGTCCATAATGGCTTTGCCAGCGACCGTGTTCATATAGATAAGTCATCCTCGCTTAGCGGCTATCCGCGTGCGAGTCACTGCATCGCATCAAGAACAACTAAACACCTGAACGATCATGTTAAAATGACCCTCCTGTTTGCATATGCTTGCCTCCTGAATGTCTATACATGCCTCTGCTCGAATTTATACTGTTGCCTCAAATGTTTGCCTTGGACAGGGAAGGAGATGGTAAGTTGGTAAGTCTCGCCGTGTTTCCTCTAACATCGCACGGCGCACTGCCCGACACGTTAGGCTATTCAATATCTGCATGAAACTGATCCTAAGGCAACTAGAAAGACAACTGAATAGTTGTGCACGGAACCTGTATTACGTGTTTGGATTTGTCGAGCGGGCGAGTAGCTTCCCCACCAGTGCATTCAATGTACTGATAATCCACCAGTTTGTATGCAGGGTGCGGGAGAACCTCGTTCGGTGCGGATGCCTCCAACGTGCGTGCTAAGGCCAGGAGTTCCCTCTGAAGCCTTGCAACGGTGCGTCCGGGACTGAAGCACATATATAAGACATAAGTTGTGAACATCGCCTGACCATCGCCTGTACAATCATTCCAAATTGTAGCCACTTGGCACGCTTTTACTGTTTCAGAGAGAGAGGCTTGAGCGACTTGTAATCTCGGCTATACGCCGCCTGTAATACATGTTTCATATCAATAAAGAGATTACTTTACTTGTTTCAATGCTTCCGCTATATTTGTCGACTCAGTGAACCTGTTACCGATCGCCTATGCGTTCATGACTCCGCTGCACTCGGACAATCTGTGCGACTCTGTGGCTTAGAACTCTTGCCGCCAGCCAATGAACTATGGCCTTGCACGGGCGTGGCTCACGCTCGTGCGGCATCACGCCCGGATGGGTTAAGCGATCGTTCCGCGGGAGCGCTGGCGAGGGTGATTCCCGCCTAGCGGGAACGGCCGATTTGCCTGCGGGAGATCGGGGCGTGACATCAACCAATGCCGCTTAACCACCTAGAGTCTTGCTATCTATCCGAGCCACAGTTCGCGAACTGCGCTCGTTGAAACCGTCTTCCATCAATCCGTCGTTTCTGTCCTGAATCCATCAAATTTCCGAATTGCTATGTTCCACAATGCACGTCCAACTTACTCGAGCAACACAGTGATTTGTTCCGACGTTGCTCCCACGTTTAGCTATCTTCAAAAGTCTGTCCGCCGCAATCTTTGCCTTCCATTGTTGCCACTATCTGTCCACGTCTTCCGGAGAATCCGTCTACCATTGTTGCCCATCTTGCCCAAAATTCTACTTTCGCTAAACCTGAGTCGACTTCTCGAGCAGCAATATCCAAATTCCTTCAAGTTTGTGTGAAACCATCGCATTGTCCCTCCAAGCCAAGATCGTGTTTTATTGCTCAACCAACAGCTCAAATGTGTTGCCCAAAATCGTAGTCCGTGCTCGCTATTTTTTGATTCACCCATCGCTTCGCTCAAGTGTCCCCCAAAATGTTTGTTCTGACCTTGTCCATCTCTTAAGCCCAACGATACTTCCATTTGCACTAGTACGTTCTCGATATGCTCAACTCAATGTTCGCTTGCTCCATTTTTATTCTTCCCAACTCAACTGACGTGCACCAACCAACTTATATTTCTGTTACTCGAGTTCATTCAGGCAATTTCTATTGATGTCCAACCAAAATATTTCAATTCCTTGCTCAATATGTGGTATCCCATATACCACTCCGAATCAAGTCGCTACTCGCATTACGATTTTCTTGCACTGGATCCAAGATCCGTCCGAACCCTCCAAAATGTGTGATCATGCCTTTCCCAACTCAAGTCTGACACAAAACTCAGGCAATGCTTGAATTATCCAACTGTTTCCTTCGTCTGATATTTTCTCAACACGAGCAATCGTGCAATGATTGTCTTCCAAATAGTCCAGCCCAATACCCAACGGTTTCACACATTTGTTATACGAGCAACTCGTGCCAACTATTCTGATATTCCCGAGCCAAACTCAAACATGCCCAACCAATGCGCCACAGCCAAAATTCCAACTTCTATCCAACACAGTCGCTACACGAGAAACTCGTGCAACGATTCATTCTCATCGAATGCTTCTACTCAAAACAAGCTGCATAACCAAAACTCGCATGCCAACCAACTGATCCAATGATGCAATCAGAACTCCCCGAACGACAAGCCAAGCCAACCCAATGACAGCTCTCACTTGTTGCACAAATACAACAATGCCAACCAACTTGCTGCACGAATGCAACAACGCCTAACGAGGCTAAGCGATCCTACGAAAACCAACCAAGGCAACACAACCAAGAAAAACATGCAGCCACAACCAGCAATATATAGACTTATTGCATGAAACATCCAATGTGGCACTGAGTAGAGTCAAGAGCTAGACGACACACGGAAGCTATTTAGAGTTTGTGATGAAGCGAAGGACCAAGTCCGAGAAAATGAACCAGGCGCTCTGATACCAATTTGTCACGCCCCAATCTCCCGCAAGCTCAATAGTCTCCGCTGAACGTGAATCACCACGTTGCAGCTCTCCCGCAGGACCATCGTTCTCATCGGGACGTGATGCCGTACGAGCCTGGAGTTGCGCTCGTACAAGGCGATGTTGTCAAACACCAAATGTTATAATTGAAACAACCAAGTTGCAGCGGAAATCAAGTATTGTGTTCCAAGCACACATCAGAGTAATACGCAACGAAGCTCACGATAGGGTCCAAATGAAATGCCCCGAAGACGATGAAATGCTCTTGCTCTTTTCTCTAGCCCACAAAGGTACTTACAGTTCATACATCATGTCTCGTATATCCAAGCAGCGCCACTACGCCTGCATACCTGAAATAATGCCAACAAACGTGGGTCAGTACACAACCGTACTGGTGAGCGGGGTAACCCACTCGCCTAAGCCGACACTAAGTAAAATAGTGAATGCAAACAGTTATATGGTGATCTTTCTAGTTGAATCCTAGATTCATTTCATGGCATATGGATGACATGTTAAGGAAAGCTGTAAAGCAGTTTAAGCATGCAAGCATTCAACTCAAACCAAACGACAAGCACATATATAAGCAACTCGAGGGAAACTAGCATGCAAACCGTCCTGCTCAAGTCCAAGCAACACGATAACATGTCGAACCATCAACCAAGCCTCAATATCCATCCTCAACCAACACTTACAATCCAAATCTCACAGTGCACACTCTTGCCGAGGCAAGGTGGCCGCGCCTACACGAAAGCCAAACCAACAAAAGAAAAGCAAGCCAACTTATACTATATGAAGTCACTGGCTAAAAGCCATAAATGACATTGATCGGACCAAGATCAATAGGGCAATCCTACCCGATCCAGGGTTGGGCAGCTACTCCCGCCTGGTGGTATCGGACTACCAGGACTGCGTCCAATCGCGCGATGCCCATTGTTTCCTCCATGGTGGAACAGTCCCGGTGCCCCGGTGCCTCATCCCGTTCCAGAAAACCAAACCCTGTGCCACACAGGTTGTCCGTGACAATGCAGACACAGTAGGTATGACGAGAGGATCGAAACATTCTCGCCCCACCAAGCGATCCTAGACTCTTTCCATGAATTATCCAACCAAAACATCCATAACCATTCTTCCAACATATAGCCCAAGGCACCATTCACAAGTTATTTCCATAGGCACAATGCCTCTTCTGAACACAGTATTTCCAATGGTGCAACACCCTTCTCAAACTATCCCATGGCACAATGCCCCAAAAGAGGCACAATGCCCGCGCCGATGCAGTTGTTCGGTTTCGAACCACAACTGCTCGCTTTGCAAGACAAAGCGACCAAGTGATACCCGTGCACGGATGCACGCTCGCTCGCCCGAATTCTCGATATTCCCAAAGCATCAATGACTCATTCCAACTGTCCAAGCATAATCCCAATTATCCAACCAACTGCCTCAAATGTAATATTCCAACTCTAGCTCCAACTATCCAACGCACAAACCAAATCAAGCCACAATCCTACCAAGCCAGTGATTTCTAATGTTTCAGCCCAAGTGTTCAAGCCTTTTACGTGTTTTCCATATTATTAGGCATGAAGGAGTAGAGGAGAAGGGAAAGAGCCCACTCACAATGTTTGACTCCGTTAAGCATCCTGTCCTGCAGATACGGCCAATCCCTTGAACCCGTGGTCCGATGCAAGCGCGATCTACTCAACTGGTATGACCGTGCGAGCAGGCCGTGCTCTACAAATCATCCGACCGATCGGACTAAGGAAGATGGCATTATCATTCCAACTCAGTTATCTCAGTACTGCTCTGAACGAACACCTGATTTCCATCGAACCCGCTAGCCATCTGCACATGAAACAACTCAATCAATACTTCTTCCCAAAATCTAACAAATCAAATGGAACCAGCATTTGTTTCATTCAATCCGACTCAGCGTAACGCACCGTGCGGTTGCGGGGCGTTACACCCGCTAGGCGAGAATCACCGTGCCAGCGCTCCCTTGGGACGATCTCTTTGGCCCATCTGGGCGTGATTTCGCACGAGCGTGAGCCACGCTCGTGCAAGGTCGTGGTTCATTGGCTGGCGGTAAGAGTTCTAAGTCACAGAGTCGCACAGATTGTCTGAGTGTAGCAAAATTTTAAACGCATAGGCAATTTGGTAACAAGTTCACTGAGTCGACAATAGCGGAAGCATTGAATAACACAAGTAGAAGTAAAGCAAACTCTTTATTGATATAAACAAGTGTTACAGGCGGCGCATAGCCGAGATTACAAGTCACTCAAGCCTCTCTCTCTCTGAGACAGTAAAAGCGTGCCAAGTGGCTACATTTGTGGAATGATGTACATGCGATGTGCCAATATTATGTCTTGTATATGTGCTTCTATTCCGGACGCAACGCTCCAAGGCTTCAGGGGCATAGCATATGCAAACACAAATATTTCAGTACAAGATTACATATCGGGTGCACGATTGTAGAATTATCAGATGTGTTGCATAGGATGTGCAATGTTTCTATTACTTACAAGTATCTTATATTCATATCATTTTGCTTGACTGATTTCTCTTTGATGCGATGCAATAACTCACACGCGGATTGCCGCTAAGCGATGATGACTTATCTATATGAACAGGAGGGTCACTGACATAGCCAAATGGACGTTTGTCTCGCTAGCGGATTGTTTGAAAGGCTTTGAATAGGGCCTTGCAAGCCATCCCGCCGAACATATAGAGATGCCTCTCAATGAGTATGGGGAAATATGAATGGTGCGAACGGTAAAATAACATGAACATTGCGTACCGTCTCCATAAACAATGAGAGAACAACATGGAGTCCGTCTAGACCGGATCGGTCCCAGTGCCCCGAGACCGACCGCAGAATGGGATGCTATAATCTCCCTTGTGCACAAGTTGTCCGTGACCGTGCGGGTCTTGGTTCCAGGTTCAGAGGATAACTCGATTTTGTTCAATACAAGTATGCTCCACGAGCTGTGATTTTATTGCTTTACATGACATGATTCTTGTTCAGTGTTCACTTGACTGGATGCAATCTAAGGTAATATGAGCATGAGACAATCACAGAGCATGATCTGTCTTGGATAGTCTCCCTGAGCCATTAGATTGAATACAGGACGAGTATCAATTTCCTCTGAGGCATTGTTATCTTGCTTGACTGTCCATTGATGCAAATCCCTAGTTCGAAAAATGCTTAGTGACCTAACGGTCCCGTATGCTTTCAATGTTCATATACTTGGCTCCGAACGACTATTAGATAGTCTTTCGATGGTTGGATGAAAACAAGGCAAGATAGGGCATTGCATTTATATGACAAGCATTGAATTGAGGCAATATATAAGTAGGCAAGCATGCATTCATAAGGAAACTTAAACATTCACATTCGCTCGGGCCCGAAGGTAAGCCGAGGAGTAAAATCGTAAAGGGACTTAACGAGCGACATGATCTAGGGTCGTGCAGTGTAGACATGTGAACAATGCACTAAGAAGAGCATATACATATCGTTCTACTCGAGGCATAGCGGGGTCTTGTTGCACAAGGCAAATGTAGCATACGAGGGTCTGATTATAAGCAAAGTTTCATTTCCATGTTCTAGCATAAGCAATACAAGTTGGGATTATTCCCTTAGCTAGGTGCGTTGTATTCTTATTAGCATGCAGGGGGTGATTCACCTAGCGACTAGCATGTATTGTTCCATATTTTAAGTGTGTTGGCTAAGCAAAGACAAGTTCATCGTAGCCACCCACCTTAGCGATGATTCGCCTCGGTTGAGCGATACTCCGAGCGAGCCTCTGAAAGCCTAAGCCGGAACTCCTGTAGGCCAAGTCTGGAAATCCTTTGCCTCAAACGAGTATTCTCGTTGAAGCTAAGTGGGTCGGGACGTTGCACTTTTGCCGTTTGAATCGGCAATCCGCTTTAGTGGAACGGGGTATTACATTGCTGCCCCAGTTTTATGGCTTTGTTCAAGCAATACTCTAAAGTCGGTTACACGAGTTCTTCATTCGGCACAGGATCGTCTGCCTAATTACTATGTCAGCTCACAAGGTCATAGGTACAAGTTCAAGTACACGATTTATCGTGCAAATTTGTCGCACGATGCTCGCCCCAATTCCTAAGGTCAAACCATTGTTCATTTGCACGGAATAATCTACCCAAGCTCGTTTCACTCAGATTTCTAAACATCGAGCACAAATTATCCTACTCTCATTAGCACGTTCGTTTGCACAGGGGTCGAGACCTTTCAGTAAAATCTATGATATATCCAAGTTGCATGACAAGCCTAGTAATTCGCATAGTCTATCTTCTTCAAACAAGTTTTGATAGAATCCAGGTATCAATCTAAGTCTAGACCACCAAGCCAAGATTCAATTCTAAACCTTTGGTTATAACTCCAAGTCGTCCAACATGATTCATGTATCCGTTCACGAAACCATCAAGCATGATTTACTCTAGGTTATAGGCTAACTTATCCCTGAAACACTTCCGATTCACTTGCATTCCCAAATTTGTCTTATCGTGACGAACCAAAAGTCAAGACGATCCATCAGTTGTCACGCTCCGGTCATCTGCAAGTTCGATCACTCTCATTGGACATGAGATCACCACGTCAACGCTCCCGCTGGATAATTGTCCTAATCCGGACGTGACGTATGTACGATCATAGAGTTACACTCGCACAAGACAAGAACGTCGAACATTATGGTTATCTTCGAAACGACCGAGACACCTTATCATTTTAGCTTGCTCCATCCAAGTTATATATATAAAATCTATCAAGTTCGTTCATTCAGTGATTATAATTCGTCTAGCAAAATCATACAATTTTAATATTACTTCTAGCATTCCTCATGCAACTAAGTTCAAATTATTCAAGCCCAAGTCTATCCACTTTTGATACGTTCCATTCATCGAGTTCGTTTGGAATAATTCACCAAACATGTTCCGTGAGTTCGATTATCCCTGTCGTACGTGAAATCACAACGCCGGCGCTCCCGCAGGATAATCGTTCTCGTTTGGGACTGATTTTGAAGGTTATCTTTTCGAACTAGATTTCAAGATCGTTCTTCCAAACTCCAAGTCAAATCCGTTATCACTTATATCTTTCATCGAACCATATTTATTCATTTTTGGGCTAACTTTTTATTCGAGCGATATTGTATTCAAGTTCAGTCTGTTTTATTATCACGCCCCAGTCCCAAAATACGTAGGACTAGAAATACGTAAGCATGCCAGCCGTATGTATATGACAATTCCAATATATGGATACCATAATACACACTACGCTGTAATATGAATATTAACTCACATGTGGTATATATTATCACAAGTCACAGAAATACTAATCTCATCCACACAACGAGTCATAGAAAAGAAATAACTAAACTAGAATAATAAGTCTGAATAATCCAAAAACGATAGTCGGGTGGAGACAAATTCACTACCAAAGACTATATCCATACTAAAATGAGAAAGGAGGGTAAATCTCCAATATAGAATAAGATGATAATATAAGTGCATCAGCTAAGAAATCCATCGCTAGAGATAATCAAAGATGCTCAGAAGGTAAGACCTCCTCGGCAGAAAATAATACGTCAGGTCCTGGCCCGTACTCTTGCAGATACTCCTGGTCGTCTATACCTGACAAGGGACCAGGTCCTCAGAGGGACATAACAAGATACATAGAAGCATGCCAATTGAATACAGTAAAACATGCATAATAGACAGAAAATATATAAGTACGATGTACAAGACAATATATATGAATGCATAATAAGGACAACTTTTCGACGTATGGGCATGGGTAGGCTACTCTATCTAATCTCACAACTCACACACACGTCAGGAACATCAGAAATTGACATACCGCGAGGGTAACGACCAGCGCGACACCAGAAATCGACATACCGTGAGGGTAGCGACCAGCGCGACACAACTACCGCAGTGCGTGCTAGTTACTACGGTTTACCAGAGTGGATATAGCCCATACGCCTACTGATTGTCCTCCCCTCCCATGATACTATGTGTCAAGTGTATGTCAACATATATATAGTATATAATTATGACTGGAAAAAAACACATATATAATAAATATATAAAAATATGATAAGCATGAAAAAGTACTATAAGCAATTTGGCAAGGTATCTTGCCTGGTCTGAAAAGGGATGCAGTCGCAACTCAAGACGTCGTCCGATCTACCCGTCACATAAATTAAACAAGTTAGGTTACAAAAGTGGGTGAATAGGTTTCTCCATTTTAATCTATTTTAATTATGAACAAAATAACCTAAAATAGTATTTTAATTTTATTATAATCTGATTTTATTGTTAAACCATAATTTTGGTCCAAAGAAAGTCAACTTTACGGATTTGTGATCCATGACACGCAAATCGAGACAATATTGACCAAAAAGTCAACCAACTCAAATCCTTGATTTGTGTGTAAAATTCTATAGATTTCAGTGCTACATGAACACCGAAATCGACGGTTTCATAAAATCACAAGTCGGTAAAGAGTTATGTCCACAAGGACGCACAGATGACAATTTTTGGTGGTTTCCTATTTACCTCTATGTTGCACGAATTTTACAGTAAATTAAACTTACATTTTAAATTCTGGAAATATTATTTTATGTAAGTTCATCATTTCCGAAACTTCAAACAGTTTGTAATTCCGAATTCGGGATCTCCCGAAATCTCGAAAATACGAAAAAGCGTCTGATTTCGGACAGCTGACACTTTTAAAATTTTCTGGATTATAAATTATTAAAATAATTTATATATTCAGAAAACTAACCTTGATATAGTTCTAAAAAAAACTAGAGCGCGTTTGGAGTCCGGAGCTAGAAGATATCGTCTTTTTAAGTCGTCATAACTACTAGAAAATGAGGCTGAATTTATGACAAATTTCGACTGTTTTTGGACGAAAAAGAGAGGAGTTTGGGGAAGAAAAATATGAAAGATGAGTTTATTCCATAAGTCTAATAGGTATTTATAATAGTGGAGACTACTTAATTGAATACGACTAGGATTTGCTAATTTGGATATGATTAGGATGAGTTTAAATAAGGATATGATATGCATGAAGTTGCTTTCCTAGTAGGCTCAGGATTTGAATTAATTTAAAATAGAATTTGAGTTTATCTCAATAATTTATAATCTTAAATAGAATTAAAGATAATACAAATAATTTATATATAATCTTATTAATATCTATTTACACTTAATTAGCATCTATCTAATATTAAGACTATATATATCTAAATAAATCCTAAATAATTTCAAAAATCTAAATAAATTTCTTAAAATTATAAATAAATTACAAAAAAATATAATTAAATATTTTAACCTAAAATAAATATTTGGTAGGAATAATATGCAAGTATGGTCTCATAGTAAATCATAAAATTCCTAGAAATTTACGTTTCCTATGTTTTAATTACCTAAAAATTCTAGAAAAAACTCCAAAAATCTAAAATAGCCTAAAAATGATTCTAAATAAATATTTATATAAGTAAATATACTAAGAAATTTATTTTCTAATTAACTAAAAGAATACTCTAAAGTAATTTAATATTTAAAATGATCTATAATAAATATAATAATATAAAATATATACAAAATACCTATTTTGGGTGAGGGGGTTTACATTTATTTAATCCGAAATCGCTCGCACGATCCTCCAAGTTTCCAACAAGTTTTCTTTAACCAAGATATCGATTTCCATTTTTATGAATCCCTATTCAATATAAACATTATCACTTGTTGAAGATTTTCTCCAATCGTTCAATCCAACTATCGCACGAGACCTATGAATTCGTTTGGATATTTCTAAATGATTCATACACCACTCGAAATCTAGTCACCCAATTAAATCCTCAACCGATGTTCGTATCAATCGCTAGCATATTCACCAAGTTTTCTTAGAATTTCCTGCACGATACTTAGGTATCGCCTGATAAATCTTAGTCTCTTATGTATCTTGTTGATAGTCATCCAAGTAAACCATATTTGATTTGTATCTTCCGACATGAAATACCGTTCGAGCCATTCCCCAAAATTCAAGCACGATTCCCTATGTTTGACTTAGCGATAAACTGATAATGTTTCTATCGGTTGTATTCTAAGTCTGACTTATCTTTTCTGAACGATATCCTAATCTCGTTTGCAACTATCTTGCACCAAAGGGTCTTGGCGCGTGATACTCAACACAACTTAGCCGAAAGGTTGTGTGCATAGCTAACCGTTCGAACGATATTCTATTTTGCACAATAACCAGTTGGGTAATCATCTATAGGTATTTATGTTTGCACATAACTTGCAGATTCTAGCAAGAGTCTATTCCCACAAAGCCTAACACAGGTCAGCACAAAGGCCATCACATCACAATTTCGTACAAGCAATCATATCATTCAAATGCAACTTTGAAAGTATTTAGACTCATTGTTTGGAACATCCCATCGGGTCAACGAGAGAGTGTTTCGTACATAACCCACGAACGAGCTTTCGAAACTGAGAAAATTGAAACGATATCCAAAGGCGTATAGCCATGCTCTGATACCATTATGTCACGCCCCGATCTCCCGCAAGCAATCGGCCGTCCCCGCTGGGCGCGAATCACCTCGCCAATGCTCCCGCGGGACGATCTCTTGACCCATCTGGGCGTGATGCCATACCAGCGTAAGCCGTGCCCGTGCAAGGCCATGATCCGAACAGGCGGTAAGAGGTCTAAGCCACAGAGTCGCACGCATTGTCCGAGTATAGCAGAATTTTAAACGTACGAACGATTGGTAACAAGTTCACAGAGTCGTCGATAGCGGAAGCATTGAATAACACAAGTATAGAAATAAAATAAGCTCTTTATTGATATAAACAAGTGTTACAGGCGGTGCTAGGCCGAGATTACAAGTCGCTCAAGCCTCTCGCTCTCTGAAACAGTAAAAGCGTGCCAAGTGTCAATATTTGTGGAATAATACATAGGCGATGTTCCAACATTATGTCTTGTATATGTGCTTCTGTTCCGGATGCAATGCTCCAAGGCTCCAGAGTGAACTCCTCGTCTTAGCACGCACGAAGGAGGCATCCGCACCTAACGAGGTTCTCCCGCACCCTGCAAGCAATCTAGTGGGTTATCAGTACATGAATGCACTGGTGGAGAGGCTTCTCACCCGCTCAACAAATCCAACCACATTATATAGGTTCCGTGCACCATCTATTAAGTTATCTTTCTATCTTGCCTTAGGATCAGTTTCATGGCATTTATAAAAAGCCTAATCGTGTGGTAGTGCGTCATGCGATATAAGAAAAACACGACGAGACTTACTAACTTACCATTTGTCCTTTCCTGTCCAAGAAAAACCAAATAAAATCAAGCACGGACATATATATAATAAAATCCAGGGGCAATAGCATAAGAAAACACAAGTGTTGTGAGCGACGTCGTATTTTGGGTGCACGATTTACACAGATTATCCAGGTGTATTGCAATGGATGTTCATGTGTTCAATGGATGTTCAAGTGTATCATATTCGTATCCGTTTAGGAGATTCAGGTTACTCGATGTGATGCAATAACTCGCACGCGGATTACCGCTAAGCGAGGATGACTTGTCTATATGAACAAGAGGTCGCTGGCATAGCCATAAAGGACGAGTTATAGTCATTGACGAGGATGGAATGTAATGAAAGAACAAGGTGCGCTACAAGCCATCTCGCCCAGTACAAGAGACTATCAGTCTTATAGCTGGAATGGTGCAGCATGAAGCGCACACGCTATCCTACTAAACAAGGTGAAGACTGTATGAATTCCATCCGAATCGGATCGACCCTAGTGCCCCGGAGACCGTCCGTGGAACGAGATCCGAAAATCTCACTTGTTAACAAGTTGTCCGCGACATGCAAGTCTTGGTCTTCCAAATTCACAACTTGACATGATAATCCATGATTCTTGTTCTGAACGAGCATTGCTCCACGAGCTGTGATTCTTGATTTGCTTGACATGATTCTCGTTCAGTGTTCAACTTGACTTGATGCATTCCCCTGGGGGACTGCATTGGCGACCTAACGATCCCGGATACTTGCAGGTTCATATTACACAAAAGGACTATTTTATAGTCTTCTGGCTAACTGGATGCATGCACTATACGCGGTAGTGTTACTTGATTGTGGCATAATATAAGTGATAATCATTGAATCGAGGCAACAAGTACAAACTACAGTAAGCAGACAAGCATGCATTTATATTGAACATAAGTATTTACATTTGGCACGGGTCTAAGGGTAAAGCGAGGAATAAAAACGTAAAGGGACATACCGAGCAACATGATCTAGGGATGTGTAGTGAAAACAAGTGAACAGTGCACCACGGAGAGTATATCTATATCGTTCTACTCGAGGCATAGCGGGGTCTAGTTGCACAAGGCAAGGGTAGCATGAGCATGCGAGGGTCCATTTAAAAACAAAGTTTTATTTCCAGGTTCTAACACAAGCAATACAAGTTGGGATTATTCCCTTAGCTAGGTGCGTTGTATTCTTTATTAGCATGCAGGAGGTGATTCACCTAGCGACTAGCATGTATCATCCATATTTTAAGTGTGCTGGCTAAGCAAAGGCAAGTTCATCGTAGCCACCCACCTAAGCGATAATTTGCCTCGGTCGAGTGATACTCCGAGCGACCCTCTGAAAGTCTAAGTCTGAACTCCTGAAGGGCCAAGTCTGAAAATTATTTGCCTCAAATGAGTATTCTTGCTGAGCAAAGCGGATCGTGCCGTTTGCACTTGCACCGTTTGAATCGGCTGTCCGCTACGGAACGGGTCATCACGCTGTTAGCCGTATTGGACATAATCTGGGATTGAACAACTATCTTCCCAGTTCGGTTGCGAGCCTTACTGGGCGTCCCGAACCATCTGACGAGTCGACTGTCTTTCCAGGTCGGTAGCAAGCCTTGCTGGATGTCCCGCACTCTCCTGCTAGTACTTCAGCTAGCATATTACCAGGACTACACTGACATTGTTCGCCCGGGCCGACACGATTCCGATGCCTCAGCAATTGTGTCGAGGACTCTTTCTCTACCTAGTGCGTAACCAGTTGTTCGTGACCATGCAACTACTTTACCACTTCCATTGTAGTCGAGAACTTCCTGCTCGATTTTTCTTATCCGAGAACTTTAGCTCGGTTCAATCTAGCCGAGGACTACACTCTGATCTTTCTTCTTTGCGCAGCTCCCTGATTAGATACTGCCTCGATGATCTGGATATCCCGAGTACTTTCTTTTCTTCTCCTGACTCGGAATAACTAGTTGATATTCTTCCTCATCTTTGTATGCAATATGATTTATACTCTATCACGTGTCATATTTCGTGCAGTGTCGTACATCAATATTGTAAACGAGATCTACTTTGTGGCATAACATATGAAACTACTCCATTTGGATCGATACTTTAAGTTATGCACTAGCAAGGTTGAGTTTCAATATTCTATACACAATGATAAAGCGGGATTATTATCTTAGCTTTGTGCGTTCATCTCTCTTTATTAGCATGCAAAGTTTATCGCTTAGAAACTAGCATGTATCATCCATTTTATTAAGTGTGCAGCTAAGTAGAGACAGGTTCACCGGAGCCACCCACCTTAGCGATGAATCGCATCGGCCGAACGAAACTCCGAACGCGCCTCTGAAAAGTCTAAGTCTGAACTCCATTTGAAGGTCCAAGTTCTGAATGTCTTTGCATCGAACGAGTCATCTCGCTGAGCAAGACAGGTCGGTTCGCTACACTTGTGCCGTTTGAATCGACCCTCCGGGTTGAGCATAGCGGGTCGTTACACAAGGTCAGTGAAACTGATAAGTGTGTGTACACGAAGTTCGTTGGTGATAGAGGTGTCATCGTTTGTCTCTATGTGGACGACATGCTAATCCTAGGTTCGGATGAAGAATGTGTCACTAGAACAAAGATGTTCCTCTCGTCTAAATTCAGTATAAAGGACATAGAAGATGCATATTTCATCCTTGGGATTAAGATAATCCGGACGGAAGCTGGACTTGCTCTATCACAAGCTCACTACGTGGAGAAGATGCTCGCACGCTATGGATATCAGGATCTTCCAGGGATTAATACTCTATATAGGTGCGACAAGAAACTAAAGCCTAACCCAGGAAAAGCGTCAGACAGTTAGAGTACTCTAGCGTCATCTGGAGCTTGATGTATGCTACAAATGCTACTAGGTCTGACATTGCTTTTGATGTGGGGATGCTGAGTAGATTCACGAGTAACCTATGTGTTGAACACTGGAAAACTGTGAAGAGGGTGATGAGATACCTCAAGAAGACTCATAAGTTTGCACTATACTACAACGGAGATCCAGCAGTGGTAGAATGCTTCAATGATGCTAGTTGGTGTTCAGAAGAAGAGAGCGAGAGATCCACATGAGGATACATTTTCTAAATGGGTGGAGCTATTATATCGTGGAAGTCGAAGAAGCAGACTGTGCTCTCACACTCATCAATGGAGTTTGAGTTCTATGCACTTGTGGCTACAGCAGATGAAGCAGAGTGGCTTCGGGAGCTTATATACCATCTTCCAATGATTGGTGCACAGATTTTGGCCGTACTGATATACTGCGACAACTAGTATATCAGCAGTGGCATCTAATAATCTCTTAAATGGTAAGAAGAGGACTGTGCGGCATCTGCACAGAGCACTGAACAATCTCATCAAGACTGATGTCATTGCAATGGTGGATGTTCGGAGTCAGGAGAATCTGGCGGATCCGTTCACTAAAGGCCTCAAGCGCTAGTTAGTTGAAGGCTCAGCAGGTAAAATGGGCTTGAAGAACCTATGATATTGTATCATTGTAATCCTACCATTAAGTTTTATGCTATTAGTTCAAAGATAAATCTACTATGCTTTTGGCTTTTGGTTCAAGGGAGGATCATTGACTGAGAAAATATCAGGAACAATGGATAGTCTTTCGGGACATTATGAGATACGTACCCAGAACCACTGTGGTGTAATAATTGTTCTTTATATTTATATATATATTGTACAAATCATGTGTAAGGGTGGCTTCGACGCCTTAATGAGTTCTCGGACATAGTGAATGTCCAGCGTGCGTTCCAGGAAGCACGAGTAGCTCAGCACTACAAGAGACTTGTATCCCATGCTACAATGGCATGAAACCACGATGAGGTAAAAGATGTAAAGCCTCGGCTTCGGGCCATGTCACAGCAGCAGTAGCACCGCACATAGGCATGTAGTCTAATGCTGAAAAGATAAAGTAGTAGCACATAACTACTAAGAGGCTGGTGACCTCATGCTACAGTGGGTGACACCACATGAGGTAGTTAACCTCAGATGTGAGTCATGTCACAGTAGCATAGCACCGCACGGAAGCGCAAGGCTTCATGCTGGGATGTAGTACAAAACTACTAAGAGGCTAACTGACCCCATGCTAC
This sequence comes from Iris macrosiphon, assembly GCA_036927795.1. Classification (NCBI taxonomy): domain Eukaryota; kingdom Viridiplantae; phylum Streptophyta; class Magnoliopsida; order Asparagales; family Iridaceae; genus Iris; species Iris macrosiphon. The sequence goes on along the minus strand of JAYESA010000003.1, from coordinate 102,537,170 downwards.
TGTGGGTGATACCACATGAGGTAATTAACCTCGGTTGCTAGCCATGTCACAGCAGCGTAGCACCGCACGGAAGCACAAGGCTTCATGCTGGGATATAGTACAACACTACTAAGAGGCTAAGTGACCTCATGCTACTGTGGGTGACACCACAAGAGGTAGTTAACCTCGGCTGCAAGCTATGTCACAGCGGCGTAGCACCGCATGGAAGCGCAAGGCTTCATGCTGGAAAATATTAAACTCTTTTAAAAGAACTCACCTAAGTATATGAATAGAGGATATAGGCCATCTCTTGAGGGTAAACCTGTAGACACTTAAGATACATACACCGAAACCAGGTCGGCACAGGGCCTTTAATGTGCGACCGGAGGCACAGCTGATGCCATTGTGTGAGTGGAAAGAACAGCTGCTATGGTTCAGAATTCAAGACATAGTTTATTCTTGTATCGTACTGTTGTTTGACCCATGCGGGAATATTCAAGTCGTGGGCGACATCTATCATAATGCATGATGTCACTATGAGGAATGCTCGACCATATATTATGATATATGTGAGAAATTTTTTGTGTTTTTTACTGCTTTGGGAGTTTTAGTCCCTCATTGAAAAACCACCAATGTGTATATATCAATATATAGCTTTGTTTAGTATTGGTATATGCACATGGGGTGGTGGCCCATGTGGGTTGATTTTCCTAGAGGGATTAAGAGTGAACTCCATTATGACAATCTTTATTTAGTCACAACATTTGGAAAGTTTCTCTTAGGAGCTAAGCCCTAGCGACTTAGACTCGGGCTCGGGTTCAAGGGTGCAAAGTGGAGCTTTGTTAGCGCACTTTTCACTTAGCACGTCAAAGCTATGCGACCAGAGGCTATGCGTCCAGGTGTTATGCGGCCAGGCGCTATGCGGCCAGCGAGCTTGTATGAGTGAGTCGCATGTGGAGGGGACATGGTCAGCTGTTGGCAGCGCATGGGACGCATGCTTATATGTGCCATCCAGTTTATGCAGCGTATGTGACGCGAGGGTGTCTGTGCATAGTGACTGCTGCTGTCACGCCCCGCTCCCAGAATACTGGATAAATACGTTGACTGACATAGCCAACCGCACCTTGCAGAATACTGAAGTAAGTCACAATGTATTAAGGTTGTTTAAGACAGATGGGTGAACTCTAGCATGCTATGACGTCAGTCCTAAGGCCGACAAATCCTATAATCTCAATCTAGCAACACAAATACAAGAGTATATCATACATGAAAGTAAAGAGGCATCCCAAATTACATGTCACATATGATCATGAAGCTAGTGAATACAAAATGCTGCACTACCAGTATTTAATAATACATGATCAAATATACCAGCCATGGTCCAATATATACATCATGTTGACCGTAGTCTCAAAAATATAAGGAGCTAACTCAGTCCCTTGCTAAACACCACAAAAAAGTAATCAAGACGAGGGGTGGAAGAAGGAAACCCACTCGCGAGCTTCGGCCGCAGTCCTACGAGTGCGAGCCATCTTGCTGGAAGCGCGGTGGATCTTGGTTCTCTTCAGGGTAACCTGGCCATGCAAAGCCAGTGGGGTCAGAAACCCAAGCAACAAGTACCACAAAGGAGTTCGAGGTGATAGACCAACCACATCAAAACATAAGCAGAAAGAGACATATAAGAAATAAATGTAGATCGAGACTCGTACGGTACCAACGTACTTGTCTCAAGAATAACACTGGAAGAACTGATAATAAGTGCAAAAATGAAAGTAAGGCGACGTGCGACAAGAGAGCATAGGAACTCTTCTGGATCGGGACAACAATCCTTAAACCAAATAAGGACCGAGGTTGCAGACCTTCATCCGAGCATAACTTAGCACCATAACCACGCGCCGGGAGAAAATGAAACTAGAATAGCGAGCTATAATGAAAGTAACATCATTCATCGAACGGCCAAACAATTTTACGGCTTGCTACGATTAACTAGCTAGCGTTGTCACAGACATTAATTACTAAATACATGTTTTAAGAATATTGCTACCACCGACACTGCAGTTAACCCGGATGGCCAAGGGTACGCTTGTCTAGTAAATTTAAATGCACATTCAACCATACAACAACATAACTTGTTACTTGTCACAAACAGAAATTGAACTCAAAAATATAAACTTGAACTTGTAATCATAAACTTGCTTTACAATATAAACTTGTATATAAACTTGTCAGTCATGGAGCCATTGCCTAGCAGGGTTGTCCATGCTGCATGGGGCCCTTGGGGATCGGGGTAGCCGGTAGCGCAATATTCTTCCCTCCTAATGTTCTAGGTGAATTTTATCTTGTTTAATCATTGCTAAATTATTTCAAGTTCTCGAATCGTGGACACTTGAGAACTCCCTAAAATGACGAGTCGCAAATACAAGCTTTTCATGAGTTATCGTATTCGCGACACGCGATACACTGGACAATACTCACACTCGATTGCCCGATGTCAAATGCAATAGATTTTCATACACAAACATTTTCACGGTGTCGTGAGGATTGTGAACTTGTACATAAACTTGTTTCGTAAACTTATATGCAAAACTTGTCTGGTAACATAAATTTGTATTGACATAAGGAAGCACACAACAATAACCACTAAAAGGAATTACTAAATGAACATAATTAAAGGGGACACAAAATGCACACAAGAATTCATGGCCGCATGCGCCAACTGGCCGCATGGACTCATTTGCCGCATGCACCCAATTGTCACATGGACTCACTGGCCGCATGCACCCAATTGTCGTATGGACTCACTTGCCGCATGCTCAGGGTTAAAGTCTACTCCTAAGGGCAAGTGCTGAGTGATGGTCAATAAATGAAGTGTCAGTGAAGTGACATAAAGTGATTGATGTGACATGCCAAAAAGTGTGTCAGGAAGAAAAGACAAGAATCATAAAAATATGTGCCAAACAGTTCAGAGCTATGCGTTCAAGAAAAATAGCTCGTGGTCGCATGAACTGTCTGCCGCATAAACGCCCCCCTTGGACTTAGCGAATTTTCATTCGTTCAGCGAGTGAAAACACAAGCAGTTCAAGGATAGCTCCAGAACACTTTGTGTAATGTACAGTCATGCATCCAACAAGATGGACGCATGCTGCCAGTATGCGGCAAGGAGTTCAGGCAGAATAACCCTCTCGGGCTGCATAGCGCTCTCTGCCGCATAGGTCGCTGGCCGCATGAAGACTTCATCTTCTCCAACAGCAGGTTCAGCCATGGCCGAAAGCTCCAAAAACCAAAAAAAAAAAAAATTCATAAAAACTTTATTTTAACTCTAAATCAAGTGAAACAAAAGCCAAATTGCACGAAATAAAATGCTCTAACATAAGGAACCACTAGTTTTAAAAAATAATAAGTTTTAATTGATCAAAACCAAGAAAAACTCATGGAACACATAGAAAACCCTAAACTTGAAACTTAGATCTACAAAAACCTATACATCAAAATCCAAAACTCCAAGAACTAAACATGATCAGCAACTCAAGGAGAACATTTTCCATCAAATACATTTTTAAAACAACATAATATAAAAAAATTCAAAAATTTATGACTTCACCATTGAGCAAGATGTACTTGCCTTGGGTGGCTCCGAGCCTCAAACTCTTACGGTCCAAGTCACAGCAACTTTCCCCTAGGGCTAGGGTTAGAGGGAGCTTGAGGGAGAGGAGGAAGAAGGAAAAGAAAATGAAGAAGAAGAAGAAGAAGAAAGAAAGGAGAGAGAGAGAGAAAAGCTCATATATATACAAGGAGAAGAGAAAAATGGTTTAGTTATGGGTTCACCCAAAATGAACCGAACCAAGTGTCAATTCTACATGCGGGTCCTAAACCGGGTCTTATGGCAATGCCAATGGGTATTCTACTAGTATCGGGTAGTCTCTCTCAAAAAAAAAAATTAACAGGAACCGGCATGAGAAAATACAGCAGGAATACATTATCAAGGAAAGATTTAAATCCTAGAAATTCAAGAAATACTAAATCTGGAATCGGGTGTGACATCTGCTTTTGGCGCTTGGCGGCGTTTGACGGCGATGTCCTGTGCAACGTGACCAGCGGCGTTGGCGATGCATGCGGCTCCGACGACGACGCATGCGGCCTGGTGTCGGATAGCGCATATGCGGCCTTGAGCTTTCTCATACCGCATAGGTGTTGTTTTCCTCTATATATAGAGGAGCTTCTATTTCTTTTAAAGTGAGAGAAAACCGAATGCACCAGAGCAATATGCTGCCGCAGTGAGCACTCTTCCACAAAGTGTTTTCCGAGTGATCCGAAGGTGACCAAGAGCGTTCAAAAAGTTCTCGTGTGAACTTACTGGATTCTGGGGGCAGTTCGTCGTATAGCGAATCTTGCCTTGAGCTCCGGTGGTTTTGATCACGCCAGCAAGGAGTTTCCTTCTTTGTATTTCTCTTCTTGTTCCGGTTCCTTCTCGTTGTAGCGTCTGCGAACGTAAAGAGAAGAACGGTTTTCTGATTCTTGTTGTATTTGCATTTTCCTTGGGTCGTCAGTTTGTAACATGTTCATGATTTAGTGTTTCTGTAGAGTTGTGTGTCACAGTAGAGAAACTCTTGTGTGGATCTCAGTGCACCAACTTTTGTAGAGACGAACTCTTGTGTGAGTCTCTACTTTGTGGACCTCCTCTACTTTGATTTGGCTTCGGGACTAACAATTTGTATATCCATGGCGAGAAAATGTTTGATGGCCTAAGAATATGAGGAAATCACGTCTCCTCTTTGAATAAACGCGTGTATATTTTTAGGGCCCGTTTTGTTCACCGTGTAATCGTAACCGTAATAGAATTGCACTTGCAATATAATTGAGTTTGTAATGTAATAGAATTACAATTACATTACCATGTATGGTTGGAACAGGTAATCAAACCATGCAATGTAATGTCAATTACAATCAAATGTTTGGTCTACCATGTAATATAATTGAGTTTTAAGATAATAATATTTTTTAAAAATACAACATAAAATTTAAAGTCAAAAAAAATGAAATAAAAGGAATTTTTTTTAAAATAAATAGATAAGTGAAAAATATTAGTTTTGTCATGCTGCTAAAAAAAGACAAATAACAAAAAACGACAAAAAATATAAAAAAGAAAACGATAAAAACGACAAAAAACGAAAAAGAACCAAAATATCAAAAACGACAAAAACAAAAATAACCGTCATGAAAAAACGATCAAAAGCGATAAAAAACGACCAAAAAGAAAAAGAAAAAAAAACTAAAAACAAAAAAATTACCAAAAAAACATAAAATACGACAAAAAAAAATAAGTTCAAAAATAAAAAAGACTAAAAATGATTAAAAAAGGAAAAAAATGATCAAAACGACGAAAAAATGTTCAAAAACGATAAAAAAAACGACTAAAAACAAAAAATTGATAAAAAAACGACAAAAAGCAAAAAAAAGATAAAAGGAAATCAAAAACCCTAAAATGACCAAAAATACGAAAAAAAGTTCCAAAACGACAAAAAAAAACAAAAATCGAAAAAAAAGTTCAGAAATGACTAAAAATAAAAAAAAGGATAAGAAGTTCAAAAATACCAAAAAAAAAAATCAAAAACGACCCAAAAAAATGACCAAAAAAAAAGACAAAAAAAGAAAAATACGAAAATAAAAAAAGTAAATAAAAAAAATCAAAAATGATAAAAAAAAATTACAACAAAATATGATCAAAATTGAAAAACATCAAAAAAACGACGAAAAACAATAAAAATGAGAAGAAAAAAAACTCAAAATGACAAAGAAGATAAAAAAAAATCAAAAACAATAAAAAAAAACCAAAAACAATAATAAAAAAACGAGCAAATGGGACAAAACAGATAAAGAAAAGCCAAAAGGGAGGAAAAACAAAAATGATAAAAACAACAAAGAAAATCAACAACGGAAAAAAAAAACAACAAAAATAACAAAATAATGAGAAAAACAACTAAAACGAAAAAAACGAAAAAAAAGCGATATAGAAAGACAGAACGAAAAAAAATGACAAAAAAACACCAACAAAAACAACAAAAAATATAAAAAAACGACAATTTTTTTTATAAAAATCTATAAAAAACGAGTAAAAAAAATCCAAAAAAAATTAAAGAGTAAAAACGACAAAAATGATTTAAAAAAAGGCACAAAAAAGCGTGCAAAAATGACAAAAAAAATCAAAAACGACAAAAATGATAAAAAAAAGAACAACAAAAGATAAGCAAAAATGAAAAACAAACATTAAAAAAAGTAAAAAGGACAAAAAAGAGCAAAAACAATAAAAATATCAAAAGATAACCAATAAATGATAAAAAAAATCAAAAAAGCGATAAAAACGACAAACAATTAAAAAAGGGGAAAAAAAGGGAAAAAAGATATAAAAAATGAGGAAAAAAAAATAACATTATGAGAAAAACGACAAAAAAGACTACAAAATGGTCAATAACGACAAAAAATGAAAAAAACGACCAAAACAGACCAAAACCAAAAAATGTACACAAACCATAAAAAACGACAAAAAATAAAAAAAAAGACCAAAACGTTAAAAAATGACAAAAATAGCAAAAAGGAGAAAAACGATAAAAAAGACCAAATACGACAAAAACAATTAAAAAAAGAACAAAAAAATTAAAAATTTTGCCAAAAAATGTTCATAAGCGATCAAAAACGAAAAAAAAAGTACAAAAAACTATCAAAAACGACAAAAACTATCAAAAACGAACAAAACAGACCAAAATCGAAAAAAAAAGTGTAAAAATCATCAAAAACAACAAAATTTTTTTAGCAAAAACGACCAAAAACGCTAAAAAGACGACAAAAAATGAACAAAACCGGCTAAAAAAAGAAAAAAAAAATTACCGCATATCAAATATCCCCTTAAGTTGTAATGTAATCGCGATTACATAGATTTTGTGACATAATTGGTTTTAGAAGAAACTGATATAATGTAATGAAACTTATAATCGCAATTACATTACATCAAATTTTTTATTGTCCAACCAAACATCTGAATTAGAATTACAACGTAATCGTCATTACGATTACGATTACATTACGGTGAACCAAACGGCCCTTAGTTCGGATATGGTGCCACAAACAACCAAATCAATTCAATTTCGATCTTTCAGATTGGACCATTACCTGAACCAATTATAAAGATGTCAGACACAAGTCAATGACTTGAAGATCCCAAAGTATAGTTGGAGCAAAAGCTTTGACAGTCAATTAGCAGAGAAGTTATTTACCTTCCTTGAATAAGAGCAAGTATTCCATTCTGCATGTCAAAGAGATGATTCACAAGATTTCAAAACACATCATTTCCTCCTCCAACATGCTTATGCCAACTTTCACTTGAGTTGATTCATCATGATTACTTGGAATTCTCATACTCGTAAACATAAGTCTCGCGGTACATATCACTTCCCCCTTTCTTTCTTTTTTTTGCATATAATGGCTTGAGATGACCATATACTAAAATCAACTATGAAATAAGTTTTCGAACGATAGCTATAGAATTAATAATCAGAGTTTTAGACTAATCTTATACTCACAATCATAATAGCATTCGTGGTTGAGCTTTTTGAAGTCATTATTTTGTTGTTGGAAAAGCTTCAGAAGATCGCTGTTAAAAAAACCATCAGAATTTGACATCGATGATGAAACAAGAAGTTACCTCTATGATTACAAGAATTTCAAAAACTCTTGGGTTCATCAGGTCCCTGTTCTCTGTGCAGTTCTGATATTTACAATGTCAATCCACATTTGCATATTGTTTTAGTATGCAAAAGAAATGCAACTTTTATGATGGTCGTTAAGGAGCAGTAAAGGTTAAGTATCTTGACATATGATGTATTTTAAAGATATTAGAACTCCAGATGATCACTGAACTCATTTGTCAGGGAAGGAAGCGAAGAGAATGGTACCGGCCCTAGTCTTCTAAAACCTAGGCCCTAACTCGGTACATAGGGCTTTGGGCAACCCATGGGACTTTTTGGGGAAATCCAACTACATGCAAAAGCTATCCTATAAATGATATAAAATTATTTCCATACACCTATGCAAATGTAGACTTCAATATTTTGCTAACTGAGTTAATTGTTATTGCATTCTAACGAGTAATGACTCAATACTAGTAGAAATTTTTTTGCAATAAGATCTTCTCAACTCACTGAATGAAAATATACATATATACACAAAATTAATAATTACTTTTAGCGATATACCATTATTAACCTTGTGAATGAAAATATGCAAGAGTATGCTTTTGACATCCAAATAAATATGGTAATAATCATTAGGATATTGTAGTTCCTATGGCTAAACGAGGGGGGCAAATAGAGCAAATTATGGAGGAAAAAAAATACTACCTGCATATGCATATGCATATGCATATATATATATATATATATATATATATATATATATATAGCAAATGACGTCTAGCCTAGTGGTTAAGACCGATGCATATTATCCAGGAGGTTCCGGGTTCGAGACTCCTGGGAGCCATATAATTTCTCTTTGGGAAAATGAAGTGGTGAGTTGGTGATGGGTACAGCGCATGTGCGGTTCAAGTGCGGTACATGTGTGGAACCTTCGGGCCGGGATGTGGTGGGCCCAGGAGTCTGGTCCACATAGCGTATAACGGAAATCGAACCCAATTCTTCCACGACCCCCCATGAATGGTCCTCCCTCAACTCACAGGAAACCTTCCATTTCTATTACCAGATAGAGACCTACTTGAACATATCCCTTTGAAAACAGGAGATAAAATCCAGCCCACGCTGCTGAATAAAGTTTCTGACCTAACAACAAGAGCAAGCGCTTTCTTAGGGAGCCCACTCCGGGGGGTGACTGTTAGGCGCATGAAGGAAGATCGACAAAAAATAGTAGAGTTACCACCCTCCCCCCCCTAGAACCTGGCAAAAGTCACTATCAAAGAATTATATATATATATATATATATATATATATATATATATATATATATATATATATATAAGTTTGGCTTTATTCTCCTAGGTGAGTTCATCAACAAGAAATTATTTCTTCCTGCTTTTCGATCAAACTATGAAGCCTATTTCTGATTGGATCCTAATTGTTATTGTTGACCATGTGTCCGGCTCGGTATGAAAACCATTGGGGTTTACAAAATTTTGGATATTAATATTGGGTGGTTAGTGGTGTGGGCTTCAATGATCGGGCTAGGAGATCTAGGTCAATAGGGCAAAAGGATTAGACTCATTGCGCTCGTCTCACTTGGAGTAACACATTTGACCCTTGCTCTTAGCTTAGCGGTGCTACTTGCTTCCACCTGCCCTCCCTTCGAACCGACTAGTATCCATGACTCGGCCTGATACTTGCTCAGGCCTAAGAAATGAGACCAATCCAACCTATTTCACGATTGGGTAAATATCGAATCACATAATATTTCGGGCTGGCCTTGACCCATTATCATCCCTAAAGAGCACTACTTTAGTGTTACTGTCAGAACCTAAAGATCTTGTATGGGATTGTCATTCCTTTATAATCTTTGGCTTAATGTGTCATAGAGATAGAGTGCATTTCCTATAGCAAATTATATGTTACCTTATCGTATAAACGTGTAGTCTAAGGAAACTTGAAGGGTGCTCCTTAGTTCAATGAGCTTAAACTGTACATCCGAAAGGTAGGTTATCTACATGCCAACTGACCATGTAGGTTTCATGGCATGACCATCTCATGCTCATAGCTACCTTGGCCAAGAACTCGGCACCAACAGATAGTTGATGTCAAAGTAACATATGGTCTTAGAAGCTTTGTCAAATCCCTTATGAAGCTTTCTTATGCTGCATAGCCGAGAAAGCTTGGTTGGTGATGATCATCATTCTACATGTATAATACTATGAACTTATATTATACTACATGTATTATACTATGAATGCAAATAATTTGCGATACTGATGTTAATGATCAATTTAAATTACAGAATCGAAGGTACAATAAACAAACTAGATCGTTAAAAATATAATATAAACAGATATTACTTTAAATATGTAATTCTCTAGCTAAAGAAAAGGTAGAATCTTTAAATACTTTAGCTAGAGAATTACATATGCCTGACAGATGAGCAAATGATGAGTGAGAATAGCCTTCAAAGTTAAAATTATATTGGACTAGCGCAGTTAAGAGTCTTGCATCTATATAACTACCAATAGGCTCCTCCTCAAATCAGCTCACTGGTCTAAAGATTCGACACTAACAGAATACGAAAAATGAAATTCTCTCCGATCCCTCTCCATTAGTTTAGAAATTGTGAGGTATCAAAGGAAAGCCACTTACTCCCCACAAAATCAGCTCACAAGTCTGATGCTAATGGAATACGAAAGTAATGTGTGCTCTTTCCCTCTCCACATTAGTTATAGAATAGCAAGGTAAAGCCATTACAAATAAAACATTCAGTGTTAAGAACATTATTCCTGGATATCTTCTCAATTGATTTGAGAGTATGTAACTGCAAAATTCCAGGCCCAACATACAAACAGATTAATACTTCTTGTTAGGCCACCCTTGAGAAATTTCCTTTTTAAAAAAAACAAAGGGGGTAAGGTATTGAGGAACCAAAGCATTAAGGAAATAATACGAGCACGTGCTTTTCTATTCTGCTGCCTTCCGAGTCACTTAGGCACTTCAGCACTCTTATATATCCCCCAGGCCACACCCCGAACACGAGATTTTAGTCTATAAAAAGTATATTTTAGAGTCTTCATACACTTATAAACCATTTCCTGAGTACGAAACCCATGAATTTCTTTATTCCTGACTATATGTCGAGAAATCTTTGCTAAATCGATCTCCCAAGTACATGAATAAATAAATTGCAAATAATATAGCACGGCACCACCTGTACAACACCCTCAAATCATGTCCAACATCTCTAAGATACATTCACAACTATATCATATATCGTACTCAAGACTCTTTCACACTTTAAGTGCTTATGGAATGCTCCCTTGATACACATTGGCATATTGCAGAAATTTAGATGCAGCTCTTTCACTTATATCCTACTATAACCGATCTGCATCCCCAACCCCACCCAAACCAAGTTTGTTATCCATACTACTAAAAGAATTGGTAGAAAGTCCACACCCCTTAGGTGCCCTGCCATGCCTAGTTCTACTTTGGTGTACAATACTAAATATAAATTGTTTTGTCTGTACATCTAGTGTTTGTGCTTGTCATGTCCCGACCATGGGACAGCAAGGACGTGACCCATGCATAAGCCTCGTGTGTCATAATTTGCCCCACTTGCCAAAATGGTTAACCTGGATGTACATGTGAAGACCCAAACACTTAGTACTCTGTAGCACAGACACTATCATTTAGTAACGTATCTCGTGCTGGGCACATATTGGATACTCTACAAACAAGTGTTCTAGTATTTTCATTTGAAATCTTTGAAATCGAGCATGAACACTCTCCGAATAACGACACGTGTAAGACACTTTCTATTGTATAAAATAAGGATAATATCAAATGTAAAAGATAAAACTTAAAGCATTTTTGATGTGGTATTTTAATTTCATACAAATCACCTATTTATTTTATCAAATATGCAGATATTCATTATCTAATATTCATGGTTTATATATATATATATATATATATATATATATATATTCAATCACCTACCTACTTTTTGTCAAAAAGCATTAGCTCAAGTGGTCAAGTCTTGGAGACATGAGAACCCAGATTCGGATCCCCATGAGTGTGCTATACGCTTAATTAAAATGGGGAAATAACCGGGATATTCAGATAGATGTCGATTAAGAATCGGACATGGAAGAACGGTTACCCCACACGAGGATCGTGGTGCAGACGACGAGTCAGAGTGGAACTTGCGAAGGAGTTCGGCTACAAAATCGAGGATCCGTATGCAAAGAGACTTTGACCTTGACATAGTCTTGGGAGATTAATGTAAAAAGACTCAAGTTTAAGATGGACAATAGTGTAGACTTACATTTCAATATATATATACATTATATATAACAAAACAATGTTGTATTTAGTGACAAAAGATAAGATAATAAATAACGGCTAGAATCGAGGATCCGTATGCAAAGAGACTTTGACCTTGACATAGTCTGGGGAGATTAATGTAAAAATACTTGAGTTTAAGCTGGACAATAGTGTAGACTTACATTTCAATATATATACATTATATATAACAAAACAATGTTGTATTTAGTGACAAAAGATCAGATAATAAATAACGGCTAGGATTAATAGATAGGAGTATTCCAGAGGATTAACAGATAGGAGTATTCTCGATAGAACAAGAAGTGCTAGGAATAAAATAGAGTGGTCTTTTCCGATAGGTGTATATGTCATCTAAAATAAATGTTACGAAAAGTTAATAATTTTAAAGATATTATTATTAAATGATATAAATGGTAGGCAATTTTAAAAATTGATTTATCAAGAAATGTCAAGGCACGAGGATATATATATATATATATATGGAAGAAGAAAATTTTCCATGATCACTCCCACTAGGAATCGAACCATCGCCCACTAAGGTCTTATACCTCCACACTAGCCGCCACTTGGGCCACTTGGGCTAGAAGTCATTGGCTATATATATATATATATATATATATATATATATATATATTAACGTGTTGTATCCTAGTTTTTGTGTCATCATGTTCGTGCTGCTCCCTTATCCCATGTTGTATCTGTGCAACCTAGCTTTTTTATATAAATCAATCAAACTCTCTTATATCGGATGTGGGACTAAATATTAGGATTTCAAAGGTCTCAAGGTATGCTTTAATATTATGCCAATGAATAAGGAAAATCAGTATACCAATAATCCCTCTAATGAGCATACTCAAAGAAAAGAGAAAGAAAGATAATATACGACAACCAAATGAAGGGGAAAAAGGAATTCCAGAGAATAAACAATAGCAACAACAAAGTCTGAGTAGGTAAAATCTTGATAATTTATTGAACCAAAAATATCACTATACCATTAATCCCTTATTCTAATGCAAAGAAAAGAGTAAAAGAAAGAGAATCTAACAATAACCAGATGAAGAAAAAGAAAAAGAAAATCTTGTATCCGTTGGAAGAATATCGAGAATTTATTGATTTCAAGGATATATACAAAAGACATTCCCCCCCACCCAAAAAAAGAAAGAAAAAACGAAACAAAGGAAAGGAAGAGAAAACACTACAAGGACAAGCAAGTTTGTAGAGATCATCATCGATTCTCTTGGAGAATGCTTCGCATCTCATCAAAGGTAATTGTTGAGACTTTCTAAAGTGTGAAAACATAGGGTTACGAAGGATGTTCTCCATGGAGAGTTGGTAAAAACACCCCAAGTTTTATATCTGTAATCCAGTCATAAGGCATGCAATGATATAAATGGATATTACCAAGTAAGTGCAAATTTACAAGTTGCACCCATATGCTTGACTGGAATCATAGATATCATTACAACTTACGTTGTGGAATATTCCCAAACTGGAATTGGGTTAACTTCCTCTATCACTGTTCTGGTGGCCCAGCTGGGAACTGCCCCCAACACATGGTTGGATGTGAAAGTCTTGAACTGAGTAATCCTGCATAAGATCCAGAAATATTATCAGTACTCAAAAGCTCATAACTAAACATGAACAAATGCGATCTTAAAGACAACTTTTACAAAAAAACATATAGTAACCTCTACCTAGAATTCCAGCCTTCTCACAAGTTAAAATGTGAATATGAAATTCAAAATATAGCAATTTCATCGAATTATTCGTTTTAGGTCCATAAATTGCATATTTAAACTTGAATCAGAACTTCCATTTGAATACCACTGGATGTGAATTTTGGAAATGTTTAGTGCAATACCATTAGAAGAATGTCCCATGAAGCTGGCTGGATTAATCCTATCATTGTGGAAACCTCCAATTACAACACTATCAACTGGATTTGGAGGGCGATCACATGACGGAGTAATGAGAGGAGGTAACTCAATAGGTCTTGCCCGCAAGAGTTGATTCATTTGAGCAATAAGTACATTTGATTGGATCTCAACGTTCGCACTTGAGTCCGTAGTTTTCGCAGCCCTTGCTGCAACTACACTAAAGATGCGACACAAATAGCTATAACGCTTTGCCACAGATAATTGAGGATCGCCCTCACTTGGAATTGCACTATTACTACTTATAGCTCCAGCCTTTGCATCCTTTGTCCACCTCTTCAATATATATCCTGGTGGAAGATTCTTTATATTTCTAGCATCTAGTACTTTCAACACATGACAACAATGAATTCCAACAAATTCAAAGTTTTCGCAAGTACAAGTGGCTGTTTTATCTGATGAATCGAATTTAACAAAGTGATCTTTATGTCTCTCCTCGATGGTTACCTTGTAGGTCGATATTGTCCCAATTTCACCACAACTGTATAACATACAATCCATGTACAACTCAAATTCCCTCTCAAACATTTTGAAGGCTGCAGGTGTATAGGCAATAGCAGCTTGTTTCAGTATTCGCATAGAAGGCAATTTACGAGTACTTTGAGTAGCATGAATATCTGCTTGTAGTTCTGCACGTCGACGCTCTTCTAGTATTCTCTTGAATTGTTCAAAGAAAGACAATAGATCAGTTTCCGGGGTTAAATATTTTTTTAGCTCACTGTTCAAGCTCTCCTTCTGCTGGGCGCTTTTCAAATCAGCATAAAATGCCTGTCGTCCATATACCAAAGCCCATTTCTCTCGTTGCTCAAAGAGCTTTGCCAGCCATAGATTATCTTTGAGGTCAAATTTCTCTAGCATTGAATTCCATGCCAAAAGGAACTCTTCCTCGTCCTCGTAATCAAAGAGGCATTTGCTGAAGTCATATGATAAGGTTTTTGAGCCATGAAATGCTTGACTAAGTTGCTCCATCGCATTTTGGTAGATGTGCCACACACAGTAGCGATGAGATGTGCCTGACCAAACCGCAGCTACTGCCTCGTCCATTGCATCATTTCGATCAGTCAAAACTGTCTGTGGTTGTCTCCCACTCATTGCAGTCTTAAAAGTTTCAAACAACCACTTCAAAGATTTTGTGCTTTCGTCATATAACAGTGCTGAGCCAAAAATAACAGTCTGCTTATGGTGATTCACACCAATGAAAAGTGCAAATGGTCTGCCATAACCATTTATTCTGTAGGTTGTGTCCAGGCAAACTACATCACCAAAGTAACTAAAATCCATCACAGACTTCGCATCTGCCCAGAAAAAGTTAATCATGCTATCTTCCTCATCAAATTGTACTGCATAAAAGAACGATGGGTTTTCCTCTTGCATATTTTGCAAGTATTCAAGTGTAGCCCCTGCATCTCCAATCTGCATGGGTTTTCTTCGTTTGGACCGTAGATGATTTTTATTATCGGTAGGAGGTAAATCAAAATCATGATGTTCACGAGGTCTTTTCTGATTAGAATTACCAGTATATTCCTGAGTGATCATTGTGCCATCTGCATGATCTGATTCGTCATCGAAACAACTAGCTTCTGCACTATGTGTCAATACCAAGTCACCTGCTGAAGGGATCGCAAGCTGATGGTTATGGTATGTAACAAACTCTGACACATGATATTTGCCACTAGGTGTCATTCTGATGATCATGCACGCGGGGCAACCGGTTCTTGTCTCTGGGCGAGGCTTCTTCACCCTCTTGGATCCTTTTTTATTTTCACGGAAACCTTCTCTTGAACAGACAAACATCCTCCTAGTGATAAGGTTATCAGCGCTCACTGTCATGCTTGCTCTTCTTACACTAAATCCTATCTTTACAGCATACATGCTGTAGAACTCATAAGCCTCGTCTTCTGTCTCAAACTCCGGCGTTCTCACAGAATCATCCACCAAATCAGCTCTTACTGCCTGAGCCTTTCGTCTCATCTTCTTCACCCTTAACATGTGGATAGTTGATATTGTAGCAAGCTGGTGGTTGTGATTAGGTGCAAATTCAGTCACCCTGTACTTGCCATTGGATGTGAGCCTGATGGTCATGCATGCTGGGCAACCAATTCTTGTTTCAGGTCGCGGAGACTTCACCTCCTTTGCTCCTTTCTTTCTCTCTCGGAAGCCTTCTCTTGAGCAAACAAACGTCCTTCTGGTGACAATGTTTTTTGAAGTTGTCCACAAGGTTGATCTTCTAACGAAGAAGCCTAGGTTTTCAGCATATGTATTGTAGAACTCATATGCCTCATTTTCACTGTCAAACAACATATTCTCTCTTGGTAGCCATCCCGGTTTGCTAATATCTCTTATTATGGAAACTGTCCGTATCTCTGTTTCTGTCATCCTTCCTGTTCATTCAAGAAATAGAGCAACCAATCAAATTTGGGAGAGAGAACCCATCAATTCGAAATAGCAATCGGTTAGCTCAAAGTAAATAAATCAGATACTAAAAATATTGTAGCTACAACGGATCAACAAAACCCTCTAGGAATCAAACTTTTGGTGCAAGAATAACTGAATAAGTGAGGCCAAAGGTATATGGAATAGAAGGTTCATGACTGCCATGTTCATTGAGAACTATAGCGAGAACATCGTGTCAATGCCACTTCAAAGCAAACATGTAGGAGAAAACCTATGTGGGAAGGTAGGGAGCTAACTTGCCAAGCTTGAAAGATCTCAAGAGTTCTTGACTGACAAGTGAGAAGTCATTGCAGATATGTGGTGTAGGCAGAAGAAGATTAATGTGGATACAAGGAATGCAGTAGATTAAACTACACTTACCAGGTCCACCCCACACCCCACCCCACCCCCACACCCCACAGCTTCCAATCTGGATCACAATAAATGGTGATCGGACTATTTGGATCTTATACTACGAAGATCAACAAGGATATCTCAAATGATAATAGAAGACAAAATTCAATTAATTGTAAACATAAAACATATAAGAGAATACACACAAATGACCTGCTCTTAGCCTCTTATTTGAAGTGTACCGGTTAAGTCTACTCTCCTTGTACCATGTACAAAGGAAAGTAGTGTCACGCCCCAATTCTGATAATACAAGTCCAATGGGCGCGATGCCGTACAAGTCTAATTTGCACTTGTAAAATGCTTGAGTTTAATGGTTACCGATGAACATTTCCATATTAGGGTTGTCGCAGTGGAATTAAAGGATGCATCAGAATTTAACAGATAATTGAAGCAAGCTTGAATATAAGAAAATCTCTCTTCATTAATCAATGCAGCGGAAAACATAAGGTTCCTCTCAACCAAACTGAAATAGCCGAAGTACGGTGTTGAAATTTAGAGAAATAATCTGAAAGTAATTCATATATTTCAGTTTAAATAATACAGCCTATATATAATAGAGTATTCTAGGAAAAAAATAAGAAACTACCCAACCATATTCGGTAACAAATATTTCCTAAAACTAATTTTCATGAGATTTACTCCTAATAATCCGCCTCTAAATATTCCATCCAATCTGACATATGGCTTACAACTTATGAATCAAAATGAAATAACAAGTTCCCATACATCATGTATTTTTATTGATTGAGAAGAAATAACACCTTCAAACAATAACACTTTGACTGAAGAAATGAGCTTCTAACGCCTCGGAGTTTTCAAGGTATTTGCAGAGGCGAGGGTCAACGCATTGGGATTGTACTAGTGAGACGAAATCCACCTATACCAAACATAGTAATCATGTGAAACATACATTCTTTAATATGTGATCTTTCTATTACTCCTAAGTTCTTTGATAACATATCATTTCTTTCTTTCTAAGAGATAAAACATTTACTACATAGAGAATGGTAATAACATGTGAATGCAATTTTCATGGTTTTTATCCACGGATAACTTTTTTTTTCCTGCAAAACAAAACGAGGAGAAGGTGTGTCGCCTACAAAACAATCATTAACAATGCAACCTGACTATATAACAGTCAATGGTGTAACTCACCAATAAGGACCAGTCAACAATATTACGTCGTCCCTTCTAGTGCAAGTAGCTAGCCCCACTAAAGGTCTCGTAATATATGTGCATAAATATCTTGCACTAACATAATATTTCTCTAGGTTGACATGGTCTCGGTGTCTTTGACACCGTTCGAGGAGTTAAACCTTGTGCACAATCTATGACCATACGTATACAACTATATATAAAAGTACAAAATGCGTGATTATGGAAATAAATTTCTACAACATAACCACTATCCACATTCTACAGTCCTCGAACTACCGCTCGTACACAAAGTTCTTATTCCAAGGTTATGACAACTAGCGACATAGCTGTCCCAAAACAAATCTACGAACAATTTTCAACTTTTCTTTAAGGCTCATAATATTACACATAATCATGACATTATAAAGTCTGTATTTCTTTTTTGTCGATTACCAAGTGAAGTGTGAATTCTCTAAACTACTCAATAATTCTCTTATCATAAACATACAGTTTATTGTTCCAGCATAATATACCGTTAACAAGGTTGTGAAAGGCGCTAGGCGGTCGGGCAGCCGCCGCCTAGCGCATAGCCCGCCTAGGCTGCTGCCCAGGCGGCCGCCTAGATCTAGGCGGTTCAATAAAATAAAATCTAAAAAACCTACTGAAAATTGCAGAAAAAGTCCATTAAACCCTAAAATATGTATATTCGAGTGTCAGGGGGACTAGGCGGGTGCCTAAGCGGACATCGGACGGGCACCAGGCGCCTAGGCGACCGCCTTTTAGAACAGAGACCGTAAGTATCAATGTAACAATTCATACTAGTTATACCAATAGTCTATAATCCCAACATTTCAAAAGTAACAAGAACATTAACATACAAGTAATCTCTTTTTATCTTGATTCATTTTATTATGGTATCATCGATCGTAGGGATATAGCAAAGGGACTAGAGAGGGTTCTTACTTCTTATTAAGAAGTGAGAAATGAAGAAAGAAAGGGTTAAAATCACTTACTTTTTTGGATAAATGCCGAAAGAAAAAAGAAAATGAATTCATTCGCAACGCTCGAGCCTCGCATTTGCCTTCTCCCGAATGCTACCATCCGATTTGGTAGAGCTTTCACAACGGCTTCTTTCTTTCTTCTCTCCTCTCAAAGTAATTTAATAAGTAGTAGAATGAAATAAAGAGGGGAGGTACTCTTATATAGCAAGCAAAAGTTGTTACGTAGAGATACAACCCTTATCTCCAGGTAACCAACTAGATCATTTGAGATACAGTTCAATGTATCTTGACTTAATTCCAACCAAAGCCAAGTCAAAAGACGAGGAAGGATCTCAACCGATTAGTTAGGAGAGTACCGAATATATATCCAACAGATTTGTCCCGATCCTCTAAATAAGAACAGATTTTCAGGAATACCGAAGATCTTAGAAAATCTTCCCAAGATCGCAAATATCTACGAAGATAACAAAACATCTCAAAAGATGCCGAAAGAATTTCTCCAGATGTGATTTGATATGGTTCCAGATCTTCTTAATGGGTATTTACCATACAAGCGGACTTCGCCCAATAAACCATCAAATTACCTCCATTAAGCAAGTCTTGAAACCACCATCCAAAACCCACGGTTTTCATAGGATTGAATCTCAATCCTTACAAGCACAATTCTGAGTCAGTAAATCAAACCATCAATCTAGTATTTTAAGTTAACAATTAGGGACAATTATGCTTCAAGCTCTAACATGATAATTATGACTTGCACTCAGTCAAAGCTGAACCCCAATGTTGAGCCAAAAGTTACACAAAATCACAACACAGTTCAAAGCAAGAACGGGCCATTACAAGTAGCGTACCACATATCAAAGTGAACTGAGAACAAGGTAATTATGGATAAAACTTTCTAGGCAAACCATCACTATCTGGGGAGGAAGTCCTTCAAACAAAGGAGAAGAATCTCCTTGTTGGATTACATGTTATAGATGTTTGAGGATACTTGAGATCTCAATCATCTACTTGTATGTTGCAGAAGTCTAAGTTTGAATTATCATATTTGATAGCTTATTCGTAAAGGGTTTTCAAATTCGAACATTGAATGGTGGGACATGATGACAATTGACAAGTTAAGCAACTCAATCCACTGAAAATTCCAAAAGGTGCCGAATAATATGGAACAAAATAGCAAGCTTTTCTTTCATATATGCGGCGTCATGGAGAAACAACAACAGATTCTCTATCCCAAATTTTAGAAGTCGACTATTTTAACCTTTTCTTCCATTCTGCTTCGTTTAAGGGATATTATTTCTAACATTAACAATTATCACATCCTTTTTACACCTCCACCAAAGTTCACTTAGGCCTCCCCCTAGTTCTAGCAACTCTTTTGGAACATAGTATTATCGAAAACATGCCTAAAAGTAGATATTATAAGATCTAATGTACAGAACATGTATATGATTAGAAACATGTTTTCATGTGTACATAATTGTATCCATGACGTACCCATATCCTAGAACTTTCTGAAATTCCATATAATCCGTCTTGTCTCTGTATCGTAATCTGCCTCGGCTCTATGGAACCTAGATTGCCACTCATTCATCCTAACATTCCTATTTCTTCTAACATCCTTTTTTAGACAAGTCTCTTAATTGCCCAATATCGATCCATAAACATAAACGATCTTGTAGAATTTTCACTCCAACTTATAGGATACCCTACAATCACCTAGAAAACCTCTACTTCAGTCAGCCTACTTTAACTCCATGAGCATCCTTCTTAATCTCTTCATCATGATGAAGGTGTTCATCCTGCTCCTGAATAAATTGTGTCAATATAACATAAAGGAAATCATTCTAGGACTTAAAAGTCTGACCAATGAGCAATTTAGGAGTGTCTCAGCTTTGGTTCAGTAAAAAGTTAGTTTTAACGGGTCTAAGAGCTTTGTAGCAAGTTAGCAACATGGTACTGTTTCCTTATCAGAAGCTTGGATTGGTAGAAGTGTATCTCCTGTATCAATTTCCAGGTGCCCTACTAAAGGTGACAAGTATAGATGCTAGTTCTATGGTGTATCATGCAATCCCGCAGCTTCTTCTCCTGAAGCTAAATACAATAAGCGCACAGGCAGACATGTACTTGTGCTTCCAGTCAGATTGACTTTCACACAGATATGTGCATGTGTTGTTCTAGTTGAATCGCACAATTTATTGGAAATGTCCTAAAGCCAAACCAAGCATTTTGAAAGTTATTTGTAGATGATCAAACAAGGGCATGACTGAAATAAGCTTGAGAAATGCCACAAATGCTTATTTGCAGACTAAACTCTTACTACAATAAGTCCATAACTATAAGGGATCGTTCTCATGTGTTCTCTTATTTTCATAGCTTCTCCTCCTAAGAAATACTTAATTCATGATCTCACGTTCTTCATTCACGTATAGGTAGCTCAGCTACCGGATATGGACATGGATATGCTATGGCATAGGCATGACACTAAACCCTAAAAAGATAATGATAAGGACATGCAAGAACAATCTTTAAAATGTTGTACTTGCTAATCTTATATAAGTTAAATGTTACTTATACGACTAGTCCACCAAATTCCATCAGCCACAATTTCTTATAAGCAGTGTTCTAAATGGTGCCCGCCTCGGCCGCCTAGGCCGTAGGCGGTCGCTCTCCGGACCGCTTTTGCCGTTGGCGCCTTGGTGATGGAGTAGACGGCCAGCGAAGATTTGACGGCATGGACGGAGGTGAGTACGTGGCACGCGGTATACTCTAATTCAAATTATGTAGCAGAATGAGTTAGGCGGCGGTGTAAGCGAACGTCTAGACGGTGCAATACCTGACTAGATGTTTTGGCAAAATAGTTTTACAAGTATTATAGACCTATGAGTCACTTTTACATGACTTAAACTTCATAAATCTTTGTTGTACAACTTAGCTATGCGTAAAAAAAATCCTTAAAATATGCATATTATGCAAAAACAGTGATAAAATAGTAAAAAAAAAATCCAAAATGTATCAAACGCCTAGGCGGCGCCTAGGTGTCCTAGGCGGTAGGCGGACCATTTTTACCGCGCACCCGCCTACCGCCGTTTAGAACATTGCTTATAAGTAGTAAATAAAATTAAGAAAATAATGATAAAAAATAAACACATGAACATCTCTTAGATTGCACGAAAATATTTTATCTAATACGAACCACAACCCATGTCTTGGACTATATGCCAGACGGCAATGTGCCACACAAACCACTGTCTCGGACTAGTGTAACTTAGGTTTTTGTACAATTTTCGTCTATTGCTTCTGGGTATAGTTAGTAAACGCCGTGTATCCTACAAAGCAGAACCTGGGCACTGCAAAGTTATGTCAAGTAGCAGTATGCACACTGAATTGTGTCGATCAAAGTAGGCGCAGTCTTCAAACTTCTGCAATGGCGGCGCTTCTCAACTTGAACTTCCCCAATTCATCATACACAGTAACACAGAAGTCACCCTTTCACTCCAAAATCCAAACTTTAGGGTTCCCATCAATCTAAGAGCACAAAATATGCTCTATATAAATCGAATAAACAATATTAATCCCAAACAAATACCAATCATGATCATTTGTGCTTTCTACTAAAGAAACACAATTTTTTTCCAGTTCTCAACAACAATGTTGAGCTAATTAGACACTACCCACCAATTATCACAAAAAAAAGCTCTTTACTCAGACTAAACATAATCAAATCGATCATTAAGAAACACAGTGAGTTAGTCACGGAAACCCTAAATTGACATCGGAATCGAATAGAATGAAAGAGAAAGCTCGTACCTGAGAATGAATCTCGACCGTTGGATCGAAACTTAGGGTTCGATTTTTTGAATTTTGCTTTTCTAGGGTTCGATTGGAGAGGAATAAGAGGGAAGAGTGGGGAGGGGGAGGAATTGGGAACGGATTGGCTAGTGGTCAAAGATTAGCAAACAGCGAGACGTGCCCTTCCCTATTTTCCTGATCCGTTGATTGCAGGTCTCGATCCGCTGCGCATGCGGTTGCACCATACGTTTATTAGAAGAAAGGAGAGCTAGACACGTATCCAGTAATGACTTCTTTCTATGGCAAATTTCTAGCAAGCACTAATCGCATGTAATTATAGTATGTTTACACGTGAGAGTGTTTATACTTTGGCAATTTTGTATCCCAACGAAACCCGACTTTGTTTGTCCCACATTACGTCTCCAACAAATTGTGTGAAGTAATTAATTATATATATATTTTTTAAGTAGGGGATATAAAGTGAACATGGCGTTCGTTCGAGTCTGAGCGACAAATAGTCCGATCATAAACTGTCTAAACCACTATATGAATCGAGCTTGAACAAAAATGCTAGTCCGATCCTATAACGAGTTCAAGCTCGATCATATACTTGACTGGCTTGAATATGTCCATGAACACCAATAATAAAATTATTTTTGATTTTTTATTGTTGTTAAAACATACAAAACACCGATCCAAACTTGCCACCTTGCCACCGGTTAGCCACTCACTGCTGGTTTGTGGTTTCAAAGAAGGAAATTAATTTCTAAGTTTGAAAAACAATTTTCTGTTATATTTTTCATTGCACCAACTCCCTTTCCAATTACGCACCAAAATGCGTAACTACACATTCTTTTTCCTATTTACTACTCGCTGGCCCAGCTTCCAAGTTCCATCCGCTAAGCTAAGTCTCAATCTCCAGCTAGCACGACTCCAGACATCGTTTTTCCAGTAAGAATAAGTCCTAGACTGAAAGATGCGGATGATATCTCCTTCAGCTGAACCAGAGAATTTCATCCGTTCTATGAGACCAAAGGTTTGAGATCCATGAGAGATATGGTGTCAGGCGCTGTTAAGCCCCCATACTCATTAATATCCGGTTGTTTCCAACCCATACTCATTAATACCCATTCTTTTTACTATTTTTCTTTTCAGTTGTATTTCTAAAATTTAACTCTCTTTCCGGTTTTCAATCCATGCTAATTACTATTTCCCAAGTCTCTTCCACTACCTATTGCATAGTCCTTCTCAAGGTTGTGAAAAGCGACCCACCGCACAGCGTCTAGTCCGTCTGAACGACCGTCTAGATATAGGCAGTTCAAAGATTTTTTTTTCTTCAAAAAACCTAATAAAAATTGCATAAAAAGTTCATAAAATCCCATAACATACATAATTGGGCGTCGGGAGGACTAGGCGGACGCCTAGGCGGACATCGGACGGACACGAGCCGCCTAGCGCCTAGACGAACTCCTTTTTAGAACAGTGGTCCTTCTCCAATTTTTTTTTCCAAAATTCAAGTCCTTTCCAAATTCCAATCCATCACACAATGGCATATTTTCTTCCATCGATTCAAATTTCTGACTCTTCGTCTTAGTCCGGTCCGTCCTAATAAATCTAGCGAGCCAAACACGAGCATAGTTAATTCTTAACAGACCGAGTCTAAACATCGATATTTTGGTCCGATCTGGTCTCAGCCGGACTTAGTCCATCTGAGTTCAATTCCAGTCCGAACTTGAAAATGAGGTTGTTCGAGTCCGTTCCATCCGTTTACGGGCCTATTTTTAAGAAACTAATTCAATGCCTACTTCCCCCTCAAGATTTATCCAAGTCCTAGCGCCATAAAACCAATATCTCGATGTCTCACATCTCTAATCTCTAATACTATAATGAGACTTGGAAATGGCTCAAAATAGAGTCGTCCAAGCCGTATGTATATCATCATTTAAATAAATTAAAAAAATTAATAAGAAGATAACTAAATAACTACCTAAATACTTCAGTAATTATTTTAAAAAAAATTAACAAAGTATTTAACTACATAATATGATCTATTTATGATTAAACAAGTCTAACTCAAGTGGTTAAGGTAAGAGGCATTTTCTTTGATTTCTTGAGTTCAATCCCTAAGAATGACAATTTTTAGAATAAAATTCATAATTTTTTTTAATATTTTGTTTACGCATGTACAATACACGTGCACATTACTAGTGTGGTTAAGATGGAAGATATTTTTCTTGGTTGTGTGAGTTCGAATCCACATAACCATGTTATTTATAACAAATACTAATTTAAAAAAATCTAACTATTTTTTAAGCGTGTGTAATGCACATGCACGTTACTAGCACTCTTTATAAAGATACTTGAAACGGCTAAAAATTAGCCGTCTAAATCGTATGTTTATCCTCACATAATTAAAAAAATTAAAAAAAAATATTATAACGAATTATTTAACTATCAATATTATCTTATTATAGTCAAATGCCTCAACACATGTAGTTAAGATGTGAGACATTTTCCTTTGCTATGTGGGTTTGATTTGGGGTAGCATTTGTTATAAAATTTTAAAAAAAAAAAATCAACAATTTGTTTACGTACAATGCACGTTACTAGTATATATCTACTAATTTAAGGTGCTTGAAAATGGTTCAAAATTAAGTCGTTTAAACTGTTATAAATCTTTCATTAATTATTTTAAAAACTAATTAATTGTTTTACTACCTAATATGATATAACTATAAATAATCACTTCTAACTCAAGTAGTTAAAGTTGGAGGCATTTTTTTTTATTCTGTGAGTTCAATTCCACGGGACAACCATATCTATAATAAATTTATATTAAAAAAATCAACAATTTTTTTAGGCAAGTGCAATGTACGGACACATTACTAGTATATATATAATTCGGGTTATTGGTTAGTTTTCCATAGAATTTTTTATGGACTAAATTTCAAATTAGAATATAAATTTGGATAAACTTAAAATTATAATAAAATAAATTATGTAGTTGTGGCCCTAGTATATGTGAATATTTTAAATTTTAAAATATATGATAATTACTAGTATATATGAATATAAAATTTAAATTTTTACAAGATTAAAGTTTGCAAAAAAATTGAGTATCATATATAGTTATATAAATTTTATTGATATGTAATTTAAGAAAATTATAATTTAAATAAAGTAGCATAAATTAACAATTTAAATGACATAAAACGATATGGTACAAGGAAAAAAAAATCTCCAAAATATTATGTAATGTCAACTATGGTAATATAAACTTTATTGTAATTTAATTTTATTCATCTCTACTAATATAATATGGCTTGAAAATTGCTCAAAATTGAGTCGTCTAAGATGTTTGTAAATACTTCATCAATTATTTAAAAGAAAAAACTAATTATTTAACTATCTAGTATGATTTACTTATAGCTAAATAATTCTAACTCAAATGGTTAAGGTGGAAGCAATTTTTCTTTGTTGCTTGAATTCAATTCCTAACGACAATAATATTTAAAATAAATTTAAATTGAAAAAAATCAACAATTTTTTTGCATACGTGCATGTCACTGCTAGGAATATAAAATTCTCTCATGGTAAGTGAAAATGACCGTTAGCTGTATTTTTCAACCAACCTTAGTTCCCAAGTTACTTAATTTAGGGCATGTTGGGTAAACATGAAGTGAATTTGAATTTTGGAATTCATATTTGGATTTTGATCCCAAATTTTAAATACGTTAGGGTCCCATGTTCATGCATAGATTTCATCTTCTAGAGATAAAAATAGATTTATGTTTTATTTTGGAGAAATTTCTGAAGTTTTGAACCCATTTTAGTATTTTGAACTTCGAAAATTGGTCCACGGTCTCAACAAGGACGATGATGGTCTGTCAAATGACAGTCCTTGCTTTAATTAGGAATGTCAAAATATTTGACAGTCCTAGCTATAGTTAAAACTGTCAAAGATTTTGACAGTCCTAATAAAAAAATACTGGAACCTAGGACTGTCAAAAATATTGATAGTCTTAGCAATAGCCACGAATGTCAAAAAATTTTACATTCCAGGCTAAACCTAGGACTGCCAAAAAATTTGGCAATCCTAATAAAAACTTACTGTAACGTAGGACTGTAAAAATTTTTATGAATCTTGTATGTATGATGCCAGGACTGTAGAAAGTTTCTACACTTCTTGAAGTATTCAGGATTGTAGAAATTTTTTACAGTTCTGACAACATAAAGGTTTGTAAAAAAAATTTACAGTCCTTGGTCTTCATGACATGCGACTGTGACAAATTTTATTACTTCGAATTCCTAAAATGTGTTCAAAAGTTCAACAATTTGCATGTACTAGTTGATCTAACATTTGAACATCTATCAATCGATACTAGACGTTACCGACGAACGTCTGCACCCGTATATGACCCGGACGCTAAGTAACAATTTCGATCCAAAGCGCACACAATGTATAGATAAAATAAATAGTAAATCTGGAACTGAGATATAGAGTGGCAAGGTACACTTGCCTGGATCTGGATGCTGAAGGCGGGGCTCCGGTACAACGTCCAAGTCCGAGGATCCCAAAGCACCTAGAGATGATATATAAAATTAATTAATAATCTAGCTCAAAACTATCTAAAATAAGAGATGACATCATGACTAGCATTGGTTTCTATCTTAGTTATATAACTCACGTCTAAGGTATTGACTAGAGGGTTGACCCAAGTTGACTAGAAAAATATTGTATTAAATTTGAATCATCAAATAACATAACGTCCTCAAATAATATCTTCAAACACTAATATTCATCAAGAGTGATTTCAGTCATCTATGTTTAATATTCATCCTCGACTATACCAACCCTGTAATCATAGACATAAATGCATAAAGCAAATTTAGTTGTCACCCTAATTACGCATAACGTTCACATATAATATCCTCAATCATATTATCAAGCTATCGCACTAAAATTCATTGGAACAACATCCCCGTCATATGCATTTCACGTATATATATTACATCAAATAATTGCTATTAAAATATGCATTTTCACACACACACACACATATATATATATATATATAATGCCAGACAAATGCCATTAAAATATGCATGTCACACACACACACATACACACACACACACACACACACATATATATATATATATATATATATATATATATATAATGCCAGACAAATGCCATTAAAATATGCATGTCATACACACACACACACACACATATATATATATATATAATGCCAGACAAATGCCATTAAAATATGCATGGGTATTACTCAGGGAACCCTAAACCTAACTAGGGTTTCTCTTAACACATATAAATAACTACACAACAATGACGAAGAAGGAGAAGTTATCCAGGTGGCTACGGGTGGTGGCAGCGGCGGTGTTGCGACTTCGGTCAG
Organism: Iris macrosiphon; assembly: GCA_036927795.1. Taxonomy (NCBI): domain Eukaryota; kingdom Viridiplantae; phylum Streptophyta; class Magnoliopsida; order Asparagales; family Iridaceae; genus Iris; species Iris macrosiphon. The sequence goes on along the minus strand of JAYESA010000003.1, from coordinate 102,509,019 downwards.
TGACGGCGTTGACCACGGGGGTGATGTTCGTGTCGACCGGGGTGGTGCTCGATGGTGGTGAGGGTGGTGGTAGTGATAATTGGGTAGAGTTAATGGTGATGGCAGTGGTAGTGTTGCTCAGAGGTGGTGATGGTGGTGGTGCCCGACTGCGGTAGTGTAGGTGAAGGTGGTGGTGGAAGTGCCTATCGGTGGTGGCATTGGTAGCTGTTGGTGGTGGTGTGCTCGGCGGAGGTGGTGGTGATATAAGTGACGGTGGTATTGTTGTTGTGGTCGGGGTGGAGTAGGGGGCCGCGGTGGTGATGGCGTGGTAGAGGCGACTAAAGGGGGTGGTGTTGGCGGTGACGGTGATGGTGGCTGCGGCGGTGTTGGTGTTGGAGGTGATGGTGTAGGAGTTAGGCCGACGGTGGTAGTGGTGAAGGTGACAGTCGGTGGTTGCAGTGGCTGCTCGTGGTGATGTTGGCTGCGGTGGAGGGTGATTTTAAGCTCGATGGTGATGCTGAGGTGGTGGTGGTGTCGATGGTGTAGGAGTCAGCGGGTTGTGGTGAAGGTGGTGGTATAGGTGTTGGAGCAGCGGTCGGCTCTGGTGCTCCAGTGGAGGTAATGGTGATGGTGGTGCTGCGGTGGTGTAGGGTGGTGGTGTAGGAATGAAGAAGAAGAAGAAGAAGAATAAGAAGAAGAAGAAGAGAAGTTTATGGCTGAATGAGGGATGGGAGGAGAGAGAGGGTGGTAGGATTTTTTAGGTCTCCTCTTAGGATTAGGGCCGGCCACATGTGGGGTGTGTGTGTGTGTGTGTGTTAATATAGGGGGATGAGTGGTTGTGATTGGGGGGGAGGAGAATTTGAATCAATGGCTATGATTTCTCATGAAAGAAAAATAATGCAAGGAGAGAGAGTGTGTGAGGTGACGGTTCATGAGGATGGGGGTATTTCTTTATTTGGTTTGCACCAATAGGAGGGTGACACCTAGCATCCTCTTTGCATTTTAGCCCCTTAACATTTGGGTGTCTACACATGAACGAAAAATTATGAGAATTTGATATGGAAAGTTGTGTTTGGTATTTTGTAGGATGAGAGGGTATTGGATGATTTGTTTGAGCCTCATGAATGGGAGTTGGGATTGGGTTAAGTCGATTTTCCCAATTTAATTAAATAAAGAGTCATATGTGCTCTTAAATTAAATGGGAGTACATGGGATCTCAATTGGGAGTAACACAAATATCATGGACGGTGTAGGCTTGGTGTTAGTCTTGAGCCCTTTAATTGGTTAGGCAAAATGGGTTGAGTTTGTATCCCCAAATCGATGACAACGACATAGGTACAAGGCATAGGATTAAAAAATTAATTTTTGTGACCGAAAAGTTGTACAATTAAAATAGAGCACAAGGGAGTATGTTTGTAAGTAACAAAAAAGTCCAGGTCCTAGGTTGGCTTGTCAGGTCAAGAGTGCAAAGATTTATTGGAAAGTAAAGGCTATTGTTGTGCTCCAATTATTGTAGCAACGGTAAGGTGCACTAAAAGCATGAATTAAGGAACCAGTCTACACAACCATAATTTCTAATCCTTAGATAACCTGAAACTAAACCAAAATTCTTACCATATCCAGTCTACCTAAAATTATTTTGAGGGGGTTTACATCTTTCCCAATTTAGAAGAATTTTGTCCCCGAAATTAAAATAAAGCACGAATAAGAGTTGCGAGAATTAAAAAGTTAACAGGTAATAAAATGCAGTACGTAAATTCGTATCTCAGTCCTCAAATAAATACGGAAAATATTGTCGAATAGAATTCTTGCACTCCCAAGTAGACTCGCCCAGCGAATGATACTTCCATGCCACCCTGACCAGTCAAATAGTTTGTCCCCTCAAAATCTTCTCACTACGATCGAGTATCCCTACTGGATGCTCCACATATGATAAATTGGGCCCGACTGTAATCTTTGAATGATCGAGCACGTGGCTAGGGTCTGCCATGTATCTTCTCAACTGCGATACGTAAAATATGTCGTGCACGCCTTCTAATGACGGAGGTAATGCAAGATGATAAGCTACTTCGCCAACACGCTCCAAGATATCAAAATGTCTGATGTACCTCGGACTCAACTTACCTCTGTCCCCAAATCTGACGGTACCACGAGTAGGCGATATCTTTAAAAATACATGGTCACCTTTCTTGAATTCCAAAGGTCTGCGGTGCGCATCTGCCCAATACTTTTGCCTGTCCTGTGCTGCGCGCAGGTGGCCCAGAATCTACTTTACTTTCTCTATTGTCTATGTCACCAACTCTGGACCAAGTATCTAGAACTCTCCCACGTCACTCTAATATACCGACGACCTGTACTTCCTATCATACAATGCCTCATAAGGTGCCATCTGTATGCTTGCTTGGTAGCTATTATTGTAGGAGAATTCCACCAAGTGTAGATGGTCCTCCCAAGATCCTCTAAAGTCGATCATGCACTCTCTCAATATATCCTCTAGTATCTGAATCATGCGCTCTGACTGCCCATCAGTCTATGGATGATATGTAGTGCTGAACTTGAGGCGAGTTCCTAGACTCTCATACATACTCTGCCAGGAATATGACATAAATCTGGAATCATGATCTAAAATGATGCTAACAGGTACTCCATGTAGTCGTACTATCTGCCGCATGTACATGTTAGCCAATATCTCTATGAACTGCCCAACTCTGAAGGGCAAAAATGTGTTGACTTAGTGAGTCAGTCCACGATAACCCAGACTGCATCCTTCCCGCTATAGCTCCTCGAAAATCCCGTGACGAAGTCCATGGTAATGTGCTCCGACTTCAACTCAGGAATGGGAAGCGGCTGCAATAGTCCAGCAGTCCTCTGATGTTCGGCTTTGACTTGCTGACTGACCAAATATCTCGCCACGAATCTCTCAATCTCCCTCTTCATCCCATGCAACCAGTAGTGTTGTCTCAAATCTCGGTACATCTTCGTACCCCAGGATGAATAGAATAAATTGAACTATGGGCCTCAGTCATCAACTCCTGGCGTAGCTCGCCACTCGGAACATATAGGCGATCTCCATACCTCAACATTCCGTTTTCGTGAATCCGGAGTCCCGTCTGCATGCTGGCCTCTTTCCTCTCTGGCAGTCGTCGGAATCTCGTATCGGTAGGCAAGGCTGCCTTGATCCTCTCAACCAATATAGACTAAACTTCTAGACTGGCCATCTGTCCATCCCTGCCTGGAAATACAACTTTTATCCCAAGCTCTTGAAGATCCTTTAACAAATGTCGCTGAGTCATCAAAAAGTATGCCATGGGCTTCCTACTTAAGGCATCTGCTACAACATTCGCCTTGCCAGGGTGGTACTGTAACTCAATATCATAGTCTGTTATCAACTCTAGCCAACGCCTCTGTCATGCACCAGTCCCAAAATACTAAGGGACTAGCCATGTGGCAATGGCCAGCAGCACAACTCCAATGGGCAAACCCAATTTAATGGACTCGTTAGAGTGCACTTAAGCTGTAAAATAAATACAATGGCCTACGATACATTTTACAGTTTATATATCTAATCTCATCCACAATAAGTAACAAAATCACAAGGAGACAAGTCCAGTCACAATAATATAAAATAATCTGTCCAACCAATCAATATAAATAATGTCACGGGGAATAACCCGTCATCAAAATGGAAAAGAAAATAACTCCAAGTACAATATCCAGAAGTCACTACAGGATCAAATATCTAAGAACACTAAGCATAATAAATGAATTATGAGAATATTATGTGCTCAAGAGAAGTCATCCAGAATAACCTCGTCCTCTACAACATATACGTCTCCAATAGTAGCACCTGCCCCGTAAATCTTAGGATAGCTCTCCTCGTCTACATCTGGGGATATAATATGGATCCAGGTCCTCAGGAGACATAGCAAGGTACAATAAACACTCAAGCCAAAATAATATACAACAAGTAAATATAAACAGATCCCAAGGGCAATCTATGTAACCAGCTAAGTGAAATACAAATGAGAGCATCACTAGTACTCAGGCTGAGACCACTACAGACTCTGTGTCGGGGAGCCCATAGCAGCAAGTAGTATTACGACTCCAGTATATGTGCCAAAGATCTGAGACAAAGTCTAAGGCACCTCCAGTAGTATAGTATATATATAAATAATTAGCCTGTAGCCTGTGTGTCTCTTCCCACCCAATATAACCTCATATCTCATGTCCACGATGTCTCATATCCATAACACACAAGATAATGACCTCTAGCTAGTATTGTACAAGTCATAATAATATCCATATAATATGTAAGTCTCATATCACGAATCATGTAAGCCTATACAGAATTACCATGAATAACTCAAGAAAGATTCTGTCACATAAATTACTATTAAGTGTCCTACGGTATGACGTACTTGGTAAAACAAGCACATAAAAATAAGATCATGGAATCAACTCTTTAAGTGACATTACACGACTTCGCGTACGACATCGATACCCGAATCTTGTTCGGACGCTAAGCAATGTCTCACGGTCCTAGGTTGAATATGAACATCATAAGAATATATATATATAAAAAAACACAAGCAGATACTATAGCAGGATCTACTACAAGTTTGGCAAGGTACACTTGCCTGGGTTCCGAACTTTGTCAACTACTCCGGGGAAAGTGGAATATGCACGTACACCTCCGGATACTGAAACAAATATCACCAATATTCTCATAATACTTGAAATAGCTAGAATTTACTACCCATAAATCCAATTTGGATACAAGGACAAAATTGATAGTTTTAGGTCAAAGCGGTGTCCACATGTGGCATATTTTGCATCAAAAAATGTGTCGAAGGTAAACTTCACCAAATTTGTCAAACTTAGTGTCTAAGAGTCTAGAACAATGATACGAACCCAACAAAATATCCAGAACTGGATTTTGATGTGCCGATCACGAAATCGTCCGTCATGTGGAACCGTAGGACCCACGAAATGGTATTTTGTCAACGTTCTCATATTCGAACCAAACTTGGGTCACATGATCAACGTAATGATGCGAATCCAATGGCACCAGTTTTATTGCAAATTGACGAGTACACACGAAGTTATGGCGAGATATCAGAATAAGCCGATACGGTATTTTTTGGCGGATACGCGTTGATTCCGGCTTGCACACACGTCCAAATCAAATTTTGCGAAATCCCACACGTTCGCGTTTACGTTATGCACCATTCGGTGTAATCCGTACGCGACGACGTGGCTTCGTTTGGCGGAACGCACCCCGTATCGAAGATTTTGGGTTCTTTAAAAATAAGTTTTTGTTTATTTTAGAATCATAATAATTTAACCATTAAAGCAAACTAACAAAAAACTAAAAGAACAATACAAATCTTTGTTATATTATGAAGAAGTCATTTCAATTATATTTTAAAAATAATTAATGAGTTGGTAGAAAATTGGACATGAACATGGGTACTTGGACTGAATTTTTGAACTGTTGTTGAACAATTTTTTGGCCAACTTCTGGTCGATTTTTCGATCAAACCCGGGAGGCCTAAATTCGTTCCACTTGAAGAAAATTCTAAGGGGGTAGGTTGTGAACATACCAGCGAAGATGGGACACAAAACAGACGAGTGAGGAGGGAGGAAACCCTACGCGAAGGGGGGCCACAGCTGTTGCTGCTGTGCGCGTGCGCGCTGCCGGGCGGTCGTCGTGGGTGATCGGGGTCCGACGTGGGTGATGGTGGAGGTTGTTTAGGATTAGGGTTAGGGTTTTAGTTATATATATATATATATATATATATATATATATATATATATATATATATATATATATATATATATATATATATAGAGAGAGAGAGAGAGAGAGAGAGAGAGAGAGAGAGAGAGCCAGGGGAGAGTGAGCAGGTGGGCTTGGGTAGTTTTAGGTTTTTTGGTTTGGGTTATGTTAGCGGGTATGAGTTTGGGTTTTTTTATTTTATTCATTAGTTATATGTAGAAAATTCTCAAAATAGTTAGGCACTTGGAAAGATTCTAAAAAAATTATATTTCCTCCAACAATTAATTTACAACCAAATTATATTAATTAAAAAGGTATTTACTAAATATGAATGAATATTAAATTAGTTAAATAAATCTATAAATTATATTTTCTACTTAATATTATATTAGGAGCATGCGGGGGTTCGGATAACGCAACTCGAGTGTCATGTGCGTAATATGACCAGTTAGGCTCATAGTATAGATTTAGCTGGAATCAATGGGTTGGTGTGGCGTGTTAAAATCGTACACCACAAAAAAGAGTAAATTAATCATCGTTTTCTCGTAATTATGTCACGAAAGTTGTGCGACCAAAATAAGGTATGGTATTATGAATTTGTGAGTGACAGTCATGGCAGGAGCCTAATTTGACTCGTCGAAGTCGAGAATGCTAGGTTGGTTGGAAGAGAAAGGCTAATGTTGCACCCAAGATCTTAACACTATGGTTGATGGTTTTCAAAGTTCAATTAAATTATCGAATAAATAATATTAAATAAAAAATAATTATTAATTACCGAACTAACCCTATATAAAAATCAGGGTGCTCATAATCTACCCACCTTAAAAGAATTACGTCATCGCAATTAAGAAAAATTAATAGGTCATGAAAGGTTTGCTCCAGACGAGATGACGCGGTTGCATGACATTTGTTGAAGCACGACATAAAGGATAAATGACCATGAACAAGGAAAAATTGAGTGAAAGGGTGAGGGTTTTGTTCAAGAAGAACACGTAGGGAAGCAATAAAAACTTTTTCCTAGGCAATGAGAGATGAGTAACTCAAAAGTAAATGAGCCTGATTAGAGCGGGGATCAACTATAGCTTATGAAAACTTGGGCACCACTTGCATATTACTACTCTAGACCAACAAGTTCATGCTAACATAATACTAGGTATAAGGTAAGAAATAGAACTAACAGGTACATGCTAAAGTATTACTAGGAATATCCGTTACTATAGCTATCTATGATAAAACTAAATTTTACTCATATTCGCTACTCCTCGAGTCTGTGCCTCCTCTGTAATACCCCGTTCCGCTCAAGCGGACCACCGATTCAAACGGCAAAAGTGTAATATCCTGAACCGCATTGCTTAGGCGAGAATACTCGTTTGAGGCGAAGGATATCCAGACTTGTCCCTACAGGTTTTCGGCTTAGGCTTTCAGAGGCTTGTTCGGAGTATCGCTCAACCGAGGCGAATCATCGCTAAGATAGGTGGCTACGGTGAACTTGTCTTTGCTTAGCCAGCACATATAAAATATGGAACTATACATGTTAGTCGCTAGGTGAATCACCCCCTGCATGCTAATAAGAATACAACGCACCTAGTGTCACGCCCCAGTCCCAAAATACGTAGGACCAGGAACACGTAAGCATGCCAGCCGTATGTATATGGCAACTCCAATATATGGATACCATAATACACACGTACGCTGCAATATGAATATAATCTCACATGTGGTATATATATATAGTGTCACAAGTCACATATATACTAATCTCATCCACACAACAAGTCATAGAAAAGAAATAACTAAACTCGAATAATGAGTCTGAATAATCCAAAACTAATAGTCGGAGGAGACAAATCCACTACCAATGACTATATCAATACTAAAATAAGGGAGGGGTAAATCTCCAATATAAATAAGATGATGATATAAAGGTATCAGCGAAGCGATCCATCGCTAGAGATAATCAAAGATGCTCCGAAGGTAAGACCTCCTCGGGAGAGATAAGTAGTAAGTCCTGATCCGTGCTCCTGCGGATAGTCATGAACATCTACACCTGGAAAGGGACCAAGTCCTCAGAGGGACGTAATAAGATACATAGAAGCAAGCCAATTGAATACAGTGAACATGCATAATGTTTGAAAATATATAAGTACATTGTACAAGACAATCTATATGAATGCAAATGAGGACAACTTTTTGATGTATGGGCAAGGGTAGGCTACTCGATCTAAGCCTCACAACTCACACACCCGTTAGGGGACATCAGAAATTGTTATACCTCGGGGTAGCGACCAGCGCGACTCTACAAAAATCGATATACCTCGGGGGTAGCGACCAGTGCGACACACGCCCGTAGTGCGAGCTATATACTATGATTTACCAGAGTGGTTATAGCCCATACGCCTACTGATTGTCCTCTCATGATACTAAGTGCCATGTGTGTGTCAACATATCTAATATATAGTAATGACTAAAAAAAACTACACATGCAAGGAATATACAGAAATACAATAAATATACAGAAATATAATAAGCATGCAAAGTACTGTAAGCAATTTGGCAAGGTATCTTGCTTGGTCTGAAAAAGAATGAAGTCCCAACTCAAGACGTCGTCCGATCTACCCGTCACATAAATTAAACAAGTTAGGTTACAAAAGTGGGTGAATAGGTTCCTCAATTTTAATCTATTTTAATTTTGAATAAAATAACTTAAAATATTATTTTAATCTTATTATAATCTGATTTTATTGTTAAACCCTAATTTTGGTCCAACGAAAGTCAACTTTACGGATTTGTGATCCATGACACGCAAATCGAGGCAATTCGTTAACCAAAAAGTCAACCAACTCAAATCCTTGATTTGTGTGTAGAATTATATAGATTTCAGTGCTACATGAACACCGGAATCAATGGTTTCATAAAATCACAAGTCGGTAAAGAGTTATATCCACAAGGGCGCACATATGACAATTTTTGATAGTTTTCTATTTACGTATAAGTTGCACGAATTTTACAGTAAATTAAACTTACATGTTAAATTTTGAAAATATTATTTTATTTAAGTTCATTATGTCAAATTTCTGAAACTTCAAACGGTTCGTAATTCCGAATTCGGGATCTCCCGAAATCTCGAAAATACGAAAACACGTCTTATTTCGGACATCTGGCACTTTCAGAATATTCTGGAAAAATAGGTTCTAAAATTATTAAAATAATTTATATATTTAGAAAACTAACCTTGATATGGTTCTAACAAAAAAATTGGAGCATGTTTGGAGTCCGGAGCTAGGAGATATCGTCTATTTAAGTCGTCATAACTACTAGAAAATGAGGCTGAATTTATGACGAATTTTGACTTTTTTGGACGAAAATGAGGGGAATTTGGGGAAGAAAAATATGAAGGATGAGGTATTTATAATGGTGTACACTACTTAATTGAATACGACTAGGATTGGCTAATTTGGATAGGATTAGGATAAGTTTAAATACGGATAGGATATGCATGAAGTTGCTTTCCTACTAGGCTCAGGATTTGAATTAATTTAAAATAGAGTTTGAATTTATCTCAATAATTTATAATCTTAAATAAAATTAAAGATAATACAAATAATTTATATATAATCTTATTAATATCTATTAACACTAAATTAGCATCTATCTAATATTTTGACTATATATATCCAAATAAATCCTAAATAATTTCAAAAATCTAAATAAATTTCTTAAAATTCTAAATAAATTAAAGAAAAATATAATTATATATTTTAACCTAAAATAAATATTTGGTAGAAATAATATGCAAGTATGGACTCAAAATAAATTATAGAAGTCCTAGAAATTTAGGTTCCCTATGTTTTAATTACTTAAAAATTCTAGAAAAATCTCTAAAAATCTAAAATAGCCTAAAAATGATTCTAAATAAATATTTACATAAGTAAATATACTAAGAAATTTATTTTCTAATTAACTAAGAGAATACTCTAAAGTAATTTAATATTTAAAATAATCTATAATAAATATAATAATATAAAATGCACACAAAATACCTATTTTGGGTGAGGGGGTTTACAATCTACCCAACTTAAAAGAATTTCGTCCTCAAAGTTAACACTAACCAATATTCGTAATAAATCACTATAGCTATTACACTTCATTGTTATCTAACAGTGCTTCCTAAAAGTTATGGTCTGTCGTTCTAACACTTCTTATTTATTGTCCATACACTATTCTATCATCCTCTAACTCGTCTATACTATCCAACTTATAAAAGTTCCACTAGTAGTCAAAGTCTCTTGTGGCTATTGTCTAGGTTGTAAGGCGAATTTATTTATTGGGTCGAAAATCTTGGGATACCTATCTGGAATCTCACAACCATGATTTTTCTGCAGGAGCGCTGGCGCGGTGATTCTCGCCTAGCGGGGACGGCCGATTTAGCCTGCGGGAGATCGGGGCGTAACATCCTCCACTATCATCATAAAAGCCTGTCCATGTCCCTGTGGTGGTGCTCTTTGCTGTTGCTGGGCCTGCTGGAAGAATGCTGTCTGTGATGCCAAGGGTGGCCTCGGTTGATATCCTCCAGGTGCTGGTAGTTTGAATCCTCCATCTTTCGCCTGTGATACTCTTGGTGCTGGATAAGCTGGTTGATGTGGCTGCTGGACTGGTCTCAATGTTGGTAAAGCTTGTCGGTGAACCATCAGTGCTTCTTCTCGATGCTCCGTACAATTTTTGGTTGAATGCTGGTCTGAACCGCAAATCAAACATAATCCTAATCTGCGTCGGCATTCTTTGGCGAGATGACCTACCTTGCCACAAAAATGACAAGTAGAGAGTCCTAGTGTTGGTGCTGGTAGGTCTGGTCGATGAATCATCAATGCTCCTCTACGTTGTTCCATACAGTCCCGTGCCGAGTGTTGTCCCGATCTGTAAATCAAGCATAGTCCCAACTTGCGTCTGTACTCGCTCTCGTAATGACCTCGCTTGCCATAATATTGACATGTAGGCAGTGCCTGCGGAGCTGCTCTGGGTGGCTGGTGTATATGAGGTCTCTTTGCAGCTTCTTCCTGTGGTGCTATGGCTGGTGCTGATGTGAACTGTCATTTATGGCTGGACTCTCTCATGGTGACCGCTCCATGCATCGGGCTGCAGCAAGGACGTCCGTAAATGAAGTAGGTGCAACAGAGCCAATCAATCTTTGTAACTCAAATCTCAGTCTGTCAAAGAATTTCTTTGACTTCTCTTCTTCTGTCGGGATCAGTGTAGGGTCGAATAGTTGAATTAAGCATGATGCAAATCAAGAAATTAATTCGAATAAGATATAGAGGTCAAGAACGTGTCAATATGTGGATGAGATCCTATAATTTATTCTATCCTAATTTGCAGGCTTGCTCCGTTCCTTAATTGAAACCAAAGCAATATAGTCGTAGACCTGCATATGCCACTACAAAAACTATGTCACACCCCAGTCCCAAAATACCAAGGGACTAGCCACGTGGCAATAGCCAGCAGCACGACTCCAATGGACAAATCCAATTTAATGGACCCATTAGAGTGCACTTAAGTTGTAAAACAAATACAATGGTCTATAATACATGTCACAGTTTATATCTAATGTCATCCACAATAAGTAACAAAATCACAAGAAGACAAGTCCAGTCACAATAATATAAAATAATATGTCCAACCAAGCAATATAAATAATGTTACAGGAACAACCCGTCATCAAAATGGAAAGAAAAATAACTCCAAGTACAATATCCAGAAGTTACTATAAGATCAAATATCTAAGAACACTAAGCATAATAAATGAATGGTGAGAATACTGTGTGCTCAAGAGAAGTCCTCCGAAATAACCTCGTCCTCTGCAACCTGTACGTCTCCAATAGTGGCACCTACCTCATAAACCTCGGGATAGCTCTCCTCGTCTACACCTGGGAACATAATCTGGATCCAGGTCCTCAGGGGACATAGCAAGGTACAATAAACACTCAAGCCAAAATAAAATACAATAAGTAAATATAAACAGATCTCAGGGCAAGCTATATAACCAGCTAAGTGAAGTGTAAATGAGACCATCACTAGTACTCAGGCTGAGACCACTACATGCTCTGTGTCGGGAAGCCCATAGCAACAAGTAGTATCATGACTCTAGTATATATGTCAAAGATCCGAGACAGAGTCTAAGGCATCTCTAGTAGTATAGTATATATATATAAATAGTTAGCCTGTAGACTGTGTGTCTCTCCCCACCCAATATAATCTCATGTCTCATGTCCAAGATGTCTCATATCTATAACATGCAAGATCATGACCTCTAGCTAGTACAACGAGTCATAATAATATTCATATAATATACAAGGCTCATATCACAAATCATGTAAGCCTATACAGAATCACCGTAAATAACTCAAGAAAGATTATGTCACATGAAATAGTGTCAAGTGTCCTACGGTATGCGTACTTGGTAAAGCAAGCACGTAAAAATAGGATCGTAAAATCAACTCTCTAAGTGACGTTACACGATTCCGCGTACGGCGTCGACACCTGAATCTTGTTCGGATGCTAAACAACGTCTCACGGTCCTAGGTTAAACATGAACATCATATGAATATATATAAAAATAAACACAAACAGATAATATAGTAGGATCTACTGCAAGTTTGGCAAGGTACACTTGTCTGGGTTCTAAATTCCGTCAACTACTCCAGGAAAAGTGGAATCTGCACGTACACCTCCGAATGCTGAAACAAATATCACCAATATTCTCAAAATACTTAAAATAGCAAGGATTGACTATCCATAAGTCTAATTTGGACACATGGGCAAAATTGACAATTTTGGGTCAAAGCGAGGTCCATATGTGGCCTACTTCGCACCAAAAAATGTGCTGGAGGCAAAGTTCTCCAAATTTATTAAACTTAGTGTCTACGAATCCAGAACGATGATACAAACCCAACGGAATGTCTAGAAGTGGATTTTGATGAGCCGATCACGAAATCACCCGTCATATGGAACTGTGGGGCCCACAAAATTGTATTTCGTCAACGTTCTCAGATTCAAACCAAACTTGTGTCACAGGACCAACGTAATAATACGAATCCAATGGAACAAGTTTCGTTGTGAATTGACGAGTACATACGAAGAATAATTTAACCATTAAAGCAAACTAATAAAAACTAAAAGACAGTAAAAATCTTTGTTATATTGTCAAGAAGTTCTTTCAATTATATTTTGAAAATAATTAATGAGTTGGTAGAAAATTGGACATGAACAGGTACTTGGACTGAATTTCTGAACTGTTGTTGAACAGTTTTTCAGCCAACTTTTGGTCAATTTTTCGATCAAATCCGGGAGCCTAAATTTATTCCACTTGAAGGGAATCCTAGGGGATTAGGTTGTGAATATACCAGCGAAGATGGGACGCAAAACAAATGAGCGAGGAGGGAGAAAACTCCGTAAGAAAGGGGGCTGCAGTTGCTGATGTTGTGTGCGTGCGCGTGCGCGCTGCCGACGGCGCTCCAGCGCTGCTTCGTAGCGGCGGCGGTGCGGGCGGTGCTGCGGGCGGTCGCCGTGGGTGGTCGGGGTCCGGCGTGGGTGATGGTGGAGGTGGTTTAGGATTAGGGTTAAGGTTTTAGTTATATGTATATATAGAGAGAGAGCCAGTAGAGAGTGAGCGGGTGGGCTTGGGTAGTTTTATGTTTTTTGGGTTTGGGTTTGGGTTAGGTTAGCGGGTATGGGTTTGGGTTAATAGGTTTGGATTTTTTTCTTTTGTTTTATTTTATTCAATAATTATATGTAGAATTTTTTTAAAAATAGTTAGGTACTTGAAAAAATTCTAGAAAATTTATATTTCCTCCAACAATTAATTTACAACCAAATTATATCAATTAAAAAGATATTTACTAAATATGAATGAATATTAAATTTGTTAAATAAATTCATAAATTCTATTTTCTAATTAATATTATATTAGGAGCATGCGGGGGTTCGGATAACGCAACTCGAGTGTCATGTGTATAATAGTATAAGTTAGCCTCATAGTATGGATTTAGTTCGAATCAATGGGTTGGTGTGGCGTATTAAAATTGTACGCCACGATAAAAGGGTTAATTAATCATCGTTTTCTCATAATTAAGTTGCAAAAGTTGTGCGACCAAAATAAGACATGGGATTGCAAATTTGTGAGTGACAGTCATGATAGGAGCCTCATTTGACTCGTCTAAGTCGAGCATGCTAGGTTGGTTGGAAGAAAAATGCTAGTATTGCACTCAAGATCTTAAAACTATGGTGGTTGGTTTTCAAAGTTTAATTAAATTATCAAATAAATAATATTAAATAAAAAATAATTATTAATTATCGAACTAACCCTATATAAAAATTAGGGTGCTCATACCTCTGTCTCATGTTGAGTTCCTTCTGAGTGTAGACATACTTCAGACTTTTGTGATATGTGTAAATTTCTACCCGCTCTCCATAAAGGTAGTGCCGCCATAGCTTTAGTGCAAATATCACCACAACTATCTCTAGATCATGTGTCAGATAGTTCTTCTCATGAACCCTCAGCTGTCTCGATGCGTGCTGCATCAGTACACATCCTAGTCCGCTCCCAGACGCATCACTATACACCACAAATCCTCCAGATCCAAAAGAAAGTGTCAAGATCGGTACTGTCGTCAGACGCTTCTTCAGCTCATCGAAAGCCGTCTGACACTCCTCTGTCCAGATAAACTCCTCGCCTTTATGCATCAATCGCGTCATAGGCGCAGCGATCATCGAGAAGTTTTCCATGAACCTTCGATAATATCCGGCAAGTCCGAGAAAACTTTTAACCTCCGTAACTGATGTAGGGGTAGGCCACGTCTCCACTGCGGTAATCTTCTCCGGGTTAACTGATAGTCCATCTCCAGTGATTATGTGACCCAGGAATGGTACCCTATATAAGCATAACTCATACTTGCTGAGCTTGGCATACAGTCTCTCATGCCTCAGCGTCTCTAACACGATTCTAAGATGCTCCTCGTGCTCCTCCTGTCTCTTGGAATATACCAAGATGTTATCGATAAATACCACCATGAACTTATCCCGGTACTGGTGGAAAATCTTGTTCATCAGGCTTATAAATACTGTTGGCGCATTAGTTAAACCAAACGGCATGACTAGAAACTCATAGTGTCCGTACTTCATCTGAAAACCTATCTTCGGAATGTTCTCCTTTCTTATCTTGATCTGATGATAGCTGGATCTGAGATCAATCTTCGAGAATACACATGCTCCACTCAACTGATCAAATAAATCTTTGATGTGCGGCAGAGGGTACTTGTTCTTTATTGTTACAATATTTAGCGACCTGTAGTCGATATACAAATGTACCGTTCTGTCCTTCTTCGGCATAAATAAGATGGGTGCTCCACATGGAGAAACACTAGCCCGAATGAAACCCTTGTATAAGAGATCATCTACCTAGACCTTCAACTCAACCAACTCTTTCGGTGCTAGTCTGTAGACGGGGGAAGTAACTGGCTCGCTCCGGGAGTCAACTCTATAGTAACTTTATCTCTCTGTCAGGTGGCAGGCCTGGAAGATCCTCGAAAAATACATCCTCAAACTCTGATATAATACGGGGGTACACCGGTTCACCTTCTGCAATGTGTGCCGCTGTCACGCCCCAGTCCCAAAATACATAGGACCAGGAATACGCGACATGCCAGCTACGCTTTCGACCAGACTCTGGTCTGACTCGAATACGTATAAGCTTTACAATCAAGGGCACTATCTAGAAATCCCATAAATATAAACATCTAAGTCTCAATCCACAATGAACAAAAATATATACAAGAAAGAGCTGTATGAGCTAAAGTCGGCCGCCTAATAACACACAAAACTCGAGTAGACTCGAGAAGAGATGAGTCTACAAAAACTAGGCTATAACAGCAGATGAATAATCAATATGAATAAAGTAACCATAATGCCGGTAGAAATAATATGAGTACTTGGTACACTACCTGCAAGACCTGCAACTCCATCAGCAACTCCAAATGCTCCGTAATCGTCTATGCTGCAAAACTGGCAGGGGATCAGGTCTTCAGAGGGACATAACAAGGTACAAAAATATAGCAAGCCAAGGTACAACAGAAAGTACAAGTGCGACGACGGTGTAGTCTAGCATAACCAACTAAGTGAGACACAGTTTGAAGACAATGTTCGACGCGTGGGCTGTCCAAAATAAAACCGTAGCTCCGAACACAGAGACACACGGGGCGTACCATAGCTCCGAGCACAGAGTCACACGGGTGATACTACTACTCCGGATACAGGAACACTACATCAACAGGACATACATATATAAAGTGCGTGCAGAGGAGCCCACACGTCTAGTAAGTATCTTTCCCATCCCAAGCGGTCAATGATGGTGCGCTGAACCTGAACCTCTATCTAACAGTCTCGTCACACAGAAATAACTATCAACAGACGCGACCCTAAGGTCGTCCCAGTCTCCGGTCATGATGTCAGTATCAGGATACAGGAAATCTGGCACGATAACAGTGTATGAATGTCCTGGGGTGACGATATACTCAGGTACGTACATCGAGGTGTTACGAACATCTAGCATTCGTTACAAGACATTACGACGAATGTCTATACCCGGTTGTGATCCGGACGCAAAGTAACGATCATAATCAAACACGCGCACAATGTACATAATGAAACAATAAATATCTGTAACTGAAAAAGAGGGTGGCAAGGTACACCTGCCTGCGTCCGGCTGCTGATGACGGGGATCCGGTACCACGTCCAAGTCCACAGGTCCCGTAGTACCTCATTAATTCCCAACTTTGCAGCAAAGAAATGGCTGAAAATATCAAATCCATATCCAGCAGGAGCATGTGCTGTTATAATAACTGCTCTTCCAACATATTTTGCTAGCTCATCAAAATCTGGCTGCAGATTAGCAACATCCTTTCCTGAAGCAAGTTCCACAATGAGGTAACCATGAGTGGCACTTTTCTGCACATTGGCCATAGGTAAACCATTTAAAGTCTTAGGAATTGATGGGATTTCGGAGGGATCACATTCCATCACTGCAATCATAGGGAAATCCAATTCAATAGACAAGTTTCCCTGCGCTTCCTCTTCAAGCTTTGAGGTATTCAACCAACTTTCAAATGGCAAAATGCTTCTTCCATTACCTTTGTGTCTATGACACCTAGGGATGATGCGAAGGATACTTAGAAAGTGACACCATATTTTGGTGTACTGAAGAGGGATCCTTGAGTTGTCCAGTCCATGGACTTTGGCCTTTAAAACTCCAGATGCAGTGTCAAACTCAATCATATCACTTTTTGCTATACCAGCTTTGACAAGGAAATGTGCAGCAGCCATGGTTGCATGCCCACAAAGCTTCACCTCGGTGAGAGGAGTGAACCAGCGGAGGTTGAACCTGCAGCTGCTACAGGTGGAGTTGGGTCCAAAATTAGTTGGTCTGGACAAGAAGGCGGTCTCGGAGACGTTGAACTCCTTGGCGGCAGACTGCATCCATTTGTCATCATCTTCTGATTCCAGCAAGCATACAGCAGCCGGGTTCCCCCTAAATGCGATGTCAGTAAACGCATCTATTATGGCATATTTTACTGCTCTGTTTTCCATTACAACTGGAGAGAAAATAGCATACGGTTGTAATGTAGGAGAGGGAGGAGAGAGAGAGAGAGAGAGAGGGGGTGGGGATTTCTCTAGGTATTGGGATTAGGGCCGGCATGGGGTTGTGTGTAGTAATTGAGATATTATATAGGGAGTGGTGTGAGGATTGGATGGTGAGGATTGGCCCAATTCAAATGGGTGGTGGAGATTTCACATGAAGAGATTAATTCTTCATCCAAAGAAGAAGGAGAGGGAGGCTTGACCTGGTCAAAGGAGAGGGGGCTTCTCCATTTAGCCTAGACCAATGAGGTTTTGACACATGTTACAACATTTGCAATTTAGCCCCTTAAGTTTGGATATTTGTACAAACACATGAAATAATAGAAAAATTATGGGAAAATTGGTGTTTGGTATTTTGTAGGGTGAGGGGGTGTTGTGTGTTTTGCATGGGCTTAATTAAATGGGCATTGGGATTAAATTAGGATTAAAATAGGATTAGTCAAATTTGGTATCCCCAATTTAATTAGAATAAATATGTCCTGCGCCTTTAAATTAAATGGGGGCACCTGGGATCTCAATTTGGGAGTGACACAAAGGTCGGGAATGGTGTAGGCTTGGTGTCAGTCTTGGACCCTTTAATTGGTCCGGCTCAACGGGTTGTGTTGGTGTCTCAAAATTGCTGTCAACGACACAGGTGTCTGGCACGGGATTAAATATAGGATTTTGGATACGAAAAGTTATATAATTAATTTAGGGCACAATGGATTTGATTTTGAGAGACGGTAAAGTCCAGCGCCTAAATTGGCGTGTCAAGTCAAGAGTGCAATAATCTGTTAGAATTTATGGGCTGATGTTGGGCTCCGAATACTCCAACAATGGTACGGTGCGCCAAGGGTTTAATTCAAAATCAGACATCTGCAACCTTACTTCTAAACCTCAGTCAACTGCTGCTAAACCAAAATTTTCCATCCCATACCAGACTATCTATAGAAATAATTGAGGGGGTTTACATCCGCTAAGGTAGGTTGGACACCATGCTCTTGGGCTCCCTGAAGAAACTTAAACTCAGGGTGATCTGGTGGTCTAAATATAACACATCCATGTCGGCAATCTAGCATCGCGTGGTATTGGCTCAACCAATTCATGCCTAGGACAATGTCATAGTTTAGACTTAACCTCATAATAAATTCTCTCGTTCTATTTACAAACACTATTCCTCCTTAAAAATTCCTTTTTTTGTTCTCTCTCTCTTAATGTATAAATACTTTTCTTCTCAAAATTTCTCCTCAAGTTTTGTTCTCATTCATATTCCATTTTATACCTCAGTTTTAATGGTATCATTTCTTTATCCATAATTAAATTTTTGTTTAGTTCTTTAATCTGATATTCCTAAATTCTTCTATCGATATATTCATCGTTCCTTTGTCTTAAACGTAATTCTTTTGGTATTAATTTCTTCATATCCTCTAGGTGTAATCCTCTAATTAAACTGTCACAACCAATGTTATCCTTGTAATAGTTTATACCTACTATTGGGCTTAAATTTTTTAAGGTATATAATATAATCCACTATTATTTTAAGTAAATCCTCCGCATACCGTGTCAAAACATAGCTTATTCTACCTAAAATTGTATTCCTCAATTTTCTTCTTTTTATTATTTATTTCTCTGACTCCATAGTATAATTATAATAATGGTATCACCCAAGCACATGCTAGAATTTTTGGTATCAGATAATCATCTTCCAGGTGAGAGTCTAAAATTTTATCTTCTCCAGCTCATAATATCGTTCCTGGTATCGCTATCATGGGCTACAACTAATTTCTAGCATCTAGCTATACATTTTCATAAATTATTCTAGAGGGTTAGGATCAACAATCTTTTTAGCTTCTAGTACTTCCTAAATCACTGCTATCTTAAGTAAGGGTAGGGTTTTATCAATTCTAGGAACATACTACTAGGTCTAATTCTCTTGCTAATAATCTACACTAGTTCTAGAATCTAAAAAGAACCTATCAACATACCCTACTAAGGGTAACAATCTTCTCACAAAATATTATATTAATCATGCCTTCTATCGTTTGGACTACGATCTTTTTCTGGAGGGAACCATCAAGCACAAGCATTCATCTCTCCGAAATAAAATAGAGATGAGAAACAATAATAACGATATTTATGGAAAAGGAACAAATACAATTTTGAAGTCCAAGGGCGATAATCAAATACAAAGGGAGTTTTAAAATCGGTTATGGATTAAGATTTTATTCAACAATAATCCTAAATTGCAGGCTCGTTCGGTACAGTAACATAATCAAAATGATATGCTCTGACCTGCATGAGCCACCACAAAAATTATGTCACGCCCTAGTCCCAGAATACACGGGATTAGGCCATGTGACAATGGCCAACTACGTACCAAGGGGACTCCAGTCTAACTCCAATATGTATAAGCTGTAAATAAGGGTCACTATCTAGATAACACGGTATACATGTCTATGTCTCAATCCACAGGGATATGTAATAAAAAAGGGATAACATGTAACATAGTGTGCACCCCACACTATATTCGTCTGAATAGACTCGGAGGAAATAATATGAGTCTACAAATACTGGACTATACTAGCAAAAAATAAGCAAAGATCATAATAGCTGAACGATGAAAAAGTGATATAAATATCGAGTAACAATACCTGCATACCGATATAATACTCATCAGTAGCTCCAGCCTCCTGTAAGCAATCGTTCCTACAATCTGGCAGGGAACCAGGTCCTCAGAGGGACGTAATAAGGTACAAAAATAATATGCCATAGTAAAATAGAAAGAAAATATGTGATACGTCGGTGTAATCTAGAATAAATACCTAAGTGAGATGCAACTTGAAGACAACATTCGACACGTGGGCTTTCCAAATATAAATCTGTAGCTCTGAGGCACAGAGACACACGGTGCGTACCGTAGCTCCGAGCACAGAGTCACACGGGTAATACTATGACTCCGGATACATGATCTCTACGTAAATAAGAATATATATATATATATATATATATATATATATATATATATATATATATATATATATATATATATATATATATATATATATCGCGTGCAAAGTAGCCCAACCGTCTAGTAACTGTCTTCCCCTCCCAATGTGGTCAACGAGACACATCTGCTGCTCGCTGAGCCTGAACCTCTATCTAACAGTCTCGTCATATTGAAGTAACTAGCAACAATCACGATCCTAAAGTCATCACAGATTTCGGTCATGCTGACACTATCAGGATATGGACACTATCAGGATATGGGAAGTCTGACACGATGACATGTCTGATTGTGTCCTAGGGTTCTGATGTAACCAAGTAGGTACATTAAGGTATCAAGAACATCTATCAATCTATACTAGACATTATCGACGAACATCTGTACCCGGATATGACCCGGACGCTAAGTAACAATTTCAATCCAAAGCACACACAATGTATAAATAAAATAAATAGTAAATCTGGAACTGAGATCCAGAGTGACAAGGTACAACGTCCAAGTTCGAGGATCCTAAAGTACCTACAGATGATGCATAAAATTAATTAATAATCTAGCTCGAAACTATCTAAAATAAGAGATGACGTCATGACTAGCATAGGTTTCTGTCTTGGTTACATAACTCACGTCTAAGGTACTAACTAAAGGGCTGACCCAAGTTGACTAGGAAAATATTGCATTAAATTCGAATATCAAATAGCATAATGTCCTCAAATAATATCTTCAAACCCTAATATTCATCAAGAGTGATTTCAGTCATCTATGTTTAATGTTCATCCTCGACCATACCAACCGGGTAATCATAGACATAAATGCATAAACCCAATTCAGTTGTCACACTTAAATACGCATAACGTTCACATATAATATCCTCAATCATATTATTAAGCTATCACACCAAAATTCATGGAAACAACATCCCCATCATATGCATTTCACGTATATATATTACCTCAAAGAATTGCTATTAAAATATACATTTTCATATATATATATAATGCCAGACAAATGCCATTAAAATATGCATGGGTATTACTCAGGGAACCCTAAACCTAACTAGGGTTTCTCTTAACACATATAAATAATTACACAACAATGACGAAGGAGGAGAAATTATCCAGGTGGCTGCAGGTGGTGGCAGCGGTGGTGCTGCGGCTTCGGTCAGTGACGACTTTGACCACGGGGGTGATGCTCGTGTCGACCGGGGTGGTGCTCGGCGGTGGTGAGGGTGGTGGTGATGATAATGGGATGGAGGTAATGGTGATGGTAGTGGTAGTGTTGCTCGGAGGTGGTGATAGTGGTGGTACCCGGCTACGGTGGTGTAGGTGAAGGTGGTGGTGGAAGTGGCTGTTGGTGGTGGCGTTGGTATCTATTGGTGGTGGTGTGCTCGGCGGAGGTGGTGGTGATGTAAGTGACGGTGATGGTGTTGTTGCTGTTATAGTCGGGGTAGAGTAAGGGGCCGCGGTGGTGATGGCGTGGTGGAGGCGGCTGAAGGGGGTGGTGTTGGCGGTGACGGTGATGGTGGCTGCGGCAGTGTTGGTGTTGGAGGTGATGGTATAGGAGTGAGGCCGATGGTGGTAGTGGTGGTGAAGGTGACAGTCGGTGGTTGCAGTGGCTGCTCGTGGTGATAATGGCTGCGGTGGAGGGTAATGTTGAGCTCGGTGGTGATGTTGAGGCGGCTGCGGTGGTGGTGGTATCGATGGTGTAGGAGTCAGTGGGTTACGGTAGAGGCGGTGGTGTAGGTGTTGGAGCAGCAGTCGGCTCTGGTACTCCGATGGAGGTAATGGTGATGGTGGTGTTGCGGTGGTCCGGCGGGTGGTGTAGGGTAGTGGTATAAGAATGGAGAAGAAGAAGAGATGTTTACGGCTGAATACGGAAGGGAAGGAGAGAGAGAGTGGTGGGAATTTTTAGGTCTCCTCTTAGGATTAGGGTCGGCCACATGTTGTCATGATGCAGTCCCAAAATACCGAGGGACTAGCCACGTGACAATGGCCAGCATCACAACTCCAATGAGCAAACCCAATTTAATGGACCCGTTAGAGTGTATTTAAGCTGTAAAACAAATACAATGGTCTACGATACATGTCACAGTCTAATTCTAATCTCATCCACAGAAAGTAAACACAATTCAATATGATAGATTATCAAGATAATAGATAAAAAAATATAGTCTATCAACAAGTCTAAATAAAGTGTTTCGGGGAACAACCCGATAAAATAAGTTAATGCATAGATCTATGAGTCAAGATATAAAATAAATGGAAGCTGAAATAACTGAAAATATAGTAGAATACTCAGGAGA
The DNA here is from genome assembly GCA_036927795.1 of Iris macrosiphon. Taxonomy (NCBI): domain Eukaryota; kingdom Viridiplantae; phylum Streptophyta; class Magnoliopsida; order Asparagales; family Iridaceae; genus Iris; species Iris macrosiphon. The sequence continues at coordinate 102,486,294 of JAYESA010000003.1, read as the reverse complement.
AATCCTCTGGCACAACCCCATCCTCGGGTGCCAATACTTCTCCAGCGTCATCTCATGTCCTGTATATCTTAGGGTATTCCTCCTCTGCAGTACCTGGAGACATAATCCGGATCCAGGTCCTCGGGGGACATAGCAAGGTACAAGAATAACTCAAGCCAAATAAAATATAGTAAGTCAAAATAGATCGTCAGGGCAAGCTATGTAACCAGCTACGTAAAATGCAAATGAGAGCATTAATCATACTCAGGCTGAAACTACTATAGGCTCTGTGTCGGGAAAACCCATAGCAACATGTAATATCTCGAAGGGCCAGTAAATATGCCAAAGATATTATAATGTATTATATATATAAGCATAATCAGCATGTAGTATGATAAGACTCTCCCCACCCAATGTAACCTCACGTCTCATGTCCATAACACGCAAGATTGTGACCTCTAGCTAGTACAACGAGTCATAATGATATCTCTATATATGCAAGTCTTATGTCACAAATCCTGTGAACCTATACAGAATTACCATAAATAACTCAGGAAAGATTCTGTCACATAAATAGTATCATGTCCTATGGTATGACATACTTGATAAAGCAAGCACGAAAATATATAGGATCGTGGTATCAACTCACTAAGTGACGTTACACGACTCCGCGTACGGCGTCGATACCCTCATCTTGTTTGGACGTTAAGTAATGTCTTATGGTCCTAGATTGAACAGGTACATCATAGAATATATATATATATATATATATATATATATATATATATATATATATATAGAAAGAACTCAAACAATAAAGTCACAGGATCTACTGCAAGTTGGCAAGGTACACTTGTCTGGGTTCTGAGCTCCGATAATTGCTCCGATATAATTGAAATCTTTATGTATGCCTCCGAATGCTAAAACAAATATCACTATTATTCTTAGAATATTTGGAATAGCTAGAATTGACTACCCATAAGTCCAATTTGGATACAGAGACAGAATTGATAATTTCTGGTCAAAGCGGGATCCACATGTGGCCCACTTCGCACCAAAAAATATGCCAGAGACAAAGTTCTCCAAATTTGTCAAACTTAGTGTCTATGAGTCCAGAACAATGATACGAACCCAATAGAATATCCAAAACTGAATTTTGATGAGCCAGTCACGAAATCGCCCGTTAAGTGGAACCGTGGGGCCCACAAAATGGTATTTCGTCAACGTTCTCAGAATCGAACCAAACTTGGGTCACAGGACCAGCGTAACGCTATAGATCCAATGGCGTAAGTTTTATTACAAAACGATAAGCACACACAAAATTATGACGAGTGTCAGAATATGTCGATACGAGACTTTTCGACGGATAGTTGATTTTCGTGTGCATGCACATCCAAATCAACTTCCGTAAAATTCCACATATCCGCATTGACGATACGCACCTTTTGATATAATTTTCACAAGACAAAGTTGCCTCTTTTAGCGAAACGTAGCCCGTTTCAGAAAATTTTGGGTTTTGAAAACCAAGTTTTTAGTCAACTTCAACCGCGAATAAAACTCAGCATACAATAAATTAAAATAAACTAATTAAAGGGATTAAAACTTGGTTATATTGTTCAAATTACTGTTCAAGTGAAATTTAAAAATATTAACTAGGTTGGAACAAAAACGGCCATGAACATGGGACTTTGGGATAGTTTTCTGAACTACAAATTTGGTCTTTTTTTTCTGTTTTGTGTCACGATTTACGACCAACACAGGACATGATACCCGAACTAAATATACAGTGTTCGAGAGGGTCATATGATCTTCGTATAGGATTTGATAGATTGACATTTGGATAATTGTGTAAAGAGATACGAATGTGGGAAGAAGGGTACCTCACTGCTACTGTTAGCTCAAAAATATGGCAACTGTGCGGCAGCTTCTTCGCGGCGGTGGTATACGACGGTCCGGCGTCGTCGTCGGTGGTGGCTTATCGGAAATGGAAGAGAGTTCGATGGTGAACGAAGGGGTGGATCTGGAGGTTTTATAGGTGGTCGGAGGTGGAAGTTACAAGGTGATGAAGAGGGAGGGTTTGGCTGGTCGGGGAAGCGGAAATGAGGAGTCGGGGGGGGGGTTCGGTTTACTGTAGCTAAGTTTATGGGTTTCGGGTGCGGGTTAGTGGGTATGGGTAGGATCCAAATCCAATTGGTTTGGATTGGTTCGGTTGGGTTACGTTTGGTTTGGTTTGGTTTAAGTTGGTTTATTTAAAAATAATGCATTTAGCTATTTTAAAAATAGTTTTTGAGCCCAATAAATTCTAGAAAAATTACACAATACTCTTTTATTAATTATACACCCAAAATTATAATTTTATAATATTTTAATAATTAATTTAATACACAAAAATATAAATTCCTGAAGAATATTTATTATAATTAATTCAAAATTACAGAAAATCTCCAAAACTCAAAAATACATAATTAAAATTCTAAAATTAAATTCTAAAAATCTGGGTGTTTACAATCTACCCACCTTAAAAGAATTTTGTCCTCGTAATTAAGAAAATAAAACATAACCGGTCAAGAAATGGTTTGCTTCAGAAGGGATGTTGTGGTTGCAAGACATGTTTGTTGAAGCACGACACAAAGGATAAGGAACCATGAACAAGAAAAAATCGAGAGAAAGGGTGAGAGTTTTGTTCAAGCAGAACACGTAGGGAAGGAAAAAAACTTTTTTCTAGGCAATGAGAGATAAGTAACTCAAGAGTAAAGGAGCCTGGTTAGAACGAAGATCAACTACAGCTTACGAAAACTTGGGTACCAATTACTAATCTAGACTAACAAGTTCATGCTAACATAATACTAGGCTTAGCCTAAGGAATGGAACTAATAGGCACGTGCTAAAGTATTACTAGGAATAGATAGCTATGATAAAACTTAAATCTTACTCATATTCGCTACTCCTCGAGTCCGTGCCTCCTCCACTGTCATCGCAAAAGCATGTCCACGTTCTTGTGGTGGTGCCCTCTGTTGTTGCTGGGCCTGCTGAAAGAGTGATGCCCGTGGTGCCAAGGGTGACCTCGACTGATATCCTTCCGGTGCTGGTAAAGCTTGTCAGTTTACTATTGGTGCTCCTTCTCGACGCTCAGGGCAATCCCTTACTGAATGCTGACTGGATTCGCAAGCTAAACATAATCCCAATTTGAGTCTACACTCCCTCTCAATATAGACTACCTTGCCACAATAATGATAAGTAGGAAGGGATATGGATTGTGATACTGCTCTCTGTGGTGGTTTCATCTGGGGTCATTTTGTAGACTCCCCGTGTAATGCTCTGGTTGGTGCTGATATGAACGACCATTTCAGGCTGGACTCTCTCATGGTGATACGCTCCATGTGTCGGGCTGCAGCAAGGACGTCCGTATAAGAAGTAGGTGCAACGGAGCCAATTAATCTCTGTAGCTTAAAGCTAAGTTCGTCGAAGAGCTTCTCCGCCTTCTCCTCTTCTGTCGGGATCAGAGTAGGGGCGAAGCAACTCAAACGAATTGTAATCCCCCTGATTTTTAAAAATTGATAATTTGGAATTTTCTCCCAATTTAATGTAATTTTCTGATATTTTTCTGGAATTAAATCAAGGTATTTTGTAATTAAAGGATTTTTTAAAATATTATTAAATAATATTAAAATATTATGAAAATAATATTTTATGGTGTAAAATGAAAATATAGACATAGGATAATTTTCCGGAAATTTATTAGACCCCGAAAGTATTTTAAAAGCCTTAAAAACTATTGATTTAATTAAACCCAAATTAACCGGTTCATTGAACCGAATTAAACCAATATTAAAAACCAAACCAAAACAAACTGAGACCCAACCCAGGCCCAACCCTTAACGGGTCGGATCCGGGTCAGATCCGACCCGCTAAGCACCCGACCCGGCCCGCGACTTCTCCTCTCTCAGCCGTTCACCCGCGCCGCTCCGAACGGCCGTCGCCTCACCTCCGTAACCGTCGGTGACGCCTAACCTTCATCTCCCCTAACCGGATGGCCTCCTCCTCTCCCTCTCGACCGCCTATAAATCCCCCGCTCCACTCGTCTTTCCCCTCCCTTCCCGTCGACCTGAACCCTAGCCCCAGCCGGTCATCGCCTCCGCCCGAAGCCGCCCCAGCCCGACGAGTTCAGCCCCTTGCCGGAACCCTAACTCGCTCCGCATCTCCCTCTTCCTTGCAGAACTCTCCACCACCTCACCCTAGCCGTCCCCGCCCGAGACCAGCCGCAGAGCCGACCCCAGCGCTGCCAGCTCCCCCGACCTCCGCTCGACTTTTCCCCCTGGCCTCCTCCTCCAACCTCCTTGCCGACGAGAGCCCTTGGCCGCCTCCGCCGTGTCCGCCTCCAGCAGCACCCTGACTCGACCCAGCCTCGGCGAGCTCAGCACTTCCTCGGCGAACCCTCCAGCGAGCGGCTGGCCAACAGCGACCCTCCGACAGCTCGAATCTCAAACCCTAGTTTCTGTGCGTGTCGGACACAGTGTCGGTTGGACACAGGACACAACTCGAGACACGAGGACACGAAGAATTCGGTTTTCTGGAACCCAGTTCAGGTACTCGTATCTCACTCCTCGTAGCTCTGATTTCGATTTCGTAAATTGCATCGCGTAGCCTGCATGACCCCCTCGGTGCCCGTACAAACCGCTCGGTGCATCGCGTCCTGTGGTGATCGCACACCTCGATCCAAAAACAGGAAAACCAACGTCCTGTTTCACCCCAGAACTGAGTACGCCCCGCCAAACGGGAAGACTTGGTCGCACGCGGTCTTTACCGATACGTACGCGTCGTTGATACGGACGTGTGGGATTTTGCAGAAGCTGATTCGGATGTACGTGCACACCAAAATCAGTGCGTATCCGCGGACACCGTCCCGTATCCGACTTTTCTGTTTGTCACTGTAACTTAGTGTACACACGTCGGATCGAGACGAAACTTACGCCATCGGACTCGTAGCAATACACTGGTCCTGTAAGCCACGTTTGGTTCGATTCTGAGAACGTTGACAAAATCGTGTGTCGTGGGCCCCACCGGCTCCACTTGACGGGCGATTTTGAGAACGGCTCATCGGAATCCAATTCTGGAAGTTTCGTTGGGTTCGTATCATCGTTTCTGACTTGTTGACATTAAGTTGGACTGTTTTTAAGACCTTTGACCCTGACACATTTTTTGGTGCAAAGCGGCCCACATCTGGACCCCGCCTTGCCCCGAAAATGACGTTTTTGCTCTTGTCTCCAAATTGGACTCAAGGACAGGCGTTTCTAGCTGATTAATATTTTCTGAATCTGATGGTGATATTTATTCCAGCAACCGGAGTACTGCTTGCAAATTCTGCTACTGACAGAGCTACAATTGGAGCTGGAAACTCAAGCAAGTGTACCTTGCCAACTTGCAGTCTTTGTTACATATTCCTTGGCTTATATATATATATTTTTGCATGCTTGACCTAAGACCGTGTGACTTACTTAGCGTCCGATTATAGTCGGATGCCAACACCGTACGCGGGTTGTGTAAAGTCAAATAGAAATGGATACCGAAACCCTTTGTATTCTCGTACTTGCATTATCAAGTACGTATACCCAGGACACTTGACACTATACATGTTTACTGAATCTTCCTGAGATATTCATGGTGATTCTGTATAGGATGCAGGATTGACATAGACATTATATTAGTTCTTATTATGACTTGCTGCATTAGTCTTGATCTTGCGTGTCATGGACATGAGATGTGCGATTACATTGGGTGGGGAGAGACACACAGGCTACAGGCTGATCATATATATATATATAACCCCTATTATTGCAGTGCTCAAGATTCTAAGCCCGAGCTTGGCCCACTACTAGTTATTTACTGCTACCGGCTCCCCGACACAGAGCTTGTAGTAGTCTCAGCCTGAGTACTAGTGATGCTCTCAGTTGCATTTTCACATAGATGGTTATGTAGTTACCCTGCTTATTTCATTTATTATTCTACTGCATTATTTTGGCTTGTATTATTTGTACCTTGCTATGTCCCCTGAGGACCTGGAATGGATTATGTCCCCTGGGTTAGCAGAGGAGATCCACTCTGAGGCTTACAGGACAGGTGCTTTAGCAAGAGCAGAAACAGGTTCAGGAGCAGGCACGGAAGCAGAACCAGGAACCAAGGACTAGGTGATTGCCATGGATTTCTCTGAGTATATGTTCTTCCATACTCAGTCAGCGATGTTATTTACTTTCTTGTTTAAAGAACAATTGTATCAAACTTGATTATCGGGTTGTTCCCCGATTACACTATTTGTGACTTGATGTTGTTGACTTATTTCCTTTTGTAGATTTGCTTTATTCTTCTGTGGATGAGTTTAGTTTTAACATGATGTTTTAGTAGACCCGGACTGTTATAATACAGCTTAAGCATGCCCCGATGGATCCATTAAATTGGGTTTGTCCATCGGTGTGTGATGTTGGCCATTGCCACGTGTCTAGTCCCTCGTTATTTTGGGACTGGGGCATAACACGGATAAACTCTGTACTATACACTTTCACTGTCATATTGTCTTGAGTAAGGCGATTGAACTTGTTCCGAAGTTTCGATCGAGCAATAGATAGAATATACATCTCCTGAAAGAGTCTAGAGAACTCCTTCCAAGTGACTCGGTCTGGTCTGAGCTGTCTCTCCTCAGATAGCCACCAGTGATGTGCATTATCCGCCAACTGCATCCTGACGACAATTATCCAACGCTCCATTGGAAGCTTAACTGCTTCCAATTGGTGTTGAATGTTTGTAAGCCACTCATGAACTTCAGTGGGCTCCTCCTTGCCAGAAAAGGTACGGGACTTCAGCTGGCGGAAATCAATGATAGATCCCGTCGATGGCCGTTGTAAACCCCCTGATTTTTTAAAATTTTTTAAGCAATTTTACACAATTTTCTGCAAATTTTCTGGAATTAAAACTAAGGTATTTTATAAATAAATGATTTTTAAATGATGTTAATAAATATTAAAATATTATGAAAATAATATTTTTTAGTGTAAAATAAAAAACTAGACATAGGATAATTTTTCGAAAATTTATGGGACTCCGAAAACATTTTTAAAGCCCTAAAAACTAAAGTACATTTAAACCGAATTAAACCCTAAACTGAATCCGGTTTATTTTAAATAAACCAAACCAAACCGACCCAAACTGTGGTGAACCGAACCGGACCAAACCCAGCCCTTAACGGGTCGGGTCGGATCCAAAGTGAACCCGACCCGGACCCGAAACCCTAATCGGAACCCTAATCGGATTCCCATCGCCTTTACTGTTCAGGCACCTATTAAATCCCCTCTGCCGACCGCCTGAACCCTAATCGCCTAGCTCCACCGTCTCCTCCCCTCAGCCCCTCTCCGCCGCTCGCCTCCGTCACCCTCCCAGAGCCACCCCCACCTCACCGTGCCTCACCCTCAGGCCCGTCCCTCTCCCTGAGCCTCGCCTTGACCCGACGTCCCCAGCCGCCTCCCTCTACTGCTCCCAACCGCCACAGTCGGCCACCCTAACCGCCTTCCCTCCTACTTTCTCCGCCCTCGCCTCACCATCTCCGTCTCCCTCACAGACCCCACCATCGTCGTCTCCGCCATCACCCTCTCCCCTCGCCATCACCCTCTTCCCCGATGACCCCTCGCCCAGCCCGCAATCTCCACCACCTATCTACTCCTCTGCCAGACTTCCCTTCCCCTGTCGACGTTAGGAACCCGCTGCCACCCCGTTCCCCAGTCGCCCGAGCCCCGCCTGACCTCAAACCCCCAAGGCCAACTCCACCAACCGCCTCCCCACGAGCAGCTTCGCCCCTCTCCGGCCGCCCCGCTGACCGACTCGACCAGAAACCCTAACCACGGCAGTACCGGACACGACAGTACTGGACACAGCACCCGTACACGGCCGAACCCGGACACGAGAATCAGCGTTCTACGGAGCCATGTTCAGGTAACCCGTTCTCTCTTCTCGTTGCTCTGTTTTCTATTCCGTCAGTTATGACGCGTAGGCTGTGTAACCCTCTCGATGCCCGTGTAACCCGCTCGGTGCGTCGCGTCCTGTGGCGATCGCGAACCGCGATCCAAAAATAGGAAAAATAATGTCCCATTTTCACCCGGAACTGAGTATGCCCCGCCAAACGGGATGACTTAGTCGTACGCGGTTTTCACCGAAACATGCGCACCGTTGATACGGATGTGCAAGATTTTGCAGAAGTTGATTTGGATGTGCGTGCACGCCAGAATCAACGCGTATCCGCCGACAACGCCCCGTATCCGCCTGTTCTGGAACATGTTGTAACTTTGTGTACACATGTCAGATCAAAACGAAACTTGTGCCATCGGACTCGTAGCAATACGCTGGTCCTATGACCCAAGTTTGGTTCGATTCCGAGAACGTTGACAAAATTGCGTAACGTGGGCCCCGCGGCTCCACTTGACGGGCGATTTTGTGATCGTCTCATCGAAATCCAATTTTGGAAGTTCCGTTGGGTTCGTATCATCGTTCTAGACTTATTGACACTAAGTTTGACGAATTTGGAGACCTTTGACCCTGACACATTTTTTGGTGCAAAGCGGCCAACATGTGGACCCCGCTTTGACCAGAAAATATCATTTTTGCCCTTGTGTCCAAACTGGACTTAAGGACAGGTACTTTTAGCTATTTGATATTTTCTGAGACTGTTGGTGATGTTTATTACAGCTTTTGGAGGAGTACGTGCAGGATCCACTGATACAGGGACAACTGTTGGTATTCAAACCCCAGGCAAGTGTACCTTACCAAAACTTGCAGTTCTTGTTACATATTTCTTAGATTTATTTATATGGTTCTTCATGCTTGACCTAGGACCATGTGATTTACTTAGCGTCCGATTCATAGTCGGGTGCCAACACTGTACGCAGAGTTGTGTAACGTTACCTAGAGATGGACATTCGTGACCCTTTATATTCGCATACTTGTCTTATCAAGTACATTATAACCCAGGACACTTGATACTATTCATGAGACAGAATCTTCCTGAGATATTCATGGTGATTCTGTATAGGATACAGGTTTTATGACATAGATATTATATTCATAGATCTTAGATGACTTGTTGCATTAGCTATGATCGTGCGTGGCATGTACATGAGACGTTGTGGATATGAGACGTGTGGTTACATTGGGTGGGGAGAGACACACAGGCTACAGGCTATTTTATATATCTATCTACTACTATTGTGAGGCTGTAGACTCTCCAGCAGAGCTAGGCATATTACATGTTATTACTGTTACCGGCTCCCTGACACAGAGCTTGTAGTGGTCTCAGCCTGAGTACTAGTGATGCTCTCACTTGTATTTCACATAGATGGTTACATATTTACCCTATTTATTTTATTTATTTTTTTGTACTGTATTATTTATGGCTTGAGTTATTTTGTACCTTGTTATGTCCCCTGAGGACCTGGATCCGGATTATGTCCACAGGATTAGCAGACGAGATCTACCCCGAGGTATACGGGATAAGAGCATTAGCAGGAGCAGGAGCAGACACTGGAGCAGTACCAGATCCAGTAGACGAGTGATCCCTGAGGGTATCTTCTGAGTATATACTGTTCCATACTCAGTATTTGCTGTGGTGATCTTTATTCTTGTATCTTGACAGATGTATCAGACTCATTATCGGGTTATTTTCCGAGTTTATATTTTATTGAGATTGATCTTGCTTTATGATTCTGATATTGTTGTATTCATTTCTGTGGATGAGATTAGTATATTTAGATCCTTATTGTTGTATTACAGCTTAAGTGCACCCTGATGGATCCATTAAATTGGGTTTGTCCATCGGTGTGTGCTGCTGGCCATTGCCACGTGTTTGGTCCCTCGATATTTTGGGACTGGGGCATGACAGCCGTCTAGCTTATGGGTTTACCTGCTCCAGTGCGGTCACTATACTGTTTCTCAGGTTCTCTGTCTCGTGACGCTAAGCCTCTTGATGAATCTGCTGTTGGGCTTACATCATTGCGTAGAATATTTGGAACATCTGTTGTCCGTCCATAGCCTGCCCTGGTGGGAAAAAGGGCATTGGTGGTGTAAACTCCCTCGACCAAATTTAGGTCTACTTAGCTTATATATAGAGACTAGGGTTAATTTGGAGCCAATTAGAATTTGATTACAGTATTTTATATATAATGTGCAATAATTATATCACTTAGTGTACCTTACCGTTGCTTCGATATTTAGAGCACTACATTAGCTATTACCTGCAAACAAATTCCGTACACTTTTCCTAGACATGCCAGCCTACTATTCTGACCCTTGTGTAACTCACAAATACTCTATCTTGTGTTTTATTTTAGTCGCACACTATTCGTTACAAACGTCCATATTTAAATCCAATTAAATCCAACTTTTCATCCTTGTCCGTTCTAATCGAAATTGGAGACACAACCTCAACCCGTTTTGTCCAACCCAAATTATGATATTATTCTATTCTAAGTCTACTATATCCATGACACTTGTGTCCCACCCAATTTTAATCCCATATATTTTCAATTAATTAAAGAGCACCAATTATACTATTTTTAATTAAATTGGTGTAAGGACCCAACCTCACCCAAAACTAGATCCAACTCCAACCCAAATCCACACTCACACCCTCAAGGTTCATACTAAACACCACACACTATTTTAGCCCACTACATAACACCAAATATGGTATTTTGTCTCATCCAATCCCAAATTTTATTTATTGTGCAATTTCTCAATTGTTAAGGGACTTTCATGCAAATAAGCAATGAGGTGTCCCCCTGTCACATTCCAGTCCCAAAAATACACGAAACCAGGATACGTGGCAATAGCCAGCTGTCACGTCTTCGAGGATATGCCAATTTAATGGATTCTAACGAAGAGTGCTACGCTGTCCTAGAATACTAACATGTCTAATATCAATCAACAACAGGTAATCTAGTCTCATCCACAAAATAATCAGCAAAAAGTACTGAAATAAATGCTGGAAGATAAACGCCAGTCTCAAAATATCATAGTACAACCAAGAATGCCTGGTGGGGACAAACCCACTACTATGACAAAAATAAAGTACTGAATGACAGATAAAAAAGTAAGGACTAGGGCATCTGCTGACTGGATAAAGATGCTCCCAATCCTAGGCATAAGGCCTATAAGTGATCATAGAAACTCTGACGGTAGCACCTCTAGCTCCTCGACTGTAGCGTACCTAGTCTCCTGTCCTGGGCCGTACACTGTGGGGTAATATGCCTCATCCAAATCTGAAACGGTACCAGGTCCTCAGAGGGACATAACAAGATACATAAAAGGATGTCATATATATAAATACTGAATAAAATAAATACAATAAATGGTGTGCTAACCATCTAAGTGAATGTAATATGAGAACAACTTTGGTACGTATGGGTAGGCGTAGGCATAACGTCCAACACTCCGAAGAGCGTAGTATCTGTAACGTCCATCATTCCGAAGAATAAGGTATCTGCAATATATATACGTCTGTATCACTCCAAAGAGCGCGGTGTTTGCAATAAAGGAAGTCATTGGATTTGTGGCTCCTCCGGATACTACGGAGTCCAATGTGTGTATTCCATACGCCTACTAGTTGTCCTCCCTGCCCAATATAGGTATACAAGTCGAATACACGACGTGCATACCACGTATCTATATGCCAAGTCTCTACTAATACGAAATCCTAAATTACGCGCTAACCGTGATGCATGTCACACACACTGATAGCTAGTCGAGTATGCGAACCCACATCCCAATATAAAATTGTCATTATAAAACATGTAAGAGTGTCAGGTCTCGGAAGATATCAGAGTATCCTCCCAATAGGGTGAGTCTGCTAGTAACTAGGCCAAGTACACTAATCATCGACGCAACCGTCGACTGCATCCGAGTCAATCTCGGACGCGCACAGTCATATAAAATAAAGCAACAAGATATCATACAACATATGCATCATTTAATTTAAATAGTAAATATGGCAAGGTATCTTGCCTGGGTTCTCAAGCTGTGAATGCCAATAGCCTGCTCCTGCAGTATCTCCTGGCTGGTCTAGTGACCCTAAACACACAATTTAATATAGTAAATACTGTCATCAGGCACTAAGAAATACGTACACATAACTTACGACACTACTCTTAGGTACTGACGCAAGATAACGGCTGGTCGACTACAGAGTCGCGTGTGCACGTAGCTAAGGTGCACATGTGTCCTGTCTTTAGTTACCATGCCTCTCGCAACAATAAATTACCAAGTTATGGGTTACGAAACTACTTATGTTTTGTACAATAATCTTTCCTTATTTTCCATGCTAAATGTACCTGGTTAATGTCTAGATTTTCAAGTGAATTACAAGTCTTAAAAATAATAGGTCATATGATTAGGGTAATTATTAATGTATTAATTACTAACTTATTAATTATTATTCAAATCTAATTAACATACCTACATACACATATATAATTCATATTAATTTGCTTGTGTCGACACATGACACAAAGACACGATAATACAACGATATTAATACACAACGATACAAGGAAGGAAAGAGGGACAATTATACAATGGTTACCTAGATGTGGCTGAACGGGAGAGGGGCCTATGCTCATCGACTGCACATACTCCGGCGAGTGGCGGAGCTCCGGCGTCGGGCAACCAGCAAGGCAGCAGCGGTAGTGGCAGCAACTGCAGTAGTTGCAGCAGCGGCCTGGCAGCGGCGGCAGCGGGCTGGGGATGATGCTAGGATGGCGATAAGGTCGTGGGGGAGGTCGGAGTTGGGCTGGCAGTGGTGGTCGGCGGTGCTGGAGGCGGTGGTCCGGGCTGGGGACAGTCGGGATCTGGGTAGTCGGGTTGGTGCTCGGTTTTGAGGGTGGTGGAGATGGGGGATGGCAGTCGGTGTAGGCGGTAATATTGGGGTGCTGGAGATGGTGGTCAGGTGGGTGGCAGAGGCTGAGGTGGTGGCGGCTTGCGATGGTGGATGTCCGGTTGGGGAAGGGAGGGAGCTCGGGTTAGAGGAAGGGAGGTCGGCTAGGGTTATTTGATGGTGGTGGTGTTTATGATCTAGGATTTCGATTAGGAAAAATGTGTATTATATATAGGATGGGATTATAGGATGACCTCGGGACTTGGGCCGGCCTGGCTCCTCGGGGTAGGGGCTGGTCCTCATGCAAGGGTGTACATGGGCTTGGTTAGGTCTCGCTGTGGATAAAATTTGCCTCTAATTTAATTTAATTAAAATAACGTGCACGGCGTTCTATGATGAATTGAAGATACATAGAATACAAATTGGATGGGACACAAGTGTCATGGCGTAGCAGGCTCAGAATAGGTTAATACCCTAATTTGGATTATACGGAGTTGGGTTGTGGTTGTGCCTCAAATTCAAATGGGAATAGGCAATTATGAGAAATTAGTTTTATTGAAGTTATTCATGGACTTTTGTGACGCCTGTTGCGTAGCTAAAATGAAGCACAATACTGAGTATCTAAAAGTTACACAAGGGTCAGATGGGTAGTCTGGCATGTCTAGGAAATGTGTATTTAATTAGTTCGAGGGTAACTACTAGTGTAGCGCTCCAAACGTCGAAGCAACGGTAATGTGCATTAAGGCACAAAATTGTTGTACATTAATCCTAATTGTATCCAAATTAATCCTAGTCTCTCAATTTAAATTAAATTAATCCTAAATTGGTCGAGGGGGTTTACACCCCCTCTCATTGGCCCCAACCTATGAAGAACCCCATTCCTTCCCTTGACCGGTCCAACCTATATTTTCCCCCTCATTGGTTGTACTTGCTATAACTTTCCACCCTCACATCACCACCCTCCATTTCAAAACCCATCAATATTAGCCCTTTCCTCATCATGAGGAGGCTTTCCACCTCCCCAAAAATGATGTCCAGTCGGCCCTAATCCCAAGGAGATCCCCCTCTCTCTTCTACATATACTACCCACACCCTCTATCTAAAAACCCACCAACAGCCCAAATACCTAGGAAAAACCTTAAAAACTAATTGCCACTCCCCTCACCCGACCAGCCCTGGCCACCTCCCTCCGCCCGCCACCACCGCCTTAACCTTCGACCACCACCAACCCGACTCCCCCTCCGAACTTCCTCCTCTCAGACACCAACCGCACCCACCACCAGCTGCTGTCTTCGCCGCAGTCGGCCACTGTAGCTCAGACTCCCCCCTCGACTCCTTCTTCCCCGACCGACCCGACAACCCCCCCGACTTCCCCAGTCTCCCCCACAACCACCACAGCCATCCACCACCATCTCCACCGCCACCCTCACAGTCTCCACCACCATCCTCGCCATCTCCACAACTGTCACCGTCGATATTACCAACGCCACCACCACCAACACCACCATAGTCGAAACCCGCCACCCCCGACTCCTTCTTCCCCGGTCACCTCTCACCACTACCGCCGATCCCCCATGGCCAGTGCACCACCATCTCCAGTTCCCCCATGACCCGCACACCACCACCACTGGTCCCCCGAGGCCAACCCGCCACCGCCAGAGCCGCTGCAGCTGCTGCAACTATTGCCATTTCCAGAGCTGCTGCTGCTACTACTGAGCCACTGGAGCTCCGCCCTCCCTCGCCGGAGAACGAGCGTCTCGTGCAGCGGACACGCCCCCCCGGACACGAGCATCGCCAAGGTATATTCCTAGCAACTCGTATACGTACGTATTAGTTTAAGTACGTATGTGTATATATGTGTATATATGTGTATTGTGTATTGTGTATATAGGTATTAATTTATTTATATATGTATTAATGTATTATTGTATTTATATAATGTATTTATATATAATATCTAAAGTATTAGGTATTTACGTATTTATGTATATATGTATTTAAGTACTAATGTTATCACATATATTTTTAAGTATTAAATGTGCATTATATATTTTAAGTATTAAATGCTATTGTACATATTTAAGTATTAATATTTAATATATGTATTTATGTTAATAATTTATCTCATAATTATTATGACTGCTTTAATTAAGGAGATGTTGACCGAGGCTTAGATATTGAGTTTTGCACATTAATAGTTTAATACGTCAATTAAATTGTAGCATATTTTTATAGCATATTAGTTAGGAACTGTATTTGGTCTACATGAAAATCGAGGATACGACACGTGTACGTTTTAGTTACGTGCACACACGACCCAACTAGATAGACAGTTGCGACCCCTGCGTCAGTTCGTTACTGCAACATAGTTTTTCCTGTTCGTACTATTGTAGTGACTGATAAACGTATTATTATATTATATATATAGGGTCATTGGACCGTACATGCGAGACTTCAGGAGCAGGTTATTGGCACTCGCAGCTTGAGGACCCAGACAAGTATACCTTACTTGATTTACTGTTTAATTTAAATCATAAACTGTTGTATGATATCTTGTTGCAATATACATATAACTGTACGTGTCCGAGATTGACTCGGGTACAGTCGACGAATGCGCCGATGAGTAGTGTACTTGACTTAGTCACTAGCAGACTCACATGCCATTGTGAGAATATTCTGATATCTTCCTAGACCCTGACACTTGTACACGTATCACGATGACAAACTCATATTGGGATGCGAGTCTGCGTACCCGACTAGCTATCGGTGCGTGTGACATGTATCACAGTTTAGTACGTAATCAGGGTTATCTAGTTAGATGAGACTTGGCATGTAGTTAGGTGATATGCATGTCGTGTATTCGACTTGTCTATCCGTATTGGGCGGGGAGGACAACTGGTAGGTGTATGGAAAACACACATTGGACTCCGTAGTATCCAGAGGAGCCACAGATCCAATGACTTCCTTTATTCAGATACCGTGTTCTTCGGAGTGATACAAACGTATATATTTGCAGATACCTCATTCTTCAGAATAATGGACATTACATGTATAGTACCACGCTCTTCAGAGAGTGGACGTTATGCCTAAATCTACCCATACGTACCATGGTTGTCCTCACATTGCATTCACTTAGATGGTTAGCACACCCTTTATTTTATTCAGTATTTATATTGGCATGTATTTTTGTATCTTGTTACGTCCCTCTGAGGACCTGGTTCCCTTCCAGATTTGGACGAGGCTTATTATCCTACCGTGTACGGACCCGGGCAGGAGACGAGATTCGCATCCGAGGTGGAGCTAGAGGTGCTTCCATCATAGTACCCTTGATCGCTGGTAGGTATTCCGCCTAGGACTGGAGCATTCCTTATCTAGTTAGCCGATGCTCTAGTCGTACTCTTTATTCTGTCTTTCAGTACTCTTATTTCATCATTTGTAGTGGGTTTGTTCCCATCAGACATATTTGGATTGTACTATGATATTTCAGACTCTGCACTTATTTTCCAGTATTTGTTTTCAGTACTTCTTGTTATATTATGGATGAGATTAGACACTGCCTGTTATATGATTATTAGACTTGTTAGTTTTTAGGACAGCGTAGTACGTTTCATTGGGTCCGTTAAATTGGGTAATCCCTCGGAGACGTATTAGTTGGCCATTGCCACGTGGCCTGGTCCCGTATATTTTGGGACTGGAGCATGACATGGTTTTAATGGTGGCCCATGCAGGTCATGTTTATCGCTTATGGTATGGTAACATATCCAGCGAGCCTGCAATAGGATATAAATTACTAGGTCTCATCCACTTGATTATGCCTTTGAACCTCTTTCATATTTTTATTTAAATTATTTGCATCCTATTTACTTGATTCCGTACTTTTTTAATGAAGTTCTATCTCTTGCAGCGAGATAAACTTGCGCAGTGGACACGAGGCATACGGTGCCATAGTGCCATCCGCCACCGCACCGAGAGAGGAGACGTCCCAGGGACCACCCGGGGAGCAACCTCTACCACAGGCCCCGGTGATCCCCCAGGCCCCGTAGATACATTGGCACCAGACTTCTCCTGACGACCGAACGCAGCAGCTGGAGGGCCAAACTTCTCAGACTATCCCGATGCAGCACTTCGAGGGACAGACATCGAGGGCTACGCCGATGCCGCAGTCCGAGAGACCGACATCTGAGGAGACGCCTATGATGCAGCCAGAGATCCCACTGCCACCACCTCCACCATTTTCACCCCAGATGCCACATCCGGAGGGACAGCCGCAGATGTTCCAATTCTTTCAGGCTATGATGCAGGTGCAGTGGCACCAGACAGGGACCCTGAGACAGAGCTTGATGGAAGTACTGGAGAGGACATCTGCCCCAGCACCTGTACCTGTCCAGCCAGCTGGTACTGTACGAGAATTTTGCCAGATGGGCCCGGGTACCATTGCGGGTAGAGAGACTGCGGAGGAGATCTCGAATTGGGTCTCCAACACGGAGATGCTACGGGAGGCTTCGCAGTCCAGACCTTTGGATGACCGCAGTTGTAAAACCCCAAATCCCAAAATTCGTATTTACCTTTTTTTATCAATTATTAATTTAATTATAGTAATTATGAGAAAATTAGAAGAAATAGATTTTTATTTAATTTTTATTTTAGGTGTTTGTGCATTTAGGGGATTTATGGAGCAAATATAAAATTTTCCTTATTTATTCCATGTAGGAGACCCTATGGACAATTGATAGATTAATTGTATGCACCAATATAAAATTCTAGGATTATATATATATATATATATATATATATATATATATATATATATATATATATAAAGTTAGTAAAAAGGAATTAGAAAAGAAAAGGAGAAGGAATAAGAAAGAAAAAAATTAAGAAAAGAAAAAAAAAGAAAAAAAATAAAGAAAAATAAATAAATAGAAATTTCTAATGGATATCAAACCATACCTATCCTACCCGCAACCAATAAGAACCGTACCCGCTAAGTGATATTAAGGAAAAAATAGCAGCAGCAATAGCAGGCTAATTCACCCCTCGCGCCTGCATGATAACCCCCCCCGACCCGCTCTCTCGATCTCTCTCCCTCTCTTCTATATATAGCCATAAGAAAACCCTAACCCTAATCCTCCCTCTCCCCGACCTAGCCTCGCCGCCACCGCGCCATGGAGTTCGCCGCCGCCCAACCAGAGCCGCCAGAGTTCCTCGCCGCACAACCGTAACGCCGCGCGCGCGAGACAGAATTTGATCGAATAGTGTACCTGTGTTCATGTCTCGATTCCCGCACCCTCGCTGGACCAAACTAGACTCCGCCTTCACCGATATGATCCTCACCTATCCCCCTTCTATGTCTGTATAATAGTTTATCTCGAACCACGTACAAACCTAAGTAAAAATCGATGCCAAGTCGATAAAAAACTGCGATATTTTAAATCTCAGAAAATCTGTTGCAACCACCCCTGTTCACGGATTCGTATCTCCCACCACAGAGATCCGAATTCGATTTTTCTTGTTGCTATGCGAAGACCACTTGACCTAGTTTATTTTTTGTTAAATATATTAATTTATTAATTACTGTGTGTAGAAATAATTTAGTTAGAAAAACCCAAAAATATACTTTTTGGCAATTTTTAGAAATTACGATACGGAACGCGCCCCGCCAAACGGGACCGCCCCGTCGCGTACCGAGTGTACCAAAAGGTGCGCGCGGTATACCCAGACGTGTGGGCTTTCGCGGAAACTGATTTGGACGCGTGTGCGCATCGGAATCAGCCCGTATCCGCAGAAGATTTCCCGTATCGTAACTTTTGCAAAAGCCTTGCGCATTTAGTGCACGCTCGTCAGAATGCGACGACACTTGTGCTACTGGACTCATAGTATCGCATTTAGTGCACGCTCGTCCTGTGACCCAAGTTTCACGTGATTCTGAGACAGTTGACCAAGTCGCCTATTGGTGGGCCCCACTGTTGACTTTTTGGGCAAAATTATGTTCGGCTCACCGGAATCCACATTTGGAAGTACCGTTGAGTTCGTATTGATGTTTATAATTTGTTTGACCTATAATTTATCCTATTTAGAGACTGTTACCCCTGGCATGCTTTTCGGTGCAAAGTGGCCCATATATGGAGCCTGTTTTGACCCAAAATTATCGTTTTGCCCCTGTGTCCAAATTGGACGAAAGGGAGTGTTTTCTAGCTATTTGCTTATTCTGAGAACGTTGGTGATGTTTATTTCAGTATCCGGAGACGTTCATTCTGAGGCCGTAGTTTCTGACTCTTGGTGTTTGACATCTGGATATTTTACTTTGCAGCTCTCTTGACAGATAAGTATACCTTGCCTTGTTGTACTATTTAAATTCAGTCATATATATTAGTTGTATATTTATTACTTTAGATTATATAACTGTGCGCGTCCGAGAGAGACTCGGGTGCAGTCAACGGAGGCGTTGACGTTAGGACTTATGTCTGACCTAGTGTCTAGTAGACCCACCTAAAGTTGTGGAGTTATCGGTATAACTCCCCAGGCCTTGACACATTTTTTACACGTGTTGTGAGTCTTATGTAGGGCACAGACTTGCGTATGTTGTTGGCCACCTGTACGTGTAGGCGTGCGACGGATAGGGTATAACTGCTAATAGGGATGCATGTTAGAAGACTTAGCAATTATTAGTAGGCGGAGCATAGATTATCGTGGTACGATGGTCCAATCCTTGTCCTTATTTGGTTGTAAGGTTGGACTACTGTTCTAACGATAGACTATGAGCCAGAGTTACGATGCCTCGGCGTAGTGGCTGAAGCATGTTGTGGATACAACTTGCTTAGATCATTGGGCGGGGAGGACAACTAGTAGGCGTATGGGACACCTACTTCCTTTTATGCAGATTCCACACTCGACGGAGTGATATGGACATTATATACTATATAGATTCTACGTTCTTCGGAGCAGTATGTACGTTATTATATTACAGTGCCCTGGTATGGGGGCATATGTGGCATATACTAGCCAGTTGTCACGATTGGTGAATTATGTCAGCATATGTCTAGCCTACACTTTCCCATACTCTCAAAGTTGTCCTCAAGTTGTATTTCAATTAGATGCTTAGGTCACCCTGGAGTTATTTATTCAGTATTTACTTTATGGCATGCTTCTATGTATCTTGTTATGTCCCTCTGAGGACCTGGTCCCTTTCCAGGTGTATTGTTCATGAGTATTTGCAGGAGCGCAGATTCGGACTGGCTACTTATATTGCGAGAGGTCTTCTCTTCGAGCCTCGTGATTGTTATAGGTTGTATTTATATTGTATTTTGTCTTGTTTATTCTTCATTCTAGTTCGGCAGTGGATTTGTTTCCTTTCGACTGTCATCTTTAGATACTTTATTTTAGGATCTGGTTATAGATATTGGTTATATATTTATTCATTAATTTTCTGTGGATGAGATTAGATATTACCCTGTAATTTATGATGGTTTATACCACTTGTGGATTTGATATTCATAATACAGCGTACGCATGTGTTATGATTTCCATATATTGGAGTTGCCATATACTTGCGGCTGGCATGCTTATGTGTCCTAGTCCTACGTATTTTTGGGACTGGGGCGTGACATATTTTTAGTGGTGGCCCATGTAGGTCAAGAGCATATTGTCTCGGTTACGTTACTGTACCGAGCGAGCCTGCAAATAGGATTAGAGTATAGGATCTCATCCACAATTGATTATGACTTATCTTCCTCCTAATTTGTTCTATTTGAATAGTTGCATCCTGCTTGATTCATGTGCTTCCCTAATAGTTCTTGAGTATAGCCTCTCCTAGAATATAGAAGTCCATGTTGTTAGATAATAAGTAGGGTAACCTTCCTATCAAGAATATGACTAGAGTACTGACACATCACTAAGTTTACAATATTCAGTAAACCCTAGCATCCCCTTATCTATAGACTGGTTTACCATTATCCCTTAATATAATTATGAATGACTTGAGAGTAGCATGGACACTACTAGAGTTAGTTAGAAAGTTGACCATAGTTGTAGAAGTATGAAAATACGCTGGGAAATTATACTTGTAAAACCCCCAATATGCATGAAGCCCGCGTAAAACAGAGCTTCAGCGCTATGTGGCGTAAAAATATGACTTCAGAGCTACACGCGTAAAATAGAGCTTCAACGCTGCGTGGCGTAAAATATGGCTTCAGAATATCCCGCGTAAAGCAGCACTCAAAGGCCGTTTTTGGCATAAAAGGTGGCTACACCTCCCTACGGCGTAAAATACGTTTGTCTTTAATACAACGTAAAGTCATACGAGGAACTCTTCGTATTTCTCGAATGAATCTGTCAGACAGAACAGTGAACCTGACTCCTGATAAAGAGTACTGTACGACGATCGAGAGGACAGCTGTAATGATGATTCTGCACAGAGGTCCAGGCTGTCGTTTAGTGACATATCCTTGATACAAGTCATTTTTTTACGTATTCAAGGAATACGCTGCCTATTTTACACAGGCAGAGATAAGTTTTTTTACGCTCAATATGAGACGAAAACAGACGTCACGTCAAAAGCTGTCTCTCGTACAGAGCTCGAGGCATATCTCTACATTTAATGCACGATATGGGGGCAGATCTCTGCATTTAATGCATGAGATTTTGTTCTATTTTTAATGACTGGGAGAGCTAAAACTGTGACTAATACACTCACATCACCATCCTTGCGTTTTATGCCAACCAGGCTATTTTCAACTATAGGAGTACGCCGTATGCTATCTCCTCGAAATACGCCAACTCAGGCTATATTTGCAAAGGTACATGATAAGGCTATTTAGCCCAGAATACGCTCAAGACCTCAGTCAGGAAGGATAATTGGCAATTTTTATGCTGGTTATCTATTATTCATACATCATCAAGTTTTACGCAGAATTTGGCTTTTTACGCCAACAAGGCAGCTATTTGGCTTTTATGCCAACGAGACCGTTATTTGGCTTTTACGCCAACCATCTCTGCGCAAGGGGCAGTTACCTACGTGGCTTGCATGCCGTGATCTTTGAAGAGCGGTTATACGCATTACCTCATAATGGGACACGCGTCATACGCAGATTCAGGAGATCATTCAAACGTGGATAGCAGTTATTATAACTGCCACGTAAAGAGTGCCACTCTCTTCACAGTTTAGCTTCTATGCCGACTGGACAGTTACTGTGACTGAGCTCTATAAATAGAGACCTCCGATCACAGAGGGTCGGGGGAGAGAGATCAAGATCAGAGATCGAATCAAAAGAGAGAGAGAGAGCATAGACATAGAGTATTGATTGACAGTTTAATCCCACTTGCAATCTTTGAAGCTTCTTCTTCTTCTACAGCACTTCTTCATCATCGTGTGGTCTAAGGGACAAAGTAATCGACCGCAGATCAGACTCCTATAGCAATATTTTTCCAGAATCATTTTTATTGTACTTAACATCCTCGTATAGGATTAATTATACTCTTTTTTCTTATTTGTAAACAAAGAAAGGGTTTCGTATAAACCTAGTTTTATTCTTTTGTTTATCATCAAACACAAGATGGCGACTCTCCTGGGGACTACTTTCTCATCTGACGAGAAAGTTATTGCTCAACACGATGCTGTATCCATCGGGTCAACAAAGAAGACTTTGGTCATTCAACTCGACCAATCTGCTTATGAAGACATGCTTCGTGTAGGGGTAGCTCTTATTCCCTCTCTGTCCAGAACAACAGGAAGCTGCGTAAAGTGTGGATGCCCAAGACATCCTTTACCCTTTCTGCAAGCTCTCTCTCTCTCTCTCTGATCAACAAGGTTGTGACAACACAGCCTATATGCTCTGTACATAAAATCTCATCTTTCGTCTGTAACGTGGCAGACAAAGCTTCTGGCAATGCCCCAGTGCCAATCCAGAAGTCTAGAACGCGCCTTGCGCATAAAACTTCGTCCCCCGTCTGTGACGTGGCAGACAAAACTTCTGGCAATGCTCCAGTGCTAATCCAGAAGTCTAACACGCGCTCTGCGCGTAAAACTTTATCTCCCAACTATGATGAGGCAGATAGTTCCTTTGATCATATCAAGAGAAAACAAATGGCGACTCTCCCAACCTCTTGGCTTGTACGCCCACAAGAGAAGAAGTTACCCACTCTTCAAATTACGCGTGACGTTGGAGGCCGCTTGAGGACTTTTCCTATTTTACGCGAACCAGTGCCAAACTCTAAATTATGCCAGGATAGACCTGTCTGCGTAAAGAAGACCCGCTTCACTGGAAAATATACTCCTCAGACGGATGATGGATCGTATGCTACTCACATGGCTGAACTGCTGTATTCTTATGGCAGAGAGAGGGTCATGGTTCCAAATTTTCACGTCCCTACTGATGTAAAAAGGCATAATAAGCCTTCTTCTTCAGTTAATCTCCCCAATTTGCGTAATTTCTTGATCCAGAAACGCAAAGACAGGGGTCAAAATCAAGATTTAGTGCCCCTAACCACCAAGCTTGGGGAGATTATATGGGAAGATGCGTCAACATCTAATGTCATCATGATATATGGGCCACATGAAGAATCTGTCTTTATTGTTCCACCTACTCACGACGACCAGCATCAGATAATCTTCGGTCGAATGCGGAATAGACCGATTGTACAAGAATATTCTCACAAGTTTGATGCTAGGAAAATGCAAATCCACAGGTATAGCCCACAGGCTATAGAGATTATGCAAAACATGGGTTATGATTTAAAGTTGAAGCAAGGCCTCAATTATGGAAAATGCAGACGAATACCGTTGCATGGTGATCCTTACTGTCAACGAACTCATTTTGGGTTGGGGTATACAACATCCCCTGCAAACTCCAAACCTCCACAGTCAGATCCTGTAATACCAGCGGCAGGTCTTTCTAAATCAACTTCTGTGGACAAACGCCACGACATGTCTGGGGGTAGTCTCCCTCGACAAAACAGAGCAGCATCCAAAGCTGGGGGTAGAATTCCCTCTGAGTCTGAAGATGATGCAGCTAGGACCATCTTCCCTGAGAACCGTACGACTCAGGTATCGTGAGCCCGAAAGCCAAAGGGGACTTTCTCCTTCAATGACGATGACATCATTGAAATCTTTAATATATTGATAAAGGAAAACAAACTTCGGCTACCCAACATCAGATACCCTGAAAGGGCTGGCAAGGTCGATGACCCAGAATATTATCTCTTTCATCGGTACATTCATCACCCCACAAAGGCATGCTATGTACTGAAAAGAAGAATCCAAGAGTTGATCGACGCCAAAGTCATCACTTTGCATTTATAAACAAGATGACGGTCACGGCAAATTGATCTCACTCCCACGTGGCAATTTGCTCCTTCAAGAAGTGCCGGATAATGAGTCCCTAAAACTCTCCCCAGCGGAGCAACCTACAGGTCTATTCCAACTCAGCAAATTACTCCCCAGTGAATTTTTTAGACATAAGTTCACCTCTGAACTGTTGTCCAAATTTTTTTCCCCAGCTGAGTTTGCCATGTCCAAGTAACCTCTGAGCAAACCTCCCAGGTTGTTGCTATCTGTTCACGTCCATATTACCTCTGAACTACGCCTCTCCATTTTCTTCGGCAGAGTAAATCTATCACCACAAAAAATGGTCACTTCCATATTACCTCTGTTCTGCTTTTCTTTATCCCCACAAAGTCATGCCTTACCTCTGAGTAAGATATTTTCAGAACTTTTTCATGTCCATATCACCTATGAGTGAAGTTCTGCTCTTCAACTTTCTACTATCAAGTTCGCATAACCCTTGGTAGTGCTAGTCACTTCAGCTTATTATCTGTACTAAAGGTACGCCATGGGTAATAAATCCACAACCCGGATGTACAAATTGACTCTTGGTTCTTCATCCCCAGCAAGTACCTATGTACAATATTTTCTCGGTCATCAAAGATCGAGAATCATATCCTATCATGTTCATATGACCTCTGAATAGATATGTTCAGCAATTTGGCATCCCCAGCAAGTGCATATGTGCAACATTTTCTCCTTCGTTACAAATTTTTGTAAAGAGCCATCAGCTATATCCAAAAGTCCTGGAAACGTAATGGATAGTGGATTCTTAAAATCTCTCCAGCGGAGCAATCTTTAGGTCTACTTGCACACTCCCGCAGTGACTATTCAAACCAATCTCGTTAGACGCTAACCATGTTTATATTACCTCTGAGCTATCGTCCCATTATTCTCCCCAGCAGAATGATCCTTTGGTCTATCTTCATGTTCGGATAGACCACACTCAACAAATCACTCCTCAAGAAATTTTTCGGACATTAGTTTACGTTCATATTACCTCTGAACTGCTATCATAATATTTCTCTCAGGCTGAGTTTGCCATATTCATATTACCTCTGAGCAAACCTCCCGGATTCGGTTATCAATTATCATGTCCATATTACCTCTGATATCGGTTGTCATCTCAACTTAACACCCGTACTTAACTCTAAGTACGCCAGTGGTGTTAGGTCTATAAAAACTGCCATGTCCATATTACCTCTGGCAGGGCTTGTCCTAAAATTTATTATTTGCACTCAACGTGTGCAACAAATAATAGGTCCATAAAAAAAAAGATCCAAAAAGTGGAATACCCGCAATGGAAACGAATTGTTCATGTCCATATTACCTCTGAACTATCCTCATTTTCCCTAGCAAAGAAAGAGTCAGTCCCTGTTCATCCCCACAGAGTCATATTTTACAAGCATCCGTCAGGACTTGTCTCAAACATATTACTTGCACTAACGTGCACAAAAAGTAATAGGTCCACAAAAATCCCCTAGTGGGATGTCTCTACTAGCCACAAAACCTATTACGTCCATATTTCCTCTGATTGGGCTTGTTTCGAACTTATTATTTGTACTCAACGTGCACAACAAATAATTGGTCCACCAAATATTCCCCAGTGGAATGTCCTCAACAAACACGGTATTGTACTATGTCCATATTACCTCTGGTACGATGTCCGAAGTTCACACAAATAATCGTAAAGAAATGGGAGGGCCCTTATGTGATTGAAACAACATTCTCAAATGACACTTACAGATTAGCCAAACCTAATAAAGATTTGATAATAGCTCCTATCAACTGTAAATTCCTGAAGAAGTACTATACTTCATCTCCTTTGCTTAACGGAGTAGATGAAGATCTCATTCTGGCGATACTACGTACAAAGGTTAGCTGAATCATATTCTATCAGGTTCATATGACCTCTTAATGGATATGCTTAACTAATTTGTAAACCTATCATGTTCATATTACCTCTGATAGTGTTTGGTATACAAATTTAGTTGGATTATATTCTATCTGGTTCATATTACCTCTGAATAGATTTACATTCAGCGAAACCTTACCGAAAGTATATCATGTTCATATTATCTCTGATATCACTTTCATCTTAGCCTATCATTTATATTCTAAAAGTGATGGGTCCACAAAGTCAGAAAATATATCTTTATTATCTCTGAGAAAATAAGGAGCAAAAAAGTAAAAAGTACATCATTAGGAAGAAGCAGTTAAATCCCTGAGCTGTCGCGCTAGAGCAACCATCATCTCATTCCTGGAGTTCAAAATGTTAGTGCGAGCCCGTCCCAGCCTTGTCTCGTCATTACTCAAGTGAGATAGTTCAGACAGAGAATCAACAAAACTTGCATGGATGACACCCGCATGTGCCAAGTTCTGCTGAGCTGTCTCCACTTGGCCCTTAAATACATCACGAGCTACCGATGCCTGGAGAAGCCTCTCCCTTGTCTGAGCAAGTTCAACTTCCAATTCTTGAACCCTCACTTCATATCCCTTATTTTGGCATGGTACTGAGTTAGCTGAGGGATACTCTCCACCAATACTGCCTGCTCTTTCTCCATCTCTTGTTGTTGTTCCTGGATGGATTTGTTTAAAGATTCAATCTGCTGAGCAAGTTCTGTAGTTAGAGAGTCATACTCAGCTTGAACCAGGTCATCAATGCTGCCTCGGGATAGTTGCAAATATTCGTTAATGGGTTATTCTAAACTATTAACTATTTGCTCTAGCGCATCAGCTCTTTCAGCGTCATTAAAATTTCTAATCGGCGCTATAGTAAGCATGGAGGACGTCTTCAGAGCATCAAAGCCTAGGTTCTTCTCCAGCACCATGGATATCAATTCTTTCAAAGTGCGGTAGAATATGCTAGTATATTGTTCAACTAGCGTAGCAAAGATCGAATGTACGCTGGGAGTGCCCGCAATATCGATAAATCTCCTATCCGGACGGACAGCAGAGGATGTTGCCATAATTGTTGCTTCAACAGATGGTGCGACAAAATAAGAGACACCGACAACAGTTAAAGTTTGTAAACCCCCTCGACCAAATCAGAGCTATTTTGATTAAATTATGAGACTAGGGTTTAATTGGATGCAATTAGATCTAATATACAGCAATATTGTAACTTAATACACCTTAAGTTTGTCTTGACGTTTGGAGCACTACTAGCTCGTACCCCCCTCCCCCAAATCAATTAGGTACTCATCCCCTAAACAATCCAGACTACCCACCTGCACTTTGTGCAACTGTTAGATTCCCACTATGATACTTAAATCTAGTTGCACAACAGTCATTGAGAATGCCTAAGTATTATTTCATTTAAAACCCGACCTTCCCCTAATGCCTAATAAACTTGTTTCAAATCTAAATTAAATTGAGGCCCAGACCACCCCGAAACAAGTCATAACCGAGCCCGGTATACCTATCATGAGGACCAGACCCCACCCCAAGGAGCCCAGACAAGCCCAAGGCCCGAGGTCCCAGGCCATAAACACTCCTATATAAACAACTCTTCCTATTGTTATTAAACCCTAACACCTTCACCCTCCTTGCTCATACACTATCCGAATCCCTACTATCCCCGACCACCCCTGCCGGACTGAATCGCCCCTGACTCATCGGACCACCCCCACTTCACCCTCGGACAGCCGCCTCTCTACTGGAACACCATTACCAACCAACCGACATCACCCATCCATCCACCCCCCGACTACTCCAGCCGGGTCGAGCCCTCCCCGACCGCCAAAACCCCAGCCCCCACTCTGCCTGAACCCGCCTGACGCCGCCTGAACCCGCCCGTAATCGCCTGACGCCGCCTGAACTTGCCCGACGATGCCTGAAGCCACCCGAGCCGCTGTCCCGATCCCGACTGCTTCCCACCACCCTTCAGCGCCGTCGAACCACCCGCGAGGCCGACCCCGACCAATCCCCGCCACTGGACCATCACCCCGATGCCGGTCCAGCCGCTGCCGCCGCGCCCAGTCGTTGTATCCACGATTGCAAATCCCGCCACTACCGTACACAGCAGGCCAAATCCGTCCACGTCGATCGGAGCCACCCTCGTCGGAGGGAACAGCCGTCCAGCGAGCGGACCCCCTCGCTCGGTCGATTAGGTACTCGTTCGTGGAACCCGTCTCTCTTGTGTCCTAGTACTTCTCCTTCGTGTCGCCGTATCAATATGGAAATGTATTAATAGCTTATAAACCTAGTTAACATTTTATGCATGGAAGTGATTTTTAATTAGATATTAATTAATAAATAATTATTCTAAATTAGTGACCAGTTACCAAGGACAGGTAATTCGGTAGAAACACCTGGATATAAATCCTAGTATGTTCAACATAGAGAATAGAGACATGTTCGCACAGAATAGAAATCATGGACAACCCGTGACTAGATAATTATTGTCTCGAGACACATGTTAACCGAAGACAGAACACATGTATACCCTAGCTACGTGCACACGTGACGCTGTACTCAAGCAACAGTAAACTCGCGACAGTATTCAAGAATAGTGTCTTAACCGTATGTAGTTAATACATAATATTTGAGGTCTGTATTGTTGTGTTATATTGTATGCCTAGGGTCTTTGGATCAGCCAGGAGATGCTACGGGAGCAGGCTTTTGACATTCACCTCTTGAAGACTCAAGCAAGATACCTTGCCATATTTACTGTCTAATTTAAATTATGCAAATGTTGTATTGTATGCTTGTTGTTTTGCTTTATACAACTATGCGCGTCCGAGATTGTCTCGGGTGCATTCGACGGATACGTCGATGATTAGTATACATTGACTTAGTCATTAGCAGACTCACCTCATTGGATGATACCTTGTTATCTTCCAAGACCTGACACTTTCACACGTATTCATAGTGACAAATCTCATGTTGGGATGCGAGTTCGCGTATTCGACTAGCTATCGTCGCGTGTGACATACATCACGGTTAGCAAGCAATTTAGGACTATTTCAGTGTAGAGACTTGGCATTTAGATAAGAGGATATGTGCGTCAATTATTTGACTTGTATATCTACATTGGGCGGGAAGGACGACTAGTAGGCATATGGGACACCCCACTCATTTACACTGATACCGCACTCGACGGAGTGATACGAATGTATATGTATATTACTGATACCACGTTCTGTAGAGTGTTGGACGTTACTTGATGACATTGTAGATATCACACTCTATAGAACGTCGAATATTACTGTATTCCTGCGCCCGTGTTATAGGGGGCATGTGTGGCATATACTAGCCGGTTGCCACGACTGGTGAATTACGTCAGCATATGTCTAGCCTACACCTTCTCATATACTCACAGTTGTTCTCATATTACATTCACTTAGATGGTTAGCACACCCTTTATTGTATTTATTTTATTCAGTATTTATTATATGGCATGTTTCTATCTATCTTGTTATGTCCCTCTGAGGACCTGGTACCTTTCTAGATTTAGACGAGGCTTACTACCCCATAGTATACGGCCCCGGACAGGAGACGAGATTCGCTACAGCTGAGGAGTTAGATGTGCAGCCGTCAGAGTTTCTGTGATCAATTGGTAGGCCTTCCGCCTAGATTGGGTGCATCATTATCTAGACAGCCGATGCCTTGGTCATTTTCTTTTATCTATCATTTCAGTACTTTTATTTCGTCATAGTAGTGGGTTTGTTCCCACCAGACTTTTCTGGTTGTACTATGATATCTTGAGACTGGTATTTATCATCCAGCAGTTTATTTAGTACTTCTTGCTCTTTATTTTGTGGATGAGATTAGATTACCTGTTATTGACTGATATTGGATATATTAGTATTATAGGACAGCGTAGCACTCTTCGTGGATCCATTAAATTAGGATATTCTCGGAAACGTGTCAGCTGGATATTGCCACGTGGCCTGGTCCCGTATATTTTGGGACTGGGGCGTGACATGGTTTTAGTGGTGGCCCATGCAGGTCTTCTTTTTCGCTTGTGGTATGGTAACATGCCCAGCGAGCCTGCAATAGGATAGGAGTTACTAGGTCTCATCCACTTTTTGATTCGTCCTTGAACTTCCTTCATACTACTTCTAAATATCTGCATCCTATTTGGTTGTTCTCGTACTCTTTTAATGAAGTCCTATCTCTTGCAGCAAGATGAATTTGCGCAGTGGACGAGGAGCACCCCGTGCCGTGGTGCCAGATAATACCACTCAAGGAGAGGAGGTACCCCAAGGGCAACCCCCGCTACAGACCCCGCTGATACATTGGCATGAGATATCGCAGGGCGATCCTATACCGCAGCCTGAGGGACAGACTTCCCAGACAATCCCCACGCAATATTTTGAGGGACAGACTTTTGGAGCTACACCGATGCCGCAAACTGAGAGGCCAACATCAGAGGAGACGCCTACTGCACAGTTGGAGATTCCACTACCACCGCCTCTACCTTATCCACCCCAGATGCCACAGCTAGACGGCCAGCCACAGATGCTTCAGTTCTTCCAAGCGATGATGCAAG
Organism: Iris macrosiphon; assembly: GCA_036927795.1. NCBI lineage: Eukaryota > Viridiplantae > Streptophyta > Magnoliopsida > Asparagales > Iridaceae > Iris > Iris macrosiphon. The sequence continues at coordinate 102,455,598 of JAYESA010000003.1, read as the reverse complement.
CACAGAGGAAGCATACAGAGATATTACGACAGAGTCTGATGACAGTACTAGAAAGGACACCTGCCCCAACACCAGTACCAGCACCTCCACCAGCCCAGACAGGTGGCACTGTTAGATGGTTCCGACAGATGGGACCAGATACTTTCTCGGGCAATGAGACTGCCGAGCAGATCTCCGATTGGGTCGCCAACATGGAGATGCTATTAGAGGCTTCACAACTGCACCCCGACCTTTGGATGACCGCAGTGAGGGCACAACTAAAAGGCAATGCCCATCACTGGTGGGATTCAATTGAGCGCAGTGTAGGTAAGAACCAGACTTGGGAACAGTTCTTAGAATATTTCAATGCGAAGTATTTTCCAGCTACAGTCAGAAATGCCCTGTACTCCCAATTTCTACATCTAGAGCAGGGAACTATGACTGTTGACGCATATGACGCAGAATTTAACCGCCTTAGCAGATTTGGTGCCGTCCTGATACCCAATGATCTCGAGAAAGCCCAGAGATTTTATCACGATCTCAATTTCGAGCTACAGAGGTATACCACTACACAGGCGAGGATTTCTTATGAAGAGGTTCTTACAAAGGCGAGAATTCAGGAGGCCATCGTCAGAGGAGCTAGACGTTCCGGCATGACTACACCAGCTAGAGCACAGCCCAGAGCAGGAGGACCGATCCGTTGTCCCGGAGCACAGACACAGTAGAGGGCAGCGCCATACCCACAACAGGAGCTTCTGACTTGTCACCATTATGGCAAGAAGGGACACGTCGTTAAAGATTGTCGAAAGAAGTTGGAATTATGCATGATATGTGGGTCCAGTCAGCACCTTGTCCGGGATTGCCCACAGCGCAGAGAGGCAGCACTACAGACAGGACCGAGGCCAGCCGCACCAGTCCCGAGGATACTACCCCCACTAGGAGGCCAGCGCCCACCAGCACCCGAAGGATTTCAGAGGGGACCACCCTTGGCCCCACAGGAAGTACAGTTCAACCAGAACCGACAGCAGACAGGAGGACAGAGGCAGGGACAAGCCTTTGCTTTAGCAGCTACTGAGAAGGAAACAGAAGAGGAAGCTATCAAAGGTACCATCTTAGTTTTATCATTACCTACAACTGTATTGTTTGATTCTGGTGCTACGCTATCATTTATATCTAGTAGATTTGTAGTAATGCATAGAGTAGCGACTTCCCCCTTACCTAAGAGTTGGAAGATTCTTACCGGAGGAGGTATCGTGCCAGTTACCAGCACTATCAGAACGTGCTCAGTAGTTGTATATGGTAGAGATATGAGAGCACGATTCTTGGTATTGCTTATGTCATACTTTGATGTTGTGTTAGGCATGGACTGGTTAAGCCAGTATAATGCTGTACTGAACTGCCGAAAGGGTAGTGTCACCTTTAGACCGCCAGATCAACCGGAGTTCGAGTACATGCGAGGGACCGTCGAACAAGGAGTAGGACAGATAGCGGGAACTTACATGGCTATGGAGATTGTACCCCCACCAATAGTTGCAGAATTTGAGGACGTATTCCCCGAAGAACTGCCAGGCTTACCACCAGATAGAGACGTGGAGTTCACCATCGAGCTAGTACCCGGAGCAGCGCCGGTATCTTCTAATGTGTACTGATTGGCGAAGAAGGAATTAGATGAGCTGAAGCTACAATTAGAGGAGTTGTAGAGCAAGGGATTTATCCGTCCTAGTGCATCACCATGGGGAGCACCAGTGTTGTTCGTACCTAAGAAAATGGAACCGTACGTATGTGCATTGATTACAGAGCCTTTAATGCTCTTACTATCAAGAACAAGTACCCCATACCGCGAATCGATGATTTATTCGACCAGTTGACAGGAGCAATAGTGTTCACAAAGATCGACTTATGGTCGGGTTATCATCAAGTGAAGGTGCGAAGAGAGGATATTCAAAAGACAGCATTCAGGACTCGTTATGGTCACTACAAGTTCTTAGTGATGCCTTTTGGATTAACAAATGCGTCAGCTGTATTTATGAACTTGATGAACAGAGTATTCCACCAATACTTAGATCAGTTCGTGGTAGTCTTCATCGACGACATTTTGGTGTATTCGAAGAGCCACGAAGAGCATCTGAGACTAGTATTAGAGACACTAAGGAGAGAGAGGCTTTATGCCAAGCTGAGCAAATGTGAGTTTCTTCTGGATTGTGTTGCTTTCCTTGGACATGTCATCTCAGGAGATGGAATTTCAGTGGACCCGGCGAAGATTTTATCAGTAGAGACATGTCCAACCCCTACCAATGTCTTTGAAGTGAGGAGTTTCCTAGGACTTGCCGGATATTCCGGAGGTTCATGGAGAACTTCGCGAAGATTGCAGAGCCAATGACCCGCTTGACCCGTAAGGAGCAGGAGTTCACCTGGACAGAGGAGTGTCAGAAGGCATTCGACGAGCTAAAGAAGCGTTTGACTACTGCACCTATCTTGACCATACCATCTGGACCCGGAGGATTCGTGATATATAGCGATACGTCTGGAAAAGGATTAGGATATGTCCTGATGCAATATAGAAAGGTTATAGCCTATGCTTCTAGACAGTTAAGGACACATGAGCGGAACTATCCCACTCACGACTTGGAGCTTGCAGCAGTGATCTTTGCCTTGAAGCTTTGGAGGGACTACTTATATGGAGAGAGAGTGGAGATATTTACTGATAATAAGAGCCTAAAGTACATCTACACCCAGAAGGACCTTAATCAGAGGCAGAGACGTTGGCTCGAAGTGATGACGGACTTCGAGATTGAGCTATAGTACCACCCGAGAAAGGCCAACATAGTAGCTGACGTGTTGAGAAGAAGACCCATGGCATTCTTTATGACCACCCAATAATATCTGTTGAGAGAGCTAGAGCAGATGGGTATAGAGGTCGTTATACCCGGAGTAGATGGACAATTGTCAAGTTTCCAATTGCAATCGACATTAGTGGAAAGAATCAAGGCTGCTTTGCCAACAGACGCCAGATTTCAGAGGCTTAGACAGAGGACAGAGGCTGGAATGCAGACAGGACTGAGAATACATGAAGATGGGACTTTGAGATATGGAGATCGTCTCTATGTTCCAAATGGAGAACTTCGTCAGGAGTTGATGGCAGAGGCACACAGTTCAACCTATTCTATTCATCCAGGAGGCACGAAGATGTACCAGGACTTGAGACAGTACTATTGGTGGCACGGAATAAAGAGAGAGATAGCACGCTTTGTAGCCAAGTGCCTGATGTGTCAGCAAGTCAAGGCTGAGCATCAGAGATCTGCAGGATTGCTTCAACCGCTCCCTATACCGGAGTAGAAATGGGAGCACATTACCATGGACTTTGTTACGGGCTTTCCAAGGAGTCCTAGTGGTCACAATGCAGTATGGGTAATTGTGGATAGACTCACCAAGTCCACACACTATTTACCCTTCAGAGTTGGGCAATCGAAGGAGGCCTTAGCAGTGATGTACATGAGGAAGATTATGCGCCTACATGGAGTGCCAGTTAGCATCGTGTCTGACAGGTATACGGGGTTTATATCCTACTTTTGGAGGAGTATACAAGAGAGTCTTGGTACTCGCCTGAAGTTTAGCACATCATATCACCCCCAGACAGATGGTCAGTCGGAACGTACCATTCAGATGCTAGAAGACATGTTGAGAGCGTGCATGCTTGACTTCAGAGGATCATGGGAGGACCATTTGCATTTGGTCGAGTTTTCCTACAACAACAGCTATCAAGCGAGCATCCAGATAGCTCTCTATGAAGCGTTGTATGAAAGGAAGTGTCGTTCCCCAGTATGCTGGAGTGATATAGGCGAGCAACAGATTCTCGGACCAGAGTTGGTTGTTCGTACAGTAAAAAAGGTGAAAAAGATCCAAGGGCACCTACGAGCAGCACAAGACAGACAAAAGCATTGGGCGAATGCACATCGTTGACCCTTAGAGTTTCAGGTTGGAGATCACGTATTTCTAAAGATCTCGCCTACTCGAGGGACTATCAGATTCGGAGGCAGAGGGAAGCTGAGTCCGAGGTACATCGGACCATTCGACGTGTTAGAATGCGTCAGAGAGGTTGCTTACAAGTTAGCCTTGTTGCAGACCTTGGAAGGAGTTCATGACGTATTCTATGTATCTCAGCAGAGGAGATACATACCGGATCCGAGTCACGTAATTGACCACTCAGAGATCACAGTTGGGCCGAGTTTATCATACCAAGAGGAGCCTGTTGAGATTCTGGACAGGAGCGAGAAAGTACTGCGAGGGCAGACTATTCCCTTAGTTTGCATCGCATGGAGACATCATGCACCAGGCGAGTCAACTTGGGAACGCGAGAAGGACATTAGACAACGCTATCCCCATCTTTTCGAGGGAACAGGTACGCATTAGCATTTCTAATTTCAGTCAGTAGTTCGTACCATGCGTAGGTTTTAATTTCGAGGACGAAATGCTCTAAGAAGGGTAGGTTGTAAACCCTCTCGTCCAAATCAGAGCTATTTCAATTAAATTATGAGACTAGGGTTTAATTGGATGCAATTAGATCTAATATACAGCAATATTGTAACTTAATACTGTCACTTCCACATTCTGAAAATATGGGTAATTTTGACTTTTTCTGTATTTAATATTTCGTGTATTTAAATTAAATAATTGTATGAGAGGTATATTATTATTTACAGTGTTCATTAATGTTGAGCTGGTAGACTTGACCTAGAAGCCCACTAGACGAATACCTGACAGAATTTTGGAGATTGTGTATTTAATTACATTATTTAGGATTTAATTATTGGATGTTGTAATTGATTACCGTAATTTAATTAATTATTGCGCCCTGCCCTTGCTTCGATATTTGGAGCGCTACCTGGCTTTTGCCTTCTAACAAATCTCACAACCTTGCCCTAGACGTGCCTGCCTTCCATTCTGATATTTTTGCAACTCATAATTATGATCTCTTGAGCTTCATTTTAGCCGCACAATATTCATCGCGGACGTTTATTTAATTCCTAAATAAATTCAATTTCTGTATCGTTGTGCGTTCCAATCGAAATTGGAGGCAATCTTGACCTATTTTTCGTGCGACCCAAATTAGGGTAATATTCTGTTCTGGTCTTCTTCATTAATGGTATTGGTGACCCGACCTGATTTTGGCCCCATGTATTCCTAATTAATTTTAGAACGCCAAGTGTATCTAATTTTAATTAATTTCAGAAACCCATTTTTGTGTAATTTTCTATTTGTTGGGGACTTAATTGCAAAATTGCAATGATGTGTCACCATCCTATTGGTTTAACCCAAATGAAGGAAACCAACCCCCTTCTTTGACTAGTCAATAACACACCCTCTCTCCTCCTTTCTTTTTGTTGCATTTTACTCATGTTGCATCTAGGCCTTCAATTTCAAATGGAGACATCCCCACCACACAACCCCCTTGCATATTCCCTCAACCCTTTCCCAAGGAAATCCCATCCCAATATTGGCAGGCCCTAATTTCTAGGGAGCCACATCATCCTCCCCGTACAAAAGAAACATACCCTCTCCTTTAATTCTTCACACACAAAACCATCACCAACACCAGAACCATTCATCACCCTAACCTCACCCGGCCGGCCACCCGACCGGCCACCCGACCGAGCATCTTCCCCGGTGAGCCTCTTCCTCTGTCAGTCCGGCCAGCCCCGACCGAGCGTCTGAGCTTCTACGACGGCTGTGCAGTGACCCCTCCCGCTGCTTATCCCCGAGCTCCGATCCCGACCCCATTTTCGGCCAGCACAGCCGAGACTTCACCCACATGTGCACAAAGGCACCCCGGCGGCCACCAGAGCGACGACATCTCCATTGCCGTCAACCGAGCCCGACCCCGGCGAAGCCTTCTTCCCTCCTAGCCTCCTCCTCCAACCTATTACATCACCATTTCTCTGCTGCAACCTCCCACAGCCGAGATCCCCTCGTTCCCATCTCCGGCCGAGCTCGGAGGCTCGACGACCGACTCCACTGCATCGAGCTTCCCTCCTCGGATCTCCTCATCCTCCTCCTTGCACCCCGGCGAAGACACCCACCCGCAGCTTACTTCTCCTCCTCCTTGTATCATCCCCTCGCCGGCCTTCACTACAATCACCACCACCACCAGTACGGCCATCCCCGCCGGCCAGCTCCCTCTCCGGCCGGCCAGCCAGTCGACCACCACTGTGAGCTCCTCTTCCTCTCCCTCTCCCTCCTTCATCGTATGTGTGTAGGTGTACGTGTACGCATATGTGTGGATATATATATATATATATATATATATATATATATATATATATATATATATATATATATATATATATATATATGTGTGTGTGTGTGTGTATATGTGTGCGTATATATGCGTAAGTACGTATATGTGTATATACTAATATATGTATATGTATAAGTATATTAATTAATGTTAATATGTATATGTATATATACATGTATATATTTAATATGATTTTTATATATAGATACGTATTCTAGTATCTGTAATATTGGTATATGTATATGTATATTTCAGTATATGTAGGTAGTTATTTTATTGGTATATATAAATAAATATGCATATTATTTTAATATATGTACGTATTTGGTGTATATATATACGTAGCATATATATATTTTGTATGGGTATATTTATACTTGTATATAATATAAGTACTAATTTGGTATGTATGTATATATATATATATATATATATATATATATATATATATATATATATATATATATATATATATATATATATATATATATATATATATATATTTGTCTTGGTATTTTGGTTTATATATATATGTACTTGTATACATATATGGTATAAGTACATTTTTATTTGGTGTATATATATGTATAAATATAACACATGTATATTTTTCACTAATATATATAATACCTATTTCTATTTAATGTATATACACTTATACATATTTTGTATATATTATGGTATAACTCATATATGTATTAATTTAATTTTTGGTAATACGTATATTATATAAATATCTCTTCTAGGTAACCCGAGTGTAAATACGGATACCCGTATTTACACATGACCTTGTGACCCTGTGAACTATTAGCAGTCTGCCACGCGTACACTGACGTACTGGCAAGCCCCGTACCATTTTGATCGTCTGTCCTGCCCAACAATCGCAAACGCGACGCCCGTGCAACTTGACACACACTGACCATAGATTGACCAGTGCCATACCTGGCATAGCCCCTGAGTTATGTATTTGTGTTAGTGTAGCATTTGATGCAAGGTTACATTTATTATATGTTTATAAGACTGTTGGATCCTCCAGACATTACTCTGGGACAGATATTGGTTTTACCAGCTAAGGACCTAAGGCGAGTACATTCTCTGATTAGTTTCTTGTTTATGATATTCCCTATGTTCTTTGTATCTAGTGTAAATATCCATACTTTTGACACGCTGGTTACACGGATTGGTATACACGGATCTCGTCATGAGATGTTATTCCTTATTCATGGTGTAGCTTGTACAAGACTTGTTTCCTTGTTATCTTGTGCATATACAGACACTGAGTCCCGGAGAGATTTGCTACCTCCCTAGGGAATCCCGTGCCATAGCGTACCATGATTGGATCTACTATACCATTCGGGGGTGGGGAGTATTTTAGTGTAGATATGTGATCATACCCAACTCTATATGCATCATAGCTCACCCCACATCTCACGTCGGGTGCGGCCTGACCATTTACATGCCTCATCACTGTTACATATGGTTAGCCTGACTATTACTCGCATCATAGCTATTCCTACGGATTAGCCTGACCTCAAGGATGATCGCTAACCAATGTAATGAGTTTACTAGTCCCAAGCCGATCACATGTTAAAGCTAGTACTCACACACTTAGTCATAGGTTTCTTGCTCATTGACATATTGTTTCCTTTCCTGCATTTACTTACAGTATTTCCAGTATATTCTTTATTGTACATTTCTCGTACATATACATACATCTTGTATATTTCCGTCTATATACTGCTACATAGTTACATCATTGATATAGAACTGCTAATTAGAAATGTACTTTGCTCCTTCCTGACTGAAAAATATTTTCCAGACTGTGACCTTAGTGGACTTGTTTCTGACACACTTGGGGATTGGATGTTACTGATTACAGGTATAACTATTTTGTCGTTAGACTTGTCTTGTATTTCTTTGCTTGCCTTGATATCTCATCGTGCTTTAGTTTATGTGATTGAGTATTTCCAGCATTATTTTATGATATCCACGTCTCCTTATGGAGTTGGGTATTCATGTGAGATTGATTAGATAGTTACATGACCTAGACAGCGTTCTACCGCTGATGCTGCGGCGTAGGCTGGACGTACCCACGCTCTCGTACCCCTATATCGGGTGTGGGTCGTGACACATTTTTAGTGGTGGCCCATGCAGGTCAGACTTCGCAAGTTGTACGATATCGTGGTAGTGCGACATCATAGTTGTACTACTGTGTGCCTGCTATAGAATATAGGACATAGGATACTAGGATGAGAGAGGATACTCAATCACAAATTCTTGAGAGATTCCTGGGACGACCCCTTGAGAATCTTATTAAAATTTCTAATTTTAAATCCTTCGCCCTTGTTTCCGTCCGTCCTCACTCATTGATATTGAATTTGATTATTGTTGATCAATTATTAAATTAGGATCTTGGTTTTATTGTAGAGTTAATTTCATGCCGAGATAAATTTTACGGACTAAATTTTACGATATCATCTGATGACATATATTGATGAGAACAGTAAAAAAGGTGAAACGTCTACTTTGGTCATGGGACCTATAGTTTATCACAGCCGTACCGGTTGGTGTGGCAAAAATTTTAGATGTCATGATTATAGGGTTACGTACTTTAGTTACGGAACCTGTCGTTTATCGCACCTATGCTTACTGGCGTGGCGAGGATTCTCAGCGTCATGATTTCTGACCGACGTGTATGATTATCAGGTTGTGTCTTAAAATTTGTTCTTAAAGTATCATCTCAACACTTATTTATTCTGTTAATACAGGACTTATTCATCATTTCTTTTGGTTGCTAGCAGTAGAAATACCTTCAGTCCTCAATCTAGTCTTTTGAGCTCCTATTCCTTGAGGATGCCTTGTTAAGTATAATAATTAATGACTTGTAATTATGGCTGTGCCTTGAGTATTAGTATTGGCTGAGTGTTGCTAGTGAGTTGTAAGTATTTCCTAGATGGACATGTGAGCAGTAGGTCTTAATCTAGAGTTAACCCATAGCATAGTACCTTGTGGCAATAGTTCTAGGATATGTGCCATTATAATACTATAAGTAGAAGGAGAGTATATAGTATCAATGATAGTTTCCAGAGTTAGTATCAGAGCCAGTATACCCGTCCTGGATAATCATGATTATGCACTTGAGTGATCTATGTAAACAATTAGGTATCAAGGAATAGTGTTAAGGATTAATGGAGCATGATGTTCAATTTGATAATTAATATCGGGAGTGTTAAAGGTAAGGAACTGTATATGCATAAAGAGTTAATGAGGTGTCATGAGTAGAGAAATATTAGAATTGGTAATGAAAATGGTGAGGCATATCACAGATTAGTTTAACAGGCTGTAAAAGGTCAAAGGGAAATACCTATACATCAATCGAGATGAAGAACCATAAACATGCCCATGAGAGTAAAGAAATATGAGTGTTATAGAAGGTACAGGTAATCATGAGTTCTAATGAGCTTGATGAGATGATCCATTAATGAAGCTAGTGATATAATACCAAGAGTGCTAATAGTTCTATATGGAGGATTAGTCGAGAATGACGCTAATAATAGTAAGCACTCTGTGTGATGATAATTGGATGATATACCAGTTAATATAGATTAAAAATCATGGAATAAAATACATGTGATGATAACTTTGATCATTGGAGGTAATAGTGCAAGTGATTCGGGCAGTACAATTTTTGTACACAGTTGTAGACAATGGGTGTATTGGAGTGCACCTCGAGTATTAGAGACCGTGAGCAGTTTATATGTATATTCGTGGATTTAAAATTTGAAAAGTGGAAATGAATTTCAATTTTAAGATTTTGAGGAGTTGAGATTCTATGTTATTAAACTTTGAGGATTCCAAATTTGATTCGATAAACATAGCCAAGCTATAAAGATTTTAGAAGTGATTAAAAATTTATTCGACATTGGGTATTTGACTTTGAGAAAAGTATACACTGTTTGTTTTAAATTGTTCAAAGGTTAAAGTTTGATAATTATTTTGAGGATTAATTTCATGGTGGATGCAAAATATATATATTAATATATGAGTAGATGATATACATGGGTAAGGATCTGATGACTTGAGCATGATTGAGATGGCACCGCAGACTGACTTGGGTGTCCATCTAGAGTTGTATTGGAGAGAGAGCAGTACTTAGTATGGTGTGTTACACTTGGTGTGCTCTTGAGTGATAAGAACAAATAGTATGGACAATTATAGTAGAAATGAGAACTATCAGTGGGTGTACTTATAGTAGAACAGAGGTACCTAAAGAGATAGAGGTATCAAACTTTATATGCATCATTTGACCTATGATTGTGTTAGAGGTTCTTGGTATCAGATTTTGGTATTAATAGACAGGTGTATGCAATATGGATGTATTCATGGATCTTGTGGATTAATGATTAGTTGATATGGGTACTAGTGTACAAGGATAGGAATTAGTTAGTGAATGTGCCAGAGTTAAGAGTATGTTAGAGATAGGAGATACCGCAAGAAATATGTTAGCAGGTTCCTTCTTTTTCTCATGTTATTTTCGTCTTCTGATTGATTGATTCCCTAGTACCGTGGCTTGTATCCGTAATTTTCTTGTTAGAATGTAGTTAGTAGTACACCCTGACAGAGAATGCGATACCATGATAAAACAGACCAAAACCATGCATGTTTTCTCTAGGTTGTATGTTGTATGACTGTAGGTAAATTTTTCTTAGACTATGATCATTGGGGTTCTGACCATAACAAAGATCTATGAAGGGTTATGACTTGACAAGAGAAACGAGATGCTAAAATTTTGGAAGATAAGCATAAAGAGTTAAGGAGTTAATATAACAGAATTGATGGATCATTGATTTTACGAAGATTGAGGATGATTGAAACTCGAGGATAAACATTAACTTAAATGGAGAGTTAAGAAATTAACATGGAAAAAAATTGAGGATTTATTAATTTTAGGAAGGTTATGATATGATAGAATTGGTGATTAAAATTGAGAAAATTTGGGAAATTATCATTATATCTATTTGATTGCAAGATAGTAATTTAAAATTTTATATTATGAATGTTGCATTTGAAGATTCCGTAAGTATAGCATTGTTGAGTCTTCTGAGGAAAAGGGAAATCAGAAAATAAAATCATTAATGGGTAGTGTCGAATTCGATTCTCGGGATGAGGATTTAGATTTTGAATATGCATTGGGTGGATTTAAATTGAGGAGTAAAAATTATTAACAGATTGGTGTTTAAATTCAAACTTATCAGATGATAATTTCAAATCTTATGAATATAGTTGATTAATTAAATTGAAGGGTTGGATTTATGGATTATGTTTTAAATGGGAGTCTTAATGTGTATTAAGTGAACTAGAGGATTGGATGTCAAAATCCGAGTATTTAATTTCTTAAATTTAAATTCAGAGGAAATTGTGAGGAAATGGAAACTGATTTTTATTTTCGAGGATATTGCAGGAATGCAGTAATTTCAGAATTTTTTTTGAGATTGTGAAATGGCAAGGTGGATTACTACCTGATTTTGTGGTTGATGAATTAACTATTGATGAAAAATAAAATAATATATAAATACTACTATGAGGACTTTAAATTTCGAGGACGAAATTCTTTTAAGGAGGGTAGACTTGTCACTACCACATTATGAAAACAGGGGTAATTTCGACTTTTTCTGTATTTAATATTTCGTGTATTTAAATTAAATAATTGTATAAGAGGTATATTATTATTTACAGTGTTCATTAATGTTGAGTTGGTAGACTTGACCTAGAATCCCACTAGACGAACACCTGACAGAATTTTGGGGATTGTGTATTTAATTACATTATTTAGGATTTAATTATTGGATGTCGTAATTGATTACCGTAATTTAATTAATTGTTGCGCCCTGCCCTTGCTTCGATATTTGGAGCGCTACCTGGCTTTTTCCTTCCAACAAATCTCACAACCTTGCCCTAGACGTGCCTGCCTTTCATTCTGATATTTTTGCAACTCATAATTATGATCTCTTGAGCTTCATTTTAGCCGCACAATATTCGTCGCGGACGTTTATTTAATTCCTAAATAAATTTAATTTCTGTATCGTTGTGCGTTCCAATCGAAATTGGAGGCAATCTTGACCTATTTTTCGTATGACCCAAATTAGGGTAATATTCTGTTCTGGGTCTTCTTCATTAATGGTATTGGTGACCCGACCTGATTTTGGCCCCATGTATTCCTAATTAATTTTAGAACGCCAAGTGTATCTAATTTTAATTAATTAATTTCAGAAACCCATTTCTGTGTAATTTTCTATTTGTTGGGGACTTAATAGCAAAATTGTAATGATGTGTCACCATCTTATTGGTTTAACCCAATTAAAGGAAACCAACCCCCTTCTTTGACTAGTCAATAACACACCCTCTCTCCTCCTTTCTTTTTGTTGTATTTTACTCATGTTGCATCTAGGCCTCAAATGGAGCCATCCCCACCACAAAACCCCCTTGCATATTCCCTCAACCCTTTCCCAAGGAAACCCCATCCCAATATTGGCTGGCCCTAATTTCTAGGGAGCCACATCATCCTCCCCATACAAAAGAAACCCACCCTCTCCTTTAATTCTTCACATACAAAACCATCACCAACACCAGAACCATTCATCACCCTAACCTCACCCGGCCGGCCACCCGACCGAGCATCTTCCCCGGCGAGCCTCTTCCTCTGTCAGTCCGACCAGCCTCGACCGAGCGTCTGAGCTTCTACGACGGCTGTGCAGTGACCCCTCCCGCTGCTTATCCCCGAGCTCCGATCCCGACCCCATTTTCGGCCAGCACAGCCGAGACTTCACCCACCTGTGCACCGAGGCACCCCGGCGGCCACCAGAGCGACGACATCTCCATTGCTGTCAACCGAGCTCGACCCCGGCGAAGCCTTCTTCCCTCCTAGCCTCCTCCTCCGACCTATTACATCACCATTTATCTGCTGCAACCTCCCACAGCCGAGATCCCCTCGTTCCCATCTCCGGCCGAGCTCGGAGGCTCGACGACCGACTCCACTGCATCGAGCTTCCCTCCTCGGATCTCCTCATCCTCCTCCCTGCACCCCGGCGAAGACACCCACCCGCAGCTTACTTCTCCTCCTCCTTGTATCATCCCCTCGCCGGCCTTCACTACAATCACCACCACCACCAGTGCGGCCATCCCCGCTGGCCAGCTCCCCCTCCGGCCGGCCAGCCAGTCGACCACCACTGTGAGCTCCTCTTCCTCTCCCTCTCCCTCTCCCTCCTTCATCGTATGTGTGTAGGTGTACGTGTACGCGTATGTGTGGATATATATATATATATATATATATATATATATATATATATATGTGTGTGTGTGTGTGTGTGTGTGTGTGTGTGTGTGTGTGTGTGTGTGTGTGTGTGCGTATATATGCGTAAGTACGTATATGTGTATATACTAATATATGTATATGTATAAGTATATTAATTAATGTTAATATGTAAATGTATATATACATGTATATATTTAATATGATTTATATATATAGATACGTATTCTAGTATCTGTAATATTGGTATATGTATATGTATATTTCAGTATATGTAGGTAATTATTTTATTGGTATATATAAATAAATATGCATATTATTTTGATATATGTACGTATTTGGTGTATATATACGTAGCATATATATATTTTGTATGGGTATATTTATACTTGTATATAATATAAGTACTAATTTGGTATGTATATATATATATATTTGTTTTGGTATTTTGGTTTATATATATATATATATATATGTACTTGTATACATATATGGAATAAGTACATTTTTATTTGGTGTATATATATGTATAAATATAACACATGTATATTTTTCACTAATATATATAATACCTATTTCTATTTAATGTATATACACTTATACATATTTTGTATATATTATGGTATAACTCATATATGTATTAATTTAATTTTTGGTAATATGTATATTATATAAATATCTCTTCTAGGTAACCCGAGTGTAAATATGGATACCCGTATTTACACATGACCTTGTGACCCTGTGAACTATTAGCAGTCTGCCACGCGTACACTGACGTACTGGCAAGCCCCATACCATTTTGATCGTCTGTCTTACCCAGCAATCGCGGACGCGACGCCCGTGCAACTTGACGCACACTGACCCTAGATTGACCAGTGCCATACCTGGCATAGCCCCTGAGTTATGTATTTGTGTTAGTGTAGCATCTGATGCAAGGTTACATTTATTATATGTTTATAGGACTGTTGGATCCTCCAGACGTTACTCTGGGACAGACATTGGTTTTACCAGCTAAGGACCCAAGGCGAGTACATTCTCTGATTAGTTTCTTGTTTATGATATTCCCTATGTTCTTTGTATCTAGTGTAAATATCCATACTTTCGACACGCTGGTTACACGGATTGGTATACACGGATCTCATCATGAGATGTTATTCCTTATTCATGGTGTAGCTTGTACAAGACTTGTTTCCTTGTTATCTTGTGCATATACAGACACTGAGTCCCGGGGAGATTTGCTACCTCCCTAGGAAATCCCGTGCCATAGCATACCATGATTGGATCTACTATACCAGTCGAGGGTGGGGAGTATTTTAGTGTAGATATGTGATCATACCCAACTCTACATGCATCATAGCTCACCCCACATCTCACGTCGGGTGCGGCCTGACCATTTACATGCCTCATCACTGTTACATATGGTTAGCCTGACTATTACTCGCATCATAGCTATTCCTACGGATTAGCCTGACCTCAAGGATGATCGCTAACCAATGTAATGAGTTTACTAGTCCCAAGCCGATCACATATTAAAGCTAGTACTCACACACTTAGTCATAGGTTTCTTGCTCATTGACATATTATTTCCTTTCCTGCATTTACTTACAGTATTTCCAGTATATCTTTATTGTACATTTCTCGTACATTTCTTGTATATTTCCATCTATATACTGCTACATAGTTATATCATTGATATAGAACTGCTAATTAGAAATGTACTTTGCTCCTTCCTGACTAAAAAATATTTTCCAGACTGTGACCTTAGTGGGCTTGTTTCTGACACACTTGGAGATTGGATGTTACTGATTACAGGTATGAATTTTTTATCGTTAGACTTGTCTTATATTTCTTTGCTTGCCTTGATATCTCATCGTGCTTTAGTTTATGTGATTGAGTATTTTCAGCATTATTTTATGATATCTACGTCTCCTTATGGAGTTGGATATTCATGTGAGATTGATTAGATAGTTACATGACCTAGACAGCGTTCTACCGCCGATGATGCGGCGTAGGCTGGACGTACCCACGCTCTCGTACCCCTATATCGGGTGCGGGTCGTGACAAATACACCTTAAGTTTGTCTTGACGTTTGGAGCACTACTAGCTGGTACCCCCCCCAAATCAATTAGGTAATCATCCCCTAAACAAGCCAGACTACCCACCTGTACTTTGTGCAACTGTTAGATTCCCACTATGATGCTTAAATCTAGTTGCACAACAGTCATTGAGAATGCCTAAGTATTATTTCATTTAAAACCCGACCTTCCCCTAATGCCTAATAAACTTGTTTCAAATCTATATTAAATTGAGGCCCATACCACCCCGAAATAAGTCATAACCGAGCCCGGTATACCTATCATGAGGACCAGACCCCACCCCAAGGAGCCCAGACAAGCCCAAGGCCCGGGGTCCCAGGCCATAAATACTCCTATATAAACAACTCTTCCTATTGTTATTGAAACCCTAACACCTTCACCCTCCTTGCTCAAACCCTAGCCGAATCCCTACTATCCCCGACCACCCCTGCCTGACTGAACCTCCCCTGACTCACCGGACCACCCCTACTTCACCCTCGGACAGCCGCCTCTCCGTCGGAACACCATTACCAACCAACCGACATCACCCATCCATCCACCTCCCGACTACTCCAGCCGGGTTGAGCCCTCCTCGACCGCCAAAACCCCAGCCCCCACTCCTCCTGAACCCGCCTGACGCCGCCTGAACCCGCCCGACGCCGCCTGACGCCACCCGAGCCGCTATCCCGATACCGACTGCTTCCCACCACCCTCCAGCGCCGTCGAACCACCCGCGAGGCCGACCCCGACCAATCCCCACGACTGGACCATCACCCCGACGCTGGTCCAGCCGCTGCCGCCGCGCCCAGTCGCTGTATTTGTGACTGCAAACCCCGCCACTGCCGTACACGGCAGGCCGGATCCGTCCACGTCGACCGGAGCCACCCTCGTCGGAGGGAACAACCATCCAGCGAGCGAACCCCCTCGCTCGGTCGATCAGGTACTCGTTCGTGGAACCCGTCTCTCTTGTGTCCTAGTACTTCTCCTTCGTGTCGCCGTGTCAATATTGAAATGTATTAATAGCTTATAAACCTAGTTAATATTTTATGCATGGAAGTGATTTTTAATTAGATATTAATTAATAAATAATTATTCTAAATTAGTGACCAGTTACCAAGGACAGGTAATTCGGTAGAAACACCTGGATATAAATCCTAGTATGTTCAACATAGAGAATAGAGACATGTCCGCACAGAACAAAAATCATGGATAACCCGTGACTAGATAATTATTGCCTCGAGACACATGTTAACAGAAGATAGAACACGTGTACACCCTAGCTACGTGCACACGTGACGCTGTACTCAAGCAACAGTAAACTCGCGACAGTATTCAAGAATAGCGTCTTAACCGTATGTAGTTAATGCATAATATATGATGTCTGTATTATTGTGTTATATTGTATGGCAAGGGTCTTTGGATCAGTCAGGAGACGCTACGGGAGCAGGCTTTTAGCATTCACCTCTTGAAGACTCAGGCAAGATACCTTACCATATTTACTGTCTAATTTAAATTATGCAAATGTTGTATTGTATGCTTGTTGTTTTGCTTTATATAACTGTGCGTGTCCGAGATTGTCTCAGGTGCATTCGATGGATACGTCGATGATTAGTATACATTGACTTAGTCATTAGTAGACTCACCTCATTGGATGATACCCTGTTATCTTCCAAGACCTGACACTTTCACACGTATTCATAGTGACAAATCTCATGTTGGGATGCGAGTTCGCGTGTTCGACTAGCTATCGCCGCGTGTGACATGCATCACGGTTAGCAAGCAATTTAGGACTATTTCAGTGTAGAGACTTGGCATTTAGATAAGGGGATATGTGTGCCGATTATTTGACTTATATATCTTCATTGGGCGGGGAGGACGACTAGTAGGCATATGGGATACCCCACTCCTTTACACTGATACCGCACTCAACGAAGTGATACGGACGTATATATATATTATTGATACCATGTTCGGTAGAGTGTTGGACGTTACTTGATGACATTGCAGATACCACACTCTATAGAACGTCGGACGTTACTGTATTCCTGCGCCCGTGTTATAGGGGGCATGTGTAGCATATATGTAAATCCCCTGATTTTTAAGAATTTTTAATTTAGAATTTTTCACATTTTTCTGGAATTTTCTGAGATTTTTCTCTAATTAAACTAAGGTATTTTAATTATTAAATAATTTTTAAATGATGTTATTAAATAATATTAAAATATTATGAAAATAATATTTTATGGTGTAAAATGAAAAACTAGACATAGAATAATTTTTCGGGAATTTATTGGACCCCAAAATCATTTTAAAAGCCATAAAAACTAATTATTAATTTAACCAAAATAAACCGGGTTTATTTTAAATAAACCAAACCAATTTCTGAACTGGACCGGGTTCATTTGAACCAAACCCAAATCCTTAGCGGGTCAGATCCGGGTCTAACCTAGACCCGACCCACTAGCCCGATCCGACCCGTATTATTTTTGGATCGGGTCGGATCCGCTAGGACCCGACCCGTCCGCCCGAATCCACCCGACCCGAACCCCTCATCTTCCCCAAACCGCTCAGCCCCGACTGCTGGCCTTCCCGGCCGCCGCCCTCCGTCGCTTCGTGTCCCCGCTCCGCTCATAACCGCCGTCGATCCGTCTCCGGTAACGACCGCCTCTTCGACGCCCTGCCGCCGCCTCACCTCCTTCAACCGCCCGCCGGACGCCCTATAAAAACCCCTCGCTCTGCCTCCTTCCCTCTTCCCTTGGCCCCGCTTCACCGGTGACCCCAAACCTCGCCGCCGTGCCCAGCTCCGCTCGCCTCGCCGTCCCCGACGAGACTGGCCTCTCCTCCTCTCCTCCAGCTCCGTCCCCGCCGATCCCGAGCTCGCAGCTCCTCCGCCAAAGCCCCGCCTAGCCGCCCCGGCTCCGGCCTACTCAGCCGAGCGCCGCCCGGCCTCCTCGAGCCCTCGCCGACCTCCGCCGACCTGAACCCCCACTCCCAGCGGCCGGACACTGATGCCCTAGCTCGGACACGGCTTGGACACAGTATCCAGGACACGGTAGACGCGACACGGACACGGAGAATTCAATTTCCCGGAGCCCTGTTCAGGTACTCATATCTCTCTCCTCGTAGCTCTGTTTTCGATTCTGTTTGTTGCATCGCGTAGCCTGTATGACCCCCTCGGTGCCCGTATAAACCGCTCAGTGCATCGCGTCCTGTGGTGATCGTGAACCGCGATCCAAAAACAGGAAAACTAATACCCTGTTTCACCCCGGAACCAAGTACGCTCCGCCAAATGGGACGACTTGGTCGCGTGCGGTCTTCACCGATACGTGCGCGCCATCGATACGGACGTGCAGGATTTTGCAGAAGTTGATTCGGATGTGCGTGCACACCGGAATCAACGCATATCCACCGACAACGCCCCGTATCCGACCTTTCTGAATCTTGTTGTAACTTAGTATATACACATCGGATCAAGACGAAACTTGCGCCATCGGACTCATAGAAATACGCTGGTCCTGTGAGCCAAGTTTGGTTCAATTCTGAGAACGTTGACAAAATCGCGTGTCGTTGGCCCCACAGGCTCCACTTGACGGGCGATTTTGTAATCGGCTCATCGGAATCCAATTCTGGAAGTTTCGTTGGGTTCGTATCATCGTTCCTGACCTGTTGACACTAAGTTGGACAGATTTGGAGACCTTTGACCTTGACGCATTTTCGGTGCAAAGCGGCCCACATGTGGACCCCGCCTTGACCTAAAATTATCATTTTTGCCCCTGTGTCCAAATTGGACTCAAGGACAAGCATTTCTAGCTGATTAATATTTTTTGGATCTAATAGTGATGTCTATTTCAGCAACCGGAGTACTGTCTGAAAATCCCGCTCTGCCAGAGCTACAATTGGAGCCGAAACCCCAAGCAAGTGTACCTTGCCAATCTCTGCAAATTTTGTTACTTATTTCCTTGACATATATACTTGTTGTACATGCTTCAACCTAGGGCTGTGTGACTTGCTTAGCGTCCGATTAATAGTCCGGTGCCAACCCCGTACGCGGAGTTGGGTAACGTCACATAGACATGGATATCGAGACCCTATACTTCTCGTACTTGCATTATCAAGTACGACATAACCCAGGACACCTGACACTATTCATGATACAGAATCGTCCTGAGATATTCATGGTGATTCTGTATAGGATACAGTTTTTCATGGCTTATTCCTTTGCTTAGATATTATATGACTTGATGCATTAGTTATGATCCTGCGTGGCATGGACATGAGACGTCGTGGACATGAGATGCATGATTACATTGGATGGGGAGAGTCACACAAACTACAGGTTGATTATATATTATGCCGGTATCTTAGTCTCTCTCCGAGCTAGACAACCACATGATATCACTGCTACCGGCTCTCCGACACAGAGCTTGTAGTAGTTTCAGCTTGAGTTCTAGTGCTGCTCTCATCTTGCATATCACTTAGCTGGTTATATTTACCCTATTGTTTCATTTATTTGTTACACTGCATTATCTTTGGCTTGTATTATCTGTACCTTGCTATGTCCCCTGAGGACCTGGATCCGGATTATGTCCCCAGGATTAGCAGAGGAGATCCACCCCGAGATATTCAGGACAGGAGCAGAAGCAGGATCAGGTGCTTACAGTGGAGCAGAACCAGGAACCGAGGACTAGGTGATTGCCATGGATTTTTCTGAGTATATACTTTTTCCATACTCAATATTGTTGTTGATATCTTTATTCTTGCATCTTGACAGTTGTATCAGATTTGTTATCGGGATGTTCCCCGATTTATTTACTTGAGAATTGATGATGATGTTTATATTTTCTTTTATTGATATTGCTATATATTCATTTTCTGTGGATGAGATTAGTATTAGTAGACCCTGATTGTTGTAATTACAGCTTAAGTATGCCCTGATGGATCCATTAAATTGGATTTGTCCATCGGTGTGTGCTGCTGGCCATTGCCACGTGGCTAGTCCCTTAATATTTTGGGACTGGGGCGTGACAATATACTAGCCGGTTGCCATGACTGGTAAATTACGTCAGCATATGTCTAGCCTACACCTTCTCATATACTCACAGTTGTCCTCATATTGCATTCACTTAGATGGTTAGCACACCCTTTATTATATTTATTTTATTCAGTATTTATTATATGGCATATTTCTATGTATCTTGTTACGTCCCTCTGATGACCTGGTACCTTTCCAGATTTAGACAAGGCTTACTATCCCACAGTATACGGCCTCGGACAGGAGACGAGATTCGTTATAGCTGAGGAGTTAGAGGTGCAGCCGTCAGAGTTTCTGTGATCAGTTGGTAGGCCCTCCGCCTAGATTGGGTGCATCATTATCTAGACAGCCGATGCCTTGGTCATTTTCTTTTATCTATCATTTCAGTACTTTTATTTTGTCATAGTAGTGGGTTTGTTCCCACCAGACTTTACTGGTTGTACTATGATATCTTGAGACTGGTATTTATCATCCAGCAGTTTATTTAGTATTTTTTGCTCTTTATTTTATGGATGAGATTAGATTACCTGTTATTGACTGATATTGGACATGTTAGTATTATAGGACAGCGTAGCACTCTTCGTGGATCCATTAAATTGGGATATCCTCGGAGACGTGTCAGCTGGCTATTGCCACGTGGCCTGGTCCCGTATATTTTAGGAGTGGGGCATGACAAAGTTGCTGGTATACTCGACGAAGGAGGCACGGACGAGATGGTGGGTTCATCCTCCTCTGATGTTATTTGAACTGCTACTAGCTGGATGACACCCGAGAATATTGCAAATGAAAGATCGGTAGCTTCGAAGCATACTTCTTTGACGTCGGACACCGCCGTTCCATTAGCTAGATCCGCAACAAAGTCAGAAGTTGTGTCAACTCCGCCCTCCCCAGAGATGTCTTCGCCTGAAAATAAGATAAGAGAAAGTTAATATCAATTTGATGTTAATTCTCCTGAAGAAAACGTGAAGACAACATTTACCCATGGCTGATGGTATGTATGTTGCATCTGCAGCTTGTATAGCTAAATTATTTCTTAATGATGCTAAACAAGCTGTCATACCTGGAGAAGAGGGTGCACCAACTGACGTTTGAGGGTAGTCATCCCAATCATCACCCAGATCGACTCGAGGCTCATCGGGTGGAATCTCGCTCGAGATACTTACAGACGAAGGAGGGGCTAGCCCCATTTGTCTGGATAAAGGTATATTGATTCTTATTATGCTCGGCCTCAAAGGCGATCTCGAAGCACTACCAGCAACGGTGGTAACAGCAGCAATCGCGAGCAAAGAATCTCCAGCACTGTCAGCTGAAACTGTGGAGGTTCCCTCTCTAAAAGGCGAAGGACCCCTGATCAAAGAATCGTCCCCAACAAGGGAAACAATAGGCTCACCCCAAGAGGCCCCCTTGGTGAAAGTCCTTTTAGGACCTCCGGTAGTCAGCTTCTTCTTACGGGGGGAAGGCTCTTTCAGAGTGGAAGCCTTTCGTTTATTGAAGATTATGAGAGGCTCTGCTGCCGGAGCTATTATACCTCTCGGTACAATCAACAAATAGTTGTCTGCACCGGTGGTTTCATCACCTTCATCCGAGGAAACAGACGGTATCTCCTCCCTTCCAGTGGACCTATGGGAGGGCATCCTGAAACTTCCATGTACATCGAAATCACGATGAAAGGTATTGATGGACGCATAAAACTGCGCGTACGAATAGAGAATGCGCAACTCCATGGAGAGAGAAGTCGCATGCACAACAAAGGTTGCTCCGGTACAACCCATGATGAAATACTGCCATCCTCTAGCTCCATCAATAAGTCCACCTATGAACTTGAAGCTGGTGATAGGATTCCTCACGTGCAACTGATCATACCCAAATTGCCTAGCGAAACGGCTAGGTAGATAAGGCTCCAAGTAGCAGTGGACCTCACTTCTGTACAATAAATGGGAAGGTCTAATGCAGACCAACCAATAAAAGGCTTCAGGAGAAAGAATAGTCTTCCCCTGACCTGCATCCTGAAGTTTCATCCCCTGTTGATTGATATGTACGCGGGGGGGGGGGGGGGGGGACGATGCAGAAGAACTTCCAACTATGGGCAAAATTTAGTGCCAGCCGACAGTCTATGATGCTAGTCACATTCCAAGAAGAATTCCTGTAATTCAACAGGAAGTTATTTCCCGAACCACCGGCAGATCCGGGAGACATCACTTTGGCATTGTGAAGGATTAACCATTCCATCATATATTAGAATGGTAATTCCACTCTGGGATATCCTTCACGCTGTGTATCATCAGCCAGCAGTCCCTCAGTAATAGCCCTCAGGCCAGCTTGTATCCTGCATACCATGGCAGGAAGCAGGCCCAACCTTGCTCCAAACACCAAACGCACTGCGGGCCATAAGGTGTTGCGATGAATGCGATCCGCAGACGCGATGCCAGGCACTACCCACCGGCGTAGCCAGACAAAGAGGAAGCCAGCCAGTTGAGCTTCCCTTGACAAAAGCTTGCGACAATGCCTCATATAACTGTAGGCTTTAGTGCCTACAGGATAACCCCCTATCTCCTTAGCGAGAACCCAATCTGAAGTCCCAACATCTTCAATGAGATCATCGACTGTGTTGGCACTAAGCATACTCAGCAGGTTCAAAGGCTTATCTCTACTATCTATAACCTTGTCCTGCTTGGCATTTCTGGCCTGATGGAAGAAGAGGTAGGATACCCATTTGTTGATATGGGCTAAATCAGAGGGCTCTTTGTAGAAGGTGGTGCATACAAGATAGTGGCTCATCAGCTCCTGGTATACTGCCACTGCCCGAGGGTTTATATCCCTCAGCTCCCTGTTTGTGGGAACATACTCTTCATAAGGAGTGTCTCCCATTGACAGCTTTGAGATATCTGCCATCTCATGAAGGGCTAAGCCCAACTCACCTAGCAGAGAAAGTTCCAGTGAACGAATTATATCGCTCCATCAAAGCTAATAACAAGTTAGGGTTGAGAGGCAGCCCAACACTAGTGGCACTCATAGCCGCATATAAACCAATAATTTCCAGCTCTGTCTGGAAGTGCTTTAGGGCCCAGGTAGCTAAACTGGCCCATCGATGATTCTGGGGACTAAGCCATCCACTGGTGCGAGGGTTAACCTTGGGGTATACTCCTCCCTGCTCCATAAAGTCATTACAGAAAGTCGCTATTTGAATCGGCTGGATCAGTGAAGTGTCTTCACTCGGGATGCTGCCCGACAGTAATCCTCTAAAAGGCATAACGGGGCCTGAAGGACTGCTCACAAAGGCTCCTCGATTCAATCCTTTCTTATAAAAGATCTTCCCCGGCTGGCCTTGAAGATCGGGAGTCAGAGTCCACATCATCTTCCTGGGATGGGTGGCATGGAAGAACGCTGAGATAGGGTAATCTCTAGGCATCCTTGGCAGATACATGACCGTGCCCTCAGCAGAAAATACCCAATCTTTCTTCTTGGGCTTAGTTTGGGATTGTTTATCGATAACATCCCCAAATAAGAAACCTGGTTTCTTTTATTCAGTGCCGTCTATATATGTCAGGGGCTCCCCACTGATCATACTCAGCAACATTCGTTCCCCTTGGGATGAGATTAGAGTTCTCCTTTCTTGAGGATATTCGATTCCAGAGATGGGGAATGTCACATGGGACAAGTCCTCCAGATAATTGGAATTCAGCATTCCAGCAGCAGAGCCCATCACTTCAGCCAAAGGAGGGATCTGTAGGTCAACTGCAAAAAGCATGAAAATAAGTCAGTTTTACGCTAGACGCTACACTCTTGCAGTATACGCCAAGGCTTAACAGTCTGAGCTTTTACGCCAGACAACAAAAACTTGAATATTACGCTGGAATTTATTTCCAGTGCGTAAAACTCAAGATCTAACAGTCTGAGCCTTTACGCCAGACTACCAAAATTTGAGTTTTTACGCTGGAATTTACATCCAGCGCATTAAACTCAAAATTTTGCAGTATACACCAAATTTTGACAGTTTGAGTTTTTACGCCAGACTGCAAAAATATGGAGTTTTTACGCAGACACATTAGAAATATGGACGTATTGTTACGCATACACGTACAACGTGTGCGGAAGGTTCTCTGTTCCTCTCGAAGTCTTTACCTGTGATGCCCGGAGCGCAGCTCGACGGTGGAGCACTTCGTTCAGAGCGGGGCTCGTTCAGCCTAATGGGGGTTGCTCGTGTTTGAGCAGAGGAGCGAGATGAGGAAGCGGCTTTCTTTTCCTTAGAGACGAAGGCCTGTTTTGGTGCCATGGAGAAACTCAGAGTTCTCAGAAAAGAGACGAAGATGAAGAGTTCTCAGAAAGAAAGGGTTTTTGCAGAAATGGATGAAGGGTTTTTCTCTCAAGACCTTGGGCTATTTATAAAGTTCAGATAACTCTTCGAATCCCTAACCAAATCTAATTTTTAATAGTCGGTTATGATTTGGGATCACGTCAGCCTATCATTTAAAAAGGAAGACGGACAGTCATGCTGCGTAACAGACCTATGATTTTACGCTCAGGAGCTTTTACACTCAGAAGCTACAGACCTATGATTTTACGCTCAAGAGCTTTTACGCTCAGAAGCTACAGATCTATAATCTTACGCTCAAAAGTTTTCACGCTCAGAAGCTACAGATCTACGATTTTACGCTCAGAAGCTACAAATCTACGGTTTTACGCTCAGAAGCTATAGATCTATGATCTTACGCTCAGAAGCTACAGATCCACGATTTTACGCTCAGAAGTTACAGATCTACAATTTTACGCTCAGAAGCTACAGATCTACGATTTTACGCTCAGAAGCTACAGATGCTATGGATCTATGACTTTTCGCATATCTTAAAATTGCGCAGGACAGGATACGCGTATATCTTGATAGTTTGGGTCTTATACTCGAGAAGGCCAATTACAAGGATTTACGCAGAAAATGCTCCTTTTTAGAAAATATTCCAATTGTCTGAAATACACAGATGTCAATATTGAAGATGACTCTTCTTTTTGGGCCATTGGAAGTTCATTTGAAGTCTAGCCAGAATCCTTTACATCTAAATTCAAGTATGGCCTGTTCGGCGGACATTTCTTGCCCTGTTTCGAGGAATTTTCGGGAAGCCATTCTTGAAGATGATGTTCTGAACAGAAACTCTTCGTATTAGAGAAGTGATAGTTTAGAATTCTATGTGACTCCTCGTCCAAAGACAGCATGACAATTGGATCTTCAAGACAACTTAATGCTAAAGAGCTTTTTACGCATCTTTTGTTACGCATAAAAGTCGGGACATGACCGGATCAGCGTTTATCAGAGTCAGCCTAAAGATTACCCAAGCATGCTGAAGCTGCGTATTATCAGACTTCCTCACAGCAAATATGGCAAATCAATGATGCGTAAAAGAAGACAAGTTTATTGATCATGATTACATATGATGGAAATCTATTTTACAAAGGATTTTTTATTAATATTCAAGATCATGATTACATATGATGGAAATCCATTTTACAAAGGATTTTCATTAATATTCAAGATCACGATGAGAATCTACTGCGCCAGGTTCTCATTTGATGGAGATCTTTTTCTTCTTCTACGGTACTTCATCGGCTTCTTCGGCCAATGAACAAGAAAATGGTGAATGACAGAAGGATACAGAACTGGGCTTGTGTAAATTATTCAAGCCCCCTCATTACGTCGTTGGCGGCCACGCTCAAGAATTATGTTAGGGATTCAGACCCAACATAATACTGGAAGATACGGCCAAGCTGCCCACCTGCGTCCAGCTTCATAATAGAGGAAAATACAGCTAACAAGCTGTGTGGTCCGATGAGACCCTTTCTCTCTCCTAGATGAATTGCCATATAAAAATGCTGATTATCCCGAGCAAAGGAAGCTATGATATCCTTCCATGATCCATCATTGCAGGGGATATTTGCTCGAAGACGCCTCTTTTTATGGCTCCTTACATGCTGGAAGAGCATGATCTTCTTCTTCCTCAGGTCAGCCCGATGGATCTCGGCAACCATCTTTTTGGTGAAGGAAGTATGGAAAAGCAGGTTCACTCGCTTGCCTTTATATAGGCAGAAGAGAACATACCAAATCCCAACAACTTCCTAAATATCTTCAAAAAATCAGCCTCGCAGAACGAGTCAAATTTGACCGTTTTATGCTTTATTCAAAGTATGTCAAATTACAAGGAATTTAAAAACTTTGAAGGGGGTCTTGTAGAAGCATGAAAATACGCTGGAAAATTATACGCGTAAAACCCCCAACATGCATGAAGCCCACGTAAAAGAGAGCTTTAGTGCTATGTGGCATAAAAATATAATTTTAGAGCTACACGCGTAAAACAGAGCTTCAACGATACGTGGCGTAAAATATGGCTTCAGAACATCCCGCGTAAAGCAGCACTTAAAGGCCGTTTTTGGCGTAAAAGGTGGCTACACCTCCCTACGGCGTAAAATACGTTTGTCTTTAATACAACGTAAAGTCATACGAGGAACTCTTCGTATTCCTCGAATGAATCTGTCAGACAGAACAGTGAACCTGACTCCTGACAAAGAGTACTACACGACGATCGAGAGGACGACTGTAATGATGATTCTGTACAGAGGTCCAGGCTGTCGTTTAGTAACATATCCTTGATACAAGTCTTTTTTTATGCATTCAAGGAATACGCTGCCTATTTTACACAGGCAGAGATAAGTTTTTTTACGCTCAACATGAGACAAAAATAGATGCCACGTCAAAAGTTGTCTCTCGTACAGAGCTCGAGGCATATCTCTGCATTTAATGCACGAGATGGGGGCAGATCTCTGTATTTAATGTACGAGATTTTATTCTATTTTTAATGACCGGGAGAGCTAAAACTATGACTAATATGCTCACATCACCATCCTTGCGTTTTACGCCAACCAGGCTATTTTTAACTATAGGAGTACACCGTATACTATCTCCTTGAAATACGCCAACTCAGGCTTTATTTGTAAAGGTACGTGATAAGGCTATTTAGCCCAGAATACGCTCAAAACCTCAGTCATGAAGGATAATTGGCTATTTTTACGCTGGTTATCTATTATTCATACAATATCAAGTTTTACGCAGAATTTGGCTTTTTACGCCAATAAGGCAGCTATTTGGCTTTTACGCCAACGAGACCGTTATTTGGCTTTTACGCCAACCATCTCTACGCAAGGGACAGTTACCTACATGGCTTGTATGCCGTGATCTTCGAAGAGTGGTTATACGCGTTACCTCATAATGGGATATATGTCATACGCAGATTCAGGAGATCATTCAAACGTGGGTAGCAGTTATTATAACCGTCGTGTAAAGAGTGCCACTCTCTTCACAGTTTGGCTTCTACGTCGACTGGACAGTTACTGTGACTGAGCTCTATAAATAGAGACCTCCGGTCATAGAGGGTCAGGGAGGAGAGATCAAGATCAGAGATCGAATCAAAAGAGAGAGAGAGAGCATAGACAAAGAGTGTTGATTGACAGTTTAATCCCACTTGCAAGCTTTGAAGCTTCTTTTTTTTCTTCTTCTACAACACTTCTTCGTCATCGTGTGGTCCAAGGGACAAAGTGATCGACCGTAGATCAGACTCCTATAGCAATATTTCCCCAGAATCATTTTTATTGTACTTAACATCCTCGTATAGGATTAATTATACTCTTTTTTCTTGTTTGTAAACAAAGAAAGGGTTTCGTATAAACCTAGTTTCATTCTTTTGTTTATCATCAAACAATAGTGTTTGACCCTAGTATTAAAGAACCAATAGAAATCCAAGGTTAAATATTGGGAATGAACCTAACCTTTATAGTGAGGTAGTATTGGAGAACTATAAATTTAGATTCTTGTCTTGGTATTAGCAGAAAGTACCCTAGGAAGCCGAGAGGAATGAATATAGTATTTCCTCGATCGTACCTTGAACACAGAGATTAGCATATTACCTTCCCATTAAGAAACTGTGACATCATCTAGAGTCCCTCTATTTTAAATGCATATTTTGTTCTTCTGAAAACTTAGCGCTCGCCATTTTTGCGATGACTAATTATGTTTTCTTTACTTCACCTTTCAACTAGTGCTACCGACACTTTTGATTGTAGGCCAGGTGAATTCTCTCATGTTAAGGATATATAGTTGCTAGGATTATAGTTGTCAATGTTAAACTTTGAAAAGTTGTGCTTGATAGTTAGAATTTGATAGTTTTGAGTTGTTCTTATAGATTGTAGCTTGATGATTACCCTTAGTTTAAATCGCGTAATTCGTATCCATAACCCAATATAGATATATCCTCTTTTCACTTAAGAACCAGTAGCTCTTCCATTCTTACTATTGACACTCGTCCTATGAGCACTTTGATTAAAACTTAAGGTGACCATTACCGATATAATGCAATAGGATGATTTTCTCGTAAACCCCAATAAGAGTTTATGCTTTATTTACAAGGACAATATTATTTTGTAGAATCCCCTTAAGACTGTCACGGTATTAGATAATTATATTAAGTTGGGTAGTATGCCTCACAACCTAGTAACACATAGTCCTCTTGACTCACTATTGAAGTGTAACTGAATGACATTGACTATATACTAGCATAAGACAATAGTGTTTACTTTGATGGTAGAACTTAAAGGCCATACCTCTATTTTTGTCGACTAGCAGCTTAAACAAGGTGTTAGTACTACAACTGTAGAGGATGTAGAGTCTTATTTTGTTTTATTTGTGAACTTGAATTATTTGTACCTTATTTCATCATGATCTAGCGCATTTATATTTTATATACTACCTTGACTTATGCTGCTATTTTATAGCCTTGTTTTACAAGCTTATTCTTTTATCGAGCTTGTTCACGATATATGTATTAGTGGATGCATATATTAATACATTTCAGAATCAGTGTATTAAGGTCTAGCTAACCTTGGTGCGCTTGGTTAGCCCTTCGCATAACTACTTTACGTGGATTGAGATATATAGTGTCGAGTAGACGAATGTACTTGCCCTCTAGAAATGCCTGAGCATATCGTATCAGTTACATAACTGTATTGAAACTAGCATGTGAATAAGAAATTACCAAATAGGATTTCAATCCACAACTGCCTTAACAATTCCTTTTGAACTCCTTAAACGCCTTGATCCCCATACTTTTATTCTCTTACCTCCCCCTTGAACTCTTTATTATTGTTATCCGTCTTCCCTTATTCCGGAAAGACGAAACCTCGTGCTTGGTATAAGTTTGATATACAGAGAGTACTAGATAAA
Source organism: Iris macrosiphon (assembly GCA_036927795.1). NCBI lineage: Eukaryota > Viridiplantae > Streptophyta > Magnoliopsida > Asparagales > Iridaceae > Iris > Iris macrosiphon. Next base: position 102,425,652 of record JAYESA010000003.1, on the reverse strand, counting down.
CCCCATAGGCCAACTGCATTAGTTGATGAAGATTTTCCGTAATTAAGGGCATATCATAGGTAAAATATTGGTGTTCAAACTTTTGAGGATCGGATAGCATGACTAAATAAGTTGAGGAATATTTTTCTAAAGTGTATAACCTTATATGAAAGATGGATAAATTCTAAGTTGGGTAGAAGTTACATTATTAAACTTGAGAAGAATTCTTTTAGATTGTGATCAAGTAGGATTAGATTGAGAGATTAAGTCATTTTAAATGTGGAGAATTTTAGAAGAAGGAGTCAGAGGATGAGTATTTAATAAATTTTGAAATCTTGATAGTGCGGATCAAATATTTATACTTTAAGTACATGATTTAAATTTTGAATATTGAAAGTAAACCATCAATTTGAATTTTGAGGATAAATATAGAATTTCAGACTTGAACATTGGTGGATCGAACTAAAATTTTTTTTTACAATTTGATGATTTGAATTAAGAGTTAAAATTTGGTTTTTGGATTACCTATTTGGAATATTGAGGATGTGAATTGAATTTAAAATTTTGAAGAATACAAAAATTCATAAGTGAACAATAGGAATAATATTTGATTAGAATTATTTTCTAGAGGAGATTATGATAGTTGGAGATCGTGATAAAAAATTTGATATGGATTATTTAAATCTTGAAGATGTCGCATAGATCTAGCTTAAAATTGGATGTGATAATCGAGAAGAGATTACAATATGTAAAGTTTGATTAAACAGAGGTTACCTTAATTTTTAAAGTGATTGCGATGGATTAGAATATATTTTAAATCTTGGAAGAGATTGTGATTGACTTGCCTTATATGCGAATATGAAGAATTAACAAATTATGCCTTTTTTTAATTTCGAGGATGATATATTTTTAAGTTGGGTAGATTGTAAACTCTCCCTCACCTAAAATTAAGCCTACTAGGGCTAGTTTGCATCCAATTGAAAATAAGACACGGCATTTCTATTTAATTTTACAATAATTATATCACTTAGTGCACCTTTCGGTTGCTTCGATAATTGGAGCACTACACTAGCCATTGCTTACCTGCAAACTTTACATCCTTGTCCTAGACATGACCGCCTTCTATTCTGACCCTTGTGTAACTTATAATTAAGCTCATTTTTGCTATATTTTGGTCGCACAACATCGTCCCCTCATTTAAACCTAGTCTTGCATTTTAAACAATGCAGATTATAGCCCCCCAAACATCCCCATGACATTGGACTTAGTTTTAATTTCGAGGACAAAATTTTTATAAGTTGGGTAGGATGTAAAACCCCAAATCCTAAAATCCATATTTACCTTTTTTATCAATTATTAATTTAATTATAGTAATTATGAGAAAATTAAGAGAAATAGATTTTTATTTTAGGTGTTTGTGCATTTAGGGGATTTATGGAGCAAATATAAAAGTTTCCTAATTTATTCCATGTAGGAGACCCTATGGACAATTGATAGATTAATTATATGTACCAATATAAAATTCTAGATTTTATATATATATATATATATATATATATATATATATATAGTAAAAAGGAATTAGAAAAGAAAAGGAGAAGGAATAAGAAAGAAAGAAATTAAGAAAAGAAAAGAAAAGAAAAAGAAAAAAAGAAAGAAAAAAAAAGAAATTTCTAACGGATATCAAACCATACCTATCCTACCCGCAACCAATAAGAACCCTACCCGCTAAGTGATATTAAGGAAAAAACAGCAGCAGCGATAGCAGGCTAATTCACCCCCCGCGCGTGCATGATAACCCCCCCCCCCGACCCGCTCTCTCGATCTCTCTCCCTCTCTTCTATATATAGCCATAAGAAAACCCTAACCCTAATCCTCCCTCTCCCCAACCTAGCCTCGCCGCCGCCGCGCCACGGAGTTTTCCGTCGCCCAACCAGAGCCGCCGGAGTTCCTCGCCGCACAACCGCGATGCCGCGCGCGCGAGACAAAATTTGATCGAACAACGTACCTGTGTTCACGTCTCGATTCCTGCACCCTCGCTGGACCAAACTTGTAAACCCCCAAATTTTCAAATTATTAAATCTTGAATTTTTCCCAATTTTCTGGAATTTTCTGTAAATTTTCTGTAATTAAAATCAAGGCTTTTAATTAATAAATGATTTTTAATTGGCAATAAATAATATTAAAATGTCATGAAAATAACATTTTTGGGTGTAAAATAGAAAACCGGACTTAAGGTAATTTTTTGGGATTTTATTGAGCCTCAGACCTATTTTTAAAAGCCTAAAAACTATTTTTCTAAATTAATTAATTTAATAATTAATTACTGTTTATTATTAATATTTATTATTATTATTTTTTTATTATTTGATTTTTTTATTTTTCGGTTTGGGCCCGGCCCGGCCCAGTGGGCCGAGCCCAGTTGCAACCCAGCCCAGTCCCCTGTTAACGGGTCGGGCGGGTCCCCCCCCGTCCGGATCCGCGCCCGACCCGGACCCGCTTCTCCCTCTCCCACGATCCGGAAACCCCGCGCCACCGCCGGAAATCGCGCCGGCCACGACCCCTTCTCCTCGGCCGACCCTCCCGGCCACGTCCTCCCCCAGCCCCGACTTCCCCGGCCTCGGCTCCGCCCGCCAGCCCAATTTATATCCCCTCGACCTCCACCCTCACTCCCAAACCCTAACCCTAACTCCACCCTAACTCGCCGGCACCCGCCGCCGACTGCCCTCAGCCACCTGCGCCGACCTCCAACCGCCGCTCTCCCCTTCCTCACTCCTCCCCGCCGTTCGAGAGTTGCTCGAGCCGCCCTAGCCGCTGTCGACGACCACCCAGGACCGCGCCGCCTCGGCCCGACCGCGCCGACCGACGGTCAGCTTCCCAGAGCCCCGGACACGGCAGCAGACCCGGACACAGGGAGCCCTAGCCGCGGACACCGTGGACACAGCACAGGACACAAACACGCGTGTCGGACATGATTCAAAGCCCCGATTTCTCGGTCCCCTTCAGGTATTCGTATCTTGCAACCCTGATCTCCGTTTTCGATTCCGTCAATTCCTACGCGAAGCTTGTATGACCCTCTCGGTGTCCGGACAAACTGTTCGGGACATCGCGTCCTGTGGTGATCGCACACCGCGATCCAAAAACAGGAAAAAACCAGACCCTGTTTCACCCCGGAACCGAGTACGCCCCGCCAAACGGGACGACTTGGTCGCGCACGGTCTTCACAGATACGTGCGCCTCGTCGATACGGACGTGTGGGTTTTCGCGGAAGCTGATTCGGGTGTGCGTGCACCCCGGAATCAACGCGTATCCGCGGACATCGCCCCGTATTCGCCCTTTCTGTAATTCACCCTAATTTCGTGTACACTCGTCGGATCGAGATGAAACTTGTGCCATCGGACTCGTAGCGATACGCTGGTCCTGTGGGTCAAGTTTGGTTCGATTCTGAGAACGTTGACGAAATCGCGTGTCGTGGGCCCCACAGGCCCCGCTCGACGGGCGATTTTGTGTTCGGCTCATCGGAATCCAAATCTGGAAGTTCCGTTGGGTTCGTATCAGCGTTCCTGACCTGTTGACACTAAGTTTGGTGAATTTGGAGACTTTTGACCCGGACACGTTTTTCGGTGCAAAGCGGGCCCAACGGCGGACCCCGTTTTGACCCGAAACTGCCGTTTTTGCCCTTGTCTCCAAATTGGACCCAAGGACAGGCGTTTCTAGCTATTTGACATCTTCTGAGCATGATGGTAATGTCTGTTTCAGCTTTTGGACTCATCTGTGGAAATTTCTCCCATGAACCTAATTTAATCAGATCCAAACAACAGGCAAGTACCTGCACTTCAAGTTAATCTTTATATTGTGATAATTAAATTCCCTGCTCTACTCGTACTCTTGCTGATTACACGTAGTGTTAGAATACTATATTTCATGTCGTGAATATCTGGAATTCATGTCTTGTTTTTCATGTCGGGTGGGAGAATACTGAAAGGCATGTAGTTTACCCTTCCCCTTGCCGTGAATAATAGCTGTTGGTACACGACTGTCCATCAGCCGGATCTCGATTATTCGTGACTAATAGCCGTTCATGACGGCCGGATTAGCCTTATAAACCCCTGCATGCCAACTAAGTATTCTAAAAACAAACACAAGTTTCATACAGATAGTTTCTAGTCATGTTATCTTTCTTGCTGACTGTGATAGTTTCACTCTGCTCATTTACTTCTGTTTTCTCATATTCCTGTTTATAGTGTTGACTCTGAGACATTAACATTCCTTTATGCAATTTCCTTAACATGATATTCAATGTTTAATTGTCATAAATATTTAGTTTAACATTGTTGTGCACTGTGTACTTTGCTCCTTTCCTGACTGGATCTGTTGATTTAGGCGATGATGAGGACCTTGCCCCTACCTATTATGGTCCATATGAGGGTACAGATGATACCTATGAGGAGCCAGACCCTACCCAGGAGACCCCTGCTGCTGAGTAGCTTTTAGTAGCTATCTTTTATTTCTGTTCTTATCTTATTTAATCGGGTTTGTCCCCGATTTCATTTGAAATTCCTGTATTAAACATTTGAATTGTTGTCACATTTAATTCAGTTGCAAATTTTAAGTTTCTATTCCCATTATTATCTTGCCTATGTTAATTGTGAATGAGTTAGATTAGTTAGATGGATTGACCTAGACAGCGTACTACCGCCGACTCTGCGGCGTAGGCTGGACGTACCCACGTACTCGTGCCCGAACTTCTGGGTGCGGGTCGTGACACGTTTTTATGGTGGCCCATACAGGTCCTATCCTAAAATAGGGTAATACCCTAGGACAGGGTATGGAATAAGATTGAGGATTCTAGGAAAAGCTCATTCACAGTATAGCGTCCTTATTTCAATTCTTGATATCATTGCTGCTCAATTTTTTCTATCGCCTTTGATTTCCAAGTATTCTATTCTGATCTTCCTATCCCTTAATCTTTCAGAATGGTCCAGACCAGGAACACAGTAGGAGGCACATCAGAACCAGCTGAGCCGAATGTGCCCGAGACTCTTGCACTCCCGCCGCCCCCATCTGTTCCGGCAGTTACCTTAGATGGGGCACAGCTAATAGGAGTGTTCCAGGGATTAGTGGAATCCCAGAAAGAACAGACTGCGCTTCTGCGGACCAGCCTCTCAGAAGCTATTAAGCCCCAGGAGTCGCCACTCAAGAGGCCAGGAAGTGCCAAAGACTTCAAGAACCTTAGGCCTCTGGAATTTTATGGAACTGAGGGCATTCTCTACGCTGATGAGTGGATAGAGAATGTCGAGAGACTCCTGAAGACTGCTCGGGTTCCCGATGATCTCAAAGTGGAATCCGCAAGCCTGCAACTGTTCGACATTGCTCGAACCTGGTTCAGAGATGAACCCCAACTAGCTGCTCCCGACATCACCTGGGAGGACTTCAAGAGGCTATTCAAGGAGAAATTTTATCCCGAAGTGGCTCGGGAAGCTCTCGAAAGCCAATTCGAGAGACTGGAACAAGGTAACATGACTGTTGATGAATATACTGCCGAATTTAGCAGGTTAAGCCACTTTGCGGAGTACATGGTTCGTACCCCGGAGGACAGAGCCCGAAGATTCAAGAAGGGGCTATCTCCGGATATCCGCCTTGCTGTCACCACCAGCCGAGCTCGCACCTATGAGGAAATCCTGAGCGTGGCACAAGGCGTCGAGAGAGATATGGGGCACAAACTGAAACGAGAAAGAGATACCGGAAATGCGGGACCCAACAAACGCCCTTTTCAACAACAACAACAGCAGAGGGCCCCACAGCAAAATCAGCGTCCTCCCCCTCGAGCTCCAGTACCCCAGGCTCAAGGACAGAACCAGCGAGCTCCCCCTTGCAACTATTGCCAAAAACCAGGCCACACTTGGCAAGACTGTAGAAAGAGGCTAGGTGCCTGCATCTATTGTGGCTCCCCAGCACATCAATTGAGGGACTGTCCTGCTGCTCAAGGACGCCCCGCTGCACCAAAGGCTCCAGTCCAGGCCAGGCCCCCAGCAGCACAACAGAGGGGACCCCCACTTCCAACACAACAACAACGCTTTGCTCAGCACCAGCAGCAACAGAGGGGTGCACCGCAGCAAGGCCGTGCTTATGCAATGACTCTGGAAGAAGCTGAGGCCACAGCGGACGTGATTACAGGTTCCGTGCTTATAAATTCAATACCAGCTATTACTTTATTTGACTCTGGAGCTTCTCATTCATTCATGTCAGTAGATTTCCTTATGAAGCACAACTTAATCACTAAACCCCTTAGGAATTGTTATAAGATCATTACCGGTGGAGGAATCATCCCGGTTAGTGATGCTTGTAACAATTGTCCTATCACATTATGTGGAAGAGAACTGTATGCTAGACTACTTGTAATGCCAGTACCCAGTTTTGACATTATACTGGGTATGGATTGGTTAAGTCAACATCATGCCACCATAGACTGTCACAGAGGCAGTGTAATCTTCAGACCCCCTGGCAAGCCAGAATTTGAATTTGCTAGAGGTTCTAGAGAAATGGGTAATAACAAAATTTGTGGAGCCCTAGTAACAGAAGAATTGCCACCTATCATCTCTGAATACCTTGATGTCTTCCCTGAGGATCTCCCAGGATTACCCCCAGACCGAGAAGTTGAATTCTCCATTGACTTAGTGCCAGGAGCAGCACCAGTATCTCAGAACCCCTACAGAATCAACAAGAATGAGATAATAGAACTAAATGAACAAATCAAAGAGCTAGAAGACAAAGGTTTCATTAGGTCTAGTGTCTCACCTTGGGGAGCCCCAGTACTATTTGTGCCCAAGAAGGACGGAACATCCAGAATGTGTATTGACTATAGGGCCTTAAATGCCTTAACAATTAAGAATAAGTATCCCCTGCCCAGGATAGATGACTTATTTGATCAGTTGAGTGGAGCTCGGGTATTTTCAAAGATTGATTTGAGGTCTGGTTACCACCAAGTAAGGGTAAGGAAAGAAGACATCCCTAAAACTGCTTTCAAAACCCGGAACGGACATTACGAATTCTTAGTGATGTCGTTCGGGTTGACGAATGCACCAGCAGTTTTTATGAACCTAATGAACAGAGTTTTCCAGCCATACCTAGACAAATTTGTAGTGGTCTTTATTGACGATATATTGATCTACTCCAAGACCCCCGAAGAACATGAAGAACATTTGAGGTTAGCATTGGAGACTTTGAGGAAGGAAAAACTTTATGAAAAATTATCCAAATGTGCTTTCTTCCTAGACAAAGTAGAATTCTTGGGACATGTTGTGACTGGAGATGGAATAGCAGTAGATCCTAAGAAGATAGCTGCAGTAGAATCCTGGCCCACTCCAGACTCTGTAGCAGAGATTAGAAGCTTCCTGGGACTAGCTGGCTACTATCGGAAGTTTGTGAAGGACTTTGCTAAGATTGCTGAACCCATGACAAAGTTAACAAGGAAGGACGAAGAGTTCACCTGGACTGATGAATGTCAGCATGCTTTTGAGGAATTGAAGAAAAGACTGACTACTGCCCCTATTCTGACCTTACCTTCTGGAACCGGAGGTTTCGCTATTTATAGTGATGCTTCTGGAAAAGGTCTAGGTTGTGTATTGGAGCAGAATAAGAAAGTAATAGCATATGCCTCTAGGCAGCTTCGACCCCATGAAAAGAATTATCCAACCCATGATTTAGAATTTGCAGCTGTCATTTTTGCTCTTAAACTTTGGAAGCATTACCTTTATGGAGAAAGGGTGGAAATATTTACAGACCATAAAAGTCTAAAATATATTTTCACTCAGAAAGAGCTAAACATGAGGCAAAGAAGGTGGCTGAAACTAATGAAAGACTTTGATATCACTCTTCAATATCACCCTGGGAAGGCAAATGTAGTTGCTGATGCTCTAAGCAGGTATCCTATGGCGATGTACTTGACTATGGACAGACACCTGCTGGAGGACTTGGAAAGTTTAGGTATCGAAGTAATTATCCCAGGAAAAGAAGGCCAAATGATGAACTTGCAGATTCAGTCTACTCTAATGGACAAGATCAAGGAGACTCAGTTTCAAGACGAAGGCCTGCGAAGCCTTCGAGGTCAAGTACAAGCTGGATTAGTAGAAGAGTTCAGAATTCATGAAGATGGATCACTGAGGCATGGCGATAGATTATGTGTACCTCGAGGAGACATAAGAGAAGAAATCATGCAAGAAGCGCACAGATCGCAATACTCCATACATCCAGGAGCCAACAAGATGTACAAGGACCTGAGGACGCATGTTTGGTGGCATGGCATGAAAAGAGAAGTAGCCAGGTTCGTATCTCGTTGTTTAGTGTGCCAGCAAGTCAAGGCAGAAAGACAAAGACCTGGAGGATTGCTTCAACCACTACCCATTCCGGAGTGGAAGTGGGAACATATCACAATGGATTTTGTTTCCGGTCTTCCAAGAACACCTAGTGGTAAGGATGCAATCTGGGTGATAGTGGATAGACTGACCAAGTCAGCACATTTTCTACCTTTCAAAGTGGGGCTATCTACAGAGAAGCTGGCAGATCTATATATCAGACATATTGTTAAGTTGCATGGGGTTCCAGTAAGTATTGTCTCCGACAGAGATTCAAGATTCACCTCTCACTTCTGGAAGAGCTTACAAGCCAGCTTGGGGACTCAACTCAAATTCAGCACAGCTTATCATCCCCAAACCGATGGGCAATCAGAACGTACAATCCAGACCCTTGAAGATATGCTCCGTACATGTGTTCTGGATTTTGGAGGATCCTGGGAAGACTATTTACATCTGGTGGAGTTCTCTTATAATAACAGCTACCAAGCCAGTATCGAGATGACTCCATTTGAAGCCCTGTATGGCCGAAGATGTCGTACCCCGCTATCATGGGACGACGTTGGAGAAAGAGCCCTACTGGGACCAGAGATGGTGATCGATTCAACTGAGAAGGTAAAGCAAATAAGGGACAGACTTCGAGTGGCTCAAGACAGGCAACGACATTGGGCAAATAGCCACCGAAGGCCCTTGGAATTTGAGGTAATTAAATTTATAAAATTCAAGTCAATTTAAATATTTTGATTATGAAACTAAGACTTGATTATGACTCTATTTTAAGGTTGGAGAGCTGGTGTTCTTAAAGATTTCCCCGACACGTGGCACCATTAGGTACGGAAGGAGTGGAAAACTCAGCCCAAGATTCATCGGACCTTTTGGCATACAGGAGAAAATCGGAGAAGTGGCATACCGACTGGCATTGCCATCCTCTCTGGATGGAGTACATAACGTCTTCCACGTGTCGCAGCTGAGGAAGTATGTGTCAGACCCCAGTCACATTTTGGATCACTCAGAGCTCGAAGTAGGCCCAAGTCTGACTTACAGGAGCAACCCGTGGAGATACTGGATCGCTCGGAGAAAGTCCTACGGAACCAGGTTATCTCCCTGGTTCGCGTAGCTTGGAAGCATCATTCTCCCGACGAATCCACCTGGGAGCGAGAAGACGAGATTAGAGAGCGATACCCCTACCTCTTTGAACCTTGAGGTGTATTTTATTTCAGGTCTTTCCTTTCGTGCCTTGTTATTCTTAAATTTCGAGGACGAAATTTTTGTAAGTTGGGTAGGTTGTAAACCCCCAAATTTTCAAATTATTAAATCTTGGATTTTTCTCAATTTTCTGGAATTTTCTGTGAATTTTCTGTAATTAAAATCAAGGCTTTTAATTAATAAATGATTTTTAATTGGCAATAAATAATATTAAAATGTCATGAAAATAACATTTTTGGGTGTAAAATAGAAAACCGGACTTAAGGTAATTTTCTGGGATTTTATTGAGCCTCAGACCTATTTTTAAAAGCCTAAAAACCATTTTTCTAAATTAATTAATTTAATAATTAATTACTGTTTATTATTAATATTTATTATTATTATTTTTTTATTATTTGATTTTTTTATTTTTCGGTTTGGGCCCGGCCCGGCCCAGTGGGCCGAGCCCAGTTGCAACCCAGCCCAGTCCCCTGTTAACGGGTCGGGCGGGTCCCCCCCCCCCCGTCCGGATCCGCGCCCGACCGGACCCGCTTCTCCCTCTCCCACGATCCGGAAACCCCGCGCCACCGCCGGAAATCGCGCCGGCCACGACCCCTTCTCCTCGGCCGACCCTCCCGGCCACGTCCTCCCCCAGCCCCGACTTCCCCGGCCTCGGCTCCGCCCGCCAGCCCTATTTATATCCCCTTGACCTCCACCCTCACTCCCAAACCCTAACCCTAACTCCACCCTAACTCGCCGGCACCCGCCGCCGACTGCCCTCAGCCACCTGCGCCGACCTCCACCCGCCGCTCTCCCCTTCCTCACTCCTCCCCGCCGTTCGAGAGTTGCTCGAGCCGCCCTAGCCGCTGTCGACGACCACCCAGGACCGCGCCGCCTCGGCCCGACCGCGCCGACCGACGGTCAGCTTCCCAGAGCCCCGGACACGGCAGCAGACCCGGACACAGGGAGCCCTAGCCGCGGACACCGTGGACACAGCACAGGACACAAACACGCGTGTCGGACACGATTCAAAGCCCCGATTTCTCGGTCCCCTTCAGGTATTCGTATCTTGCAACCCTGATCTCCGTTTTCGATTCCGTCAATTCCTACGCGAAGCCTGTATGACCCTCTCGGTGTCCGGACAAACTGTTCGGGACATCGCGTCCTGTGGTGATCGCACACCGCGATCCAAAAACAGGAAAAAACCAGACCCTGTTTCACCCCGGAACCGAGTACGCCCCGCCAAACGGGACGACTTGGTCGCGCACGGTCTTCACAGATACGTGCGCCTCGTCGATACGGACGTGTGGGTTTTCGCGGAAGCTGATTCGGGTGTGCGTGCACCGTGGAATCAACGCGTATCCGCGGACATCGCCCCGTATTCGCCCTTTCTGTAATTCACCCTAATTTTGTGTACACTCGTCGGATCGAGACGAAACTTACGCCATCGGACTCGTAGCGATACGCTGGTCCTGTGGGTCAAGTTTGGTTCGATTCTGAGAACGTTGACGAAATCGCGTGTCGTGGGCCCCACAGGCCCCGCTCGACGTGCGATTTTGTGTTCGGCTCATCGGAATCCAAATCTGAAAGTTCCGTTGGGTTCGTATCAGCGTTCCTGACCTGTTGACACTAAGTTTGGTGAATTTGGAGACTTTTGACCCGGACACGTTTTTCGGTGCAAAGCGGGCCCAACGGCGGACCCCGTTTTGACCCGAAACTGCCGTTTTTGTCCTTGTCTCCAAATTGGACCCAAGGACAGGCGTTTCTAGCTATTTGACATCTTCTGAGCATGATGGTAATGTCTGTTTTAGCTTTTGGACTCATCTGTGGAAATTTCTCCCAAGAACCTAATTTAATCAGATCCAAACAACAGGCAAGTACCTGCACTTCAAGTTAATCTTTATATTGTGATAATTAAATTCCCTGCTCTACTCGTACTCTTGCTGATTACACGTAGTGTTAGAATACTATATTTCATGTCGTGAATATCTGGAATTCATGTCTTGTTTTTCATGTCGGGTGGGAGAATACTGAAAGGCATGTAGTTTACCCTTCCCCTTGCCGTGAATAATAGCTGTTGGTACACGACTGTCCATCAGCCGGATCTCGATTATTCGTGACTAATAGCCGTTCATGACGGCCGGATTAGCCTTATAAACCCCTGCATGCCAACTAAGTATTCTAAAAACAAACACAAGTTTCATACAGATAGTTTCTAGTCATGTTATCTTTCTTGCTGACTGTGATAGTTTCACTCTGCTCATTTACTTCTGTTTTCTCATATTCCTGTTTATAGTGTTGACTCTGAGACATTAACATTCCTTTATGCAATTTCCTTAACATGATATTCAATGTTTAATTGTCATAAATATTTAGTTTAACATTGTTGTGCACTGTGTACTTTGCTCCTTTCCTGACTGGATCTGTTGATTTAGGCGATGATGAGGACCTTGCCCCTACCTATTATGGTCCATATGAGGGTACAGATGATACCTATGAGGAGCCAGACCCTACCCAGGAGACCCCTGCTGCTGAGTAGCTTTTAGTAGCTATCTTTTATTTCTGTTCTTATCTTATTTAATCGGGTTTGTCCCCGATTTCATTTGAAATTCCTGTATTAAACATTTGAATTGTTGTCACATTTAATTCAGTTGCAAATTTTAAGTTTCTATTCCCATTATTATCTTGCCTATGTTAATTGTGAATGAGTTAGATTAGTTAGATGGATTGACCTAGACAGCGTACTACCGCCGACTCTGCGGCGTAGGCTGGACGTACCCACGTACTCGTGCCCGAACTTCCGGGTGCGGGTCGTGACAAAACTAGACCCCGTCTTCACCGGTATGATCCTCACCTATCCCCCTTCCATGTATGTATGATAGTTTATCTCGAACCATTCGCAAACCTAGGTAAAATCGACGCCAAGTCGATAAAAAACTACGACATTTTAAATCTCAGAAAATCTGTTGCAACCACCCATGTTCACGGATTCGTATCTCCCACCACAGAGATCCGAATTCGATTTTTCTTGTTGGTATGCAAAGACCACTTGACCTAGTTTATTTTTTGTTAAATAAATTAATTTATTAATTGCTGTGTGTAGAATTAATTTAGTTAGAAAAATCCAAAAATATACTTTTTGGCAATTTCCAGAAATTGCGATATGGAACACGCCCGTCAAACGGGACCGCCCCGTCATGTACCGAGTGTACCAAATGGTGCGCACGATATACCGAGACGTGTGGGCTTTCTTAAAAACTGATTTGGATGCGTGTGCGCGTCGAAATCAGCCCGTATCCGCAGAAGATTTCTCGTATCGCAACTTTTGCAAAAGTCCTGCGCATTTAGTGCACGCTCGTCAGAATGCGACGATACTTGCACCACTGGACTCGTGGTATCACGTTGGTCCTGTGACCCAAATTTCACGTAATTCTGTGACAGTTGACCAAGTCGCCTATTGGTGGGCCCCACGGTTGACTTTTTGGACGAAATTGTGTTCGGCTCACCGGAATCCACATTTGGAAGTACCGTTGAGTTCATATTATCGTTTAGAGTTTATTTGACCTATAATTTGTCCTATTTAGAGACTGTTACCCCTGACACACTTTTTGGTGCAATGTGGTCCACATTTGGAGCCCACTTTGACCCAAAATTACCGTTTTGCCCCTGTGTTCAAATTGGACGAAAGAGAGTTTTTTTTAGCTATTTTGCTTATTCTGTGAACGTTGGTGATGTTTATTTCAGCATCCGGAGACGTTCATTCTGAGGCCGTAGTTTCTGACTCTTGGTGTTTGACATCTGGATATTTCACTTTGCAGCTCTCTTGTCAGGCAAGTATACCTTGCCTTGTTGTACTGTTTAAATTCAGTCATATATATTAGTTGCATATTTATTATTTTAGATTATATAACTGTACGCGTCCGAGAGAGACTCGGATGCAGTCAACGGAGGTGTTGACGTTAGGACTTATGTCTGACCTAGTGTCTAGTAGACCCACCTAAAATTGTGGAGTTATCGGTATAACTCTCCAAGCCTTGACACATTTCTTACACGTGTTGTAAGTCTCATGTAGGGCACGGACTTGCGTATGTGGTTGGCCACCTGTACGTGTAGGCGTGCGACGGATAGGGTATAACTGCTAATAGGGATGCATGTTAGAAGACTTAGCAGTTATTAGTAGGCGGAGCATAGACTATCGTGGTACAATGGTCCAATCCTTGTCCTTGTTTGGTTGTAAGGTTGGACTACAGTTCTAACGATAGACTATGAGCCAGAGTTACGACGCCTCGGTATAGTGGCTGAAGCGTGTTGTGGATACAACATACTTAGATCATTGGGCGGGGAGGACAACTAGTAGGCGTATGGTACACCCACTTCCTTTTATGCAGATTCCACACTCGACGGAGTGATATGGACATTATATACTATGCAGATTCTACGTTCTTCGGAGCTGTATGGACGTTATTATATTACAGTGCCCTGGTATGGGGGCATATGTGGCATATACTAGCCAGTTGTCACGATTGGTGAATTACGTCAGCATATGTCTAGCCTACACTTTCTCATACACTCAAAGTTGTCCTCAAGTTGCATTTCACTTAGATGGTTAGGTCACCCTAGAGTTATTTATTCAGTATTTACTTTATGGCATGCTTCTATGTATCTTGTTATGTCCCTCTGAGGACCTGGTCCCTTTCCAGGTGTATTATTCATGAGTATTTGCAGAAGCGCAGATTCGGACTGGCTACTTATATTGCGAGAGATCTTCTCTTCGAGCCTCGTGATTGTTAGAGGTTGTATTTATATTGTATTTTGTCTTGTTTATTCTTTATTCTAGTTCGGCAGTGGATTTGTTTCCATCCGACTATCATCTTTAGATACTTCATTTTGGGATCTGGTTATAGATATTGGTTAAATATTTATTCATTGATTTTTTGTGGATGAGATTAGATATTACCCTGTGATTTATGATGGTTTATACCACTTGTTGATTTGATATTCATAATATAGCGTACGCATGTGTTATGGTTTCTATATATTGGAGTTGCCATATACATTCGGCTGACATGCTTACGTGTCCTAGTCCAACATATTTTTGGGACTGGGGCGTGACAGCAGTGAGGGCCCAACTCAAAGGCATCGCCCATTACTGGTGGGATTCTATCGAGTGCAGCATCGGCAAGATGCAGTCATGGAAGCAGTTCTTGGAGTACTTCAATGCGAAGTATTTCCTGGCTACGGTCAGGAATGCCCTGTACTCCCAGTTCCTGCACCTGGAGCAAGGGAATTTGACCGTAGGCGCATACGACACAGAGTTCAGTCGACTCAGTCGATTTGGTGCCGCCTTGATACCCAACGACCTAGAGAAGGCCAAGAGATTCCACCACGACCTGACTTTCGAGCTACAGAGGTACACTACCACGCAGGCGAGGATCTCTTATGAGTAGGTTCTTTCAGAGGCGAGGATCCAGGAGGCCATTGGCAGAGAAGCGAGACGTTCCAGCACGACCACACCAGCCAGAGCCCAGCCCGGAGCAGGAGGATCGATCCGTCGTTCGAGAGCGCATACGCAGCAGAGGACAGTGCCATACCAGCACAAGAAGCTTCTGACTTGTCAGCATTGTGGCAAGAAGGGACACATTGTCAGAGATTACCGAAAAAAGCTTTGACTGTACATGATATATGGAGCAAGTCAGCACCTTGCCAGAAACTGTCCATAATGTAGAGACGCAGCACTGCAGACCAGACAGAGGCCAGCAGCACCAGTCTAGAGGATACTACCCCTCGCCAGGAGGCCAGCATCTACCAGCACCCAGAGGATTTCAGACGGGACAACCCTTGCCCCGCAGGAGGCACAGTTTGATCGATCCAGACAGCAGGCCGGAGGGCAGAGGCACGTACATGCCTTTGCACTAGCAGCAACTGAGAAAAAAATAGAAGAAAAAGCTATAACAGGTACCATTTTAGTTGCATCATTGCCTGCGACTTCATTGTTTGATTCTGGTGCTACACTATCTTTCATATCTAGTAGTTTCTTAGCTATGCATAGAGAGTATCTACTTCTTCCTTGCCTAAGAGTTGGAAGATTCTTATCGGAGGAGGCATCGTACCGGTTACCAGCACTATCAGAACCTGTTCGGTAGTAGTATGTGGTAGGAAGATGAGAGCACGATTTTTGGTATCCCCAATGCCAAACTTTGACGTTGTGTTAGGCATGGACTGGTTGAGCCAGTACAATGCCATACTTGATTGCCGGAGGGGTAGCATCATTTTTAGACTGCTAGATCACCCGGAGTTCGAGTACATGCGGGACAGCATCGAGCGAGGAGTATGACAGACAGGTGGAGCTTATATGGATATGGAGACGGCACCCCCATCGATTGTTGAAGAGTTCGAGGATGTTTTCCCAGAGGAGTTGCCAGGCCTCCCGCCTGATAGAGAGGTGGAGTTTACTATTGAGTTAGTACCCGGAGCAGCGCCAGTATCTTCAAATGTGTATCGGTTGGCGAAGAAGGAACTGGATGAGCTAAAGATACAGTTAGAGGAGTTGCAGATCAAGGGATTTGTCTGTCCTAGTACATCACCCTGGGGAGCACCAGTGTTGTTTGTACCAAAGAAGGATGGGACAGTCCGTATGTGCATTGATTACAGAGCCCTTAATGCTTTGACTATCAAGAATAAGTACCCCCTGTCGCGGATTGATGATCTGTTCGACCAGCTGATAGGAGCAGTAGTGTTCATAAAGATCGACTTGAGATCGAGTTTTCATCAGGTAAAGGTGCGGAGAGAAGACATTCCAAAGGCAGCATTCAGGACTCGTTATGGTCACTACGAGTTCTTGGTGATGCCTTTTGGACTGACGAATGCGCCTGCCGTGTTTATGAACCTGATGAACATGGTCTTTCACCAATATTTGGACCAGTTCGTGGTAGTCTTCATCGATAACATATTGGTGTATTCAAAGAGCCATGAGGAGCACGGAGAATACTTGAGTCTAGTATTAGAGATGCTGAGGCGAGAGAGGCTTTATGCAAAGCTGAGCAAGTGTGAGTTCCTCCTAGATCGTGTCACTTTTCTCGGACAAGTTATCTCAGGAGATGGCATTTTGGTAGATCCAGCAAAGATTTTGTCAGTAGAGACGTGGCTGACCCCTACCAACGTCTCGGAGGTGAGGAGTTTCCTAGGACTTGCCGAATATTACCGGAGGTTCATAAAGAACTTCGCAAGGATCACAGAGCCGATGACCCGCTTGACCCGCAAGGAGCAGGAGTTCACCTGGACAGAGGAGTGTCAAACGGCGTTCAATGAGCTGAAGAAGCATCTGACTACGACACCTATCTTGACCATACCTTATGGACCCGGAGGATTCGTGATCTATAGCGATGCGTCCGGAAAAGGATTAGTATGCGTCTTGATGCAGCATGGGAAGGTTGTGTCCTATGCCTCTAGGCAGCTGAGGACCCATGAGAATAACTATCCGACTAACGACTTAGAGCTTGCCGCAGTGATCTTTGCTTTGAAGCTTTGGAGGCATTATCTATACGAAGAACGAGTGGAGATATTCACAGATCATAAAAGCCTGAAGTACGTCTATACTCAGAAGGACCTGAACCAGAGACAAAGACGTTGGCTCGAGGTGATTATAGACTTTGAGATCGAGCTACAGTACCATCCGGGAAAAGCCAATATGGTAGCTGACGCATTAAGCAGGAGGCACATGGCATTCTTTTTGACTACCCAGCAACATATATTAAGAGATCTAGAATATTTGGGTATAGAAGTCATTATGCCTGGAGCAGACGATCAGTTATCGAGTCTCCAGTTGCAATTGACATTGGTTGAGAGGATCAAGGCTGCCTTGCCAACAGATACCAGATTCCAGAGGCTTTGACGGAGGACAGAGGCCGGGATACAAACAGGATTGCGCCTATACGAGGACGGAACTTTGAGATATGAAGATCGTCTCTATATTTCGAATGGAGAACTTCGTCAGGAGCTGATGTCGGAGGCGCACAGTTCAACATACTCTATTCATGCAGGAGGCACGAAGATGTACAGAGACTTGAGACAGTACTATTGGTGGCATAGAATAAAGAGGAAGATAGCCCGCTTTGTGGTGAAGTGCCTGGTGTGTCAGCAAGTCAAGGCTGAGCATCAGAGGTCTACAGGTTTACTTCAGCCTCTCCTGATATCTGAGTAGAAATGGGAGCACATCACTATGGACTTCGTTACGGGCTTTCCGAGGAGTCCTAGTGGTCACAATGCGGTATGGGTGATCATGGATCGACTCACTAAGTCTGCTCACTTTTTTACCCTTCGGAGTTGGGCAGTCTACAGAGGTCTTAGCAGATATGTATATGAGGGAGATCGTGTAATTTCTTGGAATGTCAGTCAGTATAGTGTCTGACAGGGATACGAGGTTCACATCTTACTTTTGGTGAAGTATGCAAGAGAGTCTCGGTACCCGCCTAATGTTTAGCACATCGTATCACCCGCGGACAGATGGCCAGTCCGAGCATACCATTCAGACACTGGAAGACATGTTGAGGGTGTGCATGCTTGATTTCAGTGGATCATGGGAGGACCATTTATATTTGGTCAATTTTTCTACAATAATAGCTATCAAGCGAGCATTCAGATGGCTCCCTATGAAGCATTGTATGGCATAAAATATTGTTCCCCAATATGTTGGAGCGATGTGGGCAAGGGGCAGATTATAGGGCCAGAGTTGGTTGTTCGTACAGTGAAGAAGGTGAAGAAGATCCAAGGGCACCTGCGAGCAGTACAGGACAGACAGAAGCATTGGGCAGACATGCATCGTCGACCCCTAGAGTTCCAGGTTAGAGATCATGTGTTTCTGAAAATCTCACCTACCAGAGGAACCATTAGGTTTGGGGGCAGAGGAAAGCTGAGTCCAAGGTACATCGGATCATTCGATGTGTTGGAACGCATCGGAGAGGTTGCTTACAGATTAGCCTTGCCACAGACATTAGAAGGAGTTCATGACGTCTTCCATGTATCTCAGCTAAGAAGGTACATGCCAGATCCGAGTTATGTACTTGACCACTCAGAGATCACAGTTGGGCCGAGTTTGTCATACCAGAAGGAGCCTGTAGAGATTCTGGATAGAAGCGAGAAGGTATTGCGAGGTCAAACTATCCCTCTAGTTCGTGTCGCATGGAGGCATTATGCACCAGGCGAGTCGACCTGGGAACGAGAGGATGATATTCGATAGCGTTTTCCCTATCTCTTCGAAGTCCTAGGTATGTAGTAGCATTTCAATTCAATCAATAGTTTTTACCATATGTCTGTTTTAATTTCAAGGACGAAATACTCTAAGGAGGGTAGATTGTAAACTCTCTCGACCAAATTTAGTTCTACTTAGCTTATATAGAGAGACTAGGATTAATTTGGAGCCAATTAGAATTTGATTACAGTATTTTATATTTATTGTGTAATAATTATATCACTTAGTATATCTTACCGTTGCTTCGATATTTAGAGTACTACACTAGCTATTACCTGCAAACAAATTCTATACACTTTTCCTAGACATGCCAGCCTACTATTCTGACCCTTGTGTAACTCATAAATACTCTATCTTGTGCTTTATTTTAGTCGCACAATATTCGTTACAAATGTCCATATTTAAATCTAATTAAATCTAACTTTGCATCCTTGTCCATTCCAATCGAAATTGGAGACACAACCACAACCCGTTTTGTCCAACCCAAATTATGATATTATTCTATTCTAAGTCTACTACGTCCATGATACTTGTGTCCCACCCAATTTTAACCTCATATATTTACAATTAATTAAAGAGTACCAATTATACTAATTTTAATTAAATTGGTGTAAGGACCCAACCTGACCCAAAACTAGACCCAACTCCAACCCAAACCCACACTCACACCCTCAAGGTTCATACTAAACACCATATACCATTTTAGTCCCCTACATAACATCAAACATGGTGTTTTGCCTCATCAAATTCTAAATCCCATTTATTGTACAATTTCTCAATTGTTAAGGGACTTTCATGCAAATAAGCAATGAGGTGTCCCCCTCTCATTGGCCCCAACCCATGAAGAACCCCATTCCTTCCCTTGACCGGTCCAACCTACATTTTCTTCCTCATTGGTTGTACTTGCTATAACTTTTCACCCTCACATCACCACCCTCCATTTCAAAACCCATCAATATCAGCCCTCCCCTCATCATGATGAGGCTTTCCACCTCCCAAAAAATGATGTCCAGCCGGCCCTAATCCCAAGGAGAGGCCCCTCTCTCTCTCTCTCCTACAAATACTACCCATACCCTCTCTCTAAAAACCCACCAACAGCCCAAATACCTAGGAAAACGCTAAAAACTAATTGCCACTCCCCTCACCCGACCAGCCCCGGCCACCTCCCCCAGCCCGCCACTACCTCCGACCACCACCAACCTGACTCCCCCTCCGACCTTCCTCCTCCCAAACACCAACCGCCCCCACCACCAGCTGCTGTCTCCGCCACAGTCGGCCACTGTAGCTCAGACTCCCCCCTCGACTCCTTCTTCCCCGGCCGACCCGACAACCCCTCCTGACTTCCCCAGTCGCCCCCACAGCCACTACAGCCATCTACCACCATCTCCACCGCCACCCTCACTGTCTCCACCACTATCCTCGCCATCTCCACTACTGCACCGTCGATATTACCAACGCCACCACCACCAACACCACCATAGTCGAAACTCGCCACCCCCGACTCCTTCTTCCCCGGTCACCCCTCACCACCACCGCCGGTCCCCCACGGCCAGTGCACCACCATCGCCAGTTCCCCCACTACCAGCACACCACCACTACCGGTCCCCCGAGGCCAACCCGTCACCGTCGGAGCTGCTGCAGCAGCTGCAACTGCTGCCATTTCCAGAGCTGCTGCTGCTGAGCCGCCGGAGCTCCGCCCTCCCTTGCTAGAGAACGAGCGTCTTGTGTCACCCCCATATTTCAGATTAAAGGTATTTTCGTCTTTTCATAATTAATGTGTAAATGATTGCATGATAAGTAATTATATTATAATTACCGTGATTTTATTTATTTGTTGCGCCTTACCATTGCTTCGATATTTGGAGCGCTACCCTAGCTTTTGCCTTCCAACAAATTTCACAACCTTGTCCTAGACATGCCCGCCTTCTAATCTGACCCTTGTGTGACTTATAATTATGCTCTCTTGTGCTATATTTTAGTCGCACAATATTCGTTGCAAATGTTTATTATTTAATTCTAATAAATCCAACTTTGTATCCTTGTGTGTTCCAATCAAAATTGGAGACCCAATCTTGACCCATTTTGAGCAACCCAACTTAGGATAATATTCTATTCTGAGTCTTCTTCATTTATGACACTTGTGTCCCACCTAATTTTAATCCCATGTACTTCGAATTAATTTTAGAACACCTCTTACATTAAATTTTAATTAAATTAATGTAAGGATCCAACTTGACCTAAAACTAGACCCAACACCAAACCAAACCCTCATTCACACCCTCAAGCTTCATACTAAATACCAAACATCATTTTTAGCCACTACATTACACCAAACATGGTATTTTCCCTCAATAAATCCCAAAACCTACTTTTGTGCAATTTTTCAATTATTGGGGGCTTATTTGCAAAAGTGCGATAATGTGTCACAATCCTATTGGTCAAGACCCATGAAGAAATTAACCCTCTCCCCTTTGACCGTTCAACCCTCTCCCTCTCTTCTCCTTTTTGTTTGAATTTTCTCCTTGTTGAATCATGGCCATCCATTTAAAATGGAGCCATCCCCACCACACAACACCTTCACCTATATATATATATATATATATATATATATATATATATATATATATATATATATATATATATATATAATCCCTCATAACCCCTCTCCCAATGCAAACCCCATCCCCATGTGTACTTGGCCGGCCCTAAACCCTAGGTTACCATCATCATCATCTCCCACATGCAAAAACCACCATCTCCATTATATTTCTTCACCACCACCAACATAAAACCAAACTCAAACCCTAAACCATCCCCATCATCCTTCCTCCGGCCATCTACGGCTGGACCATCAGCCTGCAGCCTCGCCGTTGCCCTCCTTCAACCGCTCGACTGAACCGCCGCCTCCTCAATCATCTTTATCCCTCACGACTACCCCGCGGGCAGCACCACAGTCCACCATCCCGATCATCACCGGCGTCAACCTCCTCATCATTCTCTCAACTGAACTCCCACCATCCCGCCAATGACTCGAGCAGACCACCCGCCTGCCATCACCTCCCCCGCCTTACCCGCTGACCCCGCCGGACCGCCTTCTTGCTCCTTGCACTCGCCGGAAGCTGACCATGACCCCGTTGTTCTCCCTGCGCTCGACTTCCCTATTTCCCTTGGCCACCCGCTTGACTCCTCCGCCGCCTGAACACGACTTCACAGCCACCCCGACCCGACGTTCTTCTCTCCCTCCGGTCATCTTCCTCGACCAGAGCTCCTCGTCAACCTCCATTAACACCACCACTGCTGCCATCTTCTCCTCCTCGACACCACCGTTCACCTCCTTCCCCTCGTCGATCTCCATCCCGACCCCGCTTCCTCCTCCATGTTCATGATCATCACCAGCATCTTCACCATGCTTATCCCGTTCTCCCCTCGACTGGACTCGACAGCCTCGCCTTCGTCATCGGTATCATCACCTTAATCATCGTCACCATTATCACCACCGTCTTCACAAGATCATCACCATTACCTTCATCGTCATCATCGTCAACATCATTGACATCGTCGTCATCATCACCTCCATCATCGTCGTCATCATCGTCGATCCCGTACGTGTCCGCGCAGGTTCGTTCCTGCCCTCCTTTTCGTCATTTCATGTGATTGTGTGTATATGTATTCATATGGGTAGTATGTATGTATGTACATATGTATTAGTATTAGTATATATATATATATATATATATATATATATATATTTATATATATATATATATAATATGA
This sequence comes from Iris macrosiphon, assembly GCA_036927795.1. Lineage (NCBI taxonomy): Eukaryota > Viridiplantae > Streptophyta > Magnoliopsida > Asparagales > Iridaceae > Iris > Iris macrosiphon. Next base: position 102,403,116 of record JAYESA010000003.1, on the reverse strand, counting down.
ATATTGGTATATATATACATATATATATATATATATATATATATATAAGGTATATGAACTCAATTGGTATGTATGTATTAGTATATGTATTCCATTAGTATAGGCTTGACATGTATATAATTGGTATATATATATATATATATATATATATATATATATATATATATATATATATATATATATATATATATATATATAGTACGTGAATTCAATTAGTGTATATAATATATATATATATATATTGTATATGTAATTAATTGGTATTCATATATATATATTATGAGTATTAATGTATATGTTAGTTAATAATATGTATATGTATAAGTATGCACTAGGTGACCCGAGTGTAATCACGAATATTCCGTATTTACCATTGACCTGTGACCATGTGAATTGTTTATAAACTGCATTTACGTACACTGACGTACTGGCGATCCCGTATCATTTTGACTGTCTGTCTTGCACAACAATTACAGACGCGACATCCGTGCAATCAGTCGCACACTTGACCCTAGTTGACCAGTGTCATACCTAGCGTAGCCCTGAGTTCATTGTGTTTTGATTGTGTGTTAGTGTAATGTCTGATGTAATATTGTATTATATGATGTCTATAGGATTGTTGGATTGTTCAGACAAGACTTCGGAATCAGGTTATTGGTATTGCCAGCAGCAGGACCCCAGGCGAGTACATTCTTTGACAGTTTTTATTATGTTGATTATCTCTATAATTCTAGTTGTATAGTGTACATGATTCTGACACTGTTGTTTATACGAGTTGGTATCATCGAGACCTGTCACGAGAAGTCGTGATTAGAATCCATCGTGCTAGCTGGGAAAACAGGAAAATATTAGTAGCTTATGTGATCATACCCAACTTTACATGAATCATAGCTCACCTACACCTCACATCGGTGCAGCCTGACCATTACATGCCCCACAGCCTGTTATGTATGATTAGCCTAACTATTGCTTGCATCATAGCTATCCGGATGGTTAGCCCGACCTTACATGAATCATAGCTAGTCATACATAGCAAGCCTGATCAGTCCCAAGCCGATCACATGACATGCTAATGTTTCACACACTTAGTTAGATGTTCTTGACATGTATCTCTAGTATATTGATCTAGCATTTCTTATGTTCTAGTCATGGTTCTAGCATTCACTTATATATACCAGTTCATTGTTCCAGCGTGCACTTGTATTCTTGTTTATTGCTAGATGTACATTGATGATGACATATGCTCCAGTATTTCTTTATTCTAGTACTTTATTATTCCAGTATTCATTATTTCAGTACTTTATTATTCTAGTATTTCTATTTCTATGCTCACCAGTATTTCTTGTTTCTAGTACATATATCCATCTTATATTTCTTTACACTGTATTATAGTTTTGTCAATATATGTGGAACTGCTGTTAGAGGTGTACTTCGTTCCATCCTAACTGAAAATATTTTTCCAGACTGTGACATAGAGGACTTGTTTCCGACATACTTGGAGATTTGGATGATATTGATTGCAGGTTAGACTATTTATTGTTGTTAGACTTGTCTTGTATTTCGTATATTTTCTTCGATATCTCATCGTGCCTTAGTTTATGTGATTGAGTATTCCGTATTATATTGTGATATCTGTGTCTCCTTGTGGAGTTGGATACTCATGTGAGATTGATTAGATAGCATTGTGACCTAGACAGCGTTCTACCGTCGATGCTACGGCGTAGGCTGGACGTACCCGCGCACTCGTGCCCCTATACCGGGTGCGGGTCGTGACATCTCGTGTCCTAGCAACTCGTATACGTACATATTAGTTTAAGTACATATGTGTATATATGTGTATATATATGTATATATATGTATTGTGTATTGTGTATTGTGTATTGTGTATATAGGTATTAATGTATGTATTAATGTATTATTGTATTTATATAATGTATTTATATATAATATCTAAAGTATTAGGTATTTACGTATTTATGTATATACGTTTTTAAGTACTAATGTTATCACATGTATTTTTAAGTATTAAATGTGTATTATGTATTTTTAAGTATTAAATGCTATTATACGTATTTAAGTATTAATATTTAATATATGTATTTATGTTAATAATTTACCTCATAATTATTATGATTGCTTTAATTAAGGAGATGTTGACCGAGGCTTAGATATTGAGTTTTGCACACTAATAGTTTAATACGTTAATTAAATTGTAGCGTATTTTTATAGCATGTTAGTTAGGACCTGTGTTTGGTGTACACGAAAATCGAGGATACGACACGTGTATATTTTAGCTACGTGCACACGTGACCCAGCTAGATGGACAGTTGCGACCCCTGCGTCAGTTTGTTACTGCAACGTAGTATTTCCTGTTCATACTATTATAGTGACTGATGAACGTATTATTATATTATATATATATGGTCGCTGGACCGTACAAGCGAGACTTCAGGAGCAGGTTATTGGCACTCGCAGCTTGAGGACCCATGCAAGTATACCTTGCTTGATTTACTGTTTAATTTAAATCATAAACTGTTATATGATATCTTGTTGCAATATACATATAACTGTGTGCGTCCAAGATTGACTCAGGTGCAGTCGACGAATGCGTCGATGAGTAGTGTACTTGACTTAGTCACTAGCAGACTCACCTGCCATTGCGAGAATATTCTGATATCTTTCTAGACCCTGACACTTGTACACGCATCACGATGACAAACTCATGTTGGGATGCGGGTTCGCGTATCCGACTAGCTATCGGTGCGTGTGACATGTATCACGGTTTAGTACGTAATCAGGGTTATCTAGTTAGATGAGACTTGGCATGTAGTTACGTGATATGCACGTCGTGTATTCGACTTGTATATCCGCATTGGACGGGAAGGACAAGTGGTAGGCGTATGGGATACACACATTGGACTCCGTAGTATTCAGAGGAGCCACGGATCCAATGACTTCTTTTATTCAGATACCGCGTTCTTCGGAGCGATACGGACGTATATATTTACAGATACCTCATTCTTCGGAATGATGGACGTTACATGTACAGATACCACGCTCTTCAGAGAGTGGACGTTATGCCTACACCTACCCATACGTACCAAGGTTGTCCTCATATTACATTCACTTAGATGGTTAGCACACCCTTTATTTTATTTAGTATTTATATTGGCATATATTTTTGTATCTTGTTACGTCCCTCTGAGGACCTGGTTCCCTTCCAGATTTGGACGAGGCTTATTATCCTACCATGTACGGACCCGGATAGGAGACGAGATTCGCATCCGAGGTGGAGCTAGAGATGCTTCCATCAGAGTACCCTTGATCGCTGGTAGGCATTCCGCCTAGGACTGGAGCATTCCTTATCTAGTTAACCGATGCTCTAGTCGTACTCTTTATTCTGTCTTTCAGTACTCTTATTTCATCATTTGTAGTGAGTTTGTTCCCATCAGACATATCTGGATTGTACTATGATATTTTAAACTCTGCACTTATTTTCTAATATTTATTTCAGTACTTCTTGTTATATTGTGGATGACATTAGACAATGCCTGTTGTATGATAGTATTAGACTTGTTAGTTTTTAGGACAACGTAGTACGTTTCATTGGGTCCATCATTAAATTAGGTAATCCCTCGGAGATGTATTAGCTGGACATTGCCACGTGGCCTGGTCCCGTATATTTTGGGACTGGGGCGTGACAGGTGGAGTAAACTGTGGCGGTGGTAGAATAACGTCTTGCCGGAACCTCGAGGCATGCTGATTTGCTTGATTGCTTTGTTGAGTGGAGGGATCTCCACTTAATGGTGTCACTCTATCGCCGTAGGTGACCACAGCACCTTGTGGTATACCCGCGGGAGTTTTATTGCTGGCTCGTGGATCCATTACTCTGTATACAAAGTAAACTATAAGAGGCGCACAGAGGAATCAAGGTAGGATGCAAGTCAAAAAATTATTTTGAAGTCGATATAGAGGTCAAGAACGTGTCAATATGTGGATGAGATCCGATGAGATCCTATAATTTATCCTATCATAATTTGCAGGCTTACTCGGTTCCTTAGTTGAAACCGAAGCAACATAGTCGTAGACCTGCATGGGCCACCACAAAAACCATGTCACGCCCCAGTCCCAAAATACCGAGGGGCTAGCCATATGGCAATGGCCAGCAGCACAACTCCAATAGGCAAACCCAATTTAATGGACCCGTTAGAGTGTACTTAAGCTGTAAAACAAATACAATGGTCTACAATACATGTCACAATCTAATTCTAATCTTATCCATAGAAAGTAAACACAATTCAATATGATAGACTAATCAAGATAATACATAAAAAATATAGTCTATCAACAACTCTAAATAAATATTGTCTCGGAGAACAACCTGATAAAATAAGTCAATACATAGATCCATGAGTCAAGATATGAAATAACTGGAAGCAGAAATAACTGAGTATATAACAGAATACTCAGGAGAAATCCTCTGGCACAACCTCATCCTCTGGTACGAATACTGCTCCAGCGTCATCTCATGTCCCGTATATCTCTGGGTATTCCTCCTCTATTGTACCTGGGGACATAATCCGGATCCAGGTCCTCAGAGGACATAGCAAGGTACAAGAATAACTCAAGCCAAATAAAATACAGTAAGTAAAAACAGATTCTCAGGAAAAGCTATGTAACCAGCTATGTGAAATACAAATAAGAGCATTAATCATACTCAGGCTGAAATTACAATAGGCTCTGTGTCAGGGAAACCCATAGCAGCATGTAATATCTCGAAGGGACAGTAAATGTGCCAAAGACAAAGTCTAAGGCACCACCAGTAATGTATTATATATATATATATATATATATATATTTAATCAGCCTGTAGTATGGTGAGACTCTCCCCACCCAATGTAACCTTACGTCTCATGTCCATAACACGCAAGATCATGACCTCTAGCTAGTACAACGAGTTATAATGATATCTCTATATATGCAAGTCTTATATCACAAATCCTATGAACCTATACAGAATCACCATGAATAACTCTGAAAAGATTCTGTCACATGAATAGTGTCAAGTGTCATATGGTATGACGTACTTGATAAAGCAAGCACAAAAATATATAGGATCGTGGTATCAACTCACTAAGTGACGTTACACGACTCCGCGTACGGCGTCGACACCCGAATCTTGTTCGGACGTTAAGCAACGTCTCACGGTCCTAGGTTGAACAGGTAAATCATAGAATATATATATATATATATATATATATATATATATATATATATATATATATATATATATATATAGAGAGAGAGAGAGAGAACTCAAACAATAAAGTCATATGATCCACTACAAGTTGGCAAGGTACACTTGCTTCGGTTCTGAGCTCCGACATTTGCTCCGATATAATTGGAATCTTCAGGTACGTCTCTGGATGCTGAAACAAATATCACCATTGTTCTCAGAATACTTGAAATATCTAGAATTGACTACTCATAAGTCCAATTTGGACACATGAGCAAAATTAATAGTTTCTGGTCAAAGTAGGGTCCACATATGGCCCACTTCGCACTGAAAAATATGCCAGAGACAAAGTTCTTCAAATTTGTTAAACTTAGTATCTACGAGTCTAGAACGATGATACGAACCCAACGGAATATCCAAAACTGGATTTCGATGAGCCGGTCACAAAATCGCCCGTCAAGTGGAACCGTGGGGCCCACGAAACGGCATTTTGTCAACGTTCTCAGAATCGAACCAAACTTGGGTCACAAGACTAGCGTAACTCTTCAAATCCGATGGCGCAAGTTTCGTTGCGAAACGACAAGCACATAAGAAATTATGACGAGTGTCAGAACATGCCGACACGGGACTTTTCGACGGATACACGTTGATTCTGGTGTGCACGTACATCCAGATCAACTTCCGAAAAATCTCACACGACAAAGTTGACGATATACGCCTTTCGATGCAATTTTCATACGACAAAGTTGCCTCGTTTAGAGGGACACACCCCGTTTCAGAAAATTTTGGATTTTGAAAACTAAGTTTTTGGTCAACTTTAAATAAACTAATTAAAGGGATTAAAACTTGGTTATGTTGTTTAAACTAATGTTTAAGTGAGATTTAAAAATATTAACTAGGTTGGAAGAAAAACGACCATGAACATGGGGCTTTGGGACAGTTTTCTGAACTACAAATTAGATTTTTTTTTCTGTTTTGCGTCATAATTTACGATCGACATAGGACACGATACCCAGAACTATTTATACAGGGTTCGAGAGGGTCATGTGGTCTTCGCATAGGATTCGTCAGATTGACATTTGGATAACTGTGCAAAGAGATACGAAGGTGGGAAGAAGGGTACCTTACTACTACTGTTAGCTCAGAAATATGGCGACTGTGCGGCGGCTACTTCGCGGCGGTGGTATGCTGCGGTCCGGCGTCGTCGTTGGCGGTGGATTGTCGGAAATGGAAGATGGTTGGATGGTGAACGAGGGGGTAGATCTGGGGGTTTTATAGGAGGTCGGAGGTGGAAGTTACAAGGAGATGAAGAGGGAGGGTTCGGCCGGTTGGGGAAGCGGAAAGGAGGAGTCGGGGGGGTTCGGTTTACTATAGCTAAGTTTATGGGTTTCAGGTGCGGGTTAGTGGGTACGGGTCGGGTACGGGTAGGATCCGAATCTAATTGGTCTGGGTTGGTTGGGTTGGGTTGGGTTCGGTTTGGTTTGGGTTGGTTTAAGTTGGTTTATTTAAAAATATTGTATTTAGCTATTTTAAAAATAGTTTTTGAGCCTAATAAATTCTAAAAAAATTATACAATACTTTATTATTAATTATACACCCAAAAATATAATTTTTATAATATTTTAATAATTAATACACAAAAATATAAATCCCTGAAAAACATTTATTATAATTAATTAAAAATTAGAGAAAATCTCCAAAAACTCAAAAATACATAATTAAAATTCTAAAATTAAATTCTAAAAATTTGGGTATTTACACATGTGGGTGGGTGGGTGTGTGTGTGTGTGTGTGTGTGTGTGTGTGTGTGTGTGTGTGTTAATATAGGGGGATGAGTGGTTGTGATGGGGGGGGAGAATTTGAATCAATGGCTAGGATTTCTCATGAAAGAAAAATAATGCAAGGGGTGAGAGTTTGTGAGGTGACGGTTCATGAGGATAGGGGTGTTTCTTCATTTGGTTTGCACCAATAGGAGAGTGACACCTAGCACCCTCTTTGAATTTTAGCCCCTTAACATTTGGATGTTTACACATGAAAGAAAAATGGTGAGGATTTGGTGTGAAAAGTTGTGTTTGGTATTTTGTAGGATGAGAGGGTGTTGGGTGTTTTGTATGAGCCTTATGAATGGGTGTTGGGTTAAGTTGGGGTTAGGTTAAGTCGGTTTCTCCAATTTAATTAAATAAAGAGTGATATGTGCTCTTAAATTAAATGGGAGTACATGGGGTCTCAATTGGGAGTGACACAAATGTCATGGATGGTGTAGGCTTGGTGTTAGTCTTGGATCCTTTAATTGGTTAGGCAAAACGGATTGAGTTTGTGTCCCCAAATCGATGGCAACGACATAGGTACAAGGCATATGATTAAAGAATTAATTTTTGTGACCGAAAAGTTGTGCAATTAAAATAAAGCACAAGGGAGTATGTTTGTGAGTGTCAGAAAAGTCCAGGGCCCAGGTTGTCTTGTCAGGTCAAGAGTGCAAAGATTTGTTGAAAAGTAAATGTTATTGTTGTCTTCCAATTATTGTAGCAATGGTAAGGTGCCCCAAGAGTATGAATTAAAGAACCAGTCTACACAACCCTAATTTATAATCCTTAGATAACCTGAAACTAAACCAAAATTTTTACCATATCCAGTCTACCTAAAATTATTTTGAGAGGGTTTACATCCTTCCCAACTTGGAAGAATTTCGTCCCCGAAATTAAAAATAAAGCACGAATAAGAGTTGTGAGAATTAAAATGTTAACGGGTAATGAAATGCAATACATAAATTCGTACATCGGTCCTCAAATAAATACGGAAAACGCTATTGAATAGAATCCTCGCGCTCCTAGGTAGACTCGTCCGGCGAATGATGCTTCCCCGCCACCCTGACCAGTCGAATAGTCTGTCCCCTCAAAATAAATTTGGACCAATATGAATAGACTCATACATCCCATGTGCACTAGTACACTATATTTCTATTGGTCCACATGTGCATGACTCATGTAGGAATATGAGCACTATGACTCATATCTCGTTTACCCTATATATATATATATATATATATATATATATATATATATATGTGTGTGTGTGTGTGTGTGTGTGTGTGTGTGTGTGTGTTTTAATTTTTTCATTTAACGAATATTTGATCGGTTTTTTTAACATACTTTACTTGCACTGCACTGATTTATACTTGTAATTTTGCTGTACATTTTTTGTTTGTTTGCCGAATTGCTAACAAATAATGATCATAATTGTTATAATTAACTAATAATCATTAAATAATAATTACATAATTTTCTAAGTAAGAAAATAGCATCGTTAACTAGTAATTATAATTACTAAGTACTTATGATTAATGTGAACATAATTATTTTATTAGTTAATTATAACTCAAAAACTAATTGATTAATTTAAGTATTAATAAACTATTTTAATTTTAATTAGCTATTCTAATTACATAATAATATAATAATACTCTAATTCATTATCTAGTTAAATTTATTATTACTATTAGTATAATATTAATCATTTTTTTATTATATTAATTAATATATTTATTAATTAACTATACTAACAATATATTTATATCAATTAAGAATAAAATATTATATTTATAATATAAACTTAAATATTGATTAATTGTTAATTAAGTTATTAGTTGATTAATCTTAATTTATTATTTAATATAACAATAAGATTATTGAAAAATGAAATTCAACTTTCTTCCTTCAAAATTTGGATTTGAATCCAAATCTTGGTTTAGATTTGAAAAATAAATATTATCCATTTTTTAAATCCAAATTGTCGAACTTGAGTGACCCTTGTGGTTACCGGAGAGAGGCATAAGATCCTGGCTGGGTGACGTAATATCAATGGATCGAGCCATATGGACGTATTATTTCTTATTTTCTTTTATTTATAAATAGTGGAAGTTGAGACAGTGGGCCCAAAATGCATGCAACGTAGTTTGCAAAAAATCTCGAGCATTACGCTGAACATCTAAATATATATATATATATATATATATATATATATATATATATATATATATATTCAAATTCAACGCCCAACCAAAAATAAGTTTCCAGGAATTTGACTTAAATTCATGGAATCCTCAGATCCATAGAACCAAACACGGGCATTTTAGGAAGAAAGTAATTGGTGACAAATATTTAGTATTTACAATACCCAGACAAAATTTTGTTACATCTCCATCCTTTCTTTCCACTCTGTTTCGTTAGTTGGTGGAGAAAGAAAGATGATTGCAAGTAAACTTCTTCGATCCAAGGTTTGTGCTTTCTACTCCAATGTATCTTCTCCACGAAGAAAGATTTGATTTTGATGGGAAAAAGAGTTGATTTTGATGAGAACAACGTAATTTTGATGATAAATATTTGATTTTGATCATGTGTAGTTCTTCACTTGTTGATTTTTTTTTTTTTTTTCAAATGGGTATGAATCATTTTGGCCATAGACCACGTTTACAATGTTCTGTGGCAGGAATTTGAATCCAATACTATCAGGTCAGGTGTAGATGTTTTGGTGAGTATTTGATGATAAACATATGATCTGATGGTTGTTTGGATCACGTGCATGTACATTTGTTGGTATGATTATTTATGAAACAGTACTGTAAATTAGTTTATATTAATGAGTAACATCCAAAGCTATTATACCATTTTTCTTGTGTAATGGAATGTGAGGTTATTTGTAATAAGACTTTATTTTGGATCATGATGATCAGGGACAGACGTAGAAATTTAAAATACGGAGGTCAACCTCAAATATAAAAAAGTCCAAAAAGTTCAGAGGGACACAATGTACAAAATTATGAAGGAAAATGTACAACCTGATGTAAATATGTATATACAAATTGATAATTACAAAATTCGGAGGGGACAAAACATAAAATTGTTGATTTTTAAAAAGAACATAAATATCTCATTCGGAAACAAAAATCCAGTGGGGTCAACTGTCCCACTTGCCCTCATGTAGGTCCGCCCCTGATGATGATTACTTGTTGGTTTTTATGACATTGTTGTTGATCATGATGATTACGGGATTTACTGCTATCAAAATTCTTACAGGTTGGCTTGTCCTTAAGGGCTGCAGGGATGCTGCAGGGGCATCTATCCCAGTGTAATAATTCGTTTGTGCGACGCACCAGCTCAGAGGCATCTCCAGATGTCGAACCGAAAGAGGAAAGAGGGTACCAAGGCTTCAACTATTTTGACAACCTATTTGTGTCTCTTTTAGTATGTGTTGAAGCTCCATTTGTTCGATACACTCATATGGCTATTGAAGTGGTGGTGGTGTCATTTTGTATAAGGGTATCAGGTTTAGGACCTAATTAGACTTTGGGTACTGTATTTGTCCGTTGATGGGTTTGGGTACTTGAAATATTTTTAGTGACACATTTTAGTGACGAACATTCGTAATTAAAAGACTCATTTCGTCACTGAAAGTCCAATTTCGTCACTAAAATGTGTCACTAAACAATTTTGAGTATCCAAACCCATCAATAGACAAATCTAGTACCCAAAGTCTAAATAGGTCATAAACCTGGTACCCTTATATAAAATAATCTGTGGATTATCTCAGGTTTAGAGGGCATGATATGTTGGCACCATTCACCGCCGGGTGGCAGAGCACTGACTTGCATCCTCTAGTCATTGATAGATCAGAGGTATACTATTCCCTGTTTATGTGGCTCTGTCGAAGTGAAAATTTGAATACATGCTATTTTTGAGCTTAATTTCATAAATATGTGCATTTGCCCTTAATTTTTAGTTTTTAGGAAACTAATGTTAAGTGCCTAAACTTAATAATTGTTAGTAGAGCATATTTAATTTTTCCTTACATATTCCTGTAATTGCATGGATATGAGTTTTAAAAGCATTATCTATTCTAATTGCAAGTTGGTGATTCAATCAATATGCTTACTAAGGTGCTAATTTGCAACTTTTTGAGACAATGATGGAGAGAGGAATAATGATACATGACACGACATGTCACATATTTTGGTGTGTCCTAGTTATTTTGGAGTGTCCACGGTGTATCCGATATGCATCCGACATGACACGACCCAGAACTTTGGGGTGTCCGTGCTTCCTTGCCAAATACACAAGACTAGCGGGAAAAATGATACATTCTAAGAATGTGTTCTAATAGGATGACTAGTATGTGAATTTAGTAAAAAACTAGAACACAGGGTTTCACAAAAGGCAGGTTTGATGAAGAGTAAAAAGTATTCTACAGAATCTCTAAAGGACGTTGGCAGAATTTGGAAAAGAGAATTTAGGACGACTAGCATAGTCCAAATTTAGTTTTGAATGCAATAGAAATATCAAAGGAGATGTCTATATGAATACGAATATAAGTTGGTTGGAAACTGTGTTCATACGATGATCATAGTAAAGAAATGGAACCTTCCATTTCTTTCAAGAATACTCTCTTTCATGAGCAGTAAATTTTATAAATTTTGTTCGATGTCCTATTTGTATGTTCTTTAGTCATTTTGACCTATCATTTTATTGCTTTAACATTTATTTTTCTGCCCATGTAATAACTGATGCAGGGTTCTTATGTTTATGACACCAATGGGAAGAAATATCTTGATTCTCTTGCTGGATTATGGTGCACTTCATTAGGTACTCTGAAGTTCCACTTAAATTGCAATTAAAATGTCCGAAGCTATTATTGTAGGTTCTTATAGTTTGTAAATCGATTGCAATTTACATAATTCAGTTTAACTCACTTCTATTGTTCTTCTAACTCAAAGATAGTATTTCTATAGCATGTGTTTGAGCATTAAAGGGGCCTGACATATGTTAAGACAAATAGCATTGGTAAAATCTGAAGCTTATAAGTGGAAACCCCCTGTTCTTGAAGAATAAGGTTCCCTCAAGAACAGGAGTATGTTTTTGTACCACTTGTGAATTCTTACCTCGTTTCTGAATCAAGTTAAAAGTCATTAAGTTATGAATTTTTCCATGTCAGGAAACTTCCTTTGCGAGGAATATCTACCAACTATAATGTTGTCCTTTTCCCTCTTGATATTCTTTATCAATTTTTTAAGGCTAGATAACAACTTGATACCCTCAACTATTCAAAATGTTCAACTTGATACCCTGAACTTTGATAGGTACTAACTTAATACCCTATCTCAACTTGAACATTACCTAGTGGTATCAATTTTTTTTTAGGGTATCAAGTTGATACATATGAAAGTTCAGGATATCAAGTTGAACATTTTGAATAGTTGAGGGTATCAAGTTGCAATTTAGCGTTTTTTTAATTAAACATTGAATACCTAGCGGGTCATTTTTCTCATTTGCTTCTGATTCTCTTACCGCTAACCAAATGTCCCAAACCATACAATGTTTACATGATACTCTTCAGCTTATGCCAACTATATTAATTTAGGAATTCTCATGCCATTTCAATGTTGCAGGTGGAAATGAGCCTCGACTTGTAGCAGCTGCAACAGAACAATTAAATAAGTTACCTTTCTACCACTCCTTTTGGAATCGCACAACGAAACCCTCCTTGGTATGGTATTATTTCATGTATTAGAGGTGCTTAATGTGCCTTTTATTTATTATTATTATTATTTTGAACAAAAACAAGTTTTAGTGTAAATCTAGGATGTGCAGATCTATAAATATACAAATATAGTGGTCTGGATTGTGCATATCATTGTGTTGAAACATCACTCTCTTTTTTGGCACATTATTGGTTTGGGATTTTCCCCTCCAGTACTCAAAACCAAAAGGAGTAGCAAAAGCAGTTTATAGTTCATCGTCTTCTACCCATATTGACCTTGTTATTTTCATTGAGCAAGTGGCACTGGTGGATTATCTGCCAAAATGATGTACCTTCAGTTTTTAGTTTTCCAACATTTTTTCTTCTTTCAGAATGTAAGTTCTCAACACAATTTGTTCTCTTTTGATCAAGTTTTGGGCTTCCGTTATTTCAGGATCTTGCAAAAGAACTTCTTGAAATCTTCACCGCTAAGAAAATGGGGAAGGTCTTCTTCACCAACAGTGGTTCAGAAGCTAATGATTCTCAGGTTTGTTTTTGTATTTCTAGTATTTCAGTGATTCTGAACTATCCTACAATAACTTGGATATTGCACTTGAATACTAGGACTATGGATGTACTGAATATTGACATGACAAAACCAACTAATTTTCCTTCAGAAAAAGAAGACTTTACAGATTTTGTCTTCATCTACATTCCACAGATTTTCTTATTACTTCCCCATGTTTTATCTAATGTTTCACCTTAACTTCTTTATTAATCTATAGTTTTAAGTTCACTTCTGCCATTAGGTGACATTCTTGCAAATTACCGTGCTCCATTGTAAACTGTTTTTCGAACCTCCAAATATATATATATATATATATATATATATATATATATATATATAACAATCTCAACTACACATTTTTTTGAATTATGTGGTTATAAAGCATGCGGACATGGCATCAACTTTAGGAGAATTTTATAACCACACGATTCAAAAAATGTGTGGTTGATATATATATATATATATATATATATATATATATATATATATATATATATATATATATATATATATGGTGTTGTTATTGACACTCCTAAAATATTATCATGCATTCTTCTTTAATTTTCTATCATTCAAATTTCAAATATGCTCCTGCATGAAATCTGAATTTGTACATGCATGAAGGGAGGAGTGCATGGAGGTGCTGCGTGAAAGTGGATAATCTCATTGTGTCCACTTGCCTAAGGACTCGGCGTCCGGCTTGTCTACCCGTTCCTGCTCCATTGGTAGTGTAGATAGTCTGGGCCGAGACGAGACCAGAGTCGACCCTATCTCCGAGGCAACTCATCCTATCCACTTTCCTAAATTGGGTAGGGAGTGGGGAGGGGAAAGGAAGGCGCCGATAGGACTAGCAAACCCTTTGTCTGCTAGTCTCTAGCTGAGAGAGAGTTGTCTGCTCCATTCATGGCCACCCCTGAGTCCTTCTTTATCCATGGAGCGGGCCAATCTCTATGTAGTGTTGAAGTTATCATGGGGGAGGAGCTTCCTTCAAGGATTGAGCCGCAACCCACCTCCACATGCTGGAATCTGTCTGTTAGCTGCTTCGAGACTTCTGCTGTTGAGGTAGCTGAGCATGAGCTGGAGGGAAACTTATCTAAGACACAAAAAGACGACCACCAACTGACGAGAAAAAAGAGAGAGATGGCTATAACCTCAAACAAGGGGATTATGTCATGGAACAAAGAGACATTGAAACGCAGAGACGAAGGGCCAGGAGGAAGATGCATGATTATAGTCCCAAGCTGAGGGTCAGTTCCAGGTCGAATAGGGACCATAACAGTAGGTTACTATGTGAAGCAGTTCATGTAGGGTGCAAGTGTGTTGATGTTCTGTATCTAAAGTGTTGGGCTACATGAGTCCCAACACTTCTTGTACCTGTTGGTATATTAGAATATTTTTGGTATATTTGTTGGGATATTAGAATATTCTACGTGGGGTTTTAATGGGGTATTAATGTAAGATGAAGGGTTGTAAGGCTATAAATAGCCAAGAGATTATCAATAAAAATATAACAATTACTCTAAAATATTCTACATGGTATCAGAACCCAAACCCTAGCCACCACCTCCCAAACCCTAGCCGCCACCACCGCTGCCACATCGTCCGCCACCACCGCTGCCGTGCCTCTCGTCCGGCACCACCGCAAAGCCGTGACTCCCGCGGAGCCTTCTGCTGCGGTTCCTAGCGGCTCCCGTGGGTCGTTCCAGACGTTGACATCGAAGGTCTAGATCTAATGGGGGAGAGACATGATCGGGTCTAGGAGAAGACGAGGAGGACGAACGTGAATCGTGGGACGGGTGTGAGGTGATCGGAGAAGAGGAGGATCGATGGAGGAGATCATCAAGAAGTTGGACTCTGCGGAGGTCGCAACGTTGATGAAGCTGATGAAACTGTCGGCTGGTGAGAGCGCGACACGAACATTGGCGAAGTTGGAGCTTCCATCCATCGATCTGAAGCTTGATGGACCGGCCACCTACCTGGGTTGGTCACGACGGGTGAGGAGAACCCTCGCAGGGAAGAACCTGGAGGGTTTCTTGTCAGGAGAGAATACAGAGCCGGATGAGGGCTCGGCAGGACGCGATGAGTGAAAGTCCACTCATATGGTGGTATACATTTGGCTCCTCAATTCTTTAGTCCAGTCGATCGCCGCCACAGTAGATGGCCTTGAGATGGTGAAAGACGTGTGGGAGAAGTTGAGGAGAACCTACGATGATGTGGGGAATAACTTGAGGGTTTTCCAGATCAAGGGGGAGATCGACGACACCGTACAGGGAGAGAAGACGGTACAGGAGTATGCCACGGAGTTGGAGCGTCTGTGGTTGAATTATGATCACTTCTCAGATCGGACGAGCTGTGAGGACCCGAAGTGTAAGGAGAGACAGGTATGTCTGCAGGAGAGGACGATGAACTTTCTTAAGGGGTGGCCGCAGTGTTAGCTTAGAGGACAGTACTACTTCTAGCCCAATCGAAGATTCCTACACTTGAGGAGGCTATCTCGGTCATGATCCAGGAGGAGACTCGTATCAAGCTACAGGCAGGGACATGTGGTACTCCTGAAGTGAAGATAATACTGGTGGTTGCCAATTCAGGCAGCACATGACCTAAGGAAGACCCCCGGCAGTGTTACAACTGCCGGGAGGTGGGCCATTTGAGGTATGCTCGGACCAAACCACCCAAGGAGGAAGATTCAGGTGGCGGACGTGGACAGTTTGGAGGACATGACCGTAGTCGTAGGGGTCGACGGGATAGTCGAGGAGGTTATCGTACGAACCTGCTGGTAGCAGAAGGTGAGGAGGGAGCTAATGGTGCCTATACTGAGGAGGATCAGGTACTACTGGGCATGCTGGAAGTACTCAGGAGAAAGCAGAGAGCGTCAAGCGATGGAGGCAGGAGGAGTGGGACTGAGGAGGCGTCCACCTCAGTCTTCGCCAGAGGCAATACTGTCATGTATGCCCATCCATCGGAAGGTACTGATGACTCACTCGCCCTTGCATCTATGTCTTCCTTTAGATCGTCGGACTGGATTGTCGATTCGGGTGCGTCTCGACACATGACAGAAACTGCTAGTAAGTTCTCTTCCTACACTCACCTAGCACCTGCAGACAACATTCAAACAATCGATGATACTTTCCAGCCAGTGGTCGGTAAGGGTACTGTCGATTGTACAGGTTCAGTAAGATTATCCAATATTTTACATGCTCCTTCTTTTTTAGTCAGTCTTTTGTCCATTAGTTCTATAATCCTCCAACTAAAATGCATTGTCTCTTTTGATATTCCTAAGGTGATCTTCCAAGAGAAGGAGACGGGACGAAGACTTGGGACTGGCACTTGGCATGATGGACTGTGGTACTTGGATCGTGAAGGACTGGATTCGACATTGGTGTCTGTGGCAGAAATGGCAGGAATGAGAGGACCAAAGATGAGTGCCGAGGATACACTGATACTCCATCACAGGCGGTTGGGGCACTCCTCTTTTGGTATTTTGAGTAGGTTGTATCCATATATTTATGAGAAGGCAAATAAGGAGAAACTAGTATGTGATGCATGCGATTTAGGCAAACTTACTAGGAGTTCATATGTTGGTGCGGGCTATATGAGCTCTTCTGTTTTTGATATTATACATTCTGATGTCTGGAGGGCGTGCGCCACAACTACTATGAATGGTTACAAGTATTTCGTTTCTTTTATTGATTGTTCCTCTCGTGTCACCTGGCTGTATTTGATGAAGAATAAGAGTGAGATCTTTACATGTTTCCGGGACTTTCATAAACATGTCCAGACTCAGTACAGAGTAGTGGTGAAGGTACTAAGGTCTGACAATGGAACATAGTATACCAACAAAGCACTTGAGAAATACCTGTCAGCCCAAGGGATACAGCATCAGACCACCTGTGCATACACACTGGCACAGAATGGAGTGACGGAAAGGAAGAACAGACACCTTCTTGAGGTGGCAAGGAGCATGATTATCGCCATGAATGTCCCACAGAGTCTGTAGGGGCATGCAGTGTTGACAGCAGCTCGATTGATCAACATAATTCCCTCGAAGGTACTGGGATGTAAGTCTCCATGTGAGATATTGCAAGAAAATAATAGTGGGATACTCCCACTAAAGGTGTTTGGCTGCGTATATTTTGTGAAGGACAACATACCGTCTGTTGGGAAACTTGACCCCAGAGCAGTCAAGTGTATATTCGTGGGCTATTCGGCGACTCAGAAGGGGTACGCGTGCTGGAGCCCAGTAGAGAAGAAGAAGCTTGTGAGCATGGATGTTCACTTCAGGGAGTTTGTGTCACACCCCAATCTCCCGCAAGCTCAATAGTCCCCGCTGAACGCTCGTACAAATTCCATATTCCCACATCCTCCTTGCAGCTCAATATGAATTCCTCGTATCGCTTAGTTTTGGATCGTACATATATTTAAGGCGTCCCTAAAATACATGCATTTCAGCCGATCTTTGCGATAGCGAATTTGGACAAGTTACAAGGGTATCTTTATATCCGAGGCATCCATTCGCTTTACTCCCAATTGAACAAATCCTGATTTCCATTCCAACATATTCGCTTGAGCACTATTCTCAAATATGATGATTTCCCACCGACTCAATCAGTTCGTTTTCCAACTCAATCCATCCAACTATTTCTGAATACGCACTAGCAACATCTCCAAATATTTCTCATGCACCGAACGATCATCTCAACTGATACTACCCCAACTAGGCGACTTACCCAAATATCAAACTTTGCTTTTAGATCATCTCAGCCCAACACCTTTTCCTCAATCTCAATACCCCGCTGGGTGAACATCTATATTGAGGTTCATGTGATCCACGAAGATCTCGCCGCCACGTCAAAGGGATAGTGTCGCCACGATTTTAACGTGGACACACTCGCCACAATTCCTAGGTTGCACATGGAATAGTTCTTCGCGCTGCTTCTACTGCCTCGAAGCACAGGATATCACATTTGCCTTCTGAACGAGCACGCTTCCCAGACTAAGTTCCGATGCATCTTGAATATCTGAGGCACATCTGTCCCTTCCAGTATTCGCAAAGATTTGATCTGAACGAGCCGCTGCTTTAACTTCACGAGCTAGTTTCACAATTGTCAATTCATATGAATGTTATTCCCTTTCAGGGCACGATGAGTCAGAGGCGATGCCATCTACAAAAATCTGCGACTCTGAATCTCATCAGTTGACTTAGGCCAATCCCACCATCGCTTCGGTCTTCTGGCTGCTCCTTCAGCTGAAGGCTATCCCAAGGTTCTCTCAAATCCAACACTCAGTCAGTAGGCCAATCTCCAACACACACTACTCACATCTGCCCTCGACGCATTTCCAAATGCGCCGCCGCAAGGGTCGTTCTATGGGTCTACAATATTCATCTCTGATTTGGCGGGCAAGTCGCTAGGGTCAGCTGTCCCGAAGTTACGCTAGATAATTGTAAGTCATAACGATGGGCAGTTACTACGAACCATGCTATATCTCATCTGCAAATCCGAGCCATAATCCAACCATTCCATCCGAACGAACTTTCGAATTCGAGCACTCGCTTAACCACCTAGAGTCTTGCTATCTATCCAAGCCATAAATCGAGAACTGCGCTCGTTGAAACCGTCTTCCATCAATCCGTCGTTCTGCCCTGAATCCATCAAATTTTATGAACTGCCATGTTCGACTTCTCGCACTACCACTGCAATGATTTCCGAAACCAAAGACTTGCTCTTTCATTTAGCTATCTTCAAATGTCCATCTGCCACAATCCTTGCTCTCGTTCCATTTCTTAGCCCCGTCTTGATTTCTCTATGTTCCGATTAGTCCACACACTCTCAATGACTCGTGCATCAGTTCCAACATAAATCTCAAATCCATATTGCCTATACTTGTTGCCACAATCCATCTCAGTGCTGCAAGTTAACTTCCAATCTGACTCAACATCAACTAGACTTGCCTCATGCCCGTTTATATCTTTCGAAGAATCCGTCCACCATCATTGCCTCATTTCGCCAAATTCCACTTCCGCTAAACCTGAGTCAACTTCTCGAGCAGCAATATCCAAAATCCTTCAAGTCCGTTTGAATCCATCGCATTGCCCCTCCAAACCAGTTTGTGTTTCATTACTCAACCAACAGCTCCAATGTGTTTCCATAATTTGTAGTCCGTGCTCGCTATTATTCGATTCATCCATCGCTCGTTCAAGCGTATCCCAACTGTTTGTTCCACATGCTCAACTCTCTCTTTGCATTCATGAATGCTCCACCGAACTTCCAAATCGTGCAAGCGAACTCTGATATTCAGCTTTCCATCTGATTATCTCAACTTGTTTCTAATACTTGGTTCGCCATAATCCTTTAAATTCCAAACACACTTTCCATAGCTTGTTCCGATCTCGTCCATCCCTCAAGTCCAACGAGACTTCTATTTGCACAAGTCCGTTCTCGCTTGCTCAACTCAATATTCGCTTGCTCCATTTTTCATTCTTTCCAACTCAACCGATGTGCACCAACCAACTTATATTTCTGTTACCCGAGTCCGTTCAGACAATTTCCATTGATGTCTATCCAAAATATTTCAATGCCTTGCTCACTATGTGGTATCCTATATACCACTCCGAATCAAGTCGCTACTCGCATTATGATTCCTTTGCACAAATCAAAGATCCGTTCGAGCCATCCCTTATGCGTGATCCTGCCATCTCCAACTCAAGTCTGACACAAAAACTCAACCAACAAGTGAACCATCTTACTCTTTCCATCAATCTCGCTATGCAACTTGTGCTATGTTCCATTCTCAATGCTTTCAGCTATTCTCAAAACCGTCTGATACTTTCGCAACACGAGCAATCTCGTGCATCGAGCTCTCTTCCAAGTAATCCAACCCAATACCCAACTGTTCCTCACATTTGTTGTACGAGCAACTCGTGCAGACTTATCCTGATATTCCCAAGCCAAACTCAAACCTGCTCAACCAATGCTCTATGTGATATACCCAGCCAAAAATCAAACTCCATCCAACACATTCGCTACACGAGCAACTCGTGCAACGATCCATACTCAATCCAATGCTTCTACTCACTACATGCCGCATAATCAATCTCGTCTGCCAACCAACTGATCCACTGATGCAATCAGAAACTCTCCGAACGACAAGCCAAGCCAACCAAAGCAACGACACACCTCTCAACTTGCTGCACAAATGCAACAACGTCCAACAACTTGTTGCACGAATGCAACAACGCCTAACGATGCTAAGCGATCTAACGAAAACCAACAAAAGCAACGCAAAGAAGCACAACATGCAGCCACAACCAGCAATATATAGACTTATTGCATGAAACATCCAATGCGGCACCGAGTAGAGCCAATAGCTAAACGACACGCGAAAGCTATTTAGAGTTTGTGATGAAGGGAAGGACCAAGTCCGAGGAAATGAACCAGGCGCTCTGATACCAATATGTCACGCCCCAATCTCCCGCAAGCTCAATAGTCCGTGCTGCAACGTGGTGATTCACGTTCAGCGGGGACTATTGAGCTTGCGGGAGATTGGGGCATGACAGTTTGAGCCATACTACCGTCAGGAGGAAACCTCATCCATGAGCAACTCACCTGATACTGAGACTATGAGGTGAGAGAGGGAGATTGGTGAGAGTATGGTGACCGGTTTAGGAGTATGGCATGGAGGAATGTTTGAGGATGAGCAAGATAGTGAGAGGAACAGGGGGAGGCGATGAGATGTGTTAGGCCCACGGCTCAGGGGAAGTTACTTACCTACAGCAGAAAAGGGAAGCAAACTGCAGGACCAGTACCTATAGTGCCAGTGCCAAGTCCCTTGCTTGCGTCCGTCTCAACTCCTAAGATACCTACATCACCACCACCAGATTCTCCTTCAGGTGATATCATTCTTCATACTCCTCACACACCATTATCAGTACGGAGGACCACTCGCAGCAATGCGAAAAATCCTCCTGATAGATATGGTTAGGACCTTACTCAGTTTGTTTCATATAATAACATCTCTTCTTCTCATGGAGCATTCATTGCATCTTTGGAAAGTATTACTGTACCTAACAATTGGCAGATTGCCAAGAATGATCCAAAGTTGAAAGAGGCGATGCACGAGGAGTTAGGCGCTCTTGAGAAGAACCATACTTGAAAACTAGTAAAACTGCCAGAGGGAAAGAAGACGGTCGGATGCAAGTGGGTCTTTACTGTGAAGCAGAATCCAGATGAAAAAGTAGAGCGCTACAAGGCTCGACTGGTGGCAAAAGGATACAGTCAGACGTACGACATTGACTATGATGAGACATTTGCACCAGTGGCGAAGATAAGTACCGTCAGGACCCTGATTTCTTTGGCAGCGAATGGTGAATGAAATCTACACCAACTGGATGTGAAGAATGCGTTTCTTCATGGGGATCTAGTGGAGGAAGTGTACATGGAGATACCACTAGAATTCTGCACCGATAAGACAGTGGACAAGGTCTGCAGGTTGAATAAGTCCCTCTATGGACTGAAGCAGTCTCCTCGAGCGTGGTTTGACAGATTTAGGAGGGTGATGATAGGTATGAGATATCAGCAGATCAATGCTGATCATACTGTGTTCTTCCGTCAGAGTGGAGGCCACATCACCATGCTTGCGGTGTATGTGGACAATATGATTATCATAGGAGATGATGAGCAGGAGATTGTTTGACTCAAGGGGAAGCTTGGCAAGGAGTTTGAGGTGAAGGACATTGGCCTTCTTCTGTACTTTCTTGGGATTGAGATTGCTCGAGAAGCAGAGGGGATTGTTATTTCTCAGATGAAGTATGCGCTAGACCTTCTCACAGAGACAGGGATGTTGGGATACAGACCTGCAACGACGCTGATCAACCAGGGGTTCAAGCTGTGTGCTGAGGCTGGAGAATCAGTTGACCGAGACAGATACCAGAGACTGGTGGACAAGTTGATCTATTTGAGCCACACACGTCCTGATATCTGCTTTGCAGTGAGTGTGGTGAGCCGCTACATGCATGACCCAAGGAAGGGTCATATGGACGCAGTGTACCAGATTCTGAGATACTTGAAGGGTGCCCCCGGAAAGGGGTTGATATTCAGAAAGAATGATCACTTGACCATTGAGGGCTACTGTGACTCTGACTGGGCTAGCTGTACTGATGACATGAGGTCTACCTCGGACTATTGCATATTTGTAGGAGGCAACTTGGTCTCTTGGAGGAGTAAGAAGCAGTCGTGATAGCCAGATAGACAGCTGAAGCGGAGTACAGAACTATGGCCTTGGGAGTTGCAGAGCTGCTATGCCTGAAGAGTATGCTGGTGGAGCTGGAGCTGGATCAAGGAGCCAAGATGAAGCTTTGGTGTGACAACCAGTCAGCCATCAGTATCGCCAACAATCCAGTGCAACATGACAGGACCAAACACATCGAGATCGATAGGTTCTTCATCAAGGAGAAGTTGGACCATTGACTACTGGAGCTAGGTCATGGTCCAACCAAGGAGCAGGTAGTAAACAGTCTAACCAAGGGACTTAGCTCTGCAGATATGATTAAATGATATGACAAGATGGGCTTAGTGAATATCTTTCGTCCATCTTGAGGAGGAGTGTTAGTATATTAGAATATTCTTGGTATATTTGTTGGGATATTAGAATATTCTACAGGGGATTTTAATGGGGTATTAATGTAAGATGGAGGGTTGTAAGGCTATAAATAGCCAAGAGATTATCAATAAAAATATAACAATTACTCTAAAATATTCTACAGTACCTCACTTATTTTTCTTCAATAAAATTACCAGTTCAATATATATATATATATATATATATATATATATATATATATATTTCAAAGAAGGTAAATTTTATTCAGGTCCCTTCGAGAGGCTAGAACTCAGCCCGAAGGCCGATATATACAATCCCGAACCTAAAGGCCCCCATCCCAGCCCGAAGGCTACATCCCGGCCCGAAGGCACCACCCCAGCCCGAAGGCTCCACAAGCCCGAAGGCCTTACACAGTCGCACCGCACCGCACCGCGCCAGCTCCGCACTAGCACCGCACATGCACCTTACATCTCATCCGCGCACCACCCGGATCGTACCGCACACCGCACCTGCACTGCACCCACCACCACCCCACCACTTAATTCCCCCAAAGGGGAATTAAATGGTGCCCATGAGGCTCGAACCCGCAACCTCCTAGGTAGTATATATCGGTCTTAAACGCTAGACTAGACGTCACTTGCGAATATATATATATATATGCATCCCTCAACTAGTTCTGCTCGCCCTGTGTAATCTCTTATGTCTATGCAAATGTTTCAGTTACCTAAAATATTTAACTTATCTGGTCACATTAGCATTTGTGTCGGAGGATTTCTCTTTGCAACCTACCCCTAATTCATGTCTGGTTAGTACATGAATATTTCATAGGCAAATTTATACATCTGAGGTTGGATTTTTTTTTTTTTTTTTTTTGTATAAAAGAGGACAAATTAAGATAGGAGATTTAAGTTTTTTTTTTTTTTTGAGAAACTGGGTTGGTGCTCTAGCAAGTTCATTTTAACAAACTTCATAACAGTGAGATGAGAGCATAGTTTCTTAATTCGCCAACCCCCTTACGTCCCACGAATTGGGACGAACGACCCCGAAAGGGGTGCGTTCGCGACCCGTTCGTCAAATTTAGCGACCCGGATTTTGATGGCTTTGGTTATGAACTTATGATATTTGGTTTAGTTACAAGAATATTGTCTATGCATTCCTTCAATTGGATTTTGATGGCTTTGGTTATGAACTTATGATATTTGGTATATACTTGTATATAATTGTATATGGTACAAAAGACGACCCAGATAAAAACGAACAACGATCCCAAATATCGTACCGAATAAGCCTACCCCCACCGTACCGCTTACCGGCTGAGGTACCGTACCACGTACCCGTACCGAGTACCAAAGCGACCCACGATCCTGGTAACATTGAATGAGAGTACAAAATGGTTTTTCTTTGTTCTCTCTGCATGATTGATGTCATATTTTATCTTTTTTTAAGTTATCATCCAATTGGCTTTCTTCAATGACACAAGAACATGGTATTATATTTTAGTTTTCTACTTTATTAAATTTGGAATTCTACCATTTGTTATACTAATGAATTGCTTCTTGCAGGTTAAACTGGTTTGGTATTATAACAATGCACTGGGAAGGCCAAATAAGAAGAAATTCATAGCACAGACAAAATCGTATGCTCTCAATCTGATCATCAGCTGTGTTTATTTTGTATCTTTAATAAATTAATTGTTCTGCAAACAGAGATGAGTTCTCACAAAGTTCTTTTCGGTCAACTTAACCTTCCAAGTAACAATTCTGCAATTTTTTCCTGACAGATACCATGGATCAACTTTAATATCCGCCAGTCTTTCAGGGTAAATATAAGCTTACATTTCTTCTACTTCGATTGTGATGTGTGGTTATTTTACTTGAAAACAAGACTTTTCTTGCTCTTTAGTCCTACCCCTCCCCAAAACTTAAACTAGTTAAGGTTTTCCTTGTGTGAGAAGTTGTTTCTTATTTGGTAGTCAGGCGGTTCGTATCCTAAACTTTGCTTATGGAGGTCTTTTCTTATGAGAGGCTTGCCTTAGTTCAGCAGAGAAAATTTTCCCTTCTGCGGAAACTTTTGTGAATATATAGTCTTCATAGGAG
Organism: Iris macrosiphon; assembly: GCA_036927795.1. Lineage (NCBI taxonomy): Eukaryota > Viridiplantae > Streptophyta > Magnoliopsida > Asparagales > Iridaceae > Iris > Iris macrosiphon. The sequence continues at coordinate 102,378,110 of JAYESA010000003.1, read as the reverse complement.
GTTATTAACACTTTGTTGCTCAAAAGTCTTCCAGCTCTTCATCAAAACTTTGATCTACCAGCACCATTTGTTTTGCACACAGATTGCCCCCATTATTGGCGCTTCCATCTACCAGGTATTCTAAAACGTGATATGTGGTTTGTTTGATCCTTCTGCTTTTTCCTTTTACTGTTTGAGTGGCAAAGTGAGCTCGAGTGAGTGACAGGTGAGACAGAGGAGGATTTTGCAACGAGGTTAACAAATAACTTGGAGAACCTTATCCTAAAAGAAGGACCAGATACGGTAATCATTACTTGTATTTTGTGTTATAGTAGAGTTTCAGAATATAACAAAGATGATGACTTGCTGAAATAATATGCTAATACTGCCAGATTGCTGCTTTCATTGCTGAACCTGTTATGGGTGCTGGAGGTGCAATCCCCCCTCCCAAGACCTACTTTGAGAAGGTGAGCTCAAACAATTTGAGTATATATTCTCATTCTACTTTTGAGATGCAAATGTGTATGCCAATAAGCAATATTATGCGTTGGCCATAGGGTCTTATTAGTGTATGTTATGGTATAGTTTCCATCTCATTATATAATCAACTATGGATCATTAGGTATGATTTACATCCCATTATGTAGTGAGCAATGGAAATATACAGGCATATGAGTTTCTTATTGTTAATTAGACTTTAAAGTCTCTCATCACTAGCACCTCTTTGTATATGTTTTTTCACTTAATATTTATTGTCTTTATTATCCTTAGTTTAGTCCCACATCGGAAAACTTCTAGGAAGGCAGTTTCGTAAGAATATGTGGGAACCAGTAAGTTACTATCAAGTTAGTACAGTTTTGGTTTGTTTTGTAAGTGGTGATGGAAGCCAAGCCATATCGGGGAGGCAACTAATACTGAACATACAAAGCTAAAGAAGTAAAGAGTATTAAAAGGCTTAAGAGTTTACATCTCCATAGTACCATTACCATCTTATCATGAACTAACAGGAAGGTTGAAAGGTCATTAAAAAAAAAGACAGATGTGCTATGTATCCACTCTGAACTCTGACAATTATGCTCAAGGAAACAACCCCAGTGTTGTCTTAGTACGAGTGTTTATGTATTCATAAGGCAGACTCTAACAAGATAGAACGATGGCCTAGAAGACCTTTGTCTTAACATTAAACTTGTATGCATTCAATAATTCATGACTGTTCGTGTATCTAACTTCTCGTTCTACGAGGAGATCAAGTGCAGCCAGCACTCAATCCTGGCATGGCCCGTTTACTGCTCATAAAATAACAATTGTCGACTACTACACCTTATAGTGATTGACAAAATAAAACTATGTTACGTTTCTGTTAAATAGTGACATCATACTAGTTTAGGAATCAATATTTCTTGTTTTTCCTTGACTCTTTTCCCCTCCTCTTCAATGAACCGAACCTTCAATACGGTAGGCTTACATATGGGTAGATACATTTACTTGGTGAAGAATATCTATGATTTTTTTCCATTAATTCATCTAAGTAAGATTCTGTTTTATCTGCTGTTGTTGTAACTCATGGTTATGTTATAGTAAAAGTTACTTTTAGCTTCCACCTTCTGATCTTTCTCCAAATCTTTATTAACCGACTCACATGTACTGTATCCTATCTAATGTGCCTGCAGTTCCTGCAGTGTCATGTTGTCCTAACTAATATTAAGACTCATTTCCTCTGATTTGTTACAAAGATTCCACATTCACATTTATCTCAATTCAATTGGTAGCCGAATAGTTGCTTTGACTAGAGATGAAGTTATCCTTCTTTAACTGCGTTTATACAAATTTTGCATTAATACACTTCTTGGTCCAAATAAGAATAAGATTTGAATCTTAATATTTTCTGGCATTTTATTTAGGACAATGGTTATTATTTCAATATACTTATTTATCCTTGTATGAAGAGTGCTTTCTTCAGATTACTCATGTCATTTTTCTGTCCTTGGTATACTCTGTTTGAAGGTTCAAGCTGTTGTCAAGAAGTATGATATTCTCTTCATTGCTGATGAGGTCACCTATCACCTCCTCCTATCCTGTTTCGTTTTTAAAGTTATTTCACATTTAAGGTCACTTATGGGTGACAAATATTGCTTATTTTCTTTTTTTTTTTACTTTTAATTCTTTATTTAGGTCATTACTGCATTTGGAAGGTTGGGCACAATGTTTGGGTGCGACAAATATAATATCCAGCCTGACCTCGTCTCCATAGCTAAAGTGAGTTAAGGATATAAGATACTAGCTGGCTTAACCCTGACATGGGTAATTGTTACCATCTCTTTTTATCAATATTTAGGCTCTCTCATCTGCATACATGCCAATTGGTGCAATATTAGTGAGCCCGGAGATCTCAGATGTCATATACTCTCAAAGCAACAAACTTGGTAATCTTCCTTCCTATCAGTCTCTCTCATAATTTCACCTCCTCCTATCCAGTTTCTGATTTGAGGGCTCATAATTTCAAATATTCTGTTTTCAAGGTTCATTTAATCATGGATTCACATACTCGGGACATCCAGTATCTTGTGCCGTTGCTCTAGAAGCAATCAAGATTTACAAGTAAATTGCAACTCCTTGCATTTAGTGCCCTTCAGAAAAAAGTTCTTATTACTGAAATTCAATTTATCTCATCGCTCATAGGGAAAGAAATATTGTTGAGAAGGTTCAGGCAATATCCACAAGGTTCCAGGACGGCATTAAAAAGTTCTCCGAAAGTCCCATCATTGGGGAGGTACCCAGATAACAAACTTAAATTGTCTTCTATAAGCGATGATATGATTTACAACAAGTTTTACCAAGTGGAGTTTTGCATGCAGATTCGAGGAACTGGATTGATTCTTGCGACAGAGTTCACCAACAAATCTCCTACTGATTTATTCCCTTCTGAATGGGGTAAGTCAGTGTTCTCTTTAGATTTTCTGTGACCATTATGCTAAAATTGAAGATTCTTAAACACAGTTAAGTACTATTTTTATTTAAAAATAATGTGGGATTCTTAAATACATTTTCTCGGTCTATATTTCTACCTTCTAATTTGATTTGGAAAACCTATATAATGTGAAAAGATGAAATTTTCTTGGTTATCCATTGCAATATAGTTGGAGCACAACAATAATTTTTTTCTCTTATGTGGCGAGATGCATCATGACATACAGGTACTCCGAAACATATAAACCACAAGTTTATAAATTCCATGAAAGTGATATCTACTTGTATTAAGTTTCGCATGCAAGGTTCCATGATTCTATCTTAATACGGACAACTATACTTTCTTAACTTGTATGGTTTGGTGCCTTGGAGTATTATGCCATTATAACAACAACAAAGTCCTATACCAAATTTGTGCGCTCCATTGTTTGAATCCTCTTCTTCCATTCAGTTCTATTAAGGTCATATCATTTGTAATGCTAACAAAATTCATATCATTCTTTATCACTTCAAACCATGTTAACTTCAAACCATATTACTCTACACCTGATGTCACATCCCGGTTCCGTAGAACTAAAAGTCGCCATTGGACGTGATGTCGTACAAGTCTAAATTGCACTTGTACAAGGCATGAACGTGCACGATCGATGGAGCATCCTCAAAACAAACTCATTACAGCAGAAATAAGTAAAAAAATTAATAGACAATAGATGTATGCAAACGATTCTTTATTGATAATTTGCAGCGGAATACAAATGTGCTCAATAGCCAACTGAAATATACTCAACTGCTTACAATCATGCAACTAATTAGATAAACTATGTTCCATACATTGTCTTTTATAACAATAGATAATATCCTCGACGGACAACTTTAACTTGCTGAAGAGCTCCGAAAGTCTTATATTGTCCAAATAATTCTCCTCATCTATAGAGGCAAGGGTCAGCACGTTGGGAAATGCAATGGTGAATGATATTAACCCCACTCACCTAAATCAACACAGTAATCATTTGAGAACAAGTAATTATTGTCTGATCATTTTACTTTTTATGGTCGTTTAACAAATTTTATAACACAAACATGAAGCATAAGTATGTCAGTGACACAGTAAATCTTATCCAAGGCCACCATCCATTCCTGTAAAACAAGCATTAACATACCAAATTATAATTTTATATCTTCCGTCTCTGCAAAACAATACTAGAGCTCACAATATAGGTGTCATGAGTCTGTCCCTGCATCAATTGATTAGACCTATAAAACAATTGTCATTAGCATGCAACCTAACTATGTGACGGTCACTGGTGACAATATTATAGACTATTAACCGACGATCCTTCTAGTGCAAGTAGCGAGTCCTACTGAAGGTCCCGTAATATATGTGTGTACATCAGTACCAATTATCCATGTACCTTTTAGGCCGAAACGGTTGCGTGATCGAGGATACCGTTCGAGGAACTAAAATATTGTATACAAGTTGTCCATGACTATGCATGCATATGCAATTTAGTTATAAAATATAACATGCATAATAATAGAAACTTGAAAAAATTCTTTGCATTAATACATTTCCACTTCATTTATCACATTCCTCAAGTCATATCTCGCAAATCACTTTCTCATTCTAGGTTTAATACAACTGGCGACTCAACGATACCAAAATATCACAGACGACCCAATGGTCTCAGAAAAATCCATTTTCATAGAACAACCGGTTCAATGACAGTTCAATCTCTACTATACAATTTTCCTTATTTAACAACAATAAGTTCATTTATTCACTTTTACTCACTTATAAACGACATGAATTAAAGCATATATATAATCTATTTTATCTTAGTTCTTTTATTTTAGCATAATCAATCTTATAGGAATATAGCAACAAAGATTAAGAAGAGTTTTTTTTTATCAAGGAGTGGTGATAAAGGAAAGCAGGATCGAAATCACTCATTTTTGTCGAATTGTCTTTCCGTTCCGATCATATAGATTTCTTAAATAATTTTTTCACATGAATCCAAGTCCAAATAGGTCATTTAAGCCAACTAGCCAGCACAATGCCATCACTCTGAGATGGGCATTACACTTGACTCTAGTCGTAGTGGCTCAATTAACTGCTATATTATTGCTCCCCCTTACTGGAGCACTTATTGGTTTGTATTGCACATGTCCAAACCACCTAAGTCATTTTTTCTCATATTGTCCTCATTTGGTGTTACCTCTTACTCGGATACACTTATTTGTTACCCATCATTATATATTGTCACTCATCCATCTTACTATTCTCATTTCAGCTGCACTATTTTTTTGGACATATTATTTCTTAATTGTCCAACACCCTGATCCATAAAGTATGATCGGTCTTATATTAGTCATGTAGAACTTTCATTTAAACTTTAGAGGTATCTTAAGATCATAAAGTACTACAAAAGCACTCCATTTAAACTATTATATTTTAACTCTGTGTATGAAATCCTTTATAATCTTTTCATCACGATGATTGATTGATTCTAATATTGAAAGTTATCACTCATAGGTATTTCTTGTCCATCTATATAGACTCTCCCATAATTATTCTTTGACTTCAGGTTGAAATTAAATTTCATATACTCTATTTTTGTTCTATTAATCCTAAATTCCTGATATTCCAAAGTCTTTCTCCAAAGTTCTATTTTAGAATCTAACATGCTTCACTTTTATCAACCAACACAATATCATCAGCAAACATCGTACAAATCAAAATTTCTTCCTGAATATGTCTAGTAATTTCATCCATAACTATCGCAAAAAGATAGGAACTCGACGTTGATCCTTGATATAAACCAATGGTAATAGGGAATATGTTACTCTCTCCTCCAATAATTTGTATTGTCGTCGTAGCTCTATCATACATATTCCTTAATATTTTCAATACAACTACTAGAAATTTGTTTCTGCAAAGCTCAACACTTTGTTTCTTCTTCAAATCCCACCACATTATCTCCCTAGGGACTCAATCATAAGTTTTTCTAAGGGAATAAAAATCATATGTAATTTTTTTTCTCTATAAATCTTTCCACTAATCTTCTTAGGAAGCAAATGACTTTTATAGTAGATCTTTCCAACATAAAACCAAACCGATTCTCTGAAATTCTACCGTTTTCTCTTAATCTTTGCTCAATTATACTCTTCCATAGTTTGTATGACTCATAAGCTTAATTCCTTGATAGTTGTTGCAACTTTGTATATCATTCTTGTTCTTATATATATGTACTATGATATTACTTCTCCATTCATCTGGCATCTTTTTAAACCTTAGGATTTTGTTGAATAATTCAGTACACCACATTAATCCCTTCTTCCCTAAAAATTTAATCCTCAATTAAAATATTCTCAGGTCCTTCCGATTTTCCCTTTTTTATTTTCTTTAATCCATCCCTAACTTCAGAAATTCTATTTACGACAATATTAATGACTTATCCTGAGCTAACTCTGAATCTAAATTAAGTTTTTCTAGGTTGCTCTCATTAAATAGCTTATGAAATAACTCTAGCTATCCTTAATTTCATCTCTCTCACCAATACCTTTTTGTCTTAAGTCTTTGCTCCTTGTTCCTCATTTTCCTACTCTTAGTAAGTCCATAAATATATTTTTCTCCATCCTTAGTTTCTAACCTCCTATATACTTTTGATTATGCCACTGCAATATGTTAAAAAAAAAATTCATTTGCAATGGTGATCACAGGGGTTGGAGCAATATTTGGAGCTGAGTGTGAGAAGCGTGGAATGCTTGTGCGAGTTGCCGGGCACATCATAATGATGGCACCTCCGTACATAATTTCCCCAGGAGAAGTTGATGAAGTAAGTTTGCTAACATCATGATACTAGCTTCTCTCATTGAACAAACTTTAAAATTTGTTGGTTGCTGAAAAAAATGAGTGCTTCAATACAAGCTAAGCATGTCTTCTATATAAGTTAAGGTTTTAGAAAATATTATATGTTGTCCTGATCTGAAAATAAATTTAATTCGAGCTAATCGAATTTTTCATATACTGAAGCACTGATGCTGTTGATTGTTTCCTCTAGCTAATAAGCATCTACGGAGAAGCATTGAAGTATACAGAGGAGAGAGTGGCAGAGCTCAAGTCTAAGAAACAATAGTAGCTGTTCAAGTATGCACTGTGATTGGGATGGCATCTGTAGGGCTTGTCAAAAATCGAAGGCTTCTGATGCCTGATATGAATGGAATGGTCTGATTTTTTTTGTTATTTGTTACATGTATGTTGTGAGGAACACACTTTTATTAGATGAGTAATTTCATTTTATTGTCAATTGATATATATTTTGAGCCCTCATGAATTCAGAAGAAGCACTGGATGGTGTACTGAATGTTGTTCAGGCAGTGCATTTACTTTTGAATACTAAAACTTTGCTTCCTTCAGAATACTTTCAAAATCATGGAGCGTGTTTCTTCTCTGGTTGACAGGTGGAAATGACAAAAGTTAGGACATTGTGAAGTTGGTGGGAGCAGATCTGCTCTCCAGTAAAACCCCGTCCCTCCCGTGTCCCATTTCTATGACATGTGGGCATGTCATAGAAATGGGACAGGGGAGGGACATGGGTTTCTACTCCCGAAGTTGGTTGTCATAGTTCTAGACAATGTATGATTGTCATGGAAGATGGAAAAATACATCTCAATACTTTTGCATTGTAGAAGACTTTTCTACTTCATTGTCTTTTATGAATATAGTGTTGCCATATAGAAAAGACATTCTCTTGTGCCTCATGCCACATAGGAATTACAATACATTACAAAACAATAGGTAGGTTTATACCTGGCCCACCTGTGAGGAAGACGTTTTATTGAGATTGTGCGGATTAGTGATAGATAAGTTTTATGTCAAAATTAAAATACTATTGACAGTTATTCATAATTTTTTTCCAGTTATTCATTATAATGCAGCTTGAAAACGGCTAAAAAATGAACTGTCTAGACCGTTTGTATATCCTCCACTAATTAATAAAAATAATAATCCTTCTAACTATTATTGTATGTATATTCCTCACGTAAAAAAAAAATCTTAAAAAAAATCTTATAATTACATGAACATACATACAAATTTCTATAAACATATATATAACAAATCCAAATTAAAATATATTCAATATTCAAATTACATTGAACTAAAAACATGATATTATCTAAACATATATCAAAATTTCTACAAAGATATCTATAACAAATTTTAATTAAAATATATTCAAATTATTTTAATATAATTTAAATTCCTATCTATTTTTATAATATCATGAAAAAAAATTCTATCTAATTTTCCTATTATATTCAAATTATATATATATATATATATATATATATATATATATATATATATATATATATATATATATATAAACTGAAAATTATTTTTGAATTAGGAACCATTTGCATACAATTGTTTACATTTAAAAAAATTCTAGCCAAGAACAAAAGTACACTTTAGAAAATATATATTTATACTTTTGAAGGTTTATACTAGATTTGACGATAAAGTGTTTTTCTTTCTAAGGAAAAAATATGTCCGTAAGTTGATATATTGAGGTGAGGAAAAAAATATTTGATAATAGTTGTTGATGAGTTTGCATGCTGATTGGGTTCTGGAAACAAACGCAAAACTTTTGTCCTCCTGATAAACGAGCTGCAAACTTGATGACAGGAATATCACAGCTGGTAGAGCACATCTCGATTTTATTTTTTATTTTTTATTTTTGGCTTCTTCATCTATATGATTACTTTATTTTAACAAATTTATTTTTGGCTTCTTCGGTTATAAGATCACTTTTATTTTAACAAAAGTTGAGGTTTTTGTTAACGTTACTGTGAAGAAGAAGGACAGCCATTGCAAAATTTAAGATGAAGGTTTTGTTGTTGTTGTTGTTGTATATACATCCTAACGGCATGTCGGCCTAGAGCTCATGGGATTTGGAGACGAACTTTCAAAATAGAATCCCATACATAATAAAAATAAAATAAAAATAAAAATAAATATAAAACAAAAGAATATTATTGCCACCAAAAATTGAACCAAGAATCTCTAATATGCAAGTCTAAACATGATAACCACTATATCATAATTGTTTTGTGTTAATGGTGACATATCGTACGTACTTGTTCTATTTTAGATTTGTCAATGTTGACGTCTCTTTAATATTTTTGTGCCTTGGGCCGTCGTCCATTCTGTCATGGACTAAGACCGTCCCTGCCTAACGAATGTACATCTCATCACCTACAGCTAAATCTCATCACCTACAACTAAATGTAACCTACTTTCTTCTTTTCTGAAACCACTACAAATGAGAATGGGAGCTTTGTCTCACTTTGTGTATGGTGAGACTTGTTGCTCCCATTTTGGAGGATATAGGTTCAAAGTCTCAAAAGCACTCTTCTCCTTGTATACTGGGAGTAACGGGCTGTTTGGTTCGTGGATTTAAAGTGCATAAGTGATCAAAATTCGTTTTTTTTTATCATTTTACGTGTTCGGTTGAAAATTTTGCATATAAAATTTGTTATTATTTGACATAAACAATAAATTTTGTCTACCACAAAATCAGAGTTTTAACATCGATTCTTTTTCCTTTGAAGTAGAACGTGGAAGTAGAAAATCCTCATGCCCACTTCGCACGTTTGGTTGGAAGACCACTTCATCTCTACTTTAACATTTTATTTTTATTTTTATTTTTATTTTTATTTTTATTTTTATTTTTATTATTCATATCACTTCAACAAAATGTTATACTTTTCAACTCACTTCAACAACCATCCAAACATCAATCTCCACTTCTTCAAAGCATTCATACAAAAAAAAAAAAAAAAATTCACTTCACTCCACTTTACCGTAATGCGTAAGCAAAATATAAATTTCTAAAATTTTCGTTTTGTCGCACCTCTTCGAACCAAACTAAGAGTAAGTACGTGGGACGAAACTTCGTGTGTAGTCATCGTGTACTGGACGGGATGGCTTGCAGTGCATCGTGTGCTCTCGTTGCATACCATCCTCGTCATTGACTAGTCTATTTTGGCATCGTGCCAGTGATCCCCACGTACATTTAAATTGTACAAGCTAACTATGTCTTCGTGGCAGGAAAAGTCATGGTAAATATTTGTACAGATGGTTCAGACGGGCAGGTAAAGGTCACCGAACGGTGGCATGTTTATTTCAGTAAAATTTTATATCAAATGCTTGCTTGTAAAATGAACTAAGACAAGATAGAAAGACTATATAAAACTTGCATGCTTCATATAAACAACGTGTTGATTGGTATAGTTGCATTAGCTCGCCTTCACCAGTACATTTCGATATACTGACCCTCATTGCAACAGATTTTCAGCACCAAAGAGATCCTGCAAGCAACTAAAGCGACTCTCAATCCAGTCCAGCTACTGGCACACCCTGATCGTGCCTCAAAGAAGCGTTTTGAAATTTCCAGAAGCTCGTGCACAAACTTATGCAGCTCCGTGGAAAGACGATAGTTTCACCAGAAGGTGTCTATATCTTTTGAAGTTTTAGTAAAATGATATAATGTACATGATGATTATCTCATTTTAAGTCCACTTTTGTAAGTCCGTGCAACAATTATCCGACTCGTTCAAGAGTTTGTAAAAGATGTTCATTATCAATAAAGAAAACTTTTTCATGTTTCAACATTGTATTTCAATTATCTGCGTACTCTGAATATGTGCTCGTTATATAAAATACCTTAACCTTGTGCGTTGCGCAACCTAGACACGCACGACATCACGTCCGGAGGACGACTATCGATTCTGCAAAATCAGGACGTGACAAACTCTCCATAGAGCTGCCTCCACAGACCTGCTGCCTCCACAGACCTACTTAAACCGGAGTCTCGTGCACGCCCTTTAGCAACCACTATCACTGCACTGCAACGCAGACTCATTTTCAATCTACCATCATAGTGAAAGCACCATCAATTGATGCAACCCATCTGGTAATAATAGATTATATCAAGGAAAAGGATGATGGAGTAAAAAAAAATCACAGAAATAATGACCAAAATAATCTAGCATTGACACTTCATCCACAAGTCAAGTACATGATTATTCTTCGAAGGGTATTGCAACCAACAGACATCTGACAGAAAGCCTAACCCTGATCTCCATGCTGTTGCAACAAAATAGAACTCTGCAATAATGAGTAAAGACCCTAAACTTATGAAATAGATGGTCCCTTCTAGTCATCTGAAGCTATTCAGCCTGGAGGCCATTTCATTTGCCGACCACCAAGTATATGCAGGTGGAGGTGAAAAACAGATTGACCTGAGAAAATACTAGTTCATTAGTCCATGTTACTATCATCTTTTTCTTGAAAATAGTTCAAAATGAGTCGTCTAAGCCGCATGTATATCCTCACGTAAATAATAATAAAATAATCTACAAATTCTTCTAACTACTAGTGTATGTATATCCCCATGTAAAAAAAAAAAAATCTTAAAATCCTAATTGTTAATTGAACATATTTCCTATAAACATATATATAACAAATCCAAATTAAAATATATTTAATATTCAAATTATATTTAAACTAAAAACTTGGTATTATCTAAACATATATCCAAAGTTCTACAAACATATCTATAACAAATTTTAATTAAAATATATTCAAATCATACTTAAATTATTTTAATATAATTTAAATTTCTATCTAATTTTTCAATAATATCAGAGAATTTTATAAACATATATATAACAAACATTAATTCAAATATGTAAACTTTTCTTGTCAATAATATCAGATGAAAAAAAAAATAAAAAATTACGTGCACGTGAATTTACTAGTAATACAATAAACATCTTAGTCAAAGAGTAGTTTTGCTATGTAATTAGCTTACATGCATCTGGGCCATTGTTTATGACGACACGAAAATTATCCACTATGCCTTCCTTTTCAGCCACCACTTTCGATGCGTACATAAGTTGGCCCAATATCTCAGCATGCCTTGGCTCAGCCTAAAGAGTAGAGAACACAATATAAGAAAGCAGAATAAGATGAATGAAAAAATTCACAAGTAGCAACTAGTTTCTTAACAAACATGACATTAGACTTTTCTCTATCCACAAGGACCTCCACCAAGGATCAATTTGAACAGAAAAGAGGTTATATTCGAAGCTAAAGTTAAATACTTACTCTGCTATGATTTTCAATTTAAAAAAAATGATGTCTCTTAGTCTATGTTGGTAATAACTACATATTATTCTTGATACCAAGAAGGGGATGCCGTTACGGGCACCTCCTCTCTGTAACATGTTCGTAGCTAATACCCAAATTCCACATCCTACTGTTCCATTCCTAATTTATCACACATGCACCATTACCTTAAAAAGTGCAACATTACTTGCACACATGTACTTAGATTGGAATACTGTTTTTAGCGCCTCATTTCCGTTCATAAGAAATACATTAACACGAAATTTTCTCTGACAGACTTCAACCTGCAAACCATTTATGAGCTAATATGCGACCATGTTGATTTTAAAGCACCAAAGGCAACCGACTTTATGAAATTCCTATATCTGACTCACTGTTCAGCCCAATAGATTATGACTTTGGTGCCCGCCTCCAAGTTAATAGTTACATAGTAGTATACCTAACCAGCCAGTCTAAGCAGAATCTAGGGTTATCGAGCTTTTTTTCAATAATTTAAGTCAGCCATTCGAGTCCTCCTTTGCCAGACATCCCATTGAACAAAATTTTTTTGTGTCATATCAAGCATCCTTCCTCAGAGACGTTTTCATTGTCCATGGTCCGTCCATATTCTTCTCCAGTATTATTGCAACTCCAGGACCAAAACACCTATATACTCAGTTTTCCTGTTGTCCTCCTAGTTTTATAATTATTCATATATCCACCACAGGATTCTCACTTCTTCTACAAAACTGTTGCGACAACTATTTATAATGTCTTAACTCATTTGAAACAAATAAAATAATTTTCAATCCACTTCCGTATAAGCATCCATATGCAATCAGAACATACTGATAGTGTGCAAGCCTCACAGAAACCACGATACTTTACAAAAAGGGTCCAATGGCAGGATTGATACAGGGGACTGCTTTCATCTGGAAGCCACAACTATTTTACCAGAAAGCAATAACGAAGCACCTCTCTTGCACCTAATATATGAAGATAATGCACGTGACCAATCAGTTAGTCCACATTTGGATTTTGGAGAAAAATATAGCATGACTTTTAAATTTTCACTAATACTGGTATACAAACAGTATATTTGAACTATTTAATTTAGTATATCCAATACGAAAATGAGTGACCCTCCTTTGGTGAAGTCGGGCATTTGAACTGTGGTGTGCCCTAGTTTGCATAAGTTTGGGAGGAAAATTATATATGAAAATGAGTAAATAAAAATCCAATGAAAAGGATAAAGTGGCCATACACTACGCTAACCATGCTTCTATGGTCTGATTATTCCAATCCACCATGTTCCATTCATAGATAGATCCAAGGAATCACATTCGGAAAAGCCAACTAATGCGAATGACGGTTAAAAGAAATTCTCTAATGTGCTGGCATGCATAAAATTAAAGATAATTGAACATTTGTTAATGCCAACTTCTTATTGGGGAGTAGTTAGTTTCTTGAGAAAATTCCAGAAAATTTTGAGGGACCCGTTAGGTTCATAATCTTGCAATGTTCTTCAAGACGAGGGTAACAAATTGAGTGTGGAAAGCATAAGTGCAAATAATACCTTCCCAAGTTGGGTCAATCCATCTCTAAGCTTCGGGATGACCAGCACATGAACAGGAGCTTGTGGGTTGATATCCCGAAAAGCCAACACATTATCATCTTCATATACAATAGTCGAAGGAATTTCCTTTGATATGATCTTGTCAAATCTTGAAATTAAAAAGAGCTATCAGTTAGTGAAATATTACACCACAAAGAATGCAGACAATATATTTAATCATGCCAAGTTAGTTCATTAAATGCTATTAGACATAAAAGAGCTGCAGAAGTAAGCATCAATCAAGTGGATAAGAATTACATAGTTGGACCTCCACTATCAGCACTGGCCGCAGCTGCTCTTGCAGAAGCCTGTTCATCAACTGAGGCAGAAATGTGTCGTGTGAATCTGATTTAAGGAATGGAAAAAAAGATGAGAAGGATGGAATTCTAAAGCAGACACAAAGAAGAGTGATAAGGATGGAAATAAGTTTCAGATTATAGTGAACATGAGCACAATTCTGATCTAATATAGCACCTCTATATCAATATTAAAACATTGTAAGCCAATTTATGCATGCTACTTTGGAAAGCCAAGTTGTAGTGTGTATTAACAACGAATTGTTCTCAACAAAAAGAGCATGTACCTAACTATTGGAACTAGGCTAATAGATATAATTGGCTAAGATAGGAATCAATGGTGTTTTAGTGTCTGACAAATTGACAGACTAGGTTGATTTTGGGTCCGGCGACAACATAGTTGGAGGTAAATGTAAAAAATTCGACCGAACAAGCAGCAAGGTTTAATCCATATTGTCGTAATCGACTTCAAACGATTGTCGCGCATCATTCGTTGGATTCAGAGCCAACAAAGGGGATTGATGACCTAGGGTTTCGATGGGCAGCATAGCTCTGGGAGCGAGCAGTAGGACAGGTTCTACACATCGGTGGCTAGCGACTCACCGGCATTGTATATCAAAATTCTTCTACATCCTACGCAATAACATTCCTTCTGTTAGGATCTCATCCTAGGTCGTATCTCTATTATTAGTAATTGGTTAATTTAAAAGTTTATATTAATTAGAATTCTGTAGTGTTTATTGCCAATCCTAGTTATAGTAGGAGTCAGTGTTTTTATTTGCCTATAAAAGGCCTATCGATGTACTCAGAATTGCAAGCTTTCATACAATTTATCAATAAAATCAGTGATTTAGATCTCCAATCAAAAGGTCTCGGTGGTTGATCCCCAACCAAAGGATCAAAACCCTATTATTGGTATCAGAGCGTTCGATTCTACGGCTCTTCATCTCTCTTCTTCCATACTTTTCACACACAAAAATTCCCTTCTTTTGTTTTATTATCTCAATACCCACCCTCCCCACCCTTCTCAAGTCTAGCTATCATCAATTCCTTATGACTGTGAAGGATTTAGAGGAACAAGTTGCTGTCCTTACCACTCGATTGGAAGCAATGTCGACCAATATCCAGGAGTTGCTGATTGATCGACAAACTACTAATACAGTTCTTGACCATATTCGACAATTGTTGCAAGCGCGACCACTACAACCTGCACCTACACGTCAACTTCATGGTGGCCAATTGAATCAGCTGGGTCCTGCCAATTTGCAAGCTGCTCCGATTATTCAAGGACGCACTCTTCATAACGACTTTCCCAAATTCGATGGTACCGATCCCGAAGGATGGTTATTTCAAGAGGAGCAATATCAGGAACTTAATCGTGTTTCCTATGATCAGATGGTTCAATTGGCTGCAGTACATCTTCAAGGAGATGATATTTCTTGGTATCGTTGGATCAAACAGTCCCTTGGCGTATTAACTTGGCAACAATTTTCTCGTGAGCTATGTTCTCGTTTTGGTTCTCGGCAACATATTGATCCATGTAGTTACTTGTCTAAATTGACCCAGACATGTACGGTTCGTGAATTTATTATCGAGTTTGACAAACTTGCTAATATGGTTCCTGGATTGCTTGAATCCCATCAAATTAGTATCTTTCTTTCTGGTCTCCGTGCTGCTATGAAGGTTGGTGTTCGTCTGCTTCGGCCGATAAATTTAACTGAGGCTTTTGAATTAGTTCTTTGTCAAGAGGATGACATCACTGCTGCTGCAGCCTATAATACGACAAAGTGTGTCACTCGTGCATCTTCTTCTCGATCTTTTATTGCACCGAAGGCTATTACTGCAACACCTTCTTTCCCTCCTGGTGTTAAACGCTTGTCTTACGCTGAACAAAAAGATAGGCGTGAAAAAGGTCTCTGTTTTAATTGTGATCAAACTTATAAGCCTGGCCATAGATGTCAAAAGCCACAATTACCATTTTTGGATGCTCAAATTGAAGAGATTGACGAATCAGACTCTACAGCTGCAATTAAGGATTCCGATCCCTCCAGATTAGAAATTTCTTTGCATACTCTTATGGGTTCCACTCGACCTGAAACTATGCGCATTACCGGCAGTTTAAAAAATTGACATATTACTGTTCTCATTCACTCTGGATCGACCCATAATTTTCTCCATCCTTCTATTGCTAAACAATGTGGTTATTCCATATATAAAAAACAGAATTTTCGGGTCATGATTGATGATGGTGGATATTTAAATAGCTTTGATACTTGTCTTGGTGTTCGCCTTAATTTGCAAGGTTATATCTTTCTACCGATTTCTCTATTTTTCCTATCAGTGGTTGTGATTCAGTTTTGGGAGCTCAATGGTTGCATTATTTGGGTTTAATCTCTTGGGATTTTGCTAAATTGGTTATGACAATAGGGGTTGATGAGTTCACTTTAGTTGGTGATAATTCTTCATCTGTCATGTTTATGGATAGCGCACTGGTCCATCGTGATTTACAACATGAACATCAGGGTGTTCTATTAGAGTTTGAATCATATCCTTCACTGCATTTAGCTATTTCGTCTACTGTATCAACAATAGTTGCTGATCTCATTAACTTTTGTGATATTTTTGATGCCCCTACTTCTCTGCCACCTACCAGGTCTCATGATCACCATATCCCTCTTCTGCCAGGATATTATCCAGTGAATGCACGGCCATATCGTTATCCTCACTTCCAAAAAGCTGAAATTGAAAAGGTTGTTAGAGAACTTCATTAGGCCAATCTTATTCGTTCTAGCTCTAGTCCTTACTCTTCTCCAGTCTTGTTAGTTCGCAAAAAAGATGGCTCATGGAGGATGTATATTGATTATTAAGCCCCTCAATAAAATTATTATTAAGGACCGCTTTCCTATTCCAGTCGTAGATGAGTTATTGGATGAGTTGCATGGTACAACTATTTTTTCAAGCTTGATCTTCGTTCTGGTTATCATCAAATTCGAGTACATGAACCTGATATTCCTAAGACCGCATTTCGTTCTCATGATGGTCATTACGAATTTTTGGTCATAACATTCGGTCTCTCCAATGCTTCCGCTACATTTACAGAGTTTGATGAATGATATCTTTCGCTCTTATTTACGCAAATGTGTTAGTTTTCTTTGACGATATTTTGGTGTATACTGCTTCTCTTGCTGAGCACGTTCACGACTTACCTATTATCTTTGGGATCTTGCATGCTCATCAGTTATTTGTGAAGGAACCTAAATGCTCATTTGCTCAGAAATCTATCGGGTATCTCGGCCATGTTATTTTGTTAATGGTGTGTCAGTTGATAATGACAAAATTGCTAGTGTTTTAGAATGGCATATTCCATCATCTCTTAAGGATCTTCGCGGGTTTTTAGTTCTAACTGTCAACTATCGCAAATTCGTGAAAGAATGACAAAATTGCAGCACCATTGACCCAAAAAAAAGATTCTTTTATATGGGATGATACTGCTACTACTGCTTTCTCAATTGAAGTCCGCCTTGACTACTACATCTGTGCTAACTCTTTCGGATTGTTTCCAAGATTTTTTTACTGAAAGTGATGCTAATGGTACTGGTTTGGGTATTGTTCTTATGCAAGGAGGTCATCCAATTGCTTACTTCAGCAAAGCTTTGCTCTATCTGGTAAAATATGAATCTTTCAGTTTATGATAAGGAGATGCTTGCTATTGTATCTGTCGTTAACAAATGACGTCCTTACCTCCTGGGGTCGTTTTATTTATACCGACCACCATAGTCTTAAATATATTTTTAGAACGACTTTCTTCAATTGAACAACAAAAGTGGTTATCTAAACTACTGGGACATAATTATGAGATCTTATATCGTCCCGGACTTTAACCAGGCTGTTGATGCCTTATCTCGGATTTCGGAATCATCAACTCTTTTTGCTATCTCTTCACCTATTTTTCCTGGCATCAATGAGATTATTCAAGAATGTCACTCGGATGTTTCTATGAGTGCTATTATCGATGGTCTTTAATCTTCTTCACCTAAGAAGCAGTATTCTTATGACAATGGCGTTCTTCGCTATGAAAGTCGGATTGTGGTTGTTCCTTCATCTCCATGGTGTTCTAAATTATTATATGAGTTTCTTGCCACTCCAGTTGGGGGTCATTCAGGTTTCTTGTCCTCTTATAACCATCTGCAAAACAATATTTTTATTGGCCTGGTATGAAAGGAGCAATTAAATCTTATATTTCTTAATGTGATGTGTGTCAGCACAATAAGGCTGAAATTATATCACCTCCTGGTCTTCTTAGCCCCTTGCTGATTCCCGATGATGTTTGGCTTGATCTATTTATGGACTTTATTGACGGTCTGCCTTCGTTACATCGCAAGACTACAATTTTAGTGGTTGTGGAGGTCTCTCAAAATATGCTCACTTTAGTGCACTTTCTCATCCATATACTGCAACAAATGTTGCTGATGTCTTTGTCAGATATATTGTTCGGTTGCATGCTATGTCTCGTACTGTTGTTAGCGATCGAGATCCCATCTTTGTCAGTACTTTTTGGGAAGCTTTCTGCATTGCAAGGTACTAAGTTATGCTAGAGTTCAGCTTACCATCCTTAAACTGACGGTCAGACGGAGATGACAATTCGTACTGTAGAATGTTATCTTCGATGTTTTGCTGGTCTAAAACTTCGTGATTTGACTCGTTGGTTACCTTGGGCTGAATAGTAGTATAATACAACTTATCATTCTGCAATGAAGGTGACACCTTTTCAAACTGTTTATAGCCGTCCACCTCCTTCCATTTCTTCTCATCTTCCTTTTCCTGGTACTACTGCTCTTCATGTTGTTGATATTGCTTTAAGGAACATTGACCGTACTTTGAATCTTCTAAAAGGTCATCTTGTATCTGCTCAAGCTCGCATAAAACTATATAAATGTTTGTGTATTTTTAAGGTTGCAGCCCTATCGACAGTCCACAGCTGCATCTCAAAATTATTCTAAGCCATATCCTCGTCTTTGTGGACCATTTCGAATTGTTGCTAAAATTGGTTATGCTGCTTATAAGTTGGCTCTTCTAGAATGTTGTGAATCCATCCTGTTTTTCATGTCTCTGCCTTAAAGTTGAAGCTAGGTAACAATGTTACTCCTGATCCCAACTTACCCACTCAAGCTGATGTTGTTACATGGGTGCCTGAGAAGATTTTGGATCGTGGTATCTTCAAGAAGACAAATCATGCTGCCACTCGCTGGCTTATTAAATGGAAAGACCATCCTCAAGAGGAAGCTACTTGGGAAGATTGTGAGGACTTTTGTGTTCGTTTTCCAGAAATTTCGGCTTGAGGACAAGCCGTCTTTCAAAGGGGTAGGATGTTAGGATCCTTGGTTAATTTAGAAGTTTATACTAATTAGGATTCAGTAGTTTTTATTGTCACTCCTAGTTATAGTAGGAATCAGTGTTTTTATTTGCCTATAAAAGGCCTATCGATGTATTCAGAATTGCAAGCTTTCATATAATATATCAATGAAATCGGTGGTTTAGATCTCCAACCAAAAGGTCTCGGTGGTTGACCCCCCCCCCCCCCCCCCACCCCCCTCCCCCTTCCTCCCCCACCACACACACGCGGATCAAAACCTATTACCTTCATTATAACAAACACTCGTGAATTCTATTATTTTTCACCAAAATTTCAATTTCTTTTTTTTTTCTCTCTCTTACGTTATAGAGAATCAATTCGGTTGCAGTATGTTCCCAAATAATAAGATTTAACACAAAATACAACTGAATAAACCCAAATAAGTGAAATGAGTTTTATTTTTCTTGACATAAAAAGAAAAGGGGATGCGGACCTCTGCAATGGAAGGGACGGAGAAGAATTGGGGGAAAAGCTTTTTCTTTCAGCACCCCCATAGAATCGAAGAAGACGAGAGCACCTAGAAAACAAATATCCATAGAAAATATAATAACATATGAATGAGAGAGAGAGAGAGAGAGAGAGAGAGAGAGTTGGCACTACTGACCGGAGGAGAGAGAAAGGAGCCGCCATGGCTGCAGCCATGGGCTTGAGTGTGATTGAGTGGAGGAGCACAAATGGGTTTGGCTGCAAAGTACGAGGGAGAAGAAGGGGGGTAAAAGTGCAAAACTGTTCCCAAAGTTACATGAAAGATCAAAATTATTTCGACACAAGTACCCCTAGTTTTGTTATTTGCTTGCAGATCTCTTTGGATCTACTCGATAATTGTTGGGCAGTGATTACGAGGTGTTCTAAATAAGGAAACAGTTTTTTTTTTAAAAAAATTAAAAGAATAAAATTCTATATATGTTCATATATACGAGTCATCTCATCCCAGGCAAGATTATAATATTGTCTATAGTTATATCACAACAAAAAATGTTACTCTCAATTTATTTGATGTTACAATGAGGAGAATTCATGACCAACCTAAATTATTCTTATATTTGTTATTTATAAATATTAAACTCATGTCATTATCAATTGATATTTATATGATATTAGATTATTTATATAGTAAATGCTTTTTGATGAGGGTATAAATGAAAGAAATAATACAAACTCTCAAAATCCATCCATGTGAGATGTTTATAAAGTCATTCAAAATTATACTACATTAATTTTGAAGATTCTTAAACAGACTAAAATCAGTGCATCAAAAAAATTATCTAACATAAATTTTTTAAACACTTCATAAACGATTAGCTAAAAAAAATTCAAAATCGATAAAAGTACTATTACCAAGCAGTCCCTCATATTATAAGAATTATGAGTTAGAACCTGTAGATACCTGAAAGACATGTTATTCTTACATTCTACTCTCCTCATTCTTTCCAGAGAGAGAGAGAGAGAGAGAGAGAGAGAGAGAGGAAAAACAGTTAAATTATTTTTCACATTTTTCTTGAATAAAGTTAACCAAAGAGACTAATAATATAGTTATATGGTTGAGACATGTAAAAATAAGGTAAATCTTAGGGAGTTATATAAAAAAAAGAAAAACATGTTTTATTTTTATTTTTCTCAAGAAAAGGATTCAGAAAACTCAACCCTTCTCGTGTGGAACTTTGTGCAATATAACTTGGCACTTGATAAAGGCACTACAAAATTCACTTGGGACAGCCCAAAATTTCACTATTGATAATTACAAGTTTGTCACTCCAAAAAATTACTCACCGGACTGTCCACTTCCAATTGATTTTTTTTTTTATAATCAGGACTGTTAATTTTGACAGTCCTAAAAGTATATGTTGATTTTTTAGGACTGTCAAAATTTTGACAGTCCGAAAGGGAGGGCTACACGAGATGACCACGAGTACTGGGCTGCATGGAGGCCGGAAGGGGGGACGAGACGGAGGAGCGGGAGGGGAAGGAGGCGGCGGGAGGCGGGGTAGGAGGCCACGGCGGGAGGCGACGGTGGAGGACGGAGGAGGAGACGGAGGCACGCGAGGTGGAGGACGGGGCCGCTGCTGCGCGCAGGGGCGGCGGTGGAGGACGAGACCGCTGCTGCGTGCGGGGGCGGTGGTGAGCGGTGGGGGCGGCGGCGAGCGGTGGAGGAAGGGGCTGCTGCTGCGTGCGAGGACGGTGGTGAGCGATGGAGGCGGCGGCAAGCGGTGGGGATGACGACGAGCGGTGAAGGAGCGGAAGGAGGAGCAGGAGGAGGGAGGTGAAGAGGGTGGACAGCCTTAGTAAAATTTGGACTAGCCTGAGTAAAATTTCTTCATAACTGGCCTAGCCCCAATACTGAAAAGTCCTGAGTGTACTTTGTAGAGCCTTTATCACAAGCCTATAACTTTTACCGGTCCAAAAAGCTAAATTATGACGGATTATGTTAACATGTGACCTAAGCACATATACAATGATACTCCCATCAGTATATTTATCAATGCACATTTTACTTAAAATATGTATTGATAAATGTAAGTGCATTGAAAAATATCCTGGCAAGAGTACACAAATAAAATGTATATTTATTAATGTATTATCATGTGCTCTTAGGTCACGTGTTTACATAACCCAATTACGACTACTTCACATTACATTTTCATTCTGAGAGCATTGGCACAACCAGGACATGTATACTAATCATCTAGGCTAACATCTTGTGCACTAATACCACTATTAAAATTTCCATGTAAAAGGAAACTCAGAACTCCAGTTTCAGCGTTGCTTCAGCTTGCAAGCATTTGCCTGAAAACAAGTATAGGATGTATGCAGATTTGATGCACCACCTCACAGGCAAAAGTATCCAAAAGGTTATGGAAATATAGATATTGAATCAAACTTTTTCTTTCCCAAATGTTACTTTTCTCTAATATTCAAACACTACTACAATCAGAGGTTACTAAATACTCAAAGAGTAGCTGTATGTATTGATAGAGTAGCAAAGTCTACAACTTGATCACCTACTCTCTGTTCTAAACATTCCATTTCAGCAAACAAAAGCAATGACAGACAACATAGATCAGTGAAATAGATCGATATAATCATGGTCAAGAGCACTTCTTTCACCATCAGAGGCTCTTTTGGTCCAAATCACTTATTTACCCAACCTACAAAATCTGCTCAGTTTACAAAGAGGCGGCCATCTCAAAAACCAAAACCAAAACCAAAACCAAAACCAAATGCATGGCCCCAGGTTTAAGCATCATCGAGAGCAAGAACGCCAGGAAGAGATTTTCCTTCCAAAAGCTCCAAGCTTGCACCGCCTCCTGTCGAGATATGGCTCATCTTGTCTGCAAGCCCAACCTTCTCCACAGCCGCGACAGAATCACCACCTCCTATGATGGTTATCACCCCGTTCCCACTAAGATCAGCCAGCTTCTCAGCAATTGCCTAAAAAGATAAGACAATCAAAACCAGTGTATCTAATAATTAACACTTAGTGTTTACATTTCCTCTCTTTTCCCTCAGCCCCTTTGCAAAGAAATACAGCTGAGTCGAGGATAAACAAATAACGAGAGCTGCATATAAACATTTACATTAAATCAAAGAACAAGAAGAAAACACCAACGTCTACACAATGGCATTTTCGTTGTGGTTAGATTAGACAATAATAGCTACTGGTTTACCTATGAACAGAGGCTACTCCAAAGAAATCCAAGTAGCATGTGGAAAACTAGATGGCCGTAGTGAAGACATGATGTTATAAGTACTCTATTTTTTAAAGTTGATATTTAAATAAATGCCACCATTTGCAATTTAATTTTGGTCACCCAGTTCCCAAACAAGAAAACTGTTATATACCATTTTTTTGGTAATTAAGAATTATAATTATACAATAAGGGCCCCTATAACTAGTAAATAAGTCCTACTCAAGATGGATGTACCTCTGTGCCCACAGCAAACTTCTCAAACTCAAATACCCCCATTGGTCCATTCCAAATGACTGTCTTGGTCGTGTCCAAAGACTGGCTAAATGTCTTGATGGAGTCTGGTCCAATGTCGAGGCCCATCCAACCGTCTGGGATGCCAGATGCCGGGACTACCTGCAAAAATAGTGCCGTAATAATTTTAGCAAATAAAAACATCAGTATGTTTGTAAGTTAAAATAACAGTAATTTGTCAATATCATAACTCTAAATTTGCTTCAAAACCTGACACTATCCCAAAATTTTGGGGTAAAAATAGTAAACTTCAGGTTCAGAAGTACAATAAACAACAAGAAAGCCTTTATTTTTATTCAGAGTTTGGGGTCAGTTATATGAATCCTTTTCATCCATTCATCTATGTATCATTACAAACCCATCTCATGCTAAAGGTTCGATTTGGTCAAGAAGGCAGTACAAACTGGCAAAACTGTAAGAGGCTAGTTCAAGTTTGCATCCTTGCATTAAACTTTGGCGAATCCTTTCACAAAAGCTTGGAAAGTAGAACTTTCCCATGGAGAAGTGTAGGCCATGAAATCTTGGGAGAAACATCTGGATATGAAATAAGGTCCCAGTAGAATTTTGCAAACATTAGAAAACATAAATATAGTAAAACCAGATTAAATCAGAAAATGACAATTTTGTTGAAGATGCACTAATAAATGAAAAAAGAAGCATGAGAGGGGAATAGCAACAAGGCTTTCGGTGTTCTACTACCTTCTTAATAGAGCAAGAAACTCATTAACATTAAACTAGCATATATGCACGTGTGATGAACGTATTTATTATTAGGAAGATTAAAAAATACTTGTAGTTAAAATTTGTTTATTTTTCAATGAATGAATAATGCTAAAAAAAGTCATTTTTTCAATGCCTCCATTTTAGATACTCAATGCATTGAAAAGCTCTTGTAATTAGGAATACCAAAGGACAACTCTTGTATTTACCTAGATATCCCCTATTAATTTTAATTAGTGAATATAATAAAGGGTGTTTTTGGAAAGAAAAATTTCACGGTGAAACCTACTTTTGGCATTATATAGTAGAATAGATTAGTCTACATATAAATTAGTCACTTAAGCAACTGCAACAATGATTCAGCCAAAGAAAAAGATATGTTAAAATGGACATTTTGCATTGACCGGGCAGTATTGCGACACTTGTAGCATTCACTATTGTTTTTCCTCGTGGCTAAACTACAATAGCACAAAAGCATCAAGTACTGTATAGTTTAAAAACCACCCAACCACTTAAACAACTCAAAATCATTCAATTAAAAGAAAATTTGTGAAAATAGAGGACACTTCATTGAGCAAAAACATTGAAGTTGGAAATAAATTCTATCCAGCTGTACATGTTTGTCCAAGCGACACAAGCAGGTAGCTAACAATATTATGTGCAAAACAGAAGCCAGAATGAAGTGAATGTGCAAACCTTGCTTTCTGCATCGGCAGCAAATTTGTTGGCCACAACTACATCAGTAGGCAATAAGAGTGATACTCCTTTAGATTTTGCTTTCTCAAGGAGTGCACTTGCAAGCGCAAGCTTATCTTCCTCCACAAGAGATGAACCAACTGGGTATCCTAGAGCCTTGTAGAATGTGAATATCATTCCCCCTCCAAGTAGAAGCATATCGACCTTCTCAAACAGTGACTCAATTACCCCAATCTTGGAGGAAACCTTTGAGCCACCAACGATGGCAGCAAAAGGCCTCTTGGGGTTCGATACAGCTCCAACAAGATAATCAAGTTCCTGAAACATACAAAATGAATAAAGATGTGATTCATACTTGGCTTCTTTTTCCATTTAAGACTGCCTCATCAATTAAAAGCAGTCGAATTTGTATGATTCCTTGTACATGATAAGGTGCTCCCCGTTGTTACTAATTGGTTTTTCAGTTGGTCTGGTTATCAACCAAGAACTTGACCCGAAAACCTGATAACAAGACCAAAACCAAACCGAACTAAACAAAAAACAGAACCACATTGACCAAAGTTGAACCATTTAGATGGTTTTCTGGCTAGAAATGAATTATGAACATCCTTCTAAAAAGGGAAGAAGAGAGGAAAAAAAGTGAGAATAAACAAAAAAGGAAAATACTTTGTTCGTCTCATCCTTTGAGGAACAAGAGACAGTTGCCTCCGCTTAGAAATGTTCCTCATTTATAATTAGGCATGTGGTTGCACCTCGCCTCACCTCATGTGTGACAAGTGTATTCCCTGCCCATGAAACTAGTGCCATAAATAACTCCACTCTCCTTAACCTTTCAAGTTTAAAATATAACCCTTCAAGTTTAAACTTGTTCTTGTCTATTAATTTTCTAATGCTAGCATAAATACTTTGTTTTAAATAATGTTTTCCTCTCAGAATGTTAGATATCATGTCAAACTGCAGTAAGGAACTACTCATATGTTCTCTGTAATCATAACTGGTTCTTTTAAGTCATCTTGTAAGTTAATAAACTTTAAGTTCATTACTTTCCTTTTATTCCGTCCCATACTGATAACCTGGTTTAATGAAGTTATGTTATAGTTCCAATAAAATCATCAAAATAAGTATGTGATTAACATGTTAATATAAATAAATATCTTTTAAAAAAAAAAGAACTGTCAGCACTAGTATCTGAAAGATGATGACAAAACCTCATCTTTAACAGAAATAAGGTAAATCTGTAGCAAACCTTTTGCATAAGGAAACCTGCAACAGCTGGCTTCAGATATTTGGTAACTCCTTCCGTTGAAGCATGAGCCCTGTGTGCCGTGCCAAAGGCATCGTTTACATAGAGATCAGCAAGAGAAGCTAGCTTCTTTGCAAACTCAGGATCATTCTTTTCTTCCTCCTTGTAAAATCTAACATTCTCTAGTAATAACACGCCTCCATCTGGTAGTGCAGCCACTAGTTTCTCGACCTCCTCGCCAATACAGTCATTGGCCATCCCAACCTGTTTGAATGCACTCAGGAGCAGAAAGAGAAGATATGGCTTTTAGAAGAAACCAAAAAATGAGGAAGATTTGCTTACAGTGACACCAACAAGCTCAGATAGCCTAGGCACGAGAGGCTTCAAGCTGTACTTTGGAGTAACGCCTTTCGGACGTCCCTGTAATGTGAAGTATCCACCACTTCCAATAATTAGTCGGAAAAGAAAAAGAGAGAAATAAGAAAACATACATCCTTAAAAGTGGGGGTCAAGCAACTTTTTGTATAATAAAAATTCATCTGATATTTGGTTATAATCAATCAGTAACACACGATGCCATTCATTGCATTAATAAGAAAACAAATATGATTTATGACCACAAGGTTGGTGAAATGAGCAATTAGCGTAACAAATTTGTCCAGACTGCATAAACTAATACGCAATGCCCACAATATCCAATGCAACATGAATCTCCTAGAAGTGCTAATGGAGCCTACCAACCCAATAACCAGATATGCTTTCTTGATACAGAATTCAGTATCCAGGATCAAATCAATGAAAATAAACCTGAATCTTTCTGGGAGTCATATTAGATCTATAAATAAAATATGGTCTAACCATCCGAAGCTATATACATTAGGAATATGTGCCTCAATTCACTCCTCAAGTTGCCGTTGGATTCTACAATCCTACAATTCTTTATTTACAAAAGCATCACTAAATTTGGTTGAGTCCTTTGTTCAGAATGATATCAAAGGACAATCAACCTAATCCAGAAACCCACTTATTAATTATACATATGCATCTGTGAATACAATAGAATCACTAAAAATAATCAAGAACACCAATATTAACACGAAGATCATAAAAAACTCAAATCACTTTGGATAAAACCTCAAATACTTGAGCACAAAAAAAAACCCCACAAGAAACCAACCTAGCTCATCTTACATGATCAAATGAATAACATAAGGAATGCATGATTAAATGACAGATCACATAATTGGAAACATTAATGAACTTATTGTTGGGGTTTTAATGAAATTGGTCACTAGTGACCTGGTCCCACTCTCCATGATGTGGCAAACTCCAAGTGTGTGTATTTCAATATACGACAAAGTAGTCAAAGGCGCAAGGTGCACTCGAGGCGCAAAAGGTACATATCGTCCGAGGCACAAGGCGCACTTAAGGCGCGCGTCCGTTCAAAGCGAGATGCAAATATAAAAAATAATATAAATATACATAGATAAATAAATAAATTAGTAATATAATAAATAAAACCAAATAACATATTAAAACCAACAAAAATATGTTAAAACATAACCAAGTGAACTAACAGAGCAACAGTAGAAGTCAACAAAACTAACAAGAGTTTGTATTATCCCTACCATATTTTTAATAAATTTTAGTTTTTCCAGTTCAAATGTAACTTACTTGTATGAGGTAAAGATTATCTCCATGCCTAAAAAAATTTTTTATAAAAAAACCATAAGGTGCGTCTTTTCTTGGTTGTGCCATGTAGAAAGGCGCACCTTCGGTGCACCTAGAGAAAGGCGCCTTGCCTAGTGAGGTGCAAGGCGCAACTACTCCGCCTTTCTGCAAGATGCGTCTTAGGCGCGTCCGAGACGTGCCGTTGACTACCATGATATATATAAGTCATCATTTATTGTTTTGCACACATGAGTGGTAGCCCAAATGGTTGCTATGGTGGAGGATTTTACTAGAGGGCAAGGTTCAAGTCCTCCAAGAAACAATAGCTTTTGTTACTTATTTCTTGAGAATTTTTCTTTGGAACTAAACCCCAAAGGGGCCTAGCGACTCGGGTGTGGACGAAGAGCGTAAAGTGGCGCTTTGATGGCGCACTTTGCACAGCGGCTTCGCGTGCGTGTTTCGTTGGACTTTGCAGTTCAGCTACCTAGCTGTTGTTTTTACTACTCTTAGTGGGAGCGGTTTCAGCTTCGTAACGGCCATATTTATAAGAAGTTACTATTGTAACCGCTCACTTAATGGGTAACTCCTCGAATATCCATCTATGTTAATAGTGGGCGATTATGGCTGCTAGGGGCTTGGCTTCCCTATATATTCTCTAAATTTTTGCACTTGGTGTACAGAATACTACAAATTATTGCTAAGTATGAGGAGAGTTTGCAGTAGCAGTGAAGTCCATGTCCTGTCGACGTCAAGGAGGTCACAAGAGTGTTACAGTAGTTCATCTGAACTTGTTGGTTCCTATGAACGGATCGACGGATAATAGTCGAATCTCGCTTTGAGCAACAACGATATTCATCACCCCGACAAGGATCTTATTCAACATTTCTAGTTTTCAAAACACTTGTATTCATAGCAACTTTGTTGCATTTTCATTTTTCAGAGCTTTGTTCTAGTTTTAACAATTTTTATTGCTTGTTATGCTTCTACTCCTCCGTACTCTCCTCGATCTAATGGAGTTGAAAACTGGAAAAATCGAACTCTGACGGAGATGATGAATTCAATACTTTTAACAACAGGTCTTTCAAACTACTTCCGAGAAGTTGTGTAGTAGATTTTATTCTCAACAGTGTGTCGTTCACACAATCAGATACCACTACTCATACACTCTAGTTCAAAGTCAGACCAATTTGAATGTTATTCAAGTACGGGGGTGTCTGATTTATATGAAGTTTTCTGACATCAAGATCCAAAAGTTGGGAACGAGTACTACAAAGATGATATTTTTAGACCATGTCGAGAAGAGTGATGCTCGGAGCTCGAAGATTCCTTGATATAGATTCAAATCAGATCATTGAGTCTCATAACACAAATTCGTTTAAGGATAAGCTTGCCAGGCTCAAGAACATTATTCTTGTGAATTTATCGGACAATATATCAAACACCAAATAGACTAGTACTTCCAAAGAAGATGTAGTCCAAGAGGAGATTGCAATTGAAGATGCAATTACAGAACCAACAATCGCTAAGCCACCTTCAAAGAGAGTAAGGAGACCGAAAGATTTCGGAGAAAACTGTCACCTATCATGTTAAAGTTGGTCTATTTACCTATGAAGAGGCGATGAAAATCAAAAACGTCCTCTAGAAGGAAGCA
This sequence comes from Iris macrosiphon, assembly GCA_036927795.1. NCBI lineage: Eukaryota > Viridiplantae > Streptophyta > Magnoliopsida > Asparagales > Iridaceae > Iris > Iris macrosiphon. Next base: position 102,348,704 of record JAYESA010000003.1, on the reverse strand, counting down.
ATCAATGATGAGAACGATTCTATAACATCCAATAACACTTGGGTGTTGGTCAATCTACCAGAAGAAGCAAAACTCATTTGATATAAATGGATCTTCAAGAAGAAGATGAAAGCTGACTGTACAATTGATAAGTTCAATGCTAGGTTGGTAGCTAAAGAATTTTCTCAGCAGCATGAGATTGACTACTTCAATACTTAATTATGCTCCAGTTGCACGGATGACAACTATTACGATGCTTATCGCTCTATGTGCAATTTACAAATTAGTAATTCACCGTATGAATGTCAAAGCAACATTCTTAAATGAAGATAAGACCGAAAAGATTTACATGAAGCAACCAGAAAGTTGTCGCCAAGGGACTTGAAGACAATATGTGCAAATTGATGAAATCTTTGTATGGTCTAAAGAAGGCTCATAAGATGTAACATGAAAAGTTTGATAAAGTTATTAGATCAAACGGCTACAGGGTCAGCGAGATAGATAGGCATGTCTACACTAAGTTCGTTGATGGCAGAGGGGTTATAGTGTGTCTTTATCTAGACGATATGATAATCCTCCGTATGGATCTAGATACCGTTATAGAGACCAATCCAAGTTCAGTATGAAGGACATGGAAGATACTGATATTATCCTTCGAATAAAGATCACGCGGACGAATGTTAGCGTGCTCTGTCACAAGCTTACTACTTAAAGAAAATGCTCACAAGCTATGGGTATTAGGATTTTTCAGAGATCGATACTCCTTAATGGTGTGGTGTGACAAGAAGCTGAAACCAAATTCAGAAAAGAGTGTCAGACAGTTAGAATATTCAAATATCATTGAAATTTTGTTGTATGATATGAGTGCCACTAGACCTGACATTGATTTCGTTGTGGGTACCTTGAGTCGGTTCACGAGCAATCCAGGTGTTGAACACTGAAAATATGTGAAAAAAGTTATGAGATACCTTAAAACTCAGAAGTTTGCACTGCAGTACAACGATTTTTCAACCGTGATGGAAAATTTCAGTGATGCTAATTGGTGCTTACAAGAGGAGAGCGAAATGTCCACAAGAGGATTTGTTTTTTGTATGGGTGGAGTTGATATATCGTGGAAGTCGAAGAAGACTTTGCTCTCACACTCATCTATGAAATCTGAGTTCTATGCACTGGTTGTAGCAGTAGATGAACCATAATTGCTTCGGGAGCTCATGTTTGACCTTTCTCGGGTTGGTACGCAAATTTCGACTATAATGATATATTGCGACAACTAGGCGGCTGCAATAGTGGCATCCAATGCTCTCTTCAATGAAATGAATATGACTATGAGACTATTTATACAACACTAAATGAGCACATCTCCGGTGGTGTCATTGTAGTGGTTGATGTTCGGAGCCATGAGAATATGACATCCGTTTACCAAGGACCTCAAGTGATAGCTTGTCGAGGACAAAAAAAATGAGCTTGAAAGAATTCTGATGTGATGTCATTGTAATTCTACTATAAAGTCGTATGCTATTAGTTCAAAGAGAAATATATTATATATCTTGGTTTTGGTTCGAGAAAGAATCATTGACTGAAAAAAATTAGATACAGAGATTGGTCTCTAGGGCCATTGTTGGGATTGAATACTGAAACCTCTGTGGTCTATTGTATGCTCTAGGTAAAGAGCAAGTCCTGTTAAATGGTGACTTTAAGTCTTAATGAGTTTTTGAGCATTTGGAATGCACGACGTGCTTTGCAGGAAGAACGGATAGCTCAGCACTACAAAAGAGCAAGTACCCTGTGCTATAGTAGCGTGACACAATATGAGATGGGACATCGGCTTCGAACCATGTTACAACGGCGTAGCACCACACAGAGGCTGTAGCCTCATGATGAAGGGAAGAGAGTAGTACCACTAAGGGACATGTAGTCTTGTGTTGGGTTATAATACATCATTACGAAGAGGTTAGGATCTCATGCTACAGTAGGGTGACACCACTATGAGGTTGGACCTTAGCTTTGGGTCATGTAACAACAACGTAGCACCACAAGGAGACGAAAGACCTAATGTTGAAAATTTTGAACTCTCTAAAAAAAAGAACTCACCTACGTATATGAACAAAGATGTAGGCCATCCCTTAAGGGTAAAATTGTAGACAACCAAGATATATACATAGATACCATGTAAGCACAAAACCTTTAACGTACGACCAGAGTCACAGTTGATGTAATTTTATAAGTGGAAAGATTGCAGTTATGGTACTGAATTCAGGGCTTAGCCAATTCTGTATTATACTATTGTTTGACCAATGTGGGAAAATTCAAATCCTAATGCATGATGTACAATCACTGTGGAAAACGTTCAGCTCGCATATTGAAATATGTACAAAATTGTTGGGGTTTTAATGAAATTGGTCAGTAGTGACCCAGTCCCACACTCTATGATGTCGCAAACCTCGATTGTGTGTATTTCAATATATGAGCCATCATTTGTTGTCTTGCACACATGAAGAGTAGTAGCTCAAGTGGTTGGTATGGAAAAAAAAATTTACTAGAGGACAATGTTCAAATCCTCTAAGAAAAAATAGTTTTTGTCACCAATTTCTTGACTCAAACTCGGAGGAAGGGCACAAATTGGCACTTTGATGACGCACTTTGCACTTCACACGTACGCATCGGGTACCCACGCGGAGTCGGTACGTGTTCAGCGACGTTCCAACGTTCCAGCGGCTCTACGAGACCAGCGGGCCAGCTGATCCAGCGGGTTCGTGTGCTTCGCTAAACTTTGTGGCTCAGCGAGTTCTACTGCCTATCTTTGTTGTTACTGCTCTTTGTGGGAGCGATTTCAGCTTCTTAGCTACCATATTTATAGGAAGTTACTGTTGTAACCGCCAACTTAACGGAAAGTTACTTCCTGAATATCCGCCCACGATGGTAGTAGGCAGCAGTTACGACTGCTAGCTGCTAGGGGTTTAGCTCCCCTATATATTCTCTAAGTTTTTGCACTTAGTATACAAAACACGAGATTATATGCAACGTGAGAGGAGAGTTTGGAGCAGCAACGAGCAGAAGTAGCAGTAACAACAAAGTCCATGTCCTGTCCGACGTCAAGGAGGTAACAAATGAACATTTTTTAGTTCGTCTGAACTTGCTGGTTTATGAAAGCGGATCAACGAAAAAGGACCGAATCTCGTTTTGAGCAACGGTGATCTTCATTACCCCGATAAGGATCTTCTTCAACTGTAGAACACTTTGTTCATAGCAACTTTGTTGCATTTTCAGAGCTTTGCTCTAGTTTTAGCAATTTTATTGCTTATTGTGCTTCGGCATCATTCTTGCAAGTTACTTCTTGTTGTATTCACCATTTTGTGATTGAAGTTTGTAAAATATATTTTGTGGTTGAAATTTGTAAAAGATTTGTACTGATTTCTGTCATTTCAACATCACATATTAAGATCTAGTCAAAGGTCCCAGTTAGTCGCTTCCATTCCCAAGATGGTCAACAATAGGTTCACTCAATAATAGCTTACGATCCCTAAATAACCGAATAAACAGAATCACTCAATATAAACCTACGATCCCTAAATAACCGAATAAACAGAATCACTCAATATAAACCTACGATCCCCAAATAACCTTATATTCACAAGAATAACAAGTGATATATAATGAAAACACCGAACTCAACTAGCTCTAGTAGTCAGTAAGAAGAGGTATAACCTCCCTGGCTAAGCGGACGGTCTCGGGATCAAACCGCGGGAGAGGTGTGGAACAGTGGGCCCAAATGACATACAACGCAGCATGCACAAAGTCCCGTGCGTATCGTCAAAAAAAATATATATATATATATATATATATATATATATATCCGATTTTTTTCATCCCCAAGTATCCATATGTTATCAACCATTGGATCTTGTTTAAGTCATCTAATCTTGCCAGCCACTACTCCAACATCATCACCACCTCGCTACCACCGTTGCCTTGCCTGTGCAACCCTCATCCTCGCCGTCCGATCGCTCTCCGAGCGATGCATCAACTGACCACCCCGACTGCAGACCCGACTTCGACCGCGTTGCCAATGGCCATGCAGACCTCGTTGCCTGCCAATGACCCTTACGGATGCCCCTACGCGAACTGTTGCTCTAGACTCGCTGATTTCGACCCGACACGACCCCTAGCTCCACTGACAGGCGAGCACCATTGCTGAGACCCCGGCATCGAGCTCGTCAACCTCGCCTATCCTTCGCCGCTCTCTCTCGGCGTTCCCATGCGGTTCCATGTCACCACGAGTGTCGTCCTCACGCCACCGAGCTTTTCCGAAGGTATATATCCTTCCCAATCAGTAGTTGCCTTGTTGTAGGTCCTTAGCTTGCATAATATTAAACGTAGGTGTATAAGCAAGAGAAAAGAATGGGAATAGGAAAAGAAAAAAAAAACAGCATAAAAGAAGAAATAGAGTAAGCAGCATTTGAGTTTCCCTAATATAATGAAACTGATGGACACAATTCACGAAGGATTGGGTAAATCTATATATTGAGAGAAATCTTGAAGAGAACAGTAGAAATGATTCTATAGCTTTCTTGTCTTTCTAACCCACTCTAAAAATCTTTTGGTAGGAATTGAATAATTACTAGTAACCCCTTTTTTTAATTTTCCATTTTGTCTATCTCCCTTACTTTCTTCACTTATAAGATAAGTTGTAGTTGCCTTTTTAATAACCCCTTGCTCAACCTTTATATGAGCAGTATTTGGTATCCAGGTAGAAAATTAGGGCAAATTATAAGGGCACTACTACTTTTACTTGGGGCTAGCCCAGGATTGGGGCTAGCCCATTAATGAGCAAAGTTTACTCACACTAGCCCATTAGTTTACTCATACTAGCCCACTTTGAAACCCTTCTTCCCAAACACTCCCAAACCCTCCCCACCCCACCGGAGCCCTCCCCCCTCCCGCCGTCCTCCTCCCCCGTCCTCCACCGCAGCCTTCCGTCGTCGTCGCCGTCAAAACCAAAAAAAAAAATTGAAAAAATAGAAGAACTGTCAAAATTTGACATATATGTTGATTTTTAGGACTGTCAAAATTTTGACAGTCCTAAATTTTTTGACATTGACAGTCGACAGTCTAAAAATCATGATCTAAAAATTTTGACTGTCAAAATTTGACATATATGTTAATTTTTAGGACTGTCAAAATTTTGACAGTCCTACCAATTGGAAGTACTGTCAAAATTTTGACAGTCCTAAAAATTCAACATATATTTTTAGGACTGTCAAACTTTTGACAGTCCTTCCAATTGGTAGGACTGTCAAAAGTTTGACAGTCCTAAAAATATATGTTAAATTTTTAGGACTGTCAAAATTTTGACAGTCCTTCCCATTGGTAGGACTGTTGGAAGGACTGTCAAAAGTTTGACAGTCCTAAAAATATATGTTGAATTTTTAGGACTGTCAAAATTTTGACAGTCCTTCCCATTGTAGGACTGTCAAAATTTTGACAGTCCTAAATTTTTTTTCTGTTAATTTATTTTTGTTAATTGTTGGGGGGGCCAATTTCAAAATATCCTTAAAATTTCTATCCTTAAAATTTGTTAAAGTATTCTGTTATTTAAAATAGTAAATTTATTATTGGTACATTAAATATTTTGTAAAAAAAAATTACCAAAAGTAAAATTTGGAGGTCGAAATATCGTTTTTTTGCGATTCTAAAAATTTGGGAAGTCCGTCAAACGGTGAAACGGTTTATCCCGAAGTACTTTTTCATACGGTCATTTTGGCACAAACTGGAGCTTGTTTCGATCTCCCAGTCAAAAGTTATGATACTTTAAAGTTTTATATTTTATATTTTTGCCTGTAATATGTACGTCTTACTTCGGATAAAAATTCTCTCTACACGAATTGTGTTACTCTCGTCGAAAACATACAAATCGACCTATTGTGTGACGAAAAACGATTTGAAAACAAATAGTTATGGCCGTTTGAAGTCTGATCGACGACAGACGTAATATTTGTACGGTAGATTTTTTTTTTTTTTTGGTTCAATGATAACATATTTTATTTTGGATGTTAAACTAAATAAAAAAAATCAAAATCCAAAACTAACTAAATAGAAATAAACTAAAAAAAAATCCTGACAATTAAAATGAGTCCTCATTGTTTATGGGACTGTCAAAATCCTGACAGTCCTAGTTTTATATAAAATTTTCAGTGGGTTAAAATTAGGACTGTCAAAATTTTGACAGTCCACATAGCTTGTGGGACTGTCAAAATTATGACAGTCCTAACAATTTGTAGGACTGTCAAAATTTAGACAGTCCTTCCAAGTGGTAGGACTGTCAAAATTTTGACAGACCTGATTATAACAGTCCCGAGTTAGGGAGTGGCAAACTTGTAATTATCAATGATAACAATTTGGGCTAGCCCCAAGTAACTTTTAGGATGGCAAACTTGTAATTTTTTGTAAATTTTCAATGGACTAGCCCCGAGTAAAATGTGTAGTGCCCTTATAATTACCCAAAATTAGTTGGTTGAGTGCCATATAGGTCAGACTTATACCTTCAAATCTTATAAATGATTATAATAGTCGCAATACTAATAGGTAATAATGAATTTAAGATCTAAGCAATAATCCCAGTCGACAATAGGATCACTTGACATCATCAATTGCCCATCTCAGAAAACACCAAAAGATCACAACTTTACCATAAAGTCGACAAAATAACCCCTAAAATCGAACAAATAATAATCCAAAAAAAAAGATAGAGAGAGATATGAGATGAGATGAAGAAGCTCACGAGATGGCTGGAGAGAATAACCCTAGCCCCGTGCTCCATCAAGTACTTGATGGTCGGGACCGCTGCTCTGACCCTGGTGTCGTCGGTGATCTTGAGGTTGTCGTCAAGAGGGACGTTGAGGTCGACCCTCACGAACACCTTTTTCCCCTTCAGATCCGCCGCCTTCAGGTCGCCGACGCTCCTCTTCGCCGCCATTTCCGATCACAAAATAAACAGCAAAGACCACAGCTTTATGAAAGAGGGAGAGAGAGAGAGAGAAGGAGAGAGAGAGAAGGGGGGAGGGGGGGTTTATAGTGGGAGAGGCGTAGGTTAAGTGCTGGGTGGCCAATGTGCGCACACGGTTGTTATATACGTGGTCTATCATGTATTACGTATTGTAATTGAGTTTGTAATATAATAAATTTTTGTTATATTGTCTTTTTTTTATCAATTTTTGTCGTTTTTTGGTCGGTCTTGGTCATTTTGTCCATTATTTGCCTTTTTTTTTTGTCAATTTTTTATTTATTTTATCATTTTTGATAATTTTTTTGTAGTATTTGTCATTTTTGTTCTCGTTTTTTGTCTTAATTGTCAATTTTTTTTTTTGTTGTTGTGGTTTTGGGTCGTTTCTATTCTTTTTTGATTTTTTTGTCATTTTTTTGATTTTAGTCGATTTTTGTTCATGTTTTTTTTGTTTTTTGTCATTTTTTTTGTCGTTTTGTTCGTTTTTGGTTCTTTTGTAAATGTTTGTCGTTTTTTGTCTTTTTTCGTTTTTGATTTTTTTGTCGTTTTTATTTTTTTGTCGTTTTTTTATCTTTTTTGTGGTTTTATGTCGGTTTTTTTTCCTCGTTTTAGACCATTGTGACCAATTTTTGATTTTTTTTTTCTTTTTTGTTCGTTTTTGATTATTTTTGTTTTTTTATTATTTTTTGTCTTTTAGCTTCAAATTTTTTTTGTGCATTTTTATTGTTTTTGGTCGTTTTTTATATTTTTTTTTTTTTCATTTTTGTTGTTTTTGTTCGATTTTTTTCCTTTTTTTCTTTTTTTGTTTTTTCGTTATTTTTTTATTAATTTACTTTAAAATTTTATGTTGTATTTTAAAAAAATTAAAACGAAAAAAAAGATCAAAATGACAAAAATAAAATACGATAAAAAAGAAAAAAATTTTGATCAAAACAGCAAAAAATACCAAAATCGATAAAAAAATAAAAATCGACCAAAGCAACAAAAACGATAAAAGGCGATCAAAAACGATAAAATGATCAAAAATGACAAAAAATAATAAAAAATTGAACTAAAACGAGATAAAGCCCAAAAATGACGAAAACGACAAAAAAAAAGACAAAAAACGACAAAAAGATAAAAAATTGCAAAAAAAAACTAACCAAACCGACAAAAAACGGTCAAAATAGATCAAAAACTAGAAAAAAAAAAATAGAACAAAGACGACCCAAAATGAAAAAAACGACAAAAAGATTAAAAACGACAAAAAAGATTAAAAAAATATCAAACACAGCAAAATATGACAAAAATACAAAAATACGAACAGAAAAGTAAAAGTCCGACAAAAAACGACAAAAAATATCAAAAACGAGTAAAAAAGAATAAAAACCGACAAAAACTACAAAAAATGAGCAAAAACAAAAAAAAATTAACCAAAAACGAAAAAATGACAAAAAACAAGCAAAAAGACAAAAAAAATAAAAAAATTGAAAAATGACAAAAAATGACAAAAAAAACAAAAACTGACAAAAATCAACAAAAAAGATCAAAAACAAAAAAAACAAAAAATGACAAAAAAAAATCAAAAACGATAAAAAAACGCAAAAACGACTAAAATTGACAAAAATTATCGCGTACCAAATATTTCCTTAAATTGTAATGGGGTAAAGTACAAATAAACCCTCCTTAGATTTATATTTTTTTGCAATTAAAGACCCCTGGATTTAAAAAACTCCCACTTTTTTAATTTTGCTCGGTTTACACCCATTTTGTATTTTTTTCGTTAACGGACGTTAATTTAGACGTAAAATGACTAATATACCCTTCCTAATCCTAAACCTAATCAAAATCAAAATCCAAATTCTAATCCTCCTGACTAATCCTAACCCTAACCCTCCCCCCCTCTTTCTCCGGTCGGCAACCCTCCACCCTATCTCTCCGGCCGGCGGGAGGAGGCGGACGGCGCAGGGAGGAGGGGGAGAAGATGGAGGGAAGGAGGAGGTGGTGAGGAGGAGGAGGGAGGAGCTGGCTGTCACGCCCCAGTCCCAAAATACGTAGGACTAGGAATACGTAACACGCCAGCCGTATGTATACGAACTCCAATATATGGAAACCATATACACACGTACGTTGTACATGAATATCAAATCCACCAGTGGTAATATACCGTCTCAACAAGTCACACGCAATCTTTATCTCATCCACAGCACAAATAAATAAATAAATGGGAATAAATAGTTGAATATCAAATAGGGAAGTCTCAAAGTATGATAGTCGGATGGAAACAAATCCACTGCAAATCGACTATACTAAACTACTAAAAGAGAGAAGAGAATCGAACTCTAACATAAGATAAATGTCCAACAAGAAAATAGAAACTAGAATCTCTAACAGCTGCAATAAATCAATGATACTCTGAGGGTAAGACCTCCTCAGTCTGATAAGAAGCGTCAGGTCTGGGTCCATACTCCTGTGGATACTCATGCCCGTCTATATCTGGAAAGGTACCAGGTCCTTAGAGGGACATAACAAGATACATATAAACATGCCAATAAAGTACTAAAAATAAACATCCAATGGGTCGCCTAACCAACTATGTGAATGCAGTTTGAGAACAACTTTCCAACAAGTGGGCTATCTGGCTAAAATGGGATTGACATGGTTCTCTTGGAGATCCAGGGACCTAAAAAGCATATCGTCTTTTGAATGCCAGAGGCCGTGTAAACCCCCTCACCAAAAAATAGGTATTTGGTGTGTATTTTGTACTTCTTGTATTTATTTTAGATTATTTTCAAACCAAATAAAACCCAAAAAATTTTATTAGGACACTTGACCGTGGTTTGGACATTAATAATCTAGGATGGCCCCAAATGTTATATCTCTCTTCATAGGAAGTAGCCTACACAGAAGACACTACCTGTAGGATCCCTTCGTGGCACAGAAATCCGATCCCTTGGTGTTAGTATAACATTAGTGTAACGACCTTAGATTAATTATTAAATATTAGATAATTTATATATATAATTTAATTGTGGTTATTTTCCAATTCTAACTTTTCTGAAATTAGCACCCCAGAATTTTTCGTACCAAATTAGTAATTTTTTCTTTTTCTAGATGTGCATATTATTTACAATTACCTATTTTGTGGATAAATATTTAATTAATTACTTAGTTAATTAGATAATACAATTATTCGATTTATATAACTAGATAAATAAATAATTATTAATTATAAAATATTTTATAAAATATTTTGAGATAGTATTTTATTAAAGCTTTGCAAAATAAATTTTCTAGAATTTATTTTGTGTACAAATATTATTTTAAAATTTTAACCTCATCTATGTAAGTAAATAAATATAAATAAATATATAGTTAATAATAATAATAATAATAATAATAATAATAATAATAATAATAATAATAATAATAATAATAATATTATTATTATTAATAATAATAATAATAATAATAATAATATTATTAATAATAATAATAATAATAATAATAATAATAATAATAATAATAATATTATTATTATTATTATTATTATTATTATTATTATTATTATTATTATTATTATTATTATTGGTAATAATAATAATGTTAAAGAAAAAGAAATAAAAGAAAAGAAAAGGAAAAGGAAAAAGAAATAAAAGAAAAAGAAATAAAACAAAAACCTAATACTAAAAACCTAACCTAACAACTAATCCTATACTATTCCTAACTAACAAAAACCTAACAAACCTACTCACCAATCCCCCCCCCCCCCCAGCAGCAAACCCGCGTGCACCCCCCTTCTTCCTTATATATATATATATATATATATATTACTTATACATAAACCTATAACTAAACCCAATTCCTAAACCCTAACCCTAGCTCCGGCGACCACCTCCGGCCGACGACCGTCGACCTCCGGCGACTGCCCCCGCGCCACCCCGCGCACAGTTTTGGCCCATCTTTAAGGTGATGTATCTTCCTCAATTTTGATTATTTTTGCGAGCGGTTTGTTCGTGTGCGCTCACAACGTGACCCTCTAGGATTTTTGTTCAAGCGACACGAGTTTTCGTGCCCCGGATTGGTCGAAAAATCGACCGAAAAACTGACCAAAACAGTCCAAAAATTTAACACCTAACCCCTATGTTCATACCCAATTTGTCGTCAACCTGTTCAATATTTTTAAAAACTATTAAAAGAGTTTTTCTTCTCCATATAACCGAGAATTTTTCTGTTCTTTTAGTTTTTGTTAATTCGTTCTATGTGTAAAATTATTCAACCTCCAAATCGACCAAAAATTTGTTTTTAAAATAACAAAAACTTGTGATACGGTGCGCCCCCCCCAAACGGGACCGTCCCGTCGTGTACCAATTGCACCAAAAGGCGCGTATGGTATGTCCAGACGTGTGAATTTTCGTGAAAACTGATTCGGACGCGTGTGCGCGTCGGAATCAACCCGTATCCGCAAAAATTTTCCGTATCATGACTTTTGCAAAACATCGCACCATTTAGTGTACGCTCGTCAGAACTCGACGAAACTTGCGTCATTGGATTCGTGGTATCACGCTGGTCCTGTGACCCAAGTTTCACTCGATTCTGAAACAGTTGACCAAGTCGCCTATTTGCGGGCCTCACGGTCGACTTTTTGGACGAATTTGTGTTCGGCTCACCAGAATCCAAAATTGGACGTACCGTTGAGTTCGTATTGACTTTTTGGACGAATTTGTTTTCTAGCTATCTCGCTTATTCTGGAAATGTTGGTGATGTTTATTTCAGCATCCGGAGACCTTCATTCTGAGGCCGTAGTTTCTGATCTTGTGTGCTTGACTCCTGGACGTTACACTTTATAACTCTCCTGCCAGGCAAGATACCTTGCCAAATTGCTTACAGTACTTTGCATGCTTATTATATTTCTGTATATTCATTGCATGTATGTTTTATTTCAGTCATAAGTATATACTATATATATATATATATGTTGACACACACTTGACACATAGTATCATGGGAGGAAAGGACAATTAGTAGGCGTATGGGCTATAACCACTCTGGTAAACCGTAGTATCTAGCACGCACTACGGTAGTATGTCGCGCTGGTCGCTACCCCCGCGGTATATCGATTTCTGGAGTCACACTGGTCGCTACCTCATGATGACAAATAAGGGAGCGCAGGCACATAAAGTCGTAGATACATGTACGACCTTTAGTTATATTTGTCATTGCATACTCATGACCCCCCTTTATGACACGGGATCTTAGGTGTATAGTAGACGTAGAATTATATAGATGGTGGTTTAGCAGTTATGAGGATATATTAATATTCTACCCAGATGGCATACACGCGATGCTAATGGATGACGCTGTTTGATAATAAACGAAAGAAAATTGAAACTAGGTTTATACGAAACCCTTTCTTTGGTTTACAAACAAGAAAAAGAAGTACAATTAATCCTATACGAGGATGTTAAGTACAAAAATTTGATTCTGGAAAAATATTGCTATAGGAGTCTGATCTGCGGTCGATCACTTTGTCCCTTGGACCACACGATGACGAAGAAATGCTGTAGAAGACGAAAAAGAAGCTTCAAAGATTGCAGGAGGGATTGAACTCTCGTTGCAAAAATACTCTCTGGATATACTCTCTTTTCTTGAGAAATCCTCAACTTTCCCTCTTTTTCTTCGACTCTTCGACCTTTTAACCTCTCGACCCTTCGACCTTTTTACCTCTTTCTACCTCTTTACCTCGGACCTCCGTGGCCGGAGGTCTCTATTTATAGAGTTCAGCTACAGTCGGTGTAGAAATCGAACAACGAAGAGAGCTGCACCTTTTACGTGGCGGTTATAATAACTGCTACCCACGTATGAATGATCTCTTGAATTGGCGTGTGACGCGTGTCCCATTATGAGATGATACGTATAATCGCTCATTGAAGATCACGGCATGCAAGCCACGTAGATAACTGCCCCTCGCGTAGAGATGATTGGCATGAAAGCCAAATAACTGTCTCGTTGGCGTAAAAACCAAATAGCTGTTCTGATGGCGTAAAAGCCAGGTAGGCGTAGAAGCCGAATAGTTGTCAAGTTGGCGTAGAAGCCAAAATGGATGTCATGTTGGCGTAGAAGCCAAGTAGCTGTTATGTTGGCGTAGAAGCCAAATTCTGCGTAGAGCTTGATGCTGCATGGATAGGTAACCAGCGTAAAGATAGCCAGTTATTCCTCCTTGACTAAGGTCTTGAGCGTATTTTGGGCCATATTGTAGCACCCCGTTCCCCCGGTGCGGGGAGCGCGGCTAAGAAACACAAACGGTATTGTTCGATCGGGATAGATTGAATTAAGAACTCGTCCTCGTTATGGATTTGTTTCTTCGGAATCGATTCCCATATTCAGTGGACTGCGCCCCAAGGATCGGCTTAGCGGCAGAGTCAGGAGGGACCTCTCCGCTGCTATCTTTTATTGCCTCGATTTTCGATGTCGCTTGTTGCTTTCGTACTTTGAGTTGGTTTTGGGATTTGCTTGTTTTCTTTGAACCATTTCGATGGTTTTCATTATTTTTGTTCATTGACTTACACTTCAATTCCGAGATTGGAAAGAGAGGAAGAAGTATTAATCAAGCTGTTCGTGTACAGGTGAATGAGCAGTAGGCGGCTTGCGAGCGGAGTCGTGAAGCGCCTCTTTCCTTCTCTTTTCCTTCCAACCAAGTGAGTGTCTACCAACCCGATTAGCTAGCCCTGCTTCCAAGCTTCACATCTATATAATCCGCACTCTTCTTTGCCCCGATCAAACGATACCAAGTAATAATAAAAGAAACCAAGATAAAAGAGAATAGACTTGGTTAATACTGCTTGTCAATCAAACTTGGAAACGGTTACTTACTTGCATGCTTGTTCGTTCGGAATATTTATTATATGCATAATACAAGTTAGAATGTATGCTCTTCTTTAAATTATGCTATGAATAGAACTCATCCTGAATGCAATAATCTAAATAGGGAGACTATGCAAAAGTAGCTCTCCCCCCTGTTACTGTCCTGTGCCTGTTATTGCCCTGAATTGCATCAACTGCTAACTTAGTGTATATGTTGATCACGGTCAACTTGTGCACAAGGTCTTAGTTCCTGCGGACGGTTGCTGGGGCACTGGCACCGATCCGATCCGGACGAAACTCCTGAATAGTCACCTGTATCGGATGGAATAACTTGTAGCGCCCCTGTTCATTGCGTTACTCGTTATTTCATTCATGTACTATGCCCTGTCCATTATAGCATCCCGCCAGTGATCCCCTGTATATTTAAACCTGTTGCATACTTACTTGTGTCTTCGTGGCAGAGAAGGCATGGTAAGTATTGTGCAGGTGATTCAGACGGTCAGGTAAAATCCACCGAACGGTGGCACGTTCATTTTCAGTAAATTTCTATATGCTGCTTACTTGTAAATGAACTAAGGCAAGATAGAAATCCACAAATATGCATGCTTCATTAAAACAACGTGTTGATTGGTATAGTTCGGTTAGCTCGCCTTCACCAGTATGTTTTGACATGCTGACCCTCGTTGAAACAGGTTCTCCGCACCAAGGCGAACCGAGCGAGGAGCCAAAGTCTTCTTCCCAAATCCAGTCCAGCTGTAGGCGCATCCTGATCGCGCCGTCCTTGAAGCATTTTGAAGAAAGGAGCGTGCAACTCTTCATACACAAATGCAGCTCCGTGGCAAAGCTGCCCTCCAACCTGGAGGTCTATATCTTTTGAAGTTTAGTAAAGGGATATAATGTACAGGACTGCTATCTCATTTTGAGTCAACTCTTTTGTAAGCCCGTGAGGCATATTAGCTAACTCGTTCAAGAGTTTGTAATAGATGTTCATTATCAATAAAGAGAACTTTTCCATTTCAAATATGTGTTTCAATTTATCTGCGTACTCTGAATATGTGCTTGCTATGCAAAATACTTTAGCCTTGTGCGGGTGCAACCCCAGGTCCGCATGGCATCACGATTCGGGGGACGCCCCAACGATTCTAAGGAATCGGGTCATGACATAATGGTATCAGAGCACAGATTCAAGTTCCTTAGACTCCGTGCTGGAAAAGTTCCTTTAACGATCAAATTCCTGTGCGAACTCTTGAACTCGCTAGGCCAAAATGAGATACGTTCATGCAATAAGTCCATAATACATTATGATTCTAATATAATTTACCTTCTTTTGAAGGAATGGTACCAGCACAATCTGTAGCGCAAGCACCGAACGAAACACAAGAGAGTAGTTCGGGTACTTCGGGAAGCTCTCGGAGCCAACGTGGCATATCTCAAGTCGACCCGCTAGAGCGGGTGATGCAAATGTTAGAATCGCAACGACAAAGAGATGATGTTCGCCAAGCCAAGTTCGAAAGCAATTTAGAGACCTGATTCTCAGTCCAACAGAAGCAGGTGGATACCCTGCAACAGATCGTTCAGACTTTGGCTGCCAACCATTCTACCGCAACAACAATGACTCCGGTGGAACAGCCCATGCTTGAAGTGGAGACGCCTCAAATCCCAAGGCCGAAGAACGTGACTGCCTTCAACTTGGGCCATTTCAAGAAAGTTTGCAACACCCCATTCAACGGGACTGAGGACCCAGTGGTAGCTCTAGATTGGCTAGCCGAGCTTGAAGATCACTTCGCTCTGTTAGAGGTCCCCGAAGAGAAGCGCGTCGCCTGCGCGCAACTACAGCTCCGCCTCAACGCGCACGATTGGTGGAACGTGCATCGACGATCTCTCCAATTTGATCACGGAGAGGAGGCGATCTCGTGGACGACTTTTCGTGCCGCAT
Source organism: Iris macrosiphon (assembly GCA_036927795.1). Taxonomy (NCBI): domain Eukaryota; kingdom Viridiplantae; phylum Streptophyta; class Magnoliopsida; order Asparagales; family Iridaceae; genus Iris; species Iris macrosiphon. The sequence goes on along the minus strand of JAYESA010000003.1, from coordinate 102,332,946 downwards.
TTAAAGAGGAGTTTATACCCCCTCTAGTACAACGGCAAATAGAGAATGATTTCGTGCAACTGAGGCAGGGCAATTTGACAGTGAAGCAGTACTCCGCCGAATTCAACCGACTCTCCAAATTCGCTAGGGCCTATTTACCTGATGCAGCGAGTCGAGCCAGAAGGTTTGAAGGCGGTTTGCGCCCTGCCATCCATGCGCACGTGGTCAATAATCAGTATGGAACAATGCGTGAAGTCATGAATTACGCCTTATCACTAGAACCGCAGTATCCTCACGTTTCCACCGGCGCTGTGCATACCTACAATCACAAACGCCAAGGCAACGAGAGAGGAAACAACGCTGAAAAGCGTCATAATGACGGCGGAAAGCAGAAGGCAAATCCCAACCAAACATGTAACTTCTGTAGGAAGCCAGGGCACCTGTTCAGGGATTGTCGTAAGCGACTTGGGAATTGCCTCCGTTGTGGTGATCCAACCCATCGGGTGGATGCTTGTCCTGTCCCGGATCGCCGCCCTCAACATAATGCTCCCTAACGGTAGGCCCTATTCTTAAGTTTCGGGACGAAACTTCCAATTGGTTGGGTAGGATGTAGCGGCCCGTTCCCCCGGTGCGAGGAGCGCGGCTAAGAAACACAAACGGTATCGTTCGATCGGGATAGATTGAATTAAGAACTCGTCCTCGTTATGGATTTGTTTCTTCGGAATCGATTCCCATATTCAGTGGACTGCGCCCCAAGGATCGGCTTAGCGGCAGAGTCAGGAGGGACCTCTCCGCTGCTATCTTTTATTGCCTCGGTTTTCGATGTCGCTTGTTGATTTCGTGCTTTGAGTTGGTTTTGGGATTTGCTTGTTTTCTTTGAACGGTTTTGATGGTTTTTATTGTTTTCGTTCATTGACTTACACTTCAATTCCGAGATTGGAAAGAGAGGAAGAAGTATTAATCAAGCTGTTCGTGTGCAGGTGAACGAGCAGTAGGCGGCTTGCGAGCGGAGTCGTGAAGCGCCTCTTTCCTTCTCTTTTCCTTCCAACCAAGTGAGTGGCTACCAACCCGATTAGCTAGCCCTGCTTCCAAGCTTCACATCTATATAATCTGCACTCTTCTTTGCCCCGATCAAACCATACCAAGTAATAATAAAATAAACTAAGATAAAAGAGAATAGACTTGGTTAATACTGCTTGTTAATCAAACTCGGAAACGGTTACTTACTTGCATGCTTGTTCGTTCGGAATATTTATCATATGCATAATACAAGTTAGAATGTATGCTCTTCTTTAAATTATGCTATAAATAGAACTCATCCTGAATGCAATAATCTAAATAGGGAGACTATGCAAAAGTAGCTCTCCCCCTGTTACTGTCCTGTGCCTGTTATTGCCCTGAATTGCCTCAACTGCTAACTTAGTGTATATGTTGATCACGGACAACTTGTGCACAAGGTCTTAGTTCCTGCGGATGGTTGCTGGGGCACTGGCACCGATCCGATCCGGACGGAACTCCTGAATAGTCGCCTGTATCGGATGGAATAACTTGTGGCGCCCCTGTTCATTGTGTTACTCGTTATTTCATTCATGTACTATGCCCCGTCCATTATGGCATCCCACCAGTGATCCCCTGTATATTTAAACCTGTTGCATACTAACTTGTGTCTTCGTGGCAGGGAAGGCATGGTAAGTATTGTGCAGATGATTCAGACGGTCAGGTAAAATCCACCGAACGGTGGCACGTTTATTTTCAGTAAATTTCTATATGCTGCTTACTTGTAAATGAACTAAGGCAAGATAGAAACCCACAAATATGCATGCTTCATTAAAATAACGTGTTGATTGGTATAGTTCGGTTAGCTCGCCTTCACCAGTATGTTTCGACATGCTGACCCTCGTTGAAATAGGTTCTCCGCACCAAGGCGAACCGAGCGAGGAGCCGAAGTCGTCTTCCCGAATCCAGTCCAGCTGTAGGCGCATCCTGATCGCGCCGTCCTTGAAGCATTTTGAAGAAAGGAGCCTGCAACTCTTCATACACAAATGCAGCTCCGTGGCAAAGCTGCCCTCCAGCCTTGAGGTCTATATCTTTTGAAGTTTAGTAAAGGGATATAATGTACAGGACTGCTATCTCATTTTGAGTAAACTCTTTTGTAAGCCCGTGAGGCATATTAGCTAACTCGTACAAGAGTTTGTAATAGATGTTCATTATCAATAAAGAGAACTTTTTTATTTCAAATCTGTGTTTCAATTTATCTGCGTACTCTGAATATGTGCTTGCTATGCAAAATACTTTAGCCTTGTGCGGGCGCAACCCCAGGCCCGCACGGCATCACGATTCGGGGGACGCCCCAACGATTCTAAGGAATCGGGTCGTAACACATATAGCCTTATCACGCACCTTTGCAAATATAGCCTGAGTTGGCTTAATTCGAGGAGATATCATACGGCGTACTCCTATAGTTAAAAATAGCCAGGTCGACGTATTTCAAGGAGATAGTATACGATGTGCTCCTATAGCTGAAAATAGCCTGGTTGGCGTAATGTGCGGGGATGGTGATGTAGACGTATTAGTCCTAATTATAGCTCACCCAGTCATTAAAAGTAGAACCAAATCTCATGCATTAAATGCAGAGATCTGCCCCCATCTCGCGCATTAATTGCAGAGACGTACCTTGAGTTCTGTACGAAGGACAGCTTTTGACGTGGCTGTTAATTTTGTCTCATCCTGAGCGTAAAGCTCATGTCTGCCTGTGTAGAATAGGCAGCGTATTCCTTGAATGTGTAAACGACGTCTTATATCAAGGGTTATGTCACTAGACGATAGTCTGGAGTTCTGTGCAGAGTTATTATTACAGTCGTTCTCTCGATCATCGTGCAGTACTCTTTGTCAGGAGTCAGGTTCAGTGCTTTCACTGACAGGTTCATTCGAGGAATACGAAGAGTTCCTCGTACAACTTCCGGCTGTATTAAAAGCAGACAAGTTTTACGCCGAAGTGGCGATGTAGTAACCTTTTTACGCCGAAGCGGTCTAGAAATACTGCATTACGCGGGATGTTCTGGAGCTATATTTTACGTTGAACAGCGTTGAAGCTCTGTTGTACGCCAATGGCTCTGAAGTCATGTTTTATGCCACCCAATGCTGGAGCTCTGTTTTACGCGAGTTTCCTGCATGTTGAGGATTTTACGCTTATGATTCCCTAGCGTATTTTTTATGCTTCTACAAGACCCCCTTCAAAGTTTTCAAATTCCTACTAATTTGAAACACTTTGAATGAAGCATGAAACGGTCAAGTTTTGACTCGTTCTGTGAGGCTGATTTCTCGGCAAATTTTTAGGAGTTTGTTGGGATTCGGTGTGTTCTCCTCTGCCTATATAAAGGCGAATGGGTTAACTAGTTTTTCCCACACTTCCTTCACCACAAAGAGATGGTTGCCGAGCTTCGTCGGTTTGACTTGAGGAAGAAGAAGATCATGTTCTTCCAGCATGTAAGGAGCCGTAAAAAGAGGCATCTTCGAGCAAATATCCTCTGCAATAATGGATCATGGAAGGATATCATAGCTTCCTTTGCTCGGGATGATCAGCAATTTCATATGGCGATTCGTCCAGGAGAGAGGAAAGGTCTCATTTGGCCACACAACTTGCAAGCTGTATTTTCTTCCATCATGGCGCTGGACGAAGGCAGACAGCTTGGCATTGTCTTCCAGTATTGAGTTGGGTCTGAACCCCCAACACAATTTCTAGGGCATGCCTGCCATGGCGTATGGAGGGTGGGCTTGAATAATTTACACAAGCCCAGTTCTGTATCCTCCCGCCATTTATCATTTTCTTGTTAATCGGCCGAGGAAGCCGATTAACTACTGTAGAAGAAAAAGATCTACACCAATATGAGAACATGGCAAAACAGATTCTTGGTGTGATCTTAAATGAAAATAAGAAACCCTTTGTAGAAAAAGGATTTCTATCATATGTAATCATGAAGATGAAAAATCCTTTGTAGACTGGATTTCCATCATATGTAAACATGATTTAATAAATTTGTCTTCTTTTACGCATCTAATGATTTGCCATATTTGCTGTGTGGAAGTCTGAATAGTGTGCAACTTTGGCACGTCTGAATAATTTTATGCCGACTCCGATTAAATAGTATCTGATTTCGTCCCATCTTTTACGCGTAGCAGAAGACGCGTAGAAAACTCCTTAGCATTTAAGTTGAAGATCCAAACTGTCATACTGTTTTGGACGAGGAGTCGCGTAGAATTCTGAGCTGTCACTTCTCTGATACGAAGAATTTTTGTTCAGATCATCATCTTCACGAATGGTTTCCCGAAAAATCCTTAAGAAAGGCAAAAAATTTCTGTCGACCAAGCCATACTTGAACTTTTGTAAAATATTCTAACTGGACTTTGGATGAACTTCCAAATGACCCAAGAAGAAGAGTCGTCTTCAATGCTGAACTCTGTGTATTTCAGGCACTTGGAATATTTTGTAGCCAAAAAGGAGTATCTTCTGCGTAAACTCTTGTAATTGGCCGTCTGTAGCTTTCGAGCGTAGAATTTTAGATTTATAGCCTCTGAGCGTAAAAAGCTTCCGAGCGTGAAATCATAGATTTGTAGCCTCTGAGCGTAAAATCGTAGGCTTGTAGCCTCTTTAGCGTAAAAGCTCGTGAGCGTAAAAACATCTGAGCGTAAAATCATAGATTTATAGCTTATGAGCGTAAAACCGTAGATTTGTAGCCTCTCGAGCGTAAAAGCTCCTTAGCATAAAATCATAGATCTGCTCTGCGCATAAAATCTGGATCCACTGACTGTCCGTCTTCCTTAAATGATAGGCTGACGTGGTCCTAAATCATAACCGAATATTAAATATCAGATTTGGTTAGGGATTCGAAGAGCTATCCGAACTCTATAAATAGCCCAAAGTCCTGAGAGGGAAAACTTTTATCTGTCTTCCCAAAACCCTTGCTCTTCAAGAACCCTTCTTCTTCGTCTCTTTCTTGAGAACTCAGAATCGCCATGGCACCTAAACAGGCTTCCACTGCTAAGGGAAAAAAGGCCGCTTCCTCTTCCCGCTCCACTGCTCAGGCACGAGCAACTCCCATTAGGCTGAACGAGCCTCGATCAGAACACAGCGCTCCACCGTTGATCTGTGCTCCGGACATTACAGGTAAAGATTTCGGGAGGAAAAATTCTTCGCATACGTTGTACGTGCACGTGCAAGGTCATCTTCTGTACTGAGAGCCTCTTCGAGGACGATGATGTACTGAGATGTTTTATTGTTACGCGCACATTCCTAATGTGTCGACGTAAAAGCCCCATTTTTTTGCAGTCTGGCATAAAAACTCAGACTGTCAAAATTTGGAGTAGAACTGCAAATTTTGAATTTTACGTGCTGGATATGAATTTCGGCGTAAAAGATTCAAATTTTGTCAATCTGGCATAAAAGCTCAGACTGTTAGATTTTGGTGTCTGCTACCAACCTTGAATTTTACGCCTCGGAAATAAGTTCCAGCGTAAGACTCAAACTTTTGCAGTCTTGGCGTAAAAGTTCAGACTAATAATCTTTTGGCGTAAACTGCAAGAGTGTATCGTCAAGTGTAGAAACTGACTTGTTCTCTTGCATTTTGTAGTGGACTTACAGATCCCTGTTTTGGCTGAGGTGATGGGCTCTGTTGCCGGGATGTTGAACTCAAACTATTTGGAGGACTTGTCGCATGTGACATTCCCTATTTCTGGAGCCAATTATCCTGAAGAAAGGGGAACCCTAATCTCGTCCCAAGGAGAACGCATGCTGTTGAGTATGATCAGTGGGGAGCCTCTGACATACATAGACGGGACAGAGTATAAGAAGCCAGGCTTCTTGTTCGGGGATGTTATCGATAAATAGTCCCAAACTAAACCCAAGAAGGAGGATTGGGTGTTTACTGCTGAGGGCACGGTCATGTATCTACCCCGGATGCTTAGGGATTACCCTATTTCTGCGTTCTTCCATGCCACACATCCTAGGAAGATGGAATGGACCCTGACTCTCAATCTTCACGGCCGACCAGGGAAGATCTTATACAACAAGAAATACGACCGGGGGGCCTATATGAGCCGTCCTTCGGGCCCTGTTATGCCCTTTAGGGGATTGCTTCTGGGTAGTGTCCCGAGTGAGGACACTTCGCTGATCCAGCCGGTTCAGATATCGACCTTCTACAATGGCTTTATGGGACAGGGAGGAATGTACCCCAGGGTCAACCCTCGGTCCAGTGGATGGCTTAGCCCGGGAAATCTTCGATGGGCCAGTTTGACTGCCTGGGCCCTGAAGCACTTCCAGACGAAGCTGGAAAGTATTGGCTTGTTCGCGGCCGTGAGTGCCACAAGTGTTGGGCTGCCTCTCAACCCTAACTTGTTCTTAGCCTTGATGGAGCGATACAACTCGCTCACTGGAACTTTTGCCACTCCGCTGGGTGAGTTGGGTTTAGCCCTTCATGAGATGGCAGAGATTTCAAAGCTGCCGATGGGGGGCGTTCCTTATTAAGAGTACGTCCCTACAAATATGGAGTTGAGGGATACAAACCCTCGAGAAGTGGCAGTATATCAGGAGCTGATGTGCCACTATCTTGCCTGCACCACTTTCTACAAGGAGCCCTCCGACTTGGCTCACATCAACAAGTGGGCAACCTATCTCTTCTTCCACCAGGCTAGAAATATTAAGCTGGACAAGGTGGTAGATAGTCGAGATAGGCCTTTGAACCTCCTGAGCGTGCTCAATGCTGACACGGTCGATGACCTTATTGAAGATGCAGGGGCTCCAGATCATATTTTTGACGAGGAGATTAAGGGTTACCCTGCAGGCACAAAAGCCTTCAGTTATATGAGGCATTGTCGTAAGCCTCTGTCAAGGGAAGCTCAATTGGCTGGCTTCCTCTCCGTCTGGCTTCGCCGCTGGGTAGTGCCTGGCATCGCGTCTGCAGATCGCATCCATCGCAACACCTTACGGCCTGCAGTACATTTGGTGTTCGGAGCACGACTTGGCCTGCTTCCTGCTATGGTATGTAGAATACAAGCAGGCCTGAGGGCGCTTACTGATGGGCTGCTGGCTGATGATACGCAGCGCGAAAGCTTTCCCCGAGTGGAATTACCATTCATATATTTGATGGGATGGTTAGTTCTTCACAACACCAGGGTAATGTCTCCCGGTCCTGCCAGCGGTTCAGGAAATAACTTCTTATTGAATTACAAGAATTCCTCTTGGAACGTTACGACCGTCATCGATTGCCGGCGGACGTTAAATATTGCCCACAGCTGGAAGCTCTTCTGTATCGTCCCTCCTGTACATCTCAATCAACAGGGAAAGAAGCTTAAGGATGGGGGTCAAGGGAGGACCATTCTTTCTCCTGAAGCCTTCTACTGGTTGGTCTGCATTAGACCCTCCCATTTGCTGTACAGAAGCGATGGCCACTGCTACCTGGAGCCTTATCTTCCCAGTCGGTTCGCCAAGCAGTTTGGGTACGACCAGTTGCATATGAAAAATTCTATTACCAGCTTTAAGTCCAAAGGTGGACTTATTGATGGAGCCAGAGGATGGCGGTACTTCATCACGGGCTGTACTGGTGCAACTTTCGTTGTGCCCGCAACTTCTCTCTCTATGGAGTTGCACATCCTGCACTCGTACGCGTAGTTCTATGCGTCCATCAATAGCTTCCATCGCGATTTTGATATACATAAAAGTTTTAGGATGCCCTCCCATAGGTCTAGTGGAAGAAAGGAGGTTTCGTCTGTTTCCTCGGATAAGAATGAGGACACCGCCGGGGCAGACGAGTTCTTGACGACAATACCGAGAGGCATAATAGCTCCGCCGGCAGAGCCTCTTATTATCCCCCAGAAATGGAAGGCTTCTACTCCGAAAGAGCCTTCCCCTCGCAAGAAGAAGATTGCCAGAGGTCCGAAAAGGGCTTCCACCAGAGGGACTTCTAGGAGCGAGCCTGTCGTTTCCCCTGTTGGGGGTGATTCTTTGATTAGAGGTCATTCGCCTTTTAGAGAGGGGACCTCCATAGTTTCGGCTGGCAGTGCCGGAGATTCTTTGCTCGAGATCGGTGCTACTACTGCTTCTGGTAGTGCTACGAGATTGCCTCCGATGCCGAGTATAATAAGATTCCATATACCTTTATCCAGACCAATAATGGGAGTAACCCCTACTTCGTTTGTAAGTATATCCAGCGAGATTCCACCCGATGAGCCTCGAGTGGATCTTGGTGAAGACTGGGAAGACTACCCGCCAGTGTCAGTTGGTGCACCCTCTTCTCCAGGTATGATAGCTTGTCTAGCATCATTAAGAGATGATTTAGCTATTCAGGCTGCGGACGCGACATATATACCATCGGCCATGGGTAAATGTTGTCTTTAGGCCTCTTTTAGAAAAATTAACATCAAATTGATATTAACTTTCTCTTGTCTTCTTCTTCTTCTTCTTCTTCTTCTTCTTCTTCAGGTGAAGACATCTCAGGGGAGGGCTGTCACGCCCCGATCTCCCGCAGGCTAATCGGCCGTTCCTGCTAGGCAGGAATCACCCTCGCCAGCGCTCCCGCGGAACGATCGCTTGACCCATCCGGGCGTGATGCCGCACGAGCGTGAACCGCGCCCGTGCAAGGCCGTGATTTATTGGCTGGCGGTAAGAGTTCTAAGCCACAGAGTCGCACAGATTGTCCGAGTGTAGCGGAGTCATGAACGCATAGCAATTCGGTAACAAGTTCTCTGAGTTGACAAATATAGCGGAAGCATTGAAATACAAGTTAAAGTAAAGCAAGCTCTTTTATTGATATGAACATGTGTTACAGGCGGCGTATAGCCGAGATTACAAGTCGCTCAAGCCTCTCTCTCTGAAACAGTAAAAGCGTGCCAAGTGGCTACAATTGTGGAATGATTGTAGAGGCGATGTTCAGGCGAGTTCGGGCTATGTTCACAACATTATGTCTTCTATATGTGCTTCAGTCCTGGACGCACCGTTGCTTCAGAGTGATGACCACGCCTTAGCACGCACGTTGGAGGCGTCCGCACCGAACGAGGTTCTCCCGCACCCTGCACACAAACTGGTGGATTATCAGTACATTGAATGCACTAGTGGGGAAGCTACTCGCCCGCTCGACAAATCCAAACACGTAATACAGGTTTCGTGCACAACTATTAAGTTGTCTTTCTAGTTGCCTTAGGATCAGTTTCATGCAAGATTTGAATAGCCTAACGTGTCGGGCAGTGCGCCGTGCGATGTTTGAGGAAACACGGCGAGACTTACCAACTTACCATTTGTCCTTCCCTGTCCAAGGCAAACATTGAGGCAAACATGTTAATTCATGCACGGGCAAGTATAAGCATTCAGGAGGCATAACATATGCAAACACGAGTACTTATTTCAAGATCGTTCAGGTGTTCAGTTAATTATTTCATGCGATACAGTATCTCGCACGCGAATAGCCGCTAAGCGAGGATAAATTGTTTATCCTTCGTTTTACAAGTTTTTCTTTCGTTTACAAGCAAGCATGCAACAGGTTCAAATATACATGATGATCACTGACTCGATAGCCATAATGGACTCTAGTCTGTGACGAAGATGGTTTGCTATGTGCAAGAACGTGAGGCGCCGCATACCACCCTGTCTAAGTATGTGAGACTAGCTGTGAGTTCCGTCCGGAGCCGGACGGTGCCAGTGCCCTAGCAGCCGCCCGCAGGAACTATACCTTGTGCACAAGTTGTCCGTGATCCAAACAATAGCATTCATTCGCCCGAAGGCTACGTGATTATCGCCCATAGGCTACGTGCACCCGTAGGCTACGTGATTATCATTCGCCCGAAGGCTACGTGAATATTCGCCCGGAGGCTACGTGAACAATCATTCGCCCGAAGGCTACGTGAGTACAAGACAAGCAGTATTACATGATTTATTTCGTTCAGTGAATGTCTTTTGCCTTGATGCAATTCTCCTGGAGCGGAGATTGCCTTGGTGACCTAGCGGTCCCGAACACTTGCAGGTTTATTCAGGCACGGAACGACTACGTAGTAGTCTCCCGGGGTTTGGATGAAGGCAAGGCAACAAACAAGCAGACAAGCATGCGTTTCTAAGGAACGTAAGCAGGCACGTTGCTCGGACCCGAAGGTAAGCCGAGAGTTGAAACCGTTAAGGGACTTAGCATGCGAGGGTCTGAACATAAGCAGTGTTTCAATTTCCATGTTCTAGCAAGCAATATAAGTTGGGATTATTCCCTTAGCTAGGTGCGTTGGATTTATTAGCATGCAGCGGGTGATTCACCTAGCGACTAGCATGAATATTCCAGATTTTATGTGTGCTGGCTAAGCAAAGACAAGTTCACTGTAGCCACCCACCTTAGCGATGATTCACTTCGGTAGAGCGATACGCCTGAGCGAGCCTCTGAAAGCCTAAGCCGAATTCCTGTAGGGACAAGTCTGGATATCTTTTGCTTCTTGTTTGAGGCAAATTCGGGTCGGGACAGTTGCACTATTGCCGTTTGAGATGGCAGTCCGCTAGAGCGGAACGGGGTGTTACAAGGGCGGCGTTGATGCAACCTTTGACTTTGTTGCGGATACTGCCGACGAAACGGTGACGTTTGATATCGAAGAGGCATGCTTTGAAGCTCCTGATCCTTCGTCTGCAATGTTATCGAGTGTCATCTCGCCAACGGCAGTCCAGATATCTTCAGAGGAGGATGAGCCCATCATCGCGACTGTGCCTCCTTCGTTGAGTACGCCTGCAACTTCTACCGTTGCAGGGGTTCATTCTTTTATAGTGCCATCTGTAGAGGCAACGGCCGTGGCAACATCCTCCATGGTCATTCCTGGAAGGAGATTTCCTGGTATCGCAGCCACTCCTAGCGTGCATCCGGTCTTCGATATGCTGATTGAACAATATACCAGCCTATTCTACCGTAGTTTGAAGGAGATGATTTCCATGGTGCTGGAGAAGAACATGAGCTTTGATAATCTGCTGGCGTCCTCCCAGCTTGCGATAGTGCCGCTCAGAAATTTCAACGACGCTGGACGAGCTGATGCACTGGAGCAAATAGTTAATGGTTTAGAACAGCCCATTAACGAATATTTGCAACTATCTCGAGGCAACGTCGATGATATGATTCAGGCCAAGTATGACTCCTTGACTGCGAAGCTTGCTGAACAGGTGGAATATTTAAACAAATCTATTTAGGCACACCAGCAGGAAATGGATAAAGAGCAGGCCGTCTTGGAGGAGGTTATTCCTCAGCTAACCCAGTGCGAGGCCGAACATGAGGGAAATGAAGCGAGGGTCCGCAAATTGGAAGCTAAACTCGTTCAGGCAAAGTAGTGGGCTCTCCAGTTATTGGCAACCCGGGATAAGTTGAAGGGCCGAATGGATACAGCTCAGCAGAACTTGGCACGTGCAGGTGTCATTCGTGCCAATTTTGTACATTTTTGGTCCGAACTGTCCCTCCTGAGTGATGATGAGGCACTACTGGAATGGGCCCGCGCTATCATCTCGGACTCCAGGAATGAGAGGATGGCCGCCTTGGCGCAGCAGATTCGTGATTTGACTGCTCCTTCCCAATGATGTACTTTTTGCTTTTCTATGTAATTTGCTCTTTCCGGAGATAATAAAGAGACTTTATCTGACTTTTTGGACCCATCATTTTTGAATATAAATGATAGGTTAGGGTAAAAGTGATATCAGAGGTAATATGGACGTGATATACTTTCGGTAAGCTTCAGCTGGATATATCTATTCAGAGGTTATATGGACATGATAGAATATGATCCAACTAAATTTGTATACAAAACACTATCAGAGGTAATATGAACGTGATAGGTTTTGAAGTTCCAAATTAGTTATACATATCTATTCAGAGGTCATAAGAACATGATATAATATGCTCCAACCAGTCTTTGTACGTATTATCGTCAGAATGAGATCTTCACCATACTCCTTTGAGCAAGGGAGATTAAGCATAGTACCTCTTCAGGAACTTGCCGTTGATAGGAGCCATTATCAGATCTCCGTTAGGCTTGGCTAATCTGTAAGCGCCGTTTGAAAATGTCGTTTCAATCACATAAGGGCCCTCACATTTGGGCTAGAATTTACCCTTACTCTTATGTGTAATGATCATTGGCCTCCTTACAGCTAAAACTAGCTTGCCAACTTTGAACACTCTCTCCTTCACTTTCCGATTAAAAGCTCTGGAAATGCGTGCCTGGTAGAACGCAATGCGCTGTTGAGCTTGAAGGCATTTCTCGTCTAATCCTTCTAGCTCTTGAAGCCGTAGTCGATCATTATTTTCCTGAGTCAACTCATTAGCCACTATTATTCTAAGTGATGGAATTTGGATTTCAATGGGGAGAACTACTTCACACCCGTAGACTAATAAGAATGGGGTAAAACCCGTCGGTGTTCGTACCGTTGTGTGGTATACCCAGAGGCACTCTTCCAGCTTCTCGTTCCAATCTCTTTTGTTCGAAGAGACAAACTTTTTTAAGAGTTTGATGATGGTTTTGTTGAAGGATTCCGCCAAACCATTAGCAGCCGGATTGTATGCCGTAGAGGCCATAATTTGTATCCGATTTTTATCGCAAAATCGATGAAACGCTTGGCTGATGAATTGAGGTCCATTGTCATAAATTATCCTTGGGGTATCCCAAAGCGATAAATGACATGGTGCTTGATAAAGCTGATCACGTTGGATGTCTTTACTTCAGCTAGGGGGATTGCCTCCGTCCATTTAGAGAAGTAGTCCGTGATAGCCAATATGAACCGATGTCCTCTAGAAGAAGACGGGTGAATAGGACCAATGATATCCATACCCCATGCTTCAAAAGGCTATGATGCAATGGTCAGATGTAGATACTCAGAAGGCTGATGTATAAAATCTGCATGAACTTGATAGGCTTTGCATTGTCTTGTATATTTTACTACATCTGCTATCATAGTAGGCCAGTAGTAGCCCATCCTCCTGATACGATCCTGTAACTTAGGACCGGGTTGATGTGCTCCACATACACTGTCGTGAGTTTCACGGATAACCCACTTTGCATCATTATCGGAAAGACATCGTAGCAGTAGTCCATCGTATCTTCGACGATATAGAAATGATCGTCTTTTGATAGACACTGCTTCTTTAGGATCCTCAGGTAAGATTCTGTATGCCATAAAATCTATAAAGGAACTTCTCCAGTCTCTCTTAGGAGGAACCGTGTTTACAGCGTAGCTACGTTTTATGTGAAAATTATTTTTCACACAGAACAGATCTTTGTTGAGAAGAATCATCGAATTCTGCCTCCTTATAGGAATAGCTAGATCTGCAGCTAGACTGGCCAGAGCATCAGCGTCCAAATTTTGAGATCTGGGCACGTGCTCTAGGAAGAATCCTTTGGAAGACATTGTAATCTCGATCGTTGCTTGGTGATAAGGAATGAGGTCTGGATTGCGGACTTCATATATTCCTCTGACTTGATTGACGATTAGCAGGGAATCAGTAAAAGCTTCCAGGTATTCAACATCCAATTCTTTAGCGACTTGAAGTCCGATTAATAGGGCGTTATACTCTGCCACATTATTAGAGCAGGGTTCACTAAGAGAATATGCTCGATAGATGAAGAGTTTATCAGGAGTGACCAGGACAATTCCTACTCCTGAAACTATATTTCCCCTGAGACCAGTCCTAGAGGCACCATCGAAGAATAGCTGCCATGTAACACTTTCCATTGCAGAATTATATTCTGCAACTTCGTCGGGAATATCCTCGTATAGTTTAGAGGTTTCCGAAATTAGATGAGCAGCTAAGAAATCAGCCAAGGCCTGACCTTTTATGGACTTCTGAGGGACATACACCATATCATGCGGTGTTAGTAACATCGCCCAAGTCGCGAGTCAAGAATTAAGAATACTCGGCTTGTTCATCAATACTCGAAGAGGATTGATCCTAGAGATGATATGAATAGTTTGGCCTGTGACATAATGTCGCGTCTTCTGAATGGCGAACATTAAGGCCAAGCATTCTTTTTCTACTGGATTGTACCGGTGTTCAGCTCCGACCATCATCCTGCTTAAATAGTAGATAGCCTGTTCATGACCCTCATTGTTCTTCTGTGCGAGAAGAGCTCCCAAAGAATGATCCATTGCTCGAACATGCAGCAAAAATGGTCTTCCTATGACAGGAGGCACCAGAACTGGAGGATTAGTGAGGTAGCGTTTGATATTATTAAACGCTTGCTGACAGGCTTTGTCCCATACGAAGGACACACCTTTCTTCATCAGGCGAGAAAAATGTTGACATCTCCCAGCGAGGTTGGATATGAATCTCCTGATATAAGCCAAACGACCTTGGAATCCCCTGAGTTCTCTCAGATTATGGGGTGGTCGCATTTTTAAGATAGCCTTCACTTTATCAGGGTCCACTAGAATGCCTTTAGCGGTAATGACAAATCCCAGGAATTTGCCACTGGATACACCAAGAAAGGACTTTGTAGGATTCATTTTGAGTTGATGTTGGCGCATCAACTCGAAACTATCTTCAAGTCTTGGATGTGATTATCCTTGAGGCAGCTTTTGACAGCAATATCGTCTACGTAACATTCTACTGTTTTGCGTAAGTGCTCATGGAATATGTTACTCATAGCTCGCTGATATGTAGCCCCAACATTCTTCAGTCCGAAGGGCATAACTGTGTAGCAATATACCCCCAGAGGTGTCCGGAAGGCAGTATGCTTCTCATCTTCAGGATTCATCTTAATCTGATTATATCCTGAGAATCCGTCCATGAAAGACATGCGCTCATAACCGCACGTATTATCGATCATGACGTCTGTAATGGGAAGAGGGAACTCATCTTTAGGGCATGCCGCATTCAGATCTCGGAAATAGATGCAAACACGCACTTTCCCGCTTTTCTTCATGATTGGGACAACATTGGCGACCCAGTCAGGATGTTGTTCTTCCCGGATGAACCCGCAGGCTATCAACTTCTTGATTTCAGCTTCGATGGCATTCATCATATATGGGCGAAACCGGCGTTGGTGCTGTTTTACAGGTTTTGAATTGGGCAATATGTTGAGCTTGTGGGTAGCCACTTTTGGATCAAGACCTGGCATATCCTCATAATTCTACGCGAAGACATCGATATATTCTTTTATCAACTGGATCATCTCTTCCCTTTCTTCTTCGGAAAGATTGTTACTGATAAATATCGGCTTTGGTGAAAGTTCATCCCCAACATCGATCTAGATAACTTTATCTTCAGTGGGCGGTTCTCTCTGCTCGAACCGGAGTTCCCATTGTGTATCCATTTGCTGAGCCCAGGATTCATCTTCGAATGGTTCAGATTCGTGTTCCTCTGTTTCGAGAGAATCTGTCAATACCATATTTACTGATAATGCCTGTTCGAGTTCAGCGTATGAGCCGGAGGACGATGAGTCATCTTGAGAAAGGAAAAGGTATCCTCATTTGACTCAGAAGTTGCAAGAGACGTGGTATACCCTAACCCAAAATGAGTTCGTTGACAGTAGGGATCACCATGCAACGGTATTCGTCTGCCTTTCCCATAGTTGAGGCCTGGTTCTGACTTCAGATCATACTTTGCATAATCTTCAAATCTTGTGGGCTATGTCTGTGGACCTGCATTTTCCCAGCATCAGATTCGTGAGAATCTTCTTGTACAATCGGTCTGTTGCACATGCGACCAAAGACTATCGGATACTGATTGCTGCGAATAGACGGGATAATAAAGATAGAATCTTTATGTGGCCCATATGTCGTGATGACATTAGATGTTGATGCCACTTCCCACACATACGGATGATAGAAATCTATAGCTTCCAAGAATTTTTGTGCTATAGGTTCTATATCGTTATGGTGGAAGGATTCCTGATTTAAAAATTGAGCGTCAGTATACTGGAAAAGAGAATCTTTATTATTGTCAGAAACCACGTTCCCGGTTGTATTTACATTAGTCGGCTGCTTGTTGCGCCTGAGGTTGATGACCAAAGGGGGAGGCTTCTGGCTCAAAGTGATCACTAGGGGATCACTTCCTCCTCCTGATTTGGTTTTGTTCAAGTGGATAGCCATGGGTTCTATGACTTTCGGACGGGTAGTCCGTCCTTTCACCTGGATCGACAAGGGTTGCTCATCAGATGGTTCTCCTGGCTCCCAGTGGGATTCCTCCTCTGTCTTGCCTGATATCTCTTTCATGTAGTCTTGGGTGTACAACATGGCGTCAGAATAGTAGGACTCTACTCCCTTGAACGGGTTAAGGTCAACAAACTCCGTTTTTACTGTTCCTTGGGTATCTATATATTTGAAGCATTGATATAGAGTCGAAGGAACAATGTTGTGATCATGGATCCATGGTATGCCTAGCAGAATATTGTAGGATACCTCTGAATCAATGACGTAGCATGTAGCCACTGATCTAAGGTCCCCAATCTGGATCTTCAGACTAATCTTCCCCAATGGCTTACTTTTCCTGGCGTTGAAGCCCACGATTATAGTGGTGGTGTAAGCCAGTTCGCGGGTAGGAATCCTCAGAGGTCTAAGCAGACTATGAGGAATAATGCTGATCGACGATCCCGGATCTATGTGAATCCGGTCTACCTCTATGGAACCGATGTATCTGGTATAATAGAGGGGTCTGTCATGCCTGTTATGTTTCAACAACATGTCTTCTTGAGTGAAAGTGATGTTAGGGACCACTTCCATCATGCTATGGCATTGAGGATATGCCACAGGCTCTTTGTCGGGGGATTTAAGCTGAGTCAAGCATACATTCGCCTGCATTAACGCTTCACTTAAGGCTTGACGAGTGTCTTTGGATAGCCTTAGGAGCTTGAAAATGGACAATCTGGCTGGTGTATTAGCCAACTGGGCTAGGATGTCGAAGTTATATGGTTTTTCCAAACCTTTATTTTGAATATTCTTCAAAGGTTTATCAAAACGCACTTCTTTTTGCTTGACCTTGTCCACCGAAGTTGGTCTAGAAGGACCTGCTTCTGGTATGACAGGTTCAGGCTCTAGAAGTTTGGCAGCTGAAGTGTCTGCCGTTGTATCTTCCTGGTTTCCTCCATAGTCCTTGAGGTAGGCTTTCCCTGAACGGGTTCCGGTAGCCAAAGCCTTTTCTTCTGATGTCGAGGATATTGCAACCATATGGTATGGTTTACGCCTTGAGTTCTTTTTAGACTTAGCCTTAGCAGCTTGAGTCTCTTCCTCAATCTCTGATACCAGATCAGGATGAACCCACATAATCTAACCACGCTGGGTAGTTAGGGGTACCAGGTCATGACTTTGACCCCTGGCTGGAGGGAGATTAACAATGTTCATCATCGTCCGGGAAATAGGTACAACACCATCCGGAACTTCTTGAGGGGGCAGATTACCGAATTGGAGGGAGATCATGTTGGCGGTGACCGTCTTCTCGCTATTACGCAGAGTGATGGCCTTGGCGTCGATCAACTCCTGGATTTTCCTCTTTAGTACATAACACGCCTATGTGGGATGATGTATGTACCTATAGAAAATACAGTACTTAGGATTATTGGTACTGTCGACTTTATTAGGCCTCTTTACCTCGAGGAGGGTGAGCTTGCCGCTTTTGACTAGACAATCGAATATGCTCGGAATATCGTCGTCGTCAAAATAATATTCTTCTTTAGGCCTAGAAGTCCCAGGATTCGTCTGCGTAGTCCCTGGAGTATGTTGTCTGGACGTATTTGTAGAAGCATGAAAAATACGCTGGAACGATCTATGCAGCATCTTGATACAGAGCAACGTAAGCAGAGGCCTTCGGAGCCATCCAACGTAAAACAGGGTTCTTTATCGCCTCCATGGCGTAAAACTCAATCGCTCTCAAAGCAGCGTTAATGCGTACGAGGAACGCTTCGTCTTCCCCGAAATGAACCTGTCAAGTCACGTGGTGAACCTGGCCTCTGACTCCTGACAAAAAAGTGCTGCACGGCTACCCAAACGACGGCTGGAAACGATGGCAGACCCCTCGGGACGTACCCCACAGTATGATGGCGAATCTCTGCATTTAATGCAGAGGATTTGGTTAAAATATCACCAAACCGTCATTTACCAAAGTCCCCCAGCGTAAACCGCTCTTTCGCGTACAAAGGAATACGCTGCCTTGCTTTACACAGGCAAACATGAGCTGTTTTGCGCTCCGCGGTAAGACAAATCGCTGCCACGTCAAAAGCTGCACTTCATACGGGGCTCGAGGCACGTCTCTACATCTAATTACACAGAGCAGTGACAGTTTCCCTCAAGGCACGTCTCTGCGACGGATGTACAGAAAGGGCTGCATACCTTCAAAACACGTCTCCGCATTTAAGTCACAAGATGATGGCAAATCTCTGTAGAAGATTTTATTATATCTTCGAAAGCCGTAATTCCGGCTAAGACGTCCACATCAGCATTTTGGCACGGTACGCAGCGGCTTCTACACCCAGGATCTGTGCCTATTCGGCTTCAACGCCCACTCAGTCTCTACGACCACTCGACTTCTACGCCTGTTCGGCTTCTATGCCTGTTCGGCTTCTATGCCTGCTCGGCTTCTACGCCTGTCCGGCTTCCATGCTTGTTCGGCTTCAACACCTGCTCGGCTTCTATGCCTATCGGGCTTCTATGCCCACCCGGCTTCTATGCCTACTTGGCTTCTATGCCACGATGACAGACATCGGCTTTTACGCCCACCTCTTCTACACGAGGGATACCTACCTACGTGGCTTTTACGCCGTGATCTTCGTAGCAATTGTACGCGTTGTGTCCCTTAGTTGGACCCGCGTCACACGCTCATTCAAAAGATCATCCATACGCAGGCATTGGTTACTTTAACCGTCATGTAAAAGGGTACTGTGTTGTCCGCTCCTCGGTTTTTACACCAACTGAGTGGTCACTGTCACAAA
Organism: Iris macrosiphon; assembly: GCA_036927795.1. Lineage (NCBI taxonomy): Eukaryota > Viridiplantae > Streptophyta > Magnoliopsida > Asparagales > Iridaceae > Iris > Iris macrosiphon. Next base: position 102,314,058 of record JAYESA010000003.1, on the reverse strand, counting down.
AACTCTATAAATAGAGACCCCTATCAATGGGAAAAAAGGGTCGACAAATTAAAAGATCGAACAATTGAAGACTCAGGGAAGAGGTCGAACAATTGAAGATCGAGCAAAAGGAGAGATAGAGAGAGAGAGAGAGAGAAGAACCCAGAGCTAGGGCAAGGAACAGGGAGCGGCGACCTTCAGCATCGCGTATCCACCCTCCTTTGCAACCTCCGAAGCTGCATCATGTCTTCCACGGCACTTCTTCAACATCGTGTAGTCCAAGGGCTAAAGTGATCGACCGCAGATCAGACACCTATAGCAATTTATACTCAGATTAAATAAATTGTACTCCCACATCCTCATATAGGATTACATTGTACAAGTTTGTTTGTAAACCAAAGGGCGCGAGTCTCTTATAAACCCCGTCATTGAAATACACTTTCATTCTTTCGTTTAATACCACAAACAAGATGGCGACTCTGCTGGGGACATCTTTCTCTTCTGACGAGGAAGTAATTGCTCAACACGATGCGGTATCTGTAGGAACCGTGAAGAAGACACTGGTCGTTCAGTTCGACCAGTCTGCCTACGAAGACATGCTTCGGACTGGGGGTAGCTCTCACTCTCTTTCCGTCCAAGACAGCAGGAAGCTACGCAAAGTATGGATGCCCAAGACATCCTCCGCCGTTCCTGTGGACTCTCCGATCTCTCCGACCAATGAGGTGGTAGCATCGCTCCCTCCGTGCCCCGTACGTAAAATTCAGTCTCCCGCTACGCGCGGTACAGACAAAGCTTCTGGCAAAGCCTTAGCGCTAACCCAGGAGTATCCTCTGCGCTCTACGCGCAGAAATCAGTCTCCCGCTACGCGCGGTACAGACAAAGCTTCTGACAAAGCCTCAGCGCTAACCCAGGAGTATCCACTGCGCTCTACGTGCAGAAATCAGTCTCCCGCTACGCGCGGTACAGACAAAACTTCTGGCAAAGCCTCAGCGCTAACCCAGGAGTATCCACTGTGCTCTACGCGCAGAAATCAGTCTCCCGCTACGCGCGGTACAGACAAAACCTCTGATGGTGCCTCAACACCAAATCAGAAGTACAGATCGCGCTCTACGATATCTGACCTTTACGGTAAACCAGATGAGCGCTGCGATCTCCGCAAGGAAAAGCAGGCGGATGAATATTCAACTACTGGGCCTTTACGCCAGCAAAAGAATGATCTGCCTACTCTCCGGATTACGCGAGAAGCTAATGGCCAACTGAGGGCCTCTCCAGCCTCACGCCAGACTGAGCGAATCCCCAAGTTACGCCAGGCACGGTCCCTCGGCATAAAATAAGCTCAGATCGCGGAAAGACACCCTCCCGGGGAATTATCCGCCGCCCAGATGGCCAGCCTGTTGTATACAGGTGGTATAGGGAAAACCAGGGTGCCCAGTCCCCGCGTACCCGCTGAGGGGAACAGAAGATGCAAGCCTTCATCTTCCTCTTCGGCAAACCCTCCTGACCTGCATACCTATCTAATCCGAAAAGACAAAGACAGGAGTCGTAAAACCGTCAGACGGGGAGAGATCGTATGGGAAAATGTATCAACATCTAATGTCATCATGATGTATGAACCATATGAAGATAATGCCTTCATTGTCCCTCCTACCCGCGGCGATCAGCATCCAATAGTCTTCAAACACAAGCGGAACGGTCTGGTCGAACATGAAGAATTCCGCGAGCCTGAGAGTGGGAAAATACAAATCCACAGGTACAGCCCACAGGCTTTGAAGATTATACAGAACATGGGCTACGACTTAAAACGGAAGCCAGGCCTCAACTACAGAAGAGGTAGACGAACGCCGCCGTGCGGCAACCCCCGCAATCGATAAACTCGTCCCGGGTTAGGGTATGCCACCTCCCTTGCGACTTTCGAGCCAAAAGAGGACCCCTTTTCCTCTTCCCGGAATAGCTCATCGCCCTCCAACTCGCCAGATGCTCTCGAAAAAGCACTATCAGTGAATATGGTGATGACAAGTCCCTCAGAAGCCGAGGAGCAGGATACGGAGCCATTCGAGGATGACCCCTGGGCTCAACAAATGGATACGCAGTGGGAATTCCGCTTCGAGCAGAGGGAACCTCCCACCAAGGACGAAGTCATCCAGATCGATGTTGGGGGTGAGCTCTCACCAAAGCCAATATTTGTCAGTAACAATCTTCCCCCACCTGAAAGGGAAGAAGTTGTACAGCTGATAAAGGAATATATTGACGTCTTTGCGTGGGACTATGAGGATATGCCAGGCCTAGACCCGAAGGTAGCTACTCATAAGCTCAATATATTGACCGATTCGAAGCCGGTAAAGCAGCACCAACGACGGTTCCGCCCCGATATGATGGACGCCATCGAGGCCGAAGTCAAGAAGTTGATAACCTGCGGTTTCATCCGGGAGGAACAATACCCCGACTGGGTCGCTAACGTGGTCCCAGTCATGAAAAAAATGGGAAGGTACGTATCTGCATCGACTACCGAGATCTGAATACGGCCTGCCCCAAAGATGAATTCCCTTTTCCCATCACGGACATCATGATCGACAACACCTGCGGCTTCGAACGCATGTCTTTCATGGACGGGTTCTCAGGATACAATCAGATCAAGATGCATCCTGAAGACGAGAAGCACACTGCCTTCCGGACACCACTGGGGGTATATTGCTATACGATCATGCCCTTCGGATTAAAGAACGCCGGGGCTACATACCAACGGGCTATGAGTAACATATTCCGTGGGCATTTACGCAAAACAGTGGAATGTTACGTAGACGACATAGCTGTCAAAAGTCGCCTCAAAGGTGATCACACCCGAGACCTGAGGGCGGTATTCGAATTAATGCGCCAGCATCAACTCAAGATGAACCCTACAAAGTCCTTTCTGGGTGTGTCCAGTGGCAAATTCCTGGGATTTGTCATTACCACCAAAGGCGTCGAAGTAGACCCTGACAAAGTCCAAGCGATCACGGCAATGCGACCGCCCCATAATCTGAGGGAACTCAGGGGGTTCCAAGGACGTCTGGCTTATATCCGGCGATTCATATCCAACCTCTCCGGGAGATGTCAGCCTTTCTCTCATCTCATGAAGAAAGGTGTATCCTTCATATGGGACAAAACCTGTCAGCAAGCGTTCGAGGATATCAAACGCTACCTAACCAGTCCGCCAGTTCTGGTGCCTCCCGTCATGGGAAAACCGTTCTTGCTGTACGTTCGGGCAATGGATCATTCGCTAGGAGCTCTCCTCGCACAAAAAAATGATGCGGGTCATGAACAGGCAATCTACTATCTCAGCAGGATGATGGTCGGGGCCGAGCACCGGTACAACCCAGTGGAGAAGGAATGCTTGGCTCTGATGTTCGCTGTCCAGAAAACGCGACACTATGTCACCGGCCAGACTATTCATATCATCTCCAGGATCAACCCTCTCCGAGTGCTGATGAGCAAGCCAAGTGCCCTCAACTCCCGACTCGCAACTTGGGCGATGCTGCTAACACCATACGACATGGTATACATCCCATAGAAGTCCATCAAGGGCCAAGCACTGGCCGACTTCCTAGCGGATCATCCGATCCCGGAGACCTCCAAGCTATACGAAGACATCCCTGATGAAGTTGCAGAATGTAACTTCGCAAGAAAAAGTGACGTATGGCAACTGTTCTTTGATGGCGCCTCCAGAGCCGGTCCTAAAGGAAACGTTGTTTCAGGAGTGGGAGTCGTCCTAGTTACCCCGGATTAACTCGTCATCTACCGAGCATACTCTCTTAGCGAGCCCTGCTCCAACAATGTGGCAGAATACAACGCTCTACTAATTGGGCTCCAAGTTGCTACATAACTGGGGGTAGAATCGCTGGAAGCTTTCGGTGATTCTCTGCTCATCGTCAATCAAGTCAGGGGAATATACGAAGTCCGCAATCCAGACCTCATCCCCTATCACCGGGCGACAATCGAGATAGCCATGACGTTCAAAGGGTTCTTCCTAGAGCACGTACCTCGATCTCAGAATCTGGAAGGTGATGTCCTGGCCAGCCTGGCTGCAGACTTAGCTACTCCTATAAGAAGGCAAGATTCGGTAATCCTTCTTAACAGAGATTTATTCTGTGTAAAGAACAGCTGTCACATAGAACGCAGCTACGCTGTAAACACCGATCCTCCTACAAGAGATTGGACAAGTCCTTTCATAGATTTCGTGGCATACGGAATCTTACCAGAGGACCCCAAGGAAGCAGTATCCGTCAAGAGACGATAGCTACGCTTCTACTTCGATGCATCTTTACAATGCCTGTATCGCCGAACCTACGACGGACTGCTGTTGAGGTATCTCTCTGGCGCCGAAGCACAGCAGATCATCCGTGAAGCTCACGACGGCGTATGCGAAGCACATCAACCCGGGCCTAAGCTACAGGATCTCATCAGAAGAATGGGCTATTACTGGCCGACCATGATCGCAGATGCAATACAGTATGCAAAGCATTGCAGAGCCTGTCAGGTTCATGCAGACTTCATACATCAACCGTCGGAACATCTACATCCTACGGTCGCATCCTGGCCTTTCGAAGCATGGGGAATGGTTATCATCGGTCCTATTCGTCCGTCTTCTTCCAGGGGTCACCAGTTCATACTGGCCATCACGGATTACTTTTCCAAATGGGCCGAAGCAATCCCCCTCACTTAGGTAAAGGCATCCAACATGGTCAGCTTCATCAAATATCACGTCATCTATTGCTTCGGGGTACCCCGGAGGATAATTCACGATAATGGGCCCCAGTTCATCAGCCAAACGTTTTATCGGTTTTGCGATAAAAACCGAATACACAATGTTGCCTCCACGGCGTACTATCCAGCTGCTAATGGTCTGGCGGAAGCTTTCAACAAAACCATTATCAAACTCTTGAAGAAGTTTGTCTCTTCAAACAAGAGAGACTGGAATGAAAAGCTGGGCGAATGCCTCTGGGCATACCGTATGACGGTACGAACGCCGACGGGTTGTACCCCATTCTCGCTGGTCTACGGGAGCGAAGCAGTTCTTCCCATTGAAATCCAGATCCCGTGGCTAATGAGCTGACTCAAGAAAAGAATGACCTTTTAAGGCTTCAGGAGCTAGAAGGATTAGACGAGAAATGCCTCCAAGCTCAATAGCGCATCGCGCTCTACCAAGCACGCATTTCCAGGGCTTTTAACCATAAAGTAAAGAAAAGGGTGTTCAAGGTCGGCGAGCTAGTTCTAGCAGTAAGAAGGCCGATGATTTTAACTCACAGAAGTAAGGGCAAATTCCAGCCCAAGTGGGAAGGCCCTTATGTGATCGAGACAACGTTCTCGAACGGCGCCTACAGGATAGCCCAGCCTAAAGGGGACCTATTAATGGCTCCCATCAACGGCAAATTCCTGGAAAGATACTACGCTTAATTCCCCTTGCCCGGGCGGAACATAGCGAGAATCTCAATTTTGACAAAACTACTCCAAGAAAAGAAACTAGTTAGGTCATATCCTATCATGTCTGTACGACCTCTGAATAGATATATCCTGCTAAAGAGGTTTATCGAGAGTATATCAGGTCCATACTACCTCTGATATCCCCCTCACTTAAAAAACTGTCATTTACATTCCGAAATGACGGGTCCACAACAGTCAGAAAAGAGTCACTTTTATTCATTCCCAGAAGGAGGCGAAATTACATAGGGAGAGATACATCAAGATGGCGGAGTAATCAGATCACGAATCTGCCGCTCCAGTGCAGCCATCCTCTCATTCCTAAGAGCTAAGGCATCGACGCGAGCCCGCTCCAACTGTGCCTCGGGGGTATGCGTAAGAGTCAGATTAGCCCTTGCCCGAAGACAGCCCGCACGGGCAGCTTCCGTACGGTCCAGATCCCGTCGCGCTTCACTCAGTCGACCAGTCGCTACCTCTAAACCTGCCAACGACTGGGAAGCCCACTCCTCTGCCAGAGCAAGTTTTTCCCTCAGCTTGGAGGCCCTCGCTGTATTCCTTTCATGCTCGGATCGACACTTCGTCTCAACAGCAAGAGCTTCTTCCACAACAGCTTTTCTCCTATCCATCTCCAGCTTGTGCTTCTGGATAGAGTTGTCTAGGCTTCCAAGCTTTGTAGCAAGCCGCTCAGCCATGAGGTCGTATCGAGCCTGGACATCAGCATCAAGGCTGCCCTCAGCCCGCTGCAAATATTCGTTAATGGGTTGCTCTAAGCCATTAACCACCGCCTCCAGAGCATCAGCTACTCCAGGATTGCCAAGCCCCCTGACAACCTCGATCGAAAGCTGAGAAGTCTTCTTCAGGAGCTCGAAGTCAAGATTCTTCGCCAACACCATTGGTACCATCGTTTTTAAACCGGTGTAGACAAGGCTGGTGTGCTGCTCGGTCAACGCGACTAGACCCGACTGGACGCCCGGAGTGGCCGCGATGCTAGTAACTCCCTCTCCAGGGACAATTGCAGACGAGGTAGCCACCGCCGGCGCCTCGACGGGTGGCGCGGCCAAAAAAGGTGTGACGGCAACGATCGAAGTCATCGGCATACTCGCAAAAGGCGAGGTCACGATAGCAGGTTCGTCCCCCTCCTGAGACGACGAAACCTCTCCAGGCGAGCTGGCCCCCGAAGACACTTCTGCCTCAGAATTAGGTGCCTCCACGTCATCACTAGGAGCCAAAACAGAGCCAGAAGGCGCTTCAACGCCGTAGTCCCCGTGGACGTCATCCCCTGAAAAGAGGACAAAAAGGCAAAAATGTCAACACAATGGTAATCTTCCTAGGAGGAGACAAAAAAAAGGAAAAAAAACTGACATTTACCCGGAGCCAACGGCATATACGACGCGTCTGCAACCGATATGGCTAAACCATGCCTTAATGACGCAATACGACCTGTCATACCTAGAGAAGGAGGTGGGCCGACCGACATCGCCAAAAGCTCGGTCAAGCCTTCCCCAAGACGCGGTCGAGGTTCGTCAGCTGGGGTCTCGCTAAGCGCACTCGCTGTCACAGAAGCAACTTCCCCCACTGCTGACCTCGGGAAAGATTCTCCCATCTGCAGCGGCCACGTGGGAAATCTCGCTCCACTGCTTGAAGCAGCCGCAGCGACAGCAACCTCTAGCGAAGACTCTCCGGCGCCACCAGCCGGAACTGTAGAAGGTCCCTCTCTAAAAGGCGAGGAACCTCCAGCCAAAGATTCATCCCTGATGCAGGGAGGTGCCAGCTCACTCATGGGAGCCTCAATACCAGGGATGCGGAGAGGACGAGCAACCGTCTCCTTCCTCCTCTTACGAAGGGAAGCTTCCTTCGGAGCAGAAGCCCGTCGCTTCCCAGAAGAGACTACCAAAGCCCCCGCCGGCGCAGGCACTGCACACCTCGGCAACGACACCAGAGGCTCGTCCGGAGTACCAGACTCCTCGCCCTCGTCAGAAGAAACCGAGGGGACTTCGACTCTTCCCCCAGGCTTGGCAGAAGGCACTCTAAAGCTTCCACGCCTGTCGAAATCGCGATGGAAGGTGTTAATCGCCACATAAAACTAGGCGTAAGAATGAAGGATGCGCAGCTCCGTGGAGGTTGTAACGGCCGGCACGATAAAAATTGCCCCTGTGCAGCCCATGATAAAATATCGCCAACCCTCTAGCTCCATCAATGAGTCCGCCCCTGGGCCTGAAGCTGGTGACGGCGTTACTCACGTGCAACTGATCATACCCGAACTGCCTGGCAAATCGACTAGGCAAGTAGGGCTCGAAGAAGCAATAGTCTTCGCTCCTATACAGCAGATGGGATGGTCTGATACAGACCAACCAATTAAAAGTCTCCGGAGAAAGAACGGTCTTCTCTCCACCTGAATACTCAAGCCACACCCCGGATTGGTTGCGATGTACCGGAGGGGGAGTACAGAGGATCTTCCAGCCATGGCTGAGGTTCAACACTAACCGACAGTCTAAAACTGTGTTCACATTCCAGGTAGAATCCCTATAATTTAGCAGGAATATACCCCCTGAGCTGCTACCGGAACCGGGAGACATCACCCGGGGGTTGTGGAGAATTAACCATCCCATCAGATACAGGTATGGCAATTCCACCCTAGGAAAACTCTTACGCCGAGCTTCATCGACGAGCAACCCATCGGTCATGGCCCTCAGGCCAGCCTGAATACGGCACACCATGGCAGGAAGCAGGCCCAGTCTCGCCCCAAACACCAGACGCACTGCGGGCCACAGGATGTTCAGGTGAATACGATCCACGGACGCGATACCTGGCACTACCACTCGACGCAGCCATATGGAGAGGAAACCAGCCAGCTGGGCTTCCTTAGACAGAGGCCTGCGACAGCGCCTCAAATAACTGTGGGCCTTGGTACCTTCAGGGTATTTTCCTACCCCCTCAACGAGAATCTGATCGGGAGCCTTGGCGTCTTCCATAAGAGCCTCAATAACCTGGGCACTAAGGACGCCCAAGCAGTTCACGGGCTCATTCTTACCCCCCGAAGCTTTCTCCGACTTGGCGGCCCTAGCCCGATAGAAGAAGAGGTAAGACATCCACCTAGTGGTATAAGCCAAATCAGAGGGCTCGTCATAAAAAGCGGTGCACGCGAAGTACTGACACATCAACTCCTGATATACTTTCGCCACCCGAGGGTCCGAATCCCCCAACTCCCGGTTGGTGGGGACATACTCTTCATATGGGGTATCCCCCATCGGCAGTCTCGAGACAACTGCCATCTCATGGAGGGCCAATCCCAACTCCCCCCAGTGGAGTGGCGAAGGTCCCGGTAAGCAGAATATACCGCTCCATCAGTGCCAAGAACAGATTAGCATTGGGAGGCAACCCAACACTCGTCGCACTCACGGTGGCATATAGTCCAATGTCCTCCAGCTCTCTTCAAAAGTGCGACAAGGCCCAATCAACTAGGCATCTCCATCGGGAGTTCGTTGGGGCGATCCACCCGTTGCACCGAGGATTCTCCTTGGGATATACCCCTCCTCGACCCATGAAGTCATTGTAGAAGGTCGGCAACTGGACAGGCTGGATCACCGAGCTATCTTCACTCGGGACATTACCCGGGCACAGCCCCCGGAACAGCGTCACAACGCCAGAGGGGCGACTGACAAACGACCCCTGGTCAGCTCCTTTCAGATGAAAGATCTTCCCAGGCTTCCCGTGAAGATCAGGAGTCAGCTTCCACGACATCTTCCTAGGATGCGTCACATGGGAGAAAGCCGAGATAGGATAATCCCTCGGCATCGTCGGCAGATACAAGACTAAATTCCCGGCAGGGAAGACCCAAGGCTCCCTCTTGGGCTTCGTCTGGGACTGTTTATCGATCATATCCCCAAAGAGGAAAGCCGGCTTTATGTACTGCTCCCCGTTGGCATGCGTCAAGGGTTCGCCATTGATCATGCTCAACAGCATTCGCTCACCCTGGGCCGATATCAGAAACCCCCTGCCCTCAGGATACTGGGGTCCAGAGATGGGAAAGGCCACATGGGACAGATCCTCCAGGTAGTTCGAGTGCAGCATCCCGGCAGCGGAGCCCATCACCTCAGCCAGCGGAAACTCACCCAAATCAACTGCAAAGGTGCAAGAAAAATAGGTCATTACAAATCCTGCACGAAGTGCGGACCAAAGAAACGACAGTCTGTGCTTTACGCCAAGATTGCGCAAATTTGGTCTCTATACGCCGGAAGTCTCCTCCGCAAGCGTAAAAATTCAAAATTTTACGACATACCCCAATTTTCGTTAGCCAGAGCTTTTACGCTCAGAACTACGAAAATATGGAGTTTTTACGCTGGCACATTAGAAATGTGGGCGTAAAAGATGAAAATATCTTCGTGCGTCATCTTCCTCAAAAGAGGCTATCAGCACAGAAGACGACCTAGCGCGGTCACGTTCAACGTATGCGAAGGATTTTTTGTCGTTTGTCATCCCAAAAAGCTCTACCTCTAAAGCCGGGTGCACTGCTCATCGACGGGATACTTCTCTCAGAAGGAGGTTCACCTTGCCCGACCGAAGAATCTCTCGCCGGTACCGAAGAACGAGAAGAAGAACCTACGCTCTTTCCCTTAGCGGAGGAAGTTTGTTTCGACACCATTTCTGAGAACTCGAAGTGCTCGGAGAAGGAACGAAGAAAAGCTCTCTTTCGCAGAAGACAGATAAGAAGCTCTTTCTCTCAAAAGCTTGGGGTACATATATACGGTCCGAGTCGACTCCTCGAATCCTCGGACGAACCCCTCGAGACCCCAACCGGATCTCACAATTAAGAGTTGGTTATGATTGGATGCTACGTCAGCCTACTACCCTCGAAAAACGGACAGTCAGCGAATTCGAAAGGTTTTTTTCGTGCAAGACGGTTCAGCGGGTTCTACGCTAAAGGAGCTTTCTACGCTCGACAGCAACGGATCTACAGTTTTATGCTCGCAAGCTGCAAGTCTATGATTTTACGCCTGGATGCCTTTGTGCTCGGTAGCTTTTATGCTCGAGAGGCCACAAACCTACGACTTTACGCTCAGCAGATACCAAATCGACGATCTCACGCTCGGTGGCGCTCAGTTTACGCTCAGAAGCAACAGATCCGCAAAACCTCACGCTCGAAGAAATTTTCTTTTCAGGAGCTAAAAACCTATATTTCTACGCTAAAGGAGCTTTTCTACGCTCGACAGCAACAGATCTACGGCTTCACGTTCGACAGCTACAAGTCTACGGTTTATGCCCGGATGCCTTTGTGCTCGGTAGCTTTTATGCTCGAGAGGCAACAAACCTATGACTTCACGCTCAGGAACCACAAGTCTACGATTTCGCGCTCGGTGGTGTTCTTACGCTCACAGGCTATAGATCTACAGTTCTGCGCTAAAGGAACTTTTCTACGCTCGACAGCAACAGATCTATGGCTTCACGTTCGACAGCTACAAGTCTACGGTTTATGCCCGGATGCCTTTGTGCTCGGTAGCTTTTATGCTCGAGAGGCAACAAACCTATGACTTCACGCTCAGGAACCACAAGTCTACAATTTTGCGCTCGGTGGTATTTTTACGCTCAGAGGCTACAGACTGATAATTTCACGCTCCACGACTTTCCGCATATCCAAACAGTCCCCAAGACGGTCAATTGCAAAGAGTTCACATAGAAGATACTCGTTCTTGACCCAGAGCATCCCAAGTATCCGAAGCGTACAGAGTTCAAACATTGAGAAATTACTCTTCTTGGGTCCAAAATTGGAGGTTCATCCAGACTCCAGTCTGAATATCTCGTCTATCAAGGTGGCAACTCAATTTGACAGCCAAAAACCTCGACCCTGTTCCAAGGGAGTTTTGAGAGATCATTCTTGAAGATGAAGTCTGAACAAGATCCTGCTCATCAGGGAAGCAACAGTTCAGAATTCTACGCCGTCCCTCAGTCCTAGCAACAGGACAGTTCTAAATGTTCAAGGACGCTCAGCGACGTTCTACGGGCTATTCGCTACGCGTAAAAGACGGGGCCTGATACTCTTTCTATCAGTCGGCGTAAAGATTCAGACGTGTCGAAGCTGCACATATCCAGACTTCACAGCAACGTATGGCAAAGACGATCATATGCAGAGAAGAAAGATGACTTTATTTATAGTTAAAATCACAATTACATATGAGGGAAATCCTGTCTACAGGGGTTTTCTTTATTTTTGTGATTACATATGAGGGAAATCCCCTCTACAAAGGTCTTTCCCTTCTTCTAAGAAGATGATCGATGGCAGGAGGATACACAACTGGACAAATGACCCATCCTCCGAAGCAGGGTAACTCTGCTTCCCTACAGACCACCGCCACTCTGGCCGGTCTGTCTGCCTCTCGTCACCGAAGGTAACGAGAGGAGGAGCCACTTGCAAGCGGCCTGGTCAAAAGTGACCCCGCCCCACTCTCCGAGTAAGAGGTCGCATAAAGTTGCTGATTATCCCGAGCAAGGGAGGCTAAGATATCCTTCCATGATCCATCGTTGCAATGGACACTTGCTCGAAGACGCCATCTTTTTTGGCTCCTTACATGCTGGAAGAACATGGTCTTCTTCTTCCTCAGGTCGACCCGACAAACTACGGCGATCATCTCAGCATGGTGAAAGGAAATGTGGGAAGAAACAGGTTAACTCCTCAGCCCTTTTATAGACAAGCGAGGTCACACCTACCCCCAATAAATCCGCCATCAAGACCGGCCTGAAAGAACGCGTCAAACTTGACCGTTTCCATGCTCCATTCAGAAATATTTCGAGTTACGAGGGGCCGTTCATGCTTCTTTCAAAGCGTTTCAAATTTCGAGGAATTTAAAAGCTTTGAAGGGGGTCTTGTAGAAGCATGAAAAATACGCTGGAACGATCTACACAGCATCTTGATACAGAGCAGCGTAAGCAGAGGCCTTCGGAGCCATCCAACGTAAAACAGGGTTCTTTATCGCCTCCATGGCGTAAAACTCAATTGCTCTCAAAGCAACATTAATGCGTACGAGGAACGCTTCGTCTTTCCCGAAATGAACCTGTCAAGTCACGTGGTGAACCTGGCCTCTGACTCCTGATAAAAAAGTGCTGCACGGCTACCCAGACGACGGCTGGAAACGATGGCAGACCCCTCGGGACGTACCCCACAGTATGATAGCGAATCTCTGCATTTAATGCAGAGGATTTGGTTAAAATATCACCAAACCGTCATTTACCAAAGTCCCCCCAGCGTAAACCGCTCTTTCGCGTACAAGGGAATACGCTGCCTTGCTTTACACAGGCAAACATGAGCTGTTTTGCGCTCCGCGGTAAGACAAACCGCTGCCACGTCAAAAGCTGCACTTCATACGGGGCTCGAGGCACGTCTCTACGTCTAATTACATAGAGCAGTGACAGTTTCCCTCAAGGCACGTCTCTGCGACGGATGTACAGAAAGGGCTGCAGACCTTCAAAATACGTCTCCGCATTTAATGCACAAGATGATGGCAAATCTCTGTAGAAGATTTGATTATATCTTCGAAAGCCGTAATTCTGGCTAAGACGTCCACATCAGCATTTTGGCACGGTACGCAGCGGCTTCTACACCCAAGATCTGTGCCTATTCGGCTTCAACGCCCGTTCCGCTTCAATGCCCACTCAGTCTCTACGACCACTCGGCTTCTACGCCTGTTCGACTTCTATGCCTGTTCGGCTTCTATGCCTGCTCGGCTTCTACGCCTGTCCGGCTTCCATGCCTGTTCGGCTTCAACGCCTGCTCGGCTTCTATGCCTATCGGGCTTCTACGCCCACCCGGCTTCTATGCCTACTTGGCTTCTATGCCACGATGACAGACATCGGCTTTTACGCCCACCTCTTCTACACGGGGGATACCTACCTATGTGGCTTTTACGCCGTGATCTTCGTAGCAATTGTACGCGTTATGTCCCTTAGTTGGACCCGCGTCACACGCTCATTCAAAAGATCATCCATACGCAGGCATTGGTTACTTTAACCGTCATGTAAAAGGGTGCTGTGTTGTTCGCTCCTCGGTTTTTACACCAACTGAGTGGTCACTGTCACAAAAACTCTTTAAATAGAGACCCCTATCAATGGGGAAAAAGGGTCGACAAATTAAAAGATCGAACAATTGAAGACTCAGGGAAGAGGTCGAACAATTGAAGATCGAGCAAAAGGAGAGATAGAGAGAGAGAGAGAGAGAGAGAGAGAGAGAGAGAGAAGAACCCAGAGCTAGGGCAAGGAACAGGGAGCGGCGACCTTCAGCATCGCGTATCCACCCTCCTTTGCAACCTCCGAAGCTGCATCCTGTCTTCCACGGCACTTCTTCAACATCGTGTAGTCCAAGGGCTAAAGTGATCGACCGCAGATCAGACACCTATAGCAATTTATACCCAGATTAAATAAATTGTACTCCCATATCCTCGTATAGGATTACATTGTACAAGTTTATTTGTAAACCAAAGGGCGCTGGTCTCTTATAAACCCCGTCATTGAAATACACTTTCATTCTTTCGTTTAATACCACAAACAGTATTGATCGGCAGAGCTTCTTTTCCTTTGGAACCACGAGGATGGTCGCTATTGGAGGATGACCTCTTCCCTCTATCAGAGGTAGAGATCATGATTCCATTGTCACGTGCCTTCTGACTGTTGTCTTCAACGGCTACTGCTGAGATGATAAACGAGGGCCAATCATGGAACTGATATGGTCCTGTGAATACTGAGATCAGTGGAAGAAGGTTCTTTCTACAAATATCCACCAAGGTAGAATCCAAAACCCTGTGAGGCATCTGCAAAGTAGCTTGACGAAAACGTTCAATGAAAGTAAGAACATTTTCTTTCTCCTTCTGCTTTACTTCGATGAGTGAGGACATAGACATGTCCATCCCTCCTTCGTAGAATCGAGCAAAAAATAGAGTCTTAAAATCTTCAAAAGAAGTAATGTAGTTGTTCGCAAGACTACGGTACCACTGATACGCTACTCCAGACAGACAACCTTTAAACACTCGAGTGAGAATGGCGTCATTTCCTTGCAATAATACCATCATCATGCTAAGTAGTTCATGTACTGGCTCGGTGACGTCTTTTCCTCAAACAAAACCATAGCCTGTGGTTTGTATTTAGGTGGGAAAGGGATCTCGTCTCAGATAGCTGGGTATGGTTGGTTGATTCCTAACTTCTTGAGCTGATCCTTATGCTTCAAGGCATCAAATTGGGCTTTCAATTCCCACAATGTCTGCATCAGGTCTTCAGCTGGTAAAGGGACCGCAGAGTGGTGAGAGATCGGTTTTATTGTAACTCCAACAGGAGGCAATAAATTCTCCGAGTTAGAAAGTTGAGGAGCCGCCGACTCTTGATTTAGAACAGGCTCCTGGTTTGCATTGGATGGTGGTAGGTCCACCCCCACTCTTATTTGAGTTGGAGAAACCGATGCTTGAGCTATAGCAGCTGTATGTTAAGTCACCATCATCTGGTGGATATTCTCCATCATGGAATGCATCTCTTTAAATGATGCTTCCAATACAGCGATGCGTTGGTCGGTACTTTCTGATGGGGAAGCCTCTTCGTGTTCATCTCCAATGGCATAGACTCCAATTTCTCTGGATGCTATGGAAGGATTAGTATAGATCTCTATAGAGATTGAGTCTATACTTTCAGCATACGATTCGGGAAACTGGCGACCCCCAGTGTCAGAATCAGAAAAATATGAAATCGGTTGTCGTGACCTCGAACGGATATTTCGAAACACACCAGCTTCAATATTCTCAAGGAGTCTGTCGAATCTCCTTTGGCTTGGAGTCCTAGAGGGATAACGTCTTGAATTTGACCTTCCTCTTGGAATGTGTGAAGCTATGTTCACTGATGCGAATGTAGGCTCTTCTTCCTGTAAAGGCAAAGAGTAGTTCAACCGGTCAAAAACTGACCGTTTTGCCTTAGAACAACAGTAGTTAACTATAACTTTATGACTATTACAACAATGCTCCCTAGGGGGTGTAATAGACATGTTAGAAGATCCCCTGTCTTTACGCTTCTGGATCAGGAAATTACGCAAGTAAGGAGGATTAACAGGAGGAGAAGAAGAAGGCTTATTCTGTCTTTTTACATCAGTGGGAGTGCGGATATTGGAAATCATAACTCTCTCCCTGCCATAAGAATACAGCAATTCAGCCATATGAGTAGCGTACGATCCGTCATCCGTCTGAGGAACATATGTTCCTGTGAACCGGGTCTTCTTTACGCCGAGAGACTTATTCTGGCGTAACCTGGAGCTTTGCACAGGTTGGCGTAAAACTGAGGAAGTCCTCAATCGGCCGTCAGTATTCCACGTAATCTGAAGAGCGGGCAGATTCTTCTCTTGATGGCGTAAAAGCCGAGAGGTTGGAAGGTTTGCCACCTGTTTTCCCTTGCGGTGATTGCAAGGAACATCTGCCTCATAGTAGAGGGGAGATGTATTTTTACGCGCGAGGCACGTTTGGAATTTCTGAATTGGCGCTGAGGCATTGTCAGAAATTCTATCTGCCATGTCACAGACGGAAGACCGAGTTTTACGTGCGGGGCGCGATATAGACTTCTGGATTGGCACTAAGGCACTTCCAGAAGCTTTGTCTGCCACGTCACAGACGGGAGATAAAGTTTTATGCGCAGGGCACGGAGTAGACTTCTGGATTGGCACTAAGGCACTGCCAGAAGCTTTGTCTGCCATGTCACAGACGGGAGACAAAGTTTTACGAGCGGGGCGCACATGTTGCGATGTCACAACCTTGTTGATCGGAGAGAGAGAGTCCGCAGGAATGGTAGAGGATGTCCGGGGCATCCATACTTTACGTAATTTCCTGTTGTCTTGGACAGAGAGGGAATGAGAGCTACCCCCTGATCGAAGCACGTATTTGTAAGCCGATTGGTCGAATTGGACGACCAAAGTCTTCTTCGTTGATCCTACGGATACAGCATCGTGTTGAGCAATGAATTTCTCCTCAGATGAGAAAGTAGTCCCCAGCAGAGTCGCCATCTTATGTTTGATAATAAACGAAAGAAAAATGAAACTAGGTTTATACGAAATCCTTTCTTTGGTTTACAAACAAGAAAAAGAAGTACAATTAAACCTATACGAGGATGTTAAGTACAAAAATTTGATTCTGAGAAAATATTGCTATAGGAGTCTGATCTACGGTCGATCACTTTGTCCCTAAGACCACACGATGATGAAGAAGTGCTGTAGAAGACGAAAAAGAAGCTTCAAAGATTGCAGGAGGGATTGAACTCTCGTTGCCAAAACACTCTCTGGATATACTCTCTTTTCTTGAGAAATCCTCAACTTTCCCTCTTTTTCTTCGACTCTTCGACCTTTTGACCTCTCGACCCTTCGACCTTTTTACCTCTTTCTACCTCTTTACCTCGGACCTCTGTGGCCGGAGGTCTCTATTTATAGAGTTCAGCTATAGTCGGCGTAGAAACCGAACAGCGAAGAGAGCTGCACCTTTTACGTGGCGGTTATAATAACTGCTACCCACGTATGAATGATCTCTTGAATTGGCGTATGATGCATGTCCCATTATGGGATAATGCGTATAATCACTCATCGAAGATCACGGCATATAAGCCACATAAATAACTGCCCCTCGCGTAGAGATGATTAGCATGAAAGCCAAATAACTGTCTCGTTGGCATAAAAACTAAATAGCTGTTCTGATGGCGTAAAAGCCAAGTAGGCGTAGAAGCCGAATAGTTGTCAAGTTGGCATAGAAGCCAAAATGGATGTCATGTTGGCGTAGAAGCCAAGTAGCTGTTATGTTGGTGTAGAAGCCAAATTCTGCGTAGAGCTTGATGCTGCATGGATAAGTAACCAGCGTAAAGATAGCCAGTTATTCCTCCTTGACTGAGGTCTTGAGCATATTTTAGGCCACATAGCCTTATCACGCACCTTTGCAAATATAGCCTGAGTTGGCATAATTCGAGGAGATAGCATACGGCGTACTCCTATAGTTAAAAATAGCCAGGTCAGCGTATTTTAAGGAGATAGCGTACGGCGTGCTCCTATAGCTGAAAATAGCCTGGTTGGCGTAATGTGCGGGGATGGTGATGTAGACGTATTAGCCCTAATTATAGATCACCCAGTCATTAAAAGTAGAACCAAATCTCATGCATTAAATGCAGAGATCTGCCCCCATCTCGCGCATTAATTGCAGAGACGTGCCTTGAGTTCTGTACGAAGGACAGCTTTTGACGTGGCTGTTGGTTTTGTCTCATCCTGAGCGTAAAGCTCATGCCTGCCTGTGTAGAATAGGCAGCGTATTCCTTGAATGCGTAAATGACGTCTTATATCAAGGGTTATGTCACTAGACGACAGTCTGGAGTTCTGTGCAAAGTCATTATTACAGCCATCCTCTCGATCACCGTGCAGTACTCTTTGTCAGGAGTCAGGTTCACTGCTTTCACTGACAGGTTCATTCGAGGAATACGAAGAGTTTCTCGTACAACTTTTCGTTGTATTAAAAGCAGACGAGTTTTACGACGAAGTGGCGATGTAGTAACCTTTTTACGCCGAAGCAGTCTGAAAATACTGCATTACGCGGGTTATTCTGGAGCTATATTTTACGCTGAACAGCGTTGAAGCTCTGTTGTACGCCAATGGCTCTGAAGTCATATTTTACGCCACCCAATGCTAGAGCTCTATTTTACTCGAGTTTCCTGCATGTTGAGGATTTTACGCGTATGATTCCCCAGCGTATTTTTCATGCTTCTACAGACGCGAGTAGAAGTTGTAGTATTCTCTTTCTAGCACCATCTCGCCCCCTTGGGTGGCTCATCTTCTCTTTTATATCCATTCCTTATCTCGTGCTTAACCCTTCCTATCTTAGTCGTATCCTTTCGTGCCATTATGAATTGTTTGATTTACTTCAACCTCACCCTTATTTTGTTAGTTAAAGCATAAATGGGTTAGTAATGATTGATAACTAAAGGATAAGTTCATAATGATAACCCTTATGTATATGCACTATAGCAATATCTGTATCCTCTTATTATTTTAAACTATGAATAACATCCCTTAGTCTAAACGTTAATTAGTTGGATTGTTGAATTAGTACTTACTTCTAATAGTTTTATAAGTTAGTCCAGACCATAACTGTTGCCCTAAAAAATTAGACTAAGCTTAGGAAAGAGTTGAAGGCACTTGTTACGAACTGACAACTATGATAATTCGCTGGCGAAGTAGCGACAGCTGCAGCTAGACCGTTATAGTAGAGTAGTCAAAGTATTTGCAGACATACTGGTCAGGTGGCATGACAGTATTAGACTACGATACATGACAGTTACGGAGAAAAATTATAGTTATGAGATTCCAGACAGATATCCTAAGATTCTCGACCCAATGAATAAATTTGTCCTATAACCTAGACAATAGCCTCAAAAGACCTTGACTACTAGTAAAATTCTTTTAAGTTGGGTAGTGTAGATGAGTTAGAGGATAAAAGAATAGTGTATGGACAATAAGGGAGAAAAGTGTTAGGGTGGCTGACCATAACCTTTTAGGAAGCACTACAAGCTAGCAACGAAGTGTTAATAACTATTGTGATTTATTACGGATATGGGTTAGTGTTAATTTCGAGGACAAAATTCTTTTAAGTTGGGTAGATTGTAAACTCCCTCACCCAAAAATAGGTATTTGGTGTATATTTTGTACTTCTTGTATTTATTTTAGATTATTTTCAGACCAAATAAAATCCAAAATTTTTATTAGGATACTTGACCGTGGTTTGGACATTAATAATATAGGATGGTCCCAAATATTATATCTCCCTTCATAGGAAGTAGCCTACACAGAAGACACTACCTACATGATCCCTTCGTGGCACAGAAATTCGATCCCTTAGTGTTAGTATAACATTAGTGTAACGACCTTATATTAATTATTAAATATTAGATAATTTATATATATATATAATTCAATTGTGATTATTTTTTAATTTTAACTTTTCTGAAATTAGCACACCAGAATTTTTCGTACCAAGTTAGTAATTTTTTCTTTTTCTAGATGTGCATATTATTTACAATTACCTATTTTGTGGATACATATTTAATTAATTACTTAGTTAATTAGATAATACAATTATTCGATTTATATAACTAGATAAATAAATAATTATTAATTATAAAATATTTTATAAAATATTTTAAGATAGTATTTTATTAAAGCTTTGCAAAATAAATTTTCTAGAATTTATTTTGTGTACAAATATTATTTCAAAATTTTAACCTCATCTATGTAAGTAAATAAATAAATATAAATAAATATATAGTTAATAATAATAATAATAATAATAATAATAATAATAATAATATTATTATTATTATTATTACTATTGGTAATGATAATAATGTTAAAGAAAAATAAATAAAAGAAAAGAAAAGAAAAGAAAAAGAAAAGGAAAAAGAAATAAAACAAAAAGAAATAAAACAAAAACCTAATACTAAAACCCTAACCTAACAACTAATCCTATACTATTCCTAACTAACAAAAACCTAACAAACCTACTCACCAATTACCCCCAGCAGCAAACCCGCGTGCACACCCCCTTCTTCCTTATATATATATATATATATATATATATATATATATATATATATATATATATATATATATATATATATATATATATATATATATATATATATATATATATATATATTACTTATATATAAACCTATAACTAAACCCAATTCCTAAACCCTAACCCTAGCTCCGGCCATCCCCCTCCGGCGACCACCTCCGGTCGACGACCGCCGACCTCTGGCGACTGCCCCCGCGCCCAGATCGCCGCCGCCACCGTCCGAGCTGCCCCGCGCGCGCACATGCGCACAGTTTTGGCCCATCTTCAAGGTGATGTATCTCCCTCAATTTTGATTATTTTTGTGAGCGGTTTATTCGTGTGCGCTCACAACGTGATCCTCTAGGATTTTTGTTCAAGTGGCACGAATTTTTGTGCCCCGGATTGGTCAAAAAATCGACCAAAAATTCGACCAAAAAATTGACCAAAACAGTCCTAAAATTTAACACCAAATCCCCATGTTAACACCCAAATTGCCGTCAACCTGTTCAATATTTTCAAAAACTATTAAAAGAGTTTTTCTTCTCCATATAACTGAGAACTTTTTTTTTAGTTTTTGTTAATTCATTCTATGTGTAAAATTATTCACCTCCAAATTGACTAAAAACCTGTTTTTAAAATAACAAAAACTTGTAATACGGAGCACGCCTCACCAAACGAGACCGTCCCGTCGTGTACCAATTGCACCAAAAGACGCGTATGGTATGTCCAGATGTGTGGGCTTTCGCGAAAACTGATTCGGACGCGTGTGCGCGTCGAAATCAATCCGTATCCGCAAAAATTCTCCGTATCGCGACTTTTGCAAAATATCGCACCATTTAGTGTACGCTCGTCAGAACGCGACGAAACTTGTGCCATTGGATTCGTGGTATCACGCTGGTCCTGTGACCCAAGTTTCACGCAATTATGAGACAGTTGACCAAGCCGTCTATTTACGGGCCTCACGGTTAACTTTTTGGGCAAATTTGTGTTCGGCTCACCGGAATCCAAAATTGGACGTACCGTTGAGTTCCAATTGAAGTTTAGAATTGGTTTGACCTATAATTTGTCCCTTTTAGAGACTTTTTATCCCTGGCATGCTTTTCGGTGCAAAGTGGGCCACATGTGGACCCTACTTTGACCCAAAATTACCGTTTTGCCCCTGTGTCCAAATTGGACAAAAGGGTAGTATTTTCTAGCTATCTCGCTTATTCTGGGAACGTTGGTGATATTTATTTCAGCATCCAGAGACGTTCATTCTGAGGCCATAGTTTCTGATCCTATGTGCTTGACTCCTGGACGTTACACTTTGCAGCTTTCTTGCCAGGCAAGATACCTTGCCAAATTGCTTACAGTACTTTGCATGCTTGTTATATTTCTGTATATTCATTGCATTTATGTTTTCTTTCAGTCATAAGTATATGCTATATATATATATATATATATATGTTGACACACACTTGACACATAGTATCACGGAAGGGGAGGACAATCAGTAGGCGTATGGGCTATAACCACTATAGTAAACCGTAGTATCTAGCACGCACTACGGTAGTGTGTCGCACTGGTCACTACCCTCACAGTATGTCAATTTCTGGAGTCACGCTGGTCGCTACCCCCGCAATATGTCGATTTCTGATGTCCCTGCTGTGTGTGTGAGTTGTGAGATTTAGATCGAGTAGCCTACCCATACGTCGAAAAGTTGTCCTCATTATGCATTTCATATAGATTATCTTGTACAGCGTACTTATATATATTTTCGTCTATATTGCATGTTTACTGTATTCAAATTGGCATGCTTCTATGTATATTGTTACGTCCCTTTGAGGACCTGGTCCCTTTTCAGGTGTAGATGTTCATGACTATTCGTAGGAGCACGGACCAGGACTTACTACTTATCTCTCCCGATGAGGTCTTACCTTCGGAGCATCTTTGATTATCTCTAGCGATGGATCACTTCGCTGATACCTTTATATCATCATCTTATTTTATATTGGAGATTTACCCTTCTTCCTCATTTTAGTTTGGATATAGTCTTTGGTAGTAGATTTGTCTCCACCCGACTATTATTTTGGATATTTCAGACTCATTATTCTAGTTTAGTATTTTTTTTCTATGACTTGTGTGGATGAGATTAGTATATCTGTGAATTGTGACCATATATATACCACATGTGAGTTTATATTCATATTACAACGTATGTGTGTATTATGGTATCCATATATTGGAGTTTCCATATACACACGCCTGGCATGCTTACGTGTTCCTGGTCCTACGTATTTTGGGATTGAGGCGTGATATGCCGCCTGATAATATATAATATATAGTGGTCATCATGACCGCGCATCTCCGGTGGAGCGTACGGGTTACACAAAGAAAGTACAAAGGAGCCCAAATGCCTTACTTGTTGTTCTCCCCACCCCATGCTCTAAGCATTTCACATCCATGACACGATAAAACCTCTAAATAACTGCCAGGTCTACTAGCATGCAAAGTTTCTATCGGCAGTTGTTCCTATTCGTCGCACGACCTATACGTACCAGTGGCCAGCCGAGTACGCAAGTCTGTGTCCTACATGTGACTCACACTCGTGTAAGAACAGTGTCATAGCCAATGAAACATAAGAATGTCTCATGATAATGGGGCGGTCTCATAAAGTAGGTCCAATGCATACATAATAAAAACATAATACGACGACACCATTGTTGCACCCAAGTTTCCTTGGACGCACAGTTTATATAGCAGTTAAAATATATGAACTAAAATAAGTAGAAATAAAACATGCATGCAACATATGGAATATAAATAACAGTACAATGGCAATGTATACTTGCTTGGCAAGCAATCTGTATAGTGTAAGCGTCCAAATGTCAAGGACACGGGATCAGAAACTACGGCCTCCGAATAAACATCTTCGGATGCTGAAATAAATATCACCAACGTTTCCGAAATCAACGAGATAGCTAGAAATTACTACCTTTTCGTCCAATTTGGACACAGGCAAAATGGTAATTTCGGGTCAAAGTGGGGTCCACATGTGGGCCACTTTGCACCAAAAAGCGTGCCAAAGGTAAAGGTCTCCAAATGGGACAACTTATAGGTCAAATAAACTCTAAATATCGGTACGAACTCAACGACATGTCCAATTTTGGATTTCGGTGAGCCGAACACAATTTCGCCCAAAAAGTTAACCGTAGGGCCCGCAAATAGGTGGCTTGGTCAACTGTCTCAGAATTTCGTAAAAATTGGGTCACAGGACCAGCGCGATACCAAGAGTCCAGTGGCGCAAGTTTTGTTGTATTCTGACGAGCGTAGAACAAATAGTGCGAGGTTTTGCAAAAGTCGTGATACAGGGACTTTTTACGGATACGGGCTGATTTCGACGCGCACACACGTCTGAATCAGTTTTTGCGAAAGCCCATACGTCTGGACATACCATACGCTCCTTTAGGTGCAATTGGTACGCGACGGGGCGGTCCCGTTTGGCGGGACGTACTCCGTATCACAAATTTTAGAAGTTAAAAAAGTAGGTTTTTGTGATTTTCAATCTGATTAAATTCAACATACAACAACAAATAAGATATTGTGATTGACAGAAATTAATCTTGGTTAGGTGGTCATCGCATAACAAAAAGAAAAACTAAATTCGGATCTCTGTGGTGGGAGATACGAGTCCTTAAACATGGGTGGTTACCACAGTTTTCTATAATCTAAAAGTTGTCGTTTTTCTCCAACTTTGCCTCGGTTTTCGTCTAGGGTTACATGCTGTTCGAAGTAAACTAATACACAGTATTGGAAGGGGGATAGGTCGTGAACATACCGGTGAAGACGGGGTCGAGTTTGGGCGAGCGATAGTGCGAGAATCGAGTCCTGAACAGGGGTAAGTTGCTGTTCAGTTGCTGTATATTCCAGTCGTGGCGCGGCTTGAACGACGGACGTGGTGGTCGCGGTGGCGGTGCTCCGGCGGTGGCTCTGGGTCGGCGGCGGTCGCAAGGTCTAGGAGATGAGAGTAGGGTTAGGGTTTAGGGTTTGTGAGATAATATATAAATATATAGAGGGAACGGGGTCGAGTTTCGTCCGCGCGGCTGCTAGCTGCTGGGTTTAATAGCAGCGACCGGGTTGGGTTCTAAGCGGGTAGGGTTAGGTTGCTAATGGGTTAGGTATTAGTAATTCATTTATTTCCTTCTTCTTCTTTTTTCCTTTATTCTTTCTCTTTCTCTTTCTTATTTATTTCTATTTCTTCTGATTAGCTAATAAATACTATAAATCAATTAATTAATTAAATACTTAATATGGTTTTTTTTAAGATTAGGGGTTTTACATTCTACCCAACTTATAAAAATTTTGTTCTCGAAATTAAAACTAAGCCACGATAGAAAGTCAAGGATGGTATAAGATAAAAATTTACAAAGTAAATTTATACCTTGGTCTACGAATAGGTACGAAAAATGTTTGTGCATGTCGTCCATGCGCTCCCAAGTTAATTCTCCTGGCGTGCCATGCTTCCATGCCACGCGAACCAAGAGAATAGACTAGTTCCTCAACACTTTCTCTCGATGTTCAAGTATTTCTACGGGTTGCTCTTGGTATGACAAGCTCGACCCAATGGTGATCTCAGAATGGTCGAGAACATGACTGCTATCTGCCACATATCGCCTAAGCTGTGACACATGGAATATATCATGTACTCCCTCAAGTAAAGGTGGTAGTGCAAGTTGATATGCCACTTCTTCTACTCTCTCTAGCACGTCAAATGGTCCAATATACCTTGGGCTCAACTTGCCACACCCTCCGAATCGAATGGTGCCTCTGGTAGGTGATATCCTCAAGAAGACATGATCGCCCTCTTTAAACTCCAAGGGACGACGATGAAGGTCTGCCCACTGCTTCTGCCTGTCTTGTACTGCTCACAAGTACCATTGTATCTTCTTAACTGTCTCTACGGTGTTGACTACCAACTCTGGTCCTAGAATCTGACGTTCTCCCACGTCACTCCAATACACGGGAGACCTACACTTTCTCCCATACAACGCTTCAAACGGAGCCATCTGGATGCTCGCTTGATAGCTATTGTTATAAGAAAACTCTATAAGATGTAGGTGGTCCTCCCATGATCCTCCAAAGTCTATCATACAAGCCCTCAACATATCCTCTAGTATCTGAATAGTACGCTCGGACTGCCCATCTGTCTGCGGGTGATAAGATGTACTGAACTTCAGACGAGTCCCAAGACTCTCTTACATGCTTCTCCAAAAGTGTGATATAAAACGTGAATCACTGTCTGATACAATGCTGACTGGTATGCCGTGCAATCTCACGATCTGCCTCATGTATAAGTTAGCTAAAGCTTCTGTAGACTAGACAACTCTAAAAGGCAAGAAATGGGCTGACTTGGTGAGTCGATCCACTATTACCCATATTGCATCTTTTCCACTTGGACTCTTGGGAAAACCCGTGACGAAGTCCATAGTGATGTGCTCCCACTTCCACTCTGATGTTTCGCCTTTACCTGCTGACATACTAGACATTTGGCTACAAAGTGAGCTATCTCTCTTTTTATCCCATGCCACCAAAAGTATTTTCGTAAGTCACGGTACATCTTGGTGCCTCCAGAATGAATAGAATATATCGAACTATGAGCTTCTGCCATCAGCTCCTGTCGAATATCTCTATTGGGAACATAAAGATGATCACCACATTATAATGTCCCATCATTATGAATGTGCAATCCTATCCGCTCTCCGGTCTCTGTCATTTCTTTCAATCTCCTGAATCTGGCATCGTAGGCAAAGCTGCCTTGATCCTCTCTACTAGTGATGACTGTACTTGCAAGTTGGCTAATGTCCCATCTGCTCTGGGTAATATTACTTCTATGCCAAGCTCTTGCAAGTCCTCCAATAATTTTCTCTGTATCGTCAAGAAATAAGTTGCTGGCTTCCGGTTTAACACGTTTGCTACTACGTTAGCCTTGCCTGGATGATAATGTAGCTCTATCTCAAAATCCTTCATTAACTCAAGCCATCGATGTTGCCTCATATTTAACTCCTTTTGCGTGAAGACATACTTGAGGCTTTTGTGGTCTGTATAGATCTCCACTCGTTTCCCATATAAGTAATGTCTCCATAGCTTTAGAGCAAATACAACGGCTGCAAGTTCCAAGTCATGAGTTGGATAATTCTTCTCATATACTCGTAAGTGTCTAAATAAATATGCAATCACCTTGCCATGCTGCATCAACACGCATCCCAAGCCTTTTCCTGATGCGTCACTGTAAATCACATAGCCTCCTAATCCTGATAGAATAGTCAATACTGGTGCTGTAGTCAGTCGCTTCTTCAACTCCTCGAAAGCGGCTTGACACTCGTCGGTCCATACGAACTCTTGATCCTTGCAAGTCAACCGATTCATAGGTGCTGCTATCCTTAAGAAGTTCTCCATGAACCGTCGGTAATATACCGCAAGTCCAAGGAAACTCCTCACCTTCGATGCTGATTTAGGAACGGGCCATGTCTCGATTGCCAAAATTTTCTCTGGATCAACAGAAATACCATCTTCCGTAATGACATACCCAAGAAACAAAACTTTGTCCAAGAAGAACTCACATTTATTGAGCTTTGCATATAACTGTTCTCTCCTCAAGGTCTCCAGAATAATCCGCAGGTGCTTCTCGTGCTCCTCGTGGATCTTCGAATAGACAAGTATGTCATCTATGAAGATGACCACGAACTGGTCTAAATACTAATGGAATACTCGATTCATTAAGTCCATAAAGATAGCTGGAGCATTGGTCAATCCAAATGGCATGAACAGAAACTTGCAGTATCCATATCTTGTTCTGAATACGGTCTTCGGGATGTCATGCTTTCGTACCTTCACCTGGTGATATCCGATCTCAAGTCTATCTTCGAGAACACCTTAGCTCCACTAAGCTGATCAAATAAGTCATCAATGCACGGCAACGGATATTTATTCTTTACAGTCACTGCATTCAAGTCTCTATAGTCAATGCATATACGCACTGACCCATCTTTCTTTGGTACAAATAACACTGGTGCTCCCCAGGG
This sequence comes from Iris macrosiphon, assembly GCA_036927795.1. Taxonomy (NCBI): domain Eukaryota; kingdom Viridiplantae; phylum Streptophyta; class Magnoliopsida; order Asparagales; family Iridaceae; genus Iris; species Iris macrosiphon. The sequence goes on along the minus strand of JAYESA010000003.1, from coordinate 102,286,970 downwards.
TGATGCACTCAGTCGGATGAAACCTTTCTCCTCTAGTTCTTTTAACTGTGCCTTCAGCTCATCCATCTCCTTCTTCGCCAATCTATAAATATGCGATGCTATGGGTGCTGCTCCTGGTGTCAATTCAATTGAGAATTCTACGTCTCTGTCTAGTGGTAGTCCCAGCAGTTCCTCTGAAAAGACGTCTTGAAACTCTGAAATGATAGGGTGATAAATAACGTCGTCCATTGAAAGCTGTACACCATCAAGGGCTTCGGTGGATCCTCGTACAAACTCAAGTTCTGGCTGGCCTGGTACCTTAAAAAGAATGCTTCCTCCAAAATAATCGAAGAAAGCGTGGTACTTGCTTAGCCAGTCCATTCCAAGCACAATATCGAAAGTTGGCATAGGAAGGACTAAGAGTCGGACATTCATCTCTCTGCCATGGATTACTACAGGACACGATCTACAAATCTGACTAACAGGTACAACAACTCCTCCGGTGAGAATTCTAACACAACTAGGTAAAGGTGTAGTGGCAATATTGTGTTTGGCAATAAAACTAGAAGATATGAACGAGTGGGTGGCTCCCGTATCAAATAATATCACAGTAGAAAAAGTAAAAGCAAGAGTAATACCTGCTATGACATCAATCTCCTGATCCAAGTCATCCACTTCTAGTGCAAAAGCTTATCCATTCCTCTGTGGAAGTCCATGACTGGCCCTTGTGTACTGATCCTCCTGAGTAGATAGCGGTGGTCCTCGTTGAAATCCTCCTGCTGTTGGGAGTGGAGGTGCTCCTGGTCTAGTCATCTACTGAGCTGGCTTCGGTGCTGGAAGTGCTAGCCTCTGTGCTGGCGATGAAAGTGTCAATGTCTGTTGTATTGGACAGTCTCTCGCCAAATGCTGTCCGGAACCACATCACATATATTGTTCCAAGCGAGTCCGACAATCTCTCAAAATGTGTCCACGTTTTCCACAATAACTGTAGTGGTGCTTCTCCGAATTCTGGTATGGTCCTGCTCTGTGCTGGTACTGTTGTTGCTGTGCCAAAGGACGTCTGACAGGCCCTCCTTGTTGTGTCCTTGCTGGTCCTTGCTGTGTCCTTGCTGGTCCTTGTTGTGTCCTCAGTTGACCTCCTTTTTCTCTGCTAATGGCCTCTTGTAATCTAGCTTATGTCAGTAATTCGGTATAAGAGATACGGGACTGTGAGGTAGTGTAGTGTTGGAGCTCCTGAGTCAGCCCACGGTGAAACCTCTTAGCCTTCACCAAGTCATTCGGTATCAGGGCAACGCCATATTTACTGAGGCGACTAAACTCGGCATCATACTCGTCAACTGTTCTGTTTCCCTGCTCCAGATGAAGAAACCGATCGTACAATGCATCCCTTACGGTGTCCGAAAAGTACTTCCTCTCAAAGCACTCCAAGAATTGTTCCCAAGTCTGATACGTACCCAACTGGCGCTCTATTGATTCCTACCAGTGATGGGCATTACTATCTAGCAGCGTCCTTACACCTGTCATCCATAGATCTGTAGGTAGCTGCGATGATTCTAATAACTTCTGAGTGTAGGTAATCCAGTTTGTAGTCTCCTCTAGGCTCTTAGTGCCTTTATACGGCTTTGAACCCATCTGTATAAAGTCCTTTACTGAACCAACTCTAGCTCGAGGTACTGAAACTAGTGCTTGAGCTGGTAAAGTAGTTTGTGCAGCCATTCTCTCAAGTGCTGCTAAAAATTCTTGCCTCTGCTCTACTGCTTGCTGCCTCTGCTCTGCAGCTAGTACGGCTGCCTGTTGTCTCTGTTCCTGCATCATTATTTGGAAGAATTAGAATAGCTGTGTCTGGCCATCCTGCGGTGCTGATGAAGCTGGAAGGTTCCTATTAGGTGAAGCGGGAAGATCAGATGGAACTGGATTGTGAGTCTGTCCATCTGGACCCGGAAGTCTAGGAGTCGTCGAGGTGTCTCCTTGAGTTTGGCCATTGACTCCTGAAGGTGTGTCCCCATTGGCGGCAGTACATCTACTACGCATATCCATCTCTCTGCAAGTGGTGGACGAAATGATTAGAAGAAGTACAGGAATCAAATAGGATGCAAGCATTTAAATAGGATAGTTGAAAGGAAGGATGAGTTTTAATCAAGAGTGGATGAGATCCTTATACTCTATTCCTATACGCAGGCTTGTTCGGTACAGTAACGTAACCGAGACAATATATTCTCGACCTGCATGGGCACCAATAAAAACATGTCACGTCCCAGTCCCAAAATACGTAGGACTAGGAATAAGTAACACGCCAGCCGTATGTATACGAACTCCAATATATGGAAACCATATACACACGTACGTTGTACATGAATATCAAATCCACCAGTGGTAATATACTGTCTCAACAAGTCACACGCAATCTATATCTCATCCACAGCACAAATAAATAAATAAATGGGAATAAATAGTTGAATATCAAATAGGAAGTCTCAAAGTATGATAGTCGGATGGAAATAAATCCACTGCAAATCGACTATACTAAACTACTAAAAGAGAGAAGAGAATCGAACTCTAACATAAGATAAATGTCCAACAAGAAAATAGCAACTAGAATCTCTAACAGCTACAATAAATCAATGATACTCCGAGGGTAAGACCTCCTCAGTCTGATAAGAAGTGTCAGGTCTGGGTCCATACTCCTGTGGATACTCCTGCCCGTCTATATTTGGAAAGGTTCAGGTCCTCAGAGGGACATAACAAGATACATATAAATATGCTAATAAAGTACTAAAAAATAAACATTCAATGGGTCGCCTAACCATCTATGTGAATGCAGTTTGAAAACAACTTTTCAACAAGTGGGCTATCTAGCTAAAATAGGATTGGCATGGTTCTCTTGGAGATCCAGGGGCCTAAAAAGCATGTCATCTTTTGAACGCCAGAGGCCGCCTGATAATATATAATATATAGTGGTCATCATGACCGCGCATCTCCGACGGAGCGTACGGGTTATACAAGAAAAGTGCAAAGGAGCCCAAATACCTTACTTGTTGTTCTCCCTACCCCATGCTCTAAGCATGTCACATCCATGATACGATAAAACCTCTAAATAACTGCCAGGTCTACTAGCATACAAAGTTTCTATCGACAGTTATTCCTATCCGTCGCACGACCTATACGTACCAGTGGCCAGCCGAGTACGCAAGTCCGTATCCTACATATGACTCACACTCGTATAAGAAAAGTGTCATGGCCATTGAAACCTAAGAATATCTCATGATAATGGGGTGGTCTCCTAAAGTAGGTCCAATGCACATACATAATAAAAACATAATACGACGACACCGTCGTTGCAACGAAGTTTTCTTGGACGCGCAGTTTATATAGCAGTTAAAATATATGAACTAAAATAAGCAGAAATAAAACATGCATGCAACATATAGAATATAAATAATAGTACAATGGAAAGGTATACTTGCTTGGCAAGCAATCTGTATAGTGTAAGTGTCCAAATGTCGAGGACACGGGATCAGAAACTATGGCCTCCAAATAAACATCTCCGGATGATGAAATAAATATTACCAACATTTTCGGAATCAGCGAGATAGCTAGAAATTACTACCCTTTCGTCCAATTTGGACACAAGGGCAAAACAATAATTTTGGATCAAAGTGGGGTCCACATGTGGGCCACTTTGCACCGAAAAGTGTGCCAATGGTAAAGGTCTCTAAATAGGACAAATTATAGGTCAAACAAACTCTAAATGTCGGTACGAACTCAACGATATGTCCAAATTTGGATTTCGGTGAGCCGAACACAATTTCGCCCAAAAAGTCAACCGTAGGGCCCGAAATAGGCGGCTTGGTCAACTGTCTCAGAATTTCATAAAAATTGGGTCACAGGACCAGCGCGATACCACTAGTCCAGTGACACAAGTTTCGTTGTATTCTGACGATCGTAGAACAAATGGTGCGAGATTTTGCAAAAGTCGTGATACATGGACTTTTTACGGATACGGGCTGATTCTGACGCGCACACGCATCCGAATCGGTTTTCGCAAAAGCCCACACGTCTGGACATACCATACGCACCTTTCGATGAAATTGGTACGCGGCGGGGCGGTCCCGTTTGGCGGGACGCGCTCCGTATCATAAATTTTGGAAGTTAAAAAAGCAGGTTTTCGTGGTTTTCAATCTGATTAAATTCAGCATACAACAACAAATAAAATATTATGATTAGCAAAAATTAAGCTCGGTTAGGTGGTCTTCGCATAACAAAAAAAAACTAAATTTGGATCTCTGTGGTGGGAGATACGAGTCCTTAAATATGGGTGGTTACCGCAGTTTTCTGCGATCTAAAGTTATCATTTTTCTCCAACTTTGCCTCAATTTTCGTCTAGGGTTATACGCTGTTCGAAGTAAACTAATGCACAATATTGAAAGGGGGATAGGTCGTGAACATACCGGTAAAGACGGGGTCGAGTTTGGTCGAGCGATGGTACAAAAATCGAGTCCTGAACATGGGTAAGTTGCTGTTCAGTTGCTGTGTATTCCGGTCGCGGCACGGCTCGAACGGCGGACGTGGTGGTCGCGGCGGCGGTGCTCCGGCGGTGGCTCTGGGTCGGCGGCAGTCGCAAGGTCGAGGAGATGAGAGTAGGGTTAGGGTTTAGGGTTTGTAAGATGATGTATAAATATATAGAGGGAACGGGGTCGGGTTTCGTCCGTGCGGCTGCTGGGTTTAATAGCAGCGGCCGGGTTGGGTTCTAAGCGGGTAGGGTTAGGTTGCTAATGGGTTGGGTATTAATAATTCATTTATTTCCTTCTTCTTTTTTCTTTTTTCTTTTTTCTTTTTCCTTTATTCTTTCTCTTTCTCTTTCTTATTCATTTCTATTTCTATTTCTTCCGATTAGCTAATAAATACTATAAATCAATTAAATAATTAATTAAATACTTAATAAGGTTTTTTTTTAAGATTAGGGATTTTACACTGGCGGAGGGGGAGGGTTGCCAACAGGAGCTGGGGGGGGGAGGAGGCGAGGTAGGCGGGAGGAGGAGGGAGGAGCTGGCGGAGGGTGATGAGGGAGGGAGGCAAGGAGAAGGGAGGGGGAGGCGTAGAGGAGGCGGGGTAGGCGGAGGAGTTGGAGGGAGGCGGATGAGGAGGGAGGGTGAGGACGAGGAGAAGGGGAGGAGAGAGGAACTGGAGGAGGAAAGCGGAGGCGGGGGGGGGGGGGGAGGAGGCGGTGTAGGCGGGGAGGAGGGGGAGGCGCGGGGGAGGAGCTGGAGGCGGGGGGAGGTGGCATGGGGCGGCGGGGAAGGGGTAGGCACGGGGAGGAGGTAGAGGCCTTTGGGGGCTCGAGGAGGATGTGGGTTGGTGGGGGCGTGGGAGGAGGGGGGTGAGCCACAGGGAGGAGAGGGGGGAAGCTCGGGGGAGGCGCTGGGGGAGGGGGAGAGGAAGAGAGGAGCTTGGTGGCGGGGAGGGGTGAGGGCGCGGGAAGGATGGGTGAGGGCTCAGGTGGGGAGAGGGAGTGGGGTGGGGGATAGTTTAGGATAATGAGGTTAGCTTTATGATATCTCTTAGCTCCGGACTCCAAACGCGCTCCAGTTTTTTTTTATTAGAACGATAATGAGGTTAGCTTTATGATTATATAATTTTTTTTTACGAAATTATGAGTATTAAATTCTGGAAAATTCGTAGAGCACAGTATGTCCGAAAATAGACGTGTTTCAATATTTTCGCGATTTCGGGAGAACCAGGAATCAGAATCACGAACCGTTTAAAGTTTCGGAAAGCTAATGTCGAGATCATCGACATATATTTTTCCCCAAAGTATTTACATACTGTTAATTCTGTAGAACTTCTAGGTTAGAATTTAACCATCGGTGCACAATACAAAATTTATATGTGCCATAATTCCCAAACGAATTTGAATTCAGACGAGCCGTAAATTCCAGTATGTTTTTGATGCTGAAATCTACAGGAAATCATGCATGAAAGTTGAGTTTGTATCGGTTGACTTTTTGGTCAACAGATCGCCTCGATTTGCGTGCCATGAGTCTCGAGTTGATAAAATTCAGTTTCTTTGGACAAAATTTAGGAATTAACATAAAAATCAGAATAATAAGATTAAAATAGGCTTTTAGAGTAATTATTCTAGAATTAAATAAATTAAAATAAATTATCTTTTGACGTGATAAATTTGTAATACATAGGCTATTTGGACTTGTGACTTGGACTCTGATTCATACCAGCAGCAGGACCCCAGGCAAGATACCTTGCCAAATTATTTACAGTACTTTGCATGCTATATATATTTCTATTTATTTATTGCATTCTGTATATTTCTTGTATGTGTAGTTTTCTTTCAGTCATTACTATGTATTAGATATGTTGATACACACATGGCACTTAGTATCATAGAGGACAATTATTAGGCGTATGGGCTTTTAACCACTCTGGTAAACCGTAGTATATAGCTCGCACTACGGGCGTGTGTCGCGCTGGTCGCTACCCCCGCGGTATGTCGATTTCTGGAGTCTCGCTGGTCGCTACCCCCACGGTATGTCGATTTCTGATGTCCATTGACGTGTGTGTGAGTTGTGAGGTAGATCGAGTAGCCTACCCTTGCCCATACATCGAAAAGTTGTCCTCATTTGCATTCATATAGATTGTCTTGTACAGCATACTTATTTATTTTCAAACCATATGCATGTTTACTGTATTCAAATTGGCTCGTATTTTCTGTATCTTGTTACGTCCCTCTGAGGACCTAGTCCGCTGCCAGGTGTATCTTTTCTTGAGTATTTGCAGGAGCGCAGATTTGGATGATTACATGTGATCCGAGGATGTCTTCTCTTCGAGCTGTGATGGATAGCTGGTATTCTTATATTGTATTGTGGTGTTGTACTCATATTGTATTTGCTCTTATATTCGAGTTGGTAGTGGATTTGTTTCCATCCAACTATCATCCTTAGATACTTCTTATTGAGATCTAGTTTCATAGATACTGGTTATTTATTTCTATATGATTTTGGTGGATGAGATTTAGATTTTATCCTGTGACTTGTATTACATTTTATACCACTTGTGGATTTTATATTCATATTACAGCGTACGTATGGATTTGGTTTCCATATATTGGAGTTGCTATATCCATGCGGCTGACATGCTTACGTGTCCTAGTCCTACGTATTTTTGGGACTGGGGCGTGACATGTTTTTATGGTGGCCCATGCAGGTCGAGAGCATATTGTCTCGGTTACGTTACTGTACCGAACAAGCCTGCACCTAGGACTAGAGTATAGGATCTCATCCACAATTGACTGTGATTCATCTCCTCCTATCTGTTCTATTTTTAATAATTGTATCCTGCTTGATTCATGTGCTTCCCTAATAGTTCCTTGAGTATAGTTTTTTGCTAGAATATAGGAACCCATGTTATTAGGATGATAATTAGAGTAGCACACCTATTAAGAATAGAACGAGAATATAGACACACTACTAAGTTTAGAATATCTAGTGAACCTAGAATTCCTTATCTTTAGATTGTTATACCATTACCCCTTGATGTATTAAGAAGACTTGAGCGTAGTATAGACACTACTAGAGTTAGTTAGAAGTTTTACCATAATGTTTGACACCTAGTATCACATAGTCTTTTGACCTATTAATTGAAGTGTAACCGAATAATATTTATCGCATGCTAGCAAAAGACGACAGTGTTTATTCAGACCATAGAAGTTAGAGGTCCTTGCACTATTTGGTCGACTAGCGACTTAGATAAGGAGATTGTATGATAACTGTAGAGATTGTAGAGTCTTTTATTATTAGTGCTTATGTTATTTTTGCTTTTGCGAACTTGAATTATTTTGTAACTTCTCACATCATAATCCAGCGTTATATTTTCTGTGCTACCTTGAATTATGCTGCTATTATAGCCTAGTTTTTGTAAGCTTAATCTTATATCGAGCTTGTTCATGACATATGTGTTATTGGGGCCTGATCAACCATACTAATACAAATTGTCTAATCAGAATCAGTGTATTATGGTCTAGCTAGCCATAATGCGCTTGATTCGCCCTTCGTAATAGTATTTTACGTGGATTGAGATGTATAGTGGACCAGTAGAAAAATATACTTACCCTCTAGATACGACAAAGCATATCATATCAAGTACATAACTGCACCGATGTGAGCATGCGAATAGGAAATTACCAAATTATGATTTTAATCCACAACTGTCTTGACAATTCCCATTTAAATTCTTTAAACGCTTTGATTCCCATACTTCCATTCTATTACCCCTCCTTGAACTCTTTTTCGTTGCTTTTCATCTTCCCTTGTTTCGGAAAGACGAAATCTCGTGCTTGGATATAAGTGATACACGGGTAGTACAAGATATACCCCATAGGCCAATCACATTATTTGGTGACTATCTTTCATAATTGATTAAGGGCATATCACATATGATATAGTTGGTGTTAAAGTTTTGAGGATTGAATGACATGAGAAAATAAATTGAGGAATATTTTTCGTAAGTGTAAGAGCCTTATGTGATAGATGGGTAAATTCTAAGTTGGGTAGAAATTGCATTATTAAACTTGAGGAGAATTCTTTTAGATTGTGATCAAGTAGGATTAGATTGAGAGATTAAGTCCTTTTAAATGTGGAGAATTTTAAAAGAGGGATTAAGATAATAAGGATTTAATAAATTTTAAAAATCTTGATATTGAGGATCCAATATTTATAGTTTGAGCACATGATTTAAATTTTGAATATTGAATGATGAATCATCGATTTAAATTTTTAGGATAAATATAGAATTTTAGACTTGAACAACTGGTGAATTAGATTTAAATTTTATAATTTGATGATTTGAATTAAAAGTTTAATTTTGATTGTTGGGTCACCTAATTAAAATATTGAGGATGTAAATTGAGTTTAAATATTTGAAGAGTACAAAATTCTTAATTTGAGAATAGGAATAAGATTTGATTAGAATTGTTTATTGTTCAAAGCCTAGAGGAGATTATGATAGTTGGAAATGGTGATATAAATTTTGATGTGGGATGTCATATATACTCGAGTTAGATTTGAATGTTGATTAAAAAAAAAAAAAATCGAGAAGAGATTACGACAGGTTGAATTTTGATTTAAACAGTGGTTATCTTAATTTTGAAGTGATCGCGATAGATTTGAATAAATTTTGTTATTTAAATTTTTGGAAGAGATTGCGATTGATGTACCTTATGTACGAATGTGAAGGATTTAACAAATTATGCCTTATTTTAATTTTGAGGACGAAATTGTTTTAAGTTGGGTAGATTGTAAACTCTCTCACCCAAAATAGGTATTTTGTGTATATTTTATATTATTATATTTATTATATATATTGAATTTATTTAGAATATGCTCTTAGTTAATTAGAAAATAAATTTTTTGATATACTTACTTATATAAATATTCATTTAGAATTATTTTAGGTTATTTTAGATTTTTGGAGATTTTTCTAGAATTTTTGGTAATTAAAACTTAGAAAACATAAATTTCTAGGACTTCTATGATTTACTATACGACCATACTTGCATGTCGTTCCTACCAAATATTTATTTTAGTTTAAAATATTTAATTATATTTTTTGTAATTTATTTAGAATTTTAAGAAATTTATTTAGATTTTAAAATTATTTAGAATTTATTTGGATATATATAGTCTTAATACTAGATAGATGCTAATTTAGTGTTAATAGATATTAATAAGATTTTATAAATTATTTATATTATCTTTAATTATATTTAAGATTATAAATTATTGAGATAAATTCTAACTCTATTTTAAATTAATTCAAATCCTGAACCTACTAGGAAATCAACTTCATACATATCCTATCCTTATTTAAATTCATCATAATCCTATCCAAATTAACCAATCCTAGTAATATTTAATTAAGTAGTGTCCACCATTATAAATACTTCATCCTTCATATTTTTCTTTCCCAAATTCCTCTCTTTTTCGTCCAAAAATAGTCAAAATTCGTCATAAATTCAGCCTCATTTTCTACTAGTTATGACGAATTAAAAAGATGATATCTCCTAGCTCCGGACTCCAAATGCGCTCTAGTTTTTTTTGTTAGAACGATAATGAGGTTAGATTTATGATTATATAAATTTTTTTATGAAATTATGAGTATTAAATTCTGGAAAATTCGTAGAGCACAGTATGTCCGAAAATAGACGTGTTTTGATGTTTTTGAGATTCTGGGAGAACCAGGAATCAGAATCATGAACCGTTTAAAGTTTCGAAAAGATAATGTCGAGATCATCGACATATATTTTTCCCAGAATTTATTTTGAAGTATTTATATACTGTTAATTCTGTAGAACTTCTAGGTTAGAATTTAACCATCGGTGCACAATACAAAATTTGTATGTGCCATAATTCCCAAACGAATTTGAATTCAGACGAGCCGTAAATTCCAGTATATTTTTGATGCTGAAATCTACAGAAAATCATGCATGAAAGTCGAGTTTGTATCAGTTGACTTTTTGGTCAACAGATCGCCTCGATTTGCGTGCCATGAGTCTCGAGTTGATAAAATTCAGTTTCTTTGGACAAAATTTAGGAATTAACATAAAAATCAGAATAATAAGATTAAAATAGAATTTTAGAGTAATTATTCTAAAATTAAATAAATTAAAATAAATTATCTTTTGACGTGATAAATTTGTAATACATAGGCTATTTGGACTTGTGACTTGGACTCTAATTCATACCAGCAGCAGGACCCCAGGCAAGATACCTTGCCAAATTGTTTATAATACTTTGCATGCTATTTATATTTCTGTTTATTTATTGCATTCTGTATATTTCTTGCATGTGTAGTTTTCTTTCAGTCATTACTATGTATTAGATATGTTGACACACACATGGCACATGGCACTTAGTATCATAGAGGACAATTATTAGGCGTATGGACTTTTAACCACTCTGGTAAACCGTAGTATATAGCTCGCACTACGGGCGTGTGTCGCGCTGGTCGCTACCCCCGCGGTATGTCGATTTCTGGAGTCTCACTGGTCGCTACCCCCACGGTATGTCGATTTCTGATGTCCATTGACGTGTGTGTGAGTTGTGAGGTAGATCGAGTAGCCTACCCTTGCCCATACATCGAAAAGTTGTCCTCATTTGCATTCATATAGATTGTCTTGTACAGCATACTTATTTATTTTCAAACCATATGCATGTTTACTGTATTCAAATTGGCTCGTATTTTCTGTATCTTGTTACGTCCCTCTGAGGACCTAGTCCGCTGCCAGGTGTATCTTTTCTTGAGTATTTGCAGGAGCGCAGATTTGGATGATTACATGTGATCCGAGGATGTCTTCTCTTCGAGCTGTGATGGATAGCTGGTATTCTTATATTGTATTGTGGTGTTGTACTCATATTGTATTTGCTCTTATATTCGAGTTGGTAGTGGATTTGTTTCCATCCAACTATCATTCTTAGATACTTCTTATTGAGATCTAGTTTCATAGATACTGGTTATTTATTTCTATATGATTTTGGTGGATGAGATTTAGATTTTACCCTGTGACTTGTATTACATTTTATACCACTTGTGGATTTTATATTCATATTACAGCGTACGTATGGATTTGGTTTCCATATATTGGAGTTGCCATATCCATGCGGCTGACATGCTTACGTGTCCTAGTCCTACATATTTTTGGGACTAGGGCGTGACAGGGGGGAGAGGAGGCGAGGTAGGCGGGAGGAGGAGGGAGGAGCTGGCGAAGGGTGATGAGGGGGGGAGGCAAGGAGAAGGGAGGGGGAGGCGTAGGGGAGGCGGGGTAGGCGGAGGAGTTGGAGGGAGGCGGATGAGGAGGGAGGGTGAGGATGAGGAGAAGGGGAGGAGAGAGGAACTGGAGGAGGAAAGCGGAGGCGGGGGGGGGGAGGAGGCGGTATAGGCGGGGAGGAGGGGGAGGCGCGGGGGAGGAGCTGGAGGCGGGGGGAGGTGGCATGGGGCGGCGGGGAAGGGGTAGGCACGGAGAGGAGGTAGAGGCCTTTGGGGGCTCGAGGAGGATGTGGGTTGGTGGGGGCGTGGGAGGAGGGGGGTGAGCCACAGGGAGGAGAGGGGGGAAGCTCGGGGGAGGCGCTGGGGGAGGGGGAGAGGAAGAGAGGAGCTTGGTGGCGGGGAGGGGTGAGGGCGCGGGGAGGAGGGGTGAGGGCTCAGGTGGGGAGAGGGAGTGGGGTGGGGGATAGTTTAGGTATTTTATTTTTTTACAGCCTTTAACATAAACTCCAAATGGACAGATGACTGGAGGGGGCTTTTTGAGCAATTTTTTTATTGCGGGATGGTGTATTTGCTGTAAACGTCTAATAGGTTTTAATTTGCGAAAGTAGGTAATCTAAGGAGGGTTTATTTATACTTTATCCAATTGTAATGTAATTGCGATTACATATGTTTTATGACGTAATTGGTTTTAGAAGAAACTGATGTAATGTAATCAAACTTGTAATCGCGATTACATTACATATAATTTTTTATTGTGCAACCAAACATCTGAATTAGAATTACAACGTAATTGCCATTACGATTACATTACGGTGAACCAAATGGGCCCTTAGTGTTTTTGTCTACACCTTGTTCCGTGTGGCACACGATCTTTCTTCTCGAAGATCCGTACAAGACTTCTCCAACGCTTAGCTATATCATTAAGGCGAAATAAGAAAATGTGGAACAAAAGTGATTGGAATATTGAAAACTTCTATACTAGAGAGAGTTGAGTGTACAACTTCTTCGGTGATGAAGAGAGATTCACACTTATTTATAGGGCTTAAAAGGCTTAAAAAAGGCTTCAGGAATAAGAATATTTCAAATATTTTTCTAGAAAATATTTCAAATAATATTATAGATAAAATTCTAGGTCCTAGATATATTTACATTGTGAATTTTTTTTAGAACTTCTATAAACTAAGAGAAGTCTCATGAGAGCTCAAGTGGACACTACCATATTCTAGAGAATTCTAGAGCCTTCCAACTAAATCTCTACGCTTGCAACAACGTCTCGGTGGACCAAAAAATCTTGTGCATTACATTCTTGTCCACATGTTTCGTCGACGTCCTCGTCGAGGGGTGCACCAAGTCTCTGAAAAGTGTTGGAATTTAATTTGACCATATTTGGACGTCCATAGTTGGTGTTAGGCTATTTTAGGTGAAATATGATTCTTATTTTAAGATTTTCTATTTAGGAAATTCTATTATGACCTAAAATATGTTTTCTCATCCTCTAAATATACGAGGAGGGTGGAGGCACAAAGCATATATAACACTCCAGTCCCAAAATACGTAGAACTAGGAATACGTAACATGCCAGCTACGCATTCGATCAGACTCTGGTCTGACTCGAATACGTATAAGCTGTATTATAATGGTCACTATCTAAATAATCAAGTAAAGATAAATATCTATGCCTCAATCCACAATGAACAGAATACAACAAGAATGAGCTACATATGCTAAAGTCGGTCGTCTAGTAACACATAAGCTCGAATAGACTCGAGAAAAGAATACAAGTCTATAAAACTAGGCTACATCAGCAGATGAATAAACAATATGAATAAATAACCATAACTATGGTTGAAATAATATAAGTACCTGGCACCAATGTCCGCATGACAAGCAACACACATCAACAACTCCAAAGGCTCCATGACCGTCTTTGCTGCAAAAACTGGCACGGGACCAGGTCCTCAGAGGGACGTAACAAGGTACAAGAAATAACATGCCAAAGTAAAATATTATAATGCCACATACTCAAGGGTAAACTATTGTGACCATCTAAGTGATATGTACGTGAGGACATCACTCGTACTTAGGCTGAAACCACTACAGGGTTTGTGTTGGGGAGCCCATAACAGCAAGTAATATCTCGTAGGGCCAGTAAATGTGCCAAAGATCTGAGACAGAGTCTAAGGCACCTCCAGTAATATAGTATATATATATAATCATCCTGTAGTATGGTGTGTCTCTCCCCACCCAATGTAATCTCGCATCTCATGTCCACGACGTCTTATGTCCATAATACGCAAGATCATGACCTCTAACTAGTACAATAAGTCATAATGATCTCTATATAATATGCAAGTCTCATATCACGAATCATGTAAGCCTATACAGAACTACTATGAATAACTCAAGAAAGTATCTGTCACATGAAATAGTGTCAAGTGTCATACGGTATAACGTACTTGGTAAAGCAAGCACGTAAAAATAGGATCGTGGTATTAACTCTCTAATTGACGTTACTCGACTCCACGTACGACGTCGACACCCGAATCTTGTTCGAACGATAAGAAACGTCTCACAGTCCTAGGTTGAGCAGTCACATCACAAGAATATATAAAAAGAAACACAAGCAGACAATATAATAAGATCTACAGCAAGGTTGGCAAGGTACACTTGCCTAGGTTCTGAACTCCGTCAAATGCTCCTGGAAAAGTAGAATCTGCACATACACCTTCGGATGCTAAAACAAATATCACAAATATTTTTAGAATAATTGAAATAGCTAGGATTGACTACCCATAAGTCCAATTTGGACACAGGGACGAAAACGGCAGTTTCGGGTCAAAGCGGGGTCCACAAGTAGCCCACTTTGCACCGAAAAGTGTGTCAGAGACAAAATTCTCCAAATTAAGCAAACTTAGTATCTACGAGTCTATAACGATGGCACAAACTCAATGGAATATTCAAAATTAGATTCTAGTAAGCCGATAACGAAATTACTCGTCAAGTAGAACCGTGGGGCTTGGAAAACGGTATTTCGTCAACATTCTCAGAATCAAACCAAACTTAGGTCACAGGACCAGCGTAACGCTACGAATTCGATGGTGCAAGTTTTGTTGTGAAAAGAGAAGCACACACGAAGTTATGATAAGGTGTCAAAATAGGTCGATACGGTATTTTTCAACGGATACGCATTGATTCTGGTGTGCACGCACATCCAAATCAAGTTCTGCAAAATTCCACACGTACATATTGATGATACGCGCCTTTCGGTAAAATTCTCACGTGTCACGACCCGTATTTGGTGTAGGGATGTAAGTAGTGAACAACGTCCAATCTACGTCGCATCATCGATGGTAGAACGCTGTTTGGGTAAACTATCTATCTAGCAATCAAGATATAAATATACGCAATCACAGATCTATAAGATGGAATAAGCACGGATATGATAAAAGAATAGAAGAGTCACAAATATAACTCACAAAACTAAAATAATATCTAATAAGTCAGAGAAATACTAAAACAATATACTGGAGACAAATCCAGTACAAAAGGAAACTATAACTAAGCTACGAGTCATGGGTCATCTGTCTCAGTCGGGATGAGACCCTCCTGAGCCAAGGTCTCTGGATCTAAGCCCACATCATCCCGAGGCCCGTAGTGAGTGGGGTACCACTCCTCAGTGTCATCTGGAAAAAATATATCCAGTGAGGAAAGGAGCAGAGTACATCTCTAACAACAGTTCTAATAAATGATATAAACTATATAATAGTAAATAAATGTGAATATACAAGATGCAACATATAGATACAAGATATATGCAATAAAAAAAATACTGGAAATAAATACAAGAATGAACAATATAAAAATAAACAAGAAATACTAATGACTAAGTGAGTGAATACCAGCTTTAACATGTGATCGACTTAGGAACTTGATACAAGATTTATGGCATGACTAATCATACGTGCGGTGTATGATTAAAACTATTCAATGAACAAGACTTGATACAAAGAGGGTATGATCACATATTTATACTACATACTCTCCGCCCTCGACTGGTATGGTGGATCCAACCATGGTACGTTATGACACGAGTTTCCACAAGAAGGGCGCTACTCTTCTCATGAACCAATGTCTGTATTTGTATAAGAAGAATAAGGAAACAAGGCTTGCACAAGATATACCGTAATACCAAGGAATAATATCTCATGACGAGATCCGGATATACCAATCCGTGTAACCATCATGTCAAGAAATTAATGATATCTACACTAGATAGAAGAGACATAGAGGATATCATAAATGAGAAACTGTCAGAGAATATACTCGCCTAAAATTCGGTGAACAATATCACAGATGTCTGGTACGGTGCCTCGAAGACCTAAATATGGAATATTACATCAATACACGATTTTGGAATAAAAATAAGTTTAAACTAGTCAACTTCTAGGTCAAAAAGCCATTTCTAAGTCAAGACAGTCAAACTAGGTCAACTCTAGGTCAAACTAGTTAAACTTGGTCAAACAAGCTATTTCTAGGTTGTATGAGTCTATCTCTAGGATATTGGGTCCATACACTATGTAACTAGGCAACACTAGCTATGCTAAGATACTAGGATGCAAACAAGATACCGTATCCTAAGATACGCAAACTAAAGATAGGAAAATATCATAATATGTATATACAATCAACCATATTTAATATTCCTAACTAAACTAATGCTAAGTAGATACTTTGGCTTTGAACCAATGCGGTATCACACCACTACATACCCATCTTGATACTCAAATCCAATACCTTGAGTATCCATCAATACCTTGACATTACCTTGGTATCACAAGGTAATGTGAATCCCAGTATCTACTAACTACCCAATATACTAAATTATAAACTAGCATGCATTAATTAATACCATACTATAATACTAACTACTAACTATTAATACATATATACATACACATTCAACTACATGCATATCACTAACTAGAGATACAAGTATATATATATATATATATATCACTAATAGTAATCACTAGTATATATAGATAACAATATATATATATATATATATATATATATATATATATATATATATAACTACTAACAAAGTACTAACTAGCTAAACTATCAAACTACCTACTGCTAATACACTGATGCCCACTTGCTGTCCTCTTGCAGTGGTTGTGCTCACTGATACTGCTATATTGTTGTTGCTGAAACTGGATGCTGCTGCACATACTGTTGCCACTGCAGTTTGCTGCTACATGCTGCTGCTGCACTTGCTACCTATTTTGCTGCTACTGCAACATGATGGCTAGCAATTGCTGCTATCTATAGCTCCTTGCTGTTGCTGTGCTAGCCTTGCTGCTACCTGTTGTTGCAGTACTACATTGCTGCAGTTGCTAGTTGTTGCCGCTACTGGATGCTGCATGCTACTGGCTACTGCTATGTTGTTGATGCTGTTGAAGTTGCTGTGGTCTATGATTCATTTCTCCAGTTGCACTGGTTGCTACTAGCTGCTCTCCATGCTGTGCTACATACACTGCTTGCTATTGATGATGGCTGCGCTGCACTACCCGACCCCTTTCTAGCACACACACACACACACACACACACACACACACACACACACACACACACACACACACACACACATATATATATATATCACTCTCACTAACACATATGAACATATATAAGTAGATATATCTATATAACAATGATAAATATAATATTCTAATAGCTAGTACTAAGGCAAAATAAATCTAAAGACAAAGAACAAATACGTAGAGTGCATCGCACCCGTATCACACTAGAACTATGATATGCTTGCAATACGAGTCCACCACACAACCAAACGTACCCCGAAGGATACGAGCAAGTCTAAAATAATAATTATGAACAATACGAAGAGTTAATTACACATCTACGTGTCCGTATCAAAATATAACATGCTCAAACCCCCGTGTCGGAAGAAAATCTCCAAATCAACCCGTATCTCTAAATTGTCGGCATACGCCCTACACGTATCCAATTATGGACATAACACTAGCCACACACAATCAAACACATGTCAATTTGGTCTAATTGACCAATTAATAAACACAAGATGTGTCAAACTCGAAATTCTCCCAAAATTGACACAAAATATCACATAACTTTCTTCATAGGCCTCCTATGAACATAATTCCAATTCTTATGGGTAGCCTTAGTATATGGGGTTGTTTCTAATGATTAAAACATAGATTTAGAGTCTAATTAAAGGAAAAAAAATAGAATTATAATCTATTGGGAGATAGATTCCTAATAAAACTTTTAATTTGGGTGAAAAGAGCCTCCAACTTGTAGATCCTTGCTTCAATAGTCTCCAATGATTATTTGGGAAGAAATTAGGAAAAAATTTGGGTAAAATTTGATGTGGGAATGAAAAAATTTGGAAGAGAAAATTCTAGATCAAGATTTGAAATGAAAATGAAGACTTCTCACCCTCCATTTAAATATAGCCGGCCACTTGACCCCCTCCCCAAGCTACTATGTAAAGTTTAAAATATCCCTTGGGGCCTCTGATAAAAAAATAATTAAGGAAAGAATGTTCTAGTCTAATTGGTTTAACTTAATTAATCCTTCTCCTAATGAATGGGCTTATAATTGGGCTCAGTTCTAATTAGATATAAATGTTGGTCCATGGATCTAATCTAAACTAGTTAGGTCCACTAACAAAAGTCCAAAATAATAAACTAATATCTAATAATAATTAAATAATATAATAAATAAATATACAATATGCACAATAATTAATTAATTATAAAATAACCAAAATACCCTTTCCTAGAAAATATGGTAGTGACAAGTCTACCCCCCCTAAAATAATTCCGTTCTCGAAATTCAAAGACGAAACTACCCACATAAAATAAACAGAATAGAATAGAACAGAACAAAATCAGGAAAGAACATACCTCAAGGCACAAATAAATATAGGTAACTCTCTCGTATTTCATCCTCTCTCCTTTAGGTAGACTCCCCCGGAGAGTGATGCCTCCATGCGACGCGTACCAAAGGAATAGGCTGGTTTCTCAGCACCTTTTCTCTCCGATCCAGAATCTCAACTGGTTGTTCTGGATAGCTAAGAGTAGGGCCCACATTTATCTCCGAGTGATCCAACACGTGACTACGATCCGCCACGTACCATCTCAACTGCGACACGTGAAACACATTGTACACTCCCTCCAAAGCAGGTAGCAAGTCTAGTCTGTAAGCAACTATACTGACATTCTTAAGAATACTGAAAGGTCCGATGAATTGCGAACTAAGCTTTCCGCCTCCACCGAAATGAATCATGTCTCGTGTCGGAGAAATCCTCAGAAATACTAAACCACCAACCTATAACAAAATACAACCTTAAGAACTTAATCTATAACAAATAACCAATATCAAGCACAAAACAAAAATCTAAAACTATACCTCAAACTCCAACAGTCTCCGGTGGCTATTGGTCCAATGCCGCTATCTGTCCTGCGCCACTAGAAGTCTGTCTCTGATCAGCTTAACCTTCTTCGCTGCATCCACAAACATCTCTGGCCCTAGCAAAGCTCTCTTTCCAATATCGTCCCATGACAAGGGAGTATGATATCTTCGACCGTACAAAGCCTCAAATGGTGACATCTCTATACTAGCCTGGTAGCTGTTGTTGTAAGCAAACTCTACCAAATAGAGATGGTCCTCCCAAGATCTCCCGAAATCTAGTACACAAGTGTGCAACATATTCTCAAGAGTCTGAATAGTCCTCTCTGACTTTCCATCTGTCTGGAAATGATATGCAGTACTGAACTTGAGCTGGGTGCCCAAACTCGCCTACAAACTCCTCTAGAAATGAGAAGTAAAATGACTATCCCGATCCGACACTATGCTGACGGAAATCCCATGTATCCTGACAATCTGCCATACATACATCTATGTCAGCTTCTTCGTAGACAAACCCACCTTGAAAGGCAAAAAGTGGGCCGACTTGGTCAACCTGTCAACGATGACCAAAATTGCGTCTTTCCCTCATGGAGATCGTGGAAGTCCGGACACAAAATTTATAGTAATGTGCTCCCACTTCCACTCTGGAATGGGTAATGGCTAAAGTAAACCACCTGGCCTCTGCCTCTCGGCTTTCACCTGCTGGCATACTAAGCATCTGGATACAAACTGTGCCACTTTCCTCTTCATGCCATACCACCACACACTCTCTCGCATATCCCATTACATCTTGTTGGTACCTGGATATATAAAATACTGAGAGCAATGCGCTTTCTATAATACCTCCCCACGCAGCTCCCCAATAGGCACACACAATCTAACACTATGCCGTAAAGAACCATCCTTAGCAATGGTAAAATCATCCTCCAATCATGCTCTCACCTGAGCTCTGATGCTCCTCAGAGATACATCCTTATACTGGGATATGGATACCTTGATAATGTCTATCAACTGTGAGTGTATCTGCAACCCCCACATCTGTATAGCAAAATCAGGAACTATCACCTCAATGCCCAAACTCTCCAAGTCCTCCAATAAATACCGATCCCGTGTCAAAAATATAGCTATCGGATACCTGCTCAAGGCATCGACAACTATATTAGATTTCCAAGGATGATATTGCAAAGATATGTCAAAATCCTTCATCAGTTCCAACCACCGACTCTGCCTCATGTTCAACTCCTTCTGAGAGAAAACGTACTTCAAGCTCTTGTGGTCTGTGAAGATCTCCACACGCTCTCCGTACAAATAGTGTTTCCACAACTTCAGGATAAAAATGACTGCTGCCAACACCAAATCGTGGGTAGGATAGTTTTTCTCATTAGGACGCAATTGCTTGGATGCACAGGCAATCACTTTCTCATTCTGCTGAAGAATACAACCCAGACCTTTCCTCGATGTATCACTATAAATAGTAAAACCTCCAGACCCTGATGGCAACGTCAAAATAGGAGCAGACGTCAACCATTTCTTTAATTCCTCAAAAGCAATCTGGAACTCCTCTGTCCAAACAAACTCTATATCCTTCCTAGTGAGTCTGGTCATCGGCTCGGCAATCCTCGAAAAATCTTGTACAAACTTCCTGTAGTAGCCTGCCAAACTCAAGAAACTCCTGATCTCTGCTACTGAACTCGGGGTCTTCCAAGACTCCACTGCTGCAATCTTCTTCGAATCCACTGAATTTCTATCACCAGTCACAACATGTCCTAAGAACTCCACATTGTCCAGGAAGAACTCACACTTGGACAGCTTTTCATACAACTTCTCCTTCCTAAGCACATCCAACACAATCCGCAAATGCTCTTCGTACTCCTCCGGTGTCTTCGAGTATATGAGTATGTCATCGATGAACACCACCACAAACTTGTCAAGGTACTTATGGAACACCTTATTCATCAAATTCATAAATACTGCCATGGCATTAGTCAACCCAAACGGCATCACCATAAACTCATACTGGCCATACCGAGTCCTAAAAGCAGTCTTCGGAATATCCTCCGACTTTACTTTCACCTGGTGGTAGCCTGATCTCAAGTCTATCTTAGAAAATACCTTGGCACCACTCAACTGATCGAATATGTCATCAATCCGTGGCAACGGGTATTTATTCTTGATAGTGAGATTATTCAATGCCCTATAATCGATGCACATGTGCACCGATCCATCCTTCTTTGGCACAAACAATACCGGGGCTCCCCATGGTGAAGAACTGGATCTGATAAACCCCTTATCCTATAATTCATCCACTTGCTTCTTCAGCTCGACCAGCTCGCTGTTGTTTATTCTATAGACATGATACAAAATTGGTTCTGCACCTGGCACCAAGTCTATAGAGAATTCAATATCTCGATCTGGCGACAATCCTGGCAATTTCTCAGGAAACACATCCAAGAACTCTGCTATCAACGGATGTGGCAACTCCTTGTCTTCCACCATAGATCCACAGATAATGCCTTCTCCCTACTCTGTAGCTCCTCTAGTAAACTCAAACTCTGGCTCTCCTGGCGGGCTAAACAAAACTATACCTCCTCTATAATCTATACTAGCATGGTGCCTACTCACCCAATCTATCCCGAGTATAATATCGTAGCTCATAAGTGGCATTACAAGTTGACACACACTCAGCTCCCGGCCTCCCAGAGTAACTCTTCGATCCTTGCAAATATCACTAACCAAGATAATGCCTCCCCCGGTCATGATCTTGCAAGTCCTAAGCAAAGACTCAGCTACCAAACGATACTTCAGAGCAAAAGAAACTGATACAAAACTATGACAAGCACCACTATCAAATAAAGCTAAAGCTGGAATGGAATCAAGAAGAACAGAACCTGCAATGACATCTCTGGTGCGCTCGGCCTCCTCGACTGTCATAGCAAATGCTCGTCCCTGACGTGCACCTCCCTGATGCTGGTGCTGGGCATAACTCTGCTGCTAGGTCGAAAGTGGTGGTTCCCTCGGCTGTACTGCAGGTGGCCTCGCCAGTGTCCTCTGAGCTGGAGCTGCTCCCTGAACTGCACGACGAGGATTGAAAGGACACTCTCTTAGCTGATGCCCTTCGGTACCATAATATAGACAAACACCCCAACCTCCTCTTGCAAACTTCCCAGATATGGCCGGGCTTCTTGCAGTAGTGGCAAGGAGCTTGCTGTGACTGTCTCTGCTGCTGCGGTACCTGGTGAAACGACGCCCTATATAAGTGTAAACTCCCTCACCCAAAATAGGTATTTTGTGTATATTTTATATTATTATATTCATTATAGATATTGAATTTATTTAGAGTATTCTCTTAGTTAATTAGAAAATAATATTTTTAGTATATTTACTTATATAAATATTTATTTAGAATTATTTTTAGGCTATTTTAGATTATTGGGATTTTTCCATAATTTTTAGTTAATTAAAAACTAGTAACACTAATTTTCTAGGACTTTGAAGAATTTAATTTATGTTCAAACTTAATTAAAAATATCCCAAACATTTATTTTAGGTTCTAAATAATAAAATATATTTTTTAGAATTTTTTGGGAATTTTTAACATTTATTTTGAGTTAATTATAAAAAACTGAATTAAAAACTAATTTCTGAAAAAAACCAAAAAAGTAATTAATTCTGCCCAGTCAGCAAACAGTGGGCCCACCTGTCAGCCTCCCGCAGCGAACAGTGCTGGGCTCGCCTGTCAGTGACTGCGGGGTGGGTGCGAGCCGAGCCGAGTCAGAGTTTGACTCGGTCTCAGCTGAGCCGAGCCGGGTCAAACCATGATCGTTCAATTTGGGCGGGGCTGCACGGATGGCTGACACGTGTCAACTCCGAGCCACGGCTGCACTCTCTCTCTCCTCTCTATATATAATAGTTTAAGTTATTTTCTAGGGTTTTCTTGAGCCAATTTTTGGAGAATTGCCATCTAGGGTTCCTTCTTCTTCCAGAAGCCATTGCGCATAGCTCCGGACTCCAAACGAGGCCTAGTTTTTTGTGTTAGAACGATATTGAGGTTAGCTTTCTGATTTGTAAATTGTTTTACGAAATTATGAGTATTAAATTCTGAAAAATTCGTAGAGCACAGCATATCCAAAAATAGACGTGTTTCGATGTTTTCGCGATTCCGGGAGAACCAGGAATCAGAATCATGAACCGTTTGAAGTTTCGGAAAGCTAATGTCTAGATAATTGACATATGTTTTTCCCAGAATTTAATTCAAATTATTTATATACTGTTAATTCTGTAGAACTTCTAGGTTAGAATTTAACCATCGGTGCACAATACAAAATTTGTATGTGCCATAATTCCCAAACGAATTTGAATTCGGATGAGCCATAAATTCCAGCATGTTTTTGACACTGAAATCTACAGGAAATCATGCATGAAAGTTGAGTTTGTGTCAGTTGACTTTTCGGTCAACATATCGCCTTGCGTGCCATGAGTCTGGAGTTGATAAAATTTAGTTCTTTGGACAAAATTTAGGAATTAACATAAAAATTAGAATAATAAGTTTAAAATAGGATTTTAGAGTAATTATTCCAAAATTAAATAAATAAAAAAAAAATTATCTTTTGACGTGATAAATTTGTAATACATAGGCTATTTGGACTGTGACTTGGACTCTGATTCATATCAGCAGCAGGACCCCAGGCGAGTACATTATCTGAATGTGTTCCAGTAGGACGTAGTATTTAGCCACCATGGTTAGTTTACATCAGACCCTGAGTCGGAGAACCCAACGCGCGTTCGTACATTTACATGTACGCAAATATTATTCAGTTTGGTATATATATTTATGTAAGTAATTACTATATGTATTCCAATAATTATATAAATAAATTGATGGTTATATTATTATATAGTTATATGAATATATATGTAAGTAAATGCTAATTGATAATTATGACTAAATATTCAGACTGTACGATCCTAGGACACCGTGGACTATCCCATACTTACCTTGACCATGTTGACCCTAAGAACTTGTGAATTTGTCCGCCTTGCGTACATTAACGTACTGGCATAGACACCTGTCAGTTGACTGACTGATTTCGTACAGTACTTGAAGACACGACACCCGCGTAATTCAACGCGTAATTGACCGTGTTAGATGACTAGTGTTACCCCTAGTATACCCCCTGAGTCCAGTGTAAATATGGTTGTGTATGTGCTATTGTAAAGACTAATGATTCTATTGTATTATATTTATGTGTACATAGGATATTGGATTTGTTCTGCGCGATTTCTGGAGCAGATTATTGGTACATTACAGCTTCCTTGCCAGACAAGTATACCTTGCCATTGTACTGTTATTTATATTCCATATGTTGCATGCATCTTTATTTTCTGTCTTTATTTCATATATTTTAACTGTTATATAAAATGCGCGTGACGGTGTCATCGTGATATATTTTTATTTATGTATTTGCATTGACCTTGTTTATGAGACTACCCCATTATCATGTAGCATCATTAGGTTCATTGGCCATGACACAGTTGTTACACGAGTTGTGAGTTTCATGTAGATCATGGACTTGCATACAGGTTTGGCCTCCTATACGTGTGGGCCGTGCGTTAGGAATAACTACTGTTAGAAACTTTGTATGCTAGTAGACTTAGCAGTTATTAGAGGTCTAGGGACATAGCCTATTGTAGTACGGTGGTCCCATCCTTGTCCTTGTTTGGTTGCAGGATTGGGCTAGAGTACTAAGAATAGGTTATGAACCAAATGGTGTCATGGATGTGACATGCTTAGAGCATGGGGTGGGAAGAACAACAAGTACCGCATTTGAGCTCCTTTATACTTTTTCTTCTGTAACCCGGAAGCTCCGCTGGAGATACGGGCGGTGATGACCCCTATACTACTTGGCGGGCCTCCGCCGTTCAAAAGACGATGTGCCTTTGAGGCCCCTGGTTCTCCGAGAGAGTCATGCCAATCCCAGTTTTCAGCTAGATAGCTCACTTGTGGGGAAAGTTGTTCTTAACTGCATTCACTTAGACGGTTAGGTGACCCCTTTGGATATTTATTTTAGTACTTTATTGGTATGTGTTTAAGTATCTTGTTATGTCCCTCTAAGGACTTGGTCCTCTGCCAGGTGTATCTGTTCTTGAGTATTTGTAGGAGCACAGATTTGGATGGCTATATGCTTCGTGGATGTCTTCTCTTTGAGCCGTGATTGATAGCTGGTATTCTTATATTGTGTTTATTGTAGTGTACTTATATTGTATTTGTCCTTATATTCGAGTTGGTAGTGGATTTATTTCCTTCCAACTATCATCTTAAGATACTTATATTGAGATCTAGTTTCATAGATGCTGGTTATTTATTTATATTTAATTTTCTGTGGATGAGATTTAGATTATACCCTGTACTTGTGATAGATTTATACCACATGTGGATTGATATTCATATTACAGCGTACGTATGGATTTGGTTTCCATATATTAGAGTTGCCATATCCATGCGGCTGGCATTCTTACGTGTCATAGTCCTACGTATTTTTGGGACTGGGGCGTGACATGTTTTTGTGGTGGCCCATGCAGGTCGAGAGCATATTGTCTCGGTTACGTTACTGTACCGAGCAAGCCTGCACCTAGGAATAGAATATAGGATCTCATCCACAATTGACTATGACTCATTCCTTTCAATCTGTTCTATCTAAATAATCGTATCCTGCTTGATTCCTGTGTTTCCCTAATAGTTCCTTGAGTATAGCATTCTCCTAGAATATAGAAATCCTTGTTGTAGATGATAATTAGGGTAACACACCTATTAAGAATACGACTAGAGTATTGACACATCATTAAATTAGAATACCTAATGAACCCTAGCGTCCCTTATCTATAGATTGGTTTACCATTACCCCTTGATGTATTTATGAAGACTTGAGAGTAGTATAAACACTACTAGGATTAGTTTAAAATTTGACCATAATGTTTGACCCTAGTATTGAGGAACCAATAGAAAACCAAAATTGAATATTAGGACTGAACCTAACCTTCGCAGTTAGATAAGTATTGGAGAACTAAATTTATGTTCTTGTCTTGAGATAAGCAGACAGTACCTTAGAAAGTCAAGAGCATTGAATATAGTATTTTCTTGATCATACCACAAACGCAGAGAGTAGCGTAGCATCTCCCCTTAGGAAACCTTGACATTATCTATAGCCTCTCTATTTTATTTCATATATTGTTCCCCTGAAACCCTAGCGCTCGCTACTTGTGCGACGACTAATCATGTTTTCTCTTCTTCATCTTTTAACTCGTGTCACCTGATCCTCCTGATAGTAGGCCAAGTAATTTTATCCTTTGTTAAGGATATATAGTTTGCTAGGATTATAGTTGTAGTCTTGAATTTGAACATTTTGTGCTTGGTAGTTAAAGTTTGATAAGTTGAGTTGTTCTTGCAGACTGTGACCCGATAATTATCCCTTAGTGTTAAATCGCGTAATTTGTACCCTCACCTCGATACGAGTTAGACCCCTTTTCCCCCTTAACGGCTAGTAACTCTTCTATCCCTATGATTGACACCTGTTCTATGAGCACTATGATTAAGACTTAAGGTGACCCTTACCTATATAATACAATAGGAGACCCTAATAAGAGTTTCTATTCTATGTACATGTACAAGGTTTTTTTTGTGGGATCCTCTTAGGACTGTCACAGTACTAGTTTAATTCTTTTAAGTTGGGTAGTATGTCTCACAACCTAGTATCACATAGTCCACTTGACCCATCGAGGTAGTGTAACTGAATGACATTAATTGTATGCTAGCATAAGACGACAGTGTTTATTCAGACAATAGAATTTAGAGGTCCTTGCCCCCATTTGGTCGACTAGCGACATAGACAAGGAGGTTGTATGATAACTATAGAGATTTGTAGAGTCTTTTATTATTATTGCTTATTCTGTTTTTTGTTTTGTTTTATTTTTGTGAACTTGAATTGACTTGTACCTCCTTTCATCATCATCTAGCGTACCTATAATTATTGTACCACCTTGACTTATGCCGCTATTATAGCCTAGTTTTGCAAGCTTATTCTTTCATCAAGCTTGTTCACTATATATGTATTAGTGGATGCATACATTAATACATTTCAGAATCAGTGTACTACGGTCTGATCAACCATAGTGCGTGTGGTTTGCCCTTCGTATAACTACTTTACGTGGATTGAGATATCTAGTGATTAGTAAATGAATGAACTTGCCCTCTAGATATATCTGAGCATATCGTATCCGTTACATAACTGTACCGATGCGAGCATGTGGATAGGCATTACCAAAATAAGATTTTAATCCACAATTGCCTTGACAATTCCCATTGAATTCTTTAAACGCCTTGACCCCCATACTACTAATCGATTACCTCCCCCTTGAACTCTTTATTATTGTTTTCCGTCTTCCCTTATTTCGGAAAGACGAAACCTCGTGCTGGGTATAAAGTTTGATACACAGAGAGTACTAGATATACCCCATAGGCCGATCACATACTTGAGAATTATTCTTTCGTAATTAAGGATATATCATATAAGATATAATTGGCATGGAAGTTTTGAGGATTGAATGACATGAGTAAAATAAATTAAGGAATATTTTCTTAAGGTATATAGCCTTATGTGATAGATGGGTAAATTATAAGTTGGGTAGCAGTGCATTGTCAACTCGAGAGAAATTTCTTTTAGATTGTGATCGAGTAAGATTAGATTGGGAGAGGTTCAAGCCATTTTAATTTTAAGAAATTTAGAAGAATGACTAAGATGATGAGGATTAATGAATTGATATTGATGACCCAATATTTATACCTTAAGTACATGATTTAAATTTTTTGAACAATGAAGGTAGAATCATCAATTTGAATTTGGAGGATAAATATAGAATTTCAGACTTGAACATTAGTGGACTACGTTTAAATTATTTTTCAATTTGATGATTTAAATTAAGAATTAAAATTTTGGTTGGACTACCTATTGGAAATATTGAGGTTGTGAATGGAATATAAAAGTTGAAGCATACAAAAATTTATAAGTGAAAAATAGGAATGATAATGGACTCAAATTACTTCTAGAGGAAATTATGATAGTTGAAGATCGTGAGAAAAATTTAATTGCGTATTTAAATCTTGAAGATGTTATATGGATTCGAATATGGATAATTTAAAAAAGCGAGAAGAGATAACCATAGGTTGAATTTTGATTTGAACAATGATTATCTTAATTTTGAAGTGATCACGATAGATTTGAATAGATTTTGTTATTTAAATTTTTGGAAGAGATTGCGATTGACGTACCTTATGTACGAATGTGAAGGATTTAAAAAATTATGCCTTATTTTAATTTCGAGGACAAAATTGTTTTAAGTTGGGTAGATTGTAAACTCCCTCACCCAAAATAGGTATTTTGTGTATATTTTATATTATTATATTTATTATAGATGTTGAATTTATTTAGAGTATTCTCTTAGTTAATTAGAAAATAATTTTTTTAGTATATTTACTTATATAAATATTTATTTAGAATTATTTTTAGGCTATTTTAGATTATTGGGATGTTTCCATAATTTTTAGTTAATTAAAAACTAGTAAGACTAATTTTCTAGGACTTTGAAGAATTTATTTTATGTTCAAAATTAATTAAAAATATCCCAAACTCTTATTTTAGGTTCTAAATAATAAAATATATTTTCTAGAATTTTTTGGGAATTTTTTGATTATTTTTAGCATTTATTTTGAGTTAATTATGAAAAATTGAATTAAAAACTAATTTCTGAAAAAAAACCCTAAAAGTAATTAATTCTGTCCAGTCAGCAAACAGTGGGCCCACCTGTCAGCCTCCCGCAGCGAACAGTGCCGGGCCCGCCTGTCAGTGACCGTGGGGTGGGTGCGAGCCGAGCCGACCTCGAGCCGAGTCAGAGTTCGACTCGGTCTCAGCTGAGCCGAGCCGGGTCAAACCATGATCGTTCGATTTGGGTGGGGCTGCGCGGATGGCTAACACGTGTCAACTCCGAGCCGCGGCTGCACTCTCTCTCTCCTCTCTATATATAATAGTTTAAGTTATTTTCTAGGGTTTTCTTGAGCCAATTTTTGGAGAATTGCCATCTAGGGTTCCTTCATCTTCCAGAAGCCATTGTGCATAGCTCCGGACTCCAAACGAGGCCTAATTTTTTGTGTTAGAATGATATTGAGGTTAGATTTCTGATTATATAAATTGTTTTACGAAATTATGAGTATTAAATTCTAAAAAATTCGTAGAGCACAACATGTCTGAAAATAGACGTGTTTCGATGTTTTCGCGATTTCGGGAGAACCAGGAATCAGAATCATGAACCGTTTGAAGTTTCGGAAAGCTAATGTCTAGATAATTGACATATGTTTTTCCCAGAATTTAATTTGAATTATTTATATACTGTTAATTCTGTAGAACTTCTAGGTTAGAATTTAACCATCGGTGCACAATACAAAATTTGTATGTGCCATAATTCCCAAACGAATTTGAATTCGGACGAGCCGTAAATTCCAGCATATTTTTGACGTTGAAATCTATAGGAAATCATGCATGAAAGTTGAGTTTGTGTCGGTTGACTTTTCGGTCAACAGATCGCCTTGCGTGCCATGAGTCTCGAGTTGATAAAATTCAGTTCTTTGGACAAAATTTAGGAATTAACATAAAATCAGAATAATAAGATTAAAATAGGATTTTAGAGTAATTATTCCAGAATTAAATAAATTAAAATAAATTATCTTTTGACGTGATAAATTTGTAATACATAGGCTATTTGGACTATGACTTGGACTCTGATTCATACCAACAGCAGGACCCCAGGCGAGTACATTCTCTGACAGTGTTCCAGTAGGACGTAGTATTTAGCCACCACGGTTAGTTTACATCAGACCCTGAGTCGGAGAACCCAACGCGCGTTCGTACATTTACATGTACGCAAATATAATTCAGTTTGGTATATATATTTATGTACGTAATTACTATATGTATTCCAATAATTATGTAAATAAATTGATGGTTATATTATTATATAGTTATATGAATATATATGTAAGTAAATGCTAATTGATAATTATGACTAAATATTCAGACTGTACGACCCTAGGACACCGTGGACTATCCCATACTTACCTTGACCATGTTGACCCTAAGAACTTATGAATTTGTCCGCCTTATGTACATTAACGTACTGGCATAGACACCTGTCAGTTGACTGACTGATTTCGTACAGTACTTGAAGACACGACACCCGCGTAATTCAATGCGTAATTGACCGTGTTAGATGACTAGTGTTACCCCTAGTATACCCCCTGTGTCCAGTGTAAATGTGGTTGTGTATGTGCTAGTGTAAAGACTAATGATTCTATTGTATTATATTTATGTGTACATAGGATATTGGATTTGTTCTGCGCGATTTCTGGAGCAGATTATTGGTACATTGCAGCTTCCTTGCCAGGTAAGTATACCTTTCCATTGTACTGTTATTTATATTCTATATGTTGCATGCATCTTTATTTTTTGTCTTTATTTCGTATATTTTAACTGTTATATAAAATGCGCGTGACGGTGTCGTCGCGATATGTTTTTATTTATGTATTTGCATTGACCTTGTTTATGAGACTACCCCATTATCATATAGCATTATTAGGTTCATTGGCCGTGACACAGTTGTTACACGAGTTGTGAGTCTCATGTAGATCACGGACTTGCGTGCAGGTTTAGCCTCCTGTACGTGTGGGCCATGCATTAGGAATAACTGATGTTAGAAACTTTGCATGCTAGTAGACTTAGCAGTTATTAGAGGTCTAGGGACATAGCCTATTGTAGTACGGTGGTCCCATCCTTGTCCTTGTTTGGTTGCAGGATTGGGATAGGGTACTAAAAATAGACTTTGAACCAAATGGTGTCATGGATGTGACATGCTTAGAGCATGGGGTGGGGAGAACAACAAGTACCGCATTTGAGCTCCTTTACACTTTTTCCTTCTGTAACCCGGAAGCTCCGCTGGAGATATGGGCGGTGATGACCCCTATACTACTTGGCGGGCCTCCGCCGTTCAAAAGACGACGTGCCTTTGAGGCCCCTGGTTCTCCGAGAGAGTCATGCCAATCCCAGTTTTCAGCCAGATAGCTCACTTGTGGGGAACGTTATTCTTAACTGCATTCACTTAGACGGTTAGGTGACCCCTTTGGATATTTATTTCAGTACTTTATTGGCATGTGTTTAAGTATCTTGTTATGTCTCTCTGAGGACCTGGTCCCCTGCCAGGTGTATCTGTTCTTGAGTATTTGCAGGAGCGCAGATTTGGATGGCTATATGCTTCGTGGATGTCTTCTCTTCGAGCCGTGATTGATAGCTGGTATTCTTATATTGTGTTTGTTGTGGTGTACTTATATTGTATTTGTCCTTATATTCGAGTTGGTAATGGATTTGTTTCCATCCAACTATCATCCTTAGATACTTATATTGAGATCTAGTTTCATAGATGCTGGTTATTTATTTATATTTGATTTTCTGTGGATGAGATTTAGATTATACCCTGTGACTTGTGATAGATTTATACCACATGTGGATTGATATTCATATTACAACGTACGTATGGATTTGGTTTCCATATATTGGAGTTGCCATATCCATGCGGTTGGCATGCTTACGTGTCCTAGTCCTACGTATTTTTGGGACTGGGGCGTGACAATAAGACCCCTCAATTTTTGAATTTAAATATTTTACTATTTTTATTTATTTTTGGTTATTTTCAAGAAAAATTATTTTTTAAAAATTTATTTAGCTTATATAAATATTTAACTATTATTGTTGTTATTGTATCAATTACCATTGTCATAAAAATATTTTAAGTATACAACTATTATTAAAATTCCTAAAAATTACTTTATGAGCAAATAGAATAATCTGATTTTTATATATAATTTTTAGGATTTTTGTTATTATGGTGGACATATATATATAAGTTATATATATAATTATGTAAGAAAAGAAAACCAAAGAAAGAAAAAGAAAATAAAACCTATATTAACTAAACCGAACCCTACAGAACCCTAACCCCAACAATTCCCCACCCCGACGCTCTCAGACCTGATTCCCCCAACCCTCTCTCTCTATCCCATATATATATATATATATATATATATATATATATATATATATATATATATATATATATATATATATATATATATATATATATATATATATGTACATACATAAGAAAACCCTAGTCGCGGCTCTACACCTTCGTCCCCATCACCATCAACACCACCGCTACCATCACCATCAGCACAACCGCCACCCCACGATCGCAGCAACACTGCCATGCCACGGCTGTCACGACCCGTACCTGAAAATCAGGCATGAGTCATGGGTACGTCCAGCCTACGCTGCAGCATCGGCGGTAGAACATTGTCTAGGTCTACTATCTAGCTAACAATCTCACCAACAATATAAGTACTTGTCAAGATCTCAACTCCAAACGGAGGAGCAATATGATAAAGATAACACAAGTACTCAATCACGAATCTAAGCACGATAAGATAACAAAGAAGTCTAAAAGCTACAAGGTCTAAACAACAACTACTACTAAAGCAACAACAATAATAATAATGATAATACAACAATATCCAGAATCAAATACAATACAAGGTCTCAAACCAAAAGTCGGGGACAAATCCGGTACCAAAAGCTAATAAATACAACTGAGGTCCTAGTGAATCCCGGCTACCAACCCGAAAATCACTCCTGAACTAGGGGGTCCCTGTCTGCACCATCGACAGGCTGAGGTCCATAAAACATCGGACACCAATCTTCCAGATCCTCTAAAAAATATATCCAGTCAGGATTAGAGGAAGTACACCTCTACCAGCAGTTCCAGTTAAATGATAAAAACTATAAAGCAGTTGTAGCAAGTAGCACAAGGTGAAAGAAAAAAAGTATGAACAAGAAAATATATATATCTATCAACTGGTGCATAAAGGTAAATGTCACGCCCCAGTCCCAAAAGTACACGGGACCAGGCCACGTGGCAATAGCCAGCTGACACGTCTTCGAGGATATCCCAATTTAATGGATCCACGAAGAATGCTACGCTGTCCTAAAATACTAACATGTCCAATATCAGTCAATAACAGTTAATCTAATCTCATCCACAATATAAAGAACAAGAAGTACTAAATAAACTGCTGGATAATAAATACCAGTCTCAAGATATCATAGTACAATCAGTGAAGTCTGGTGGGAACAAACCCACTACTATGACGAAATAAAGTACTGAAATGAGATATAAAAGTAATGATTAGGGCATCGGCTGACTAGATAATGATGCACCCAATCTAGGCTGAAGGCCTACCAACTGATCACGAAAACTCTGACGGCTGCACCTCTAACTCCTCGGCTGTAGCGAATCTCGTCTCCTGTCCGGGGCCGTATACGGTGGGGTAGAAAGCCTCGTCTAAATCTGGAAGGGAACCAGGTTCTCAAAGGGACGTAACAAGATACAAAGAGAGAAGCCATATATAAATACTGAATAAAATAAATGCAATAAAGGGTGTGCTAGCCAATCTAAGTGAATGCAATGTGAGAACAACTGTGAGTATATGAGAAGGTGTAGGCTAAACATATGCTGACGTAATTCGCCAGTCGTGACAACCGGCTAGTATATGCCACATATGTTCCCTATAACATGGGCACAGGAATATAGTAACGTCCAATATTCTATAGAGCGTGGTATCTGCAATGTCATCAAGTAACGTCCACACTCTACAGAACGTGGTATCAGTGATATATATAAATACGTTCGTATCACTCCGTCGAGTGCGGTATCAATGTAAAAGAGTGGGGTGTCCCATATGCCTACCAGTCGTCCTCCCCTCCCAATGTAGATATATCCGTCAAATAATTGACACGCATATCCCTTATCTAAATGCCAAGTCTCTAAACTGAAATAGTCCTATATTGCTTGCTAACCGTGATACACGTCACACGCGGCGATAGCTAGTCGATCACGCGAACACGCATCCTAATATGAGATTTATCACTATAAATACGTGTAAAAGTGTCAGATCTTGAAAGATAACAGGGTATCATCCAATGAGGTGAGTCTGCTAATGACTAAGTCAATGTATACTAATCTTTGACGTACCCGTCGAATATATCCGAGATAATCTCGGACGCGCACAGTTGTATAAAGCAAACAACAAGCATACAATATAATATTTGCATCATTTAAATTAGACAATAAATATGTCAAGGTATCTTGCCTGAGTCTTCGAGAGATGAATGCCAAAAGCTTGTTCCGGTAGCGTCTCCTGGCTGATCCAAAGACCCTAGACAACAATATAACACAATAATACATGCATCAGATACTACGGCTTATCTACGTACTGTTAAGACGCTAATCTTGAATACTTGTCGCGAGTTCTCTGTTGCTCGAGTATAGCATCACGTGCGCACTTAGCTAGTGTGTACACGGGTGTTGTCTTCGGTTAACAGGTGCCTCGGGGCAATAATTATCCAGTTACGGTTATCCATAATCTATGTTCTCTGCGAACACCTGTCTTTGGTTTCTATATTTAGTGCACGTGGTTTATGACCAGACGTTTAAATTAACTAAGTCCTTTATGACAGGTATCGTGGTTAAGGAATTTCTATTTATTAACAAATTCTATTCTGGTTAATCATTAAGCCATCATCATTTTAATTAGGGTTAGAAAGGTTGTGTTTCAACTATGATTCTTGACACACAAACCCAACAATCATTCATGGACACGATACGTGGTGAAATAGTTGGAACACAAGAAAGGAACTGCTGGAGGACGAGTACCTATTCGATAGGACGTGAGGCGTCTGCTCCTTCAACGAGGGTGTCTCCAGCAGCGTGGATGGGTCGCCTCGCGGGTGGTGGGACAGTCGGGGTCGGGCAGTACTCCGGTCGGGGCAGTCGGCTAGGGAGCAGTGCTCCGGTCGGGGGAGTAGTCGGGCTGGGCAGCAGTCGGTCGGGGGAGCAGTCGGGCTGGGTAGCAGTGCTCCGGTCGGGGGAAGCAGTCGGCTAGGCAGCAGCCGGTCGGGGGAGCAGTCGGCTAGGCAGCAGCCGGTCAGGGGAAGCAGTCGGCTAGAGGCGGCGGCGGGAGTAGTCGGTCAGGGAGGTGGTCGGGGTTGAGGGGTCCGGCCGACAGGGAGGATTGTTTTAGGTGGGGGTCGGCTAGGGCTTGGAGAGGGTTGATGGTTTTCTTAGGGTTTTAAGGGAGAGGCTTCATTTATATATATATATATATATATATATATATATATGTGTGTGTGTGTGTGTGTGTGTGTGTGTGTGTGTGTGGAAGTTGTGGGCTA